>CM022302.1:511206984-511810168 GCA_011799875.1 Thinopyrum elongatum
TCTGTTTTTCCTCGGAACTTCGAGAAGGGACCCTAAAGTAGTGATCAAAACCACTCTTATATTTTTTTAGAGAGGGAGTACTTAATTTGTTGTTTGTTGACACACGATTCACCTTTCTACAGCTGCACTGAGTTCCATGCAATATACACACTACACCCCGGGACGCATCCCAACCAACAGCGCCGGGTCCACCCCGGAGACCTTGCAGATCTTCTCCATCAAGGTCGCCGAAATAGCCGGTCTCCTTCGGTGGCCATTGTCTGTGTATGGCGTGGTTGCCGCCGGCGACATCGTGGATCACAACCGCAACATTCTCTTCTCCTGCGTTAGGAGTCGGGCCCAGGAGCTCACACAAGATGTACGTATATGCTACTCTCTTTGATTTTTTTTTCTTTTGGAGATCTTGTGCGCCGCTACATTAGTCTTCTCTGATTGATTAATGTGGTCACTGATGGTGCTTGCATGCAGGATCCTTTTTTGCGGTTGACTGGCCCAACCCGTGCAATTGTGTGTTCGGACACGGTCGAATTTGAAATCCAACTGAAAGTGAAAGGCACATCACAGTCTCAAGATGAAGCATTGATCCGATGTGCACGCGATTGCAGCGGAGGATATGGTCATGGTGTATCTACAGTTCGCTATAAGAACTCTCTCTGCACACTTGAGTTATGTTTGCAACGAGTTGATCGAACGGTCCAGGCAACTATCTTGGGTATCCAGGTTGTGAAAGGGTCATGGCCTTTTGAATATGGCGCACGAGTTGCTTGCTCCTCGCTATCAGGTGAAATTGTGTGCACTGATGCTGGACTCGCTCGCATAATTAATCCCTCGTCTAGCCAAATTGTGCTGCTTGATTCAAAAGATGGAGCAAAACTGAAAGGTTTTGATGGTCACCTGCATGTGTGGAGGCAAGTTGTCTCTGTAGGAAGCAGAGGAGAATTGGACGTTGAGATACAAGCCTACTCCAAATCTGGTGATATCGCTACACGGGGTCATGTCAGTTTCATGACCAAATTTTGCAACATAAGCCAGAAGAAATGTGCCCTTGATGGCGCTGAGGTGCTGATTACTGTTGCTTGGTCCCTTGTCCCTACGGAAAGGTGTTTAATCGTGGATGATGGAAGCCGCAGAGGGAATCTTGTTTGAAGCTAGAAGATATCAGTCGGGGAAGACTTAAAGGAGAGAGCAAATCGACAGAACACCAAGCAAACTCCTACTCTAATTTACATGTAGCTTATTAGAGGTTGCTAGTATATCTGTATTTGTTAGCTATGTACCCGAACACCCTTCATTGAACATGGTCTAGTTTTGGACATTCTTGAAATGACACCAACTTTTTCAAGAAGGTGTGCATGCACATGGTAATCATCCATACTAGGTTTGAATGATTTCTGACACCGTATGCAAGTTGCGACACGTCCGGCAATTTATCTACCTTTTTTGACAGAGAAAACTCCAGAAAATGCAAAAATTGTCTAAAACCAAAACAACATGGCATCGTGCCTTGAATTAGTTATAGAAGATGGTGGAAATTTTTTGGGGCTATTTGAATGATGTCGAGAAAAGATGTGCTCTCAGACGATGGCTTCAGGCCAACATAAACACCCTCCATTTACCATGGTCTAGTTTTGGACATTCTTGAAATGTTACCAACTTCTTCAAGGAGGTGGGCATGCCCATGGTAGCCATTCATGCCAGATTTGAACGATTTCTGGCACCGTATGCAAGTTTGACATGCGTGACCATTCATCGGCCTTTTTTGACCAGGAAAACTCAAGAAAAGGCAAAGTTTGTCGAAACTAAAACAACTTGACATGATGCCTTGAATTTGCCGTACAAGTTCATGGAAAAAAATTAGGGTCATTTAAAGGATGTCGGGAAACAACGTGCTCTGAGGCGGA
Organism: Thinopyrum elongatum; assembly: GCA_011799875.1. Lineage (NCBI taxonomy): Eukaryota > Viridiplantae > Streptophyta > Magnoliopsida > Poales > Poaceae > Thinopyrum > Thinopyrum elongatum. The sequence continues at coordinate 511,208,886 of CM022302.1, forward strand.
GCCTTCTAGCCTAACCGAACACCATCCATTAAACATTGTCCATGTTTGGACATTCTTCAAATGACCCCAACTTTTGTAAGCATGTGGGCATGCCAATGGTTGGCATCCATGTCAGGTTTGAACGACTTCCGATACCGTATGCAAGTTTGCGACACGTCCTGCCATTTATCGCTCGTTTTTTGACCGAGAAAATTTCATAAAATACAAAAAATTGTCGAAAACCAAAATAACTTGGCATTGTGCCTTGAATTGATCATACAACGCCATGGAAAATTTGGGCCATTTCAATGATGTCGGGATACAGGGTGCTCTCAAGCGAAACCTTGTGGCCACCCGAACACCCTCCGTTGATTTTTTTTTTTTGCCATTCATGAAATGGTCTTAACTTTTGCTACTAGGTGGGCATGCCCATGATAGGCATATATGCCAGGTTTCACATAAAAATATATTTAAAATTACTATCTAAAAAAGTAACCAAGTTTTAAAACGATAATAAAGTTCAAAAGGAAGAAAAATGAATTAACCTGAAAAGAGAAGAAAAAAATATAAAAGAAAAGAATGCTTAGGCTTTGGCCCAACTAGGCGACAACATCGCTCCTGTCAGGCGCCTATTAGGCCGGCCTAAGCGTTCACGGTTTTTAAAAAGCACATCAATTTTTAGAAAAATGTTCATGGATTTGAATTTTTTTACAGATTTACAAAAAAAAAAGTTTACCAAAGAAAGATGCAAAAAGATGTTCCCGATTTTGGGATCCTAACCTTGCTAGCTGGATTTAAAAAAACTCATCGTATGTGAAAAAAGGTTCATCAATTTTGAAAAAAAATCAAATGTTTTGAAAAAGGGTTCACGGATTTTTAAAAAAAAAATAAGGATTCAAAAAAAGTTTACAGATTTGGAAAATATTTCATAAATTTAATAAAAGTTCACGATTTTTAAAAAGAAAAGAAAAATGGAAAAAACTAGAAAACAAAAAAAAAACAGATGAAAACTCGGCAAAAAATGGAAAACGACTGCGTACTATAACTAAGATAGCTGTCATTTACATAGTAAAAGATGAAGCACCTCGCCCAACTAGCGGCACTGGCCACGTCTCCTTTTTTGCGCTATGAATAGTGCAGCGAGCGAGCGAGCGAGCGGGCAGGCAGCGCGGGCAGCGGCAGGGAAAGAAAAAGGGGCAGCCAGCGCGGGCAGCGGCAGGGAAAGAAAAAGGGCGTCTTCCCCACGAACCCTACCCGCCTCCTCGCCTCCTCCTCCATCCGCGCCGCCTCCTCGCCTCCTCCTCCATTCGTGCGCCGCCCCTGTTCTACATAAAAGTGTGGTATTGTGGGTACTTCTAGAAGCACTATCAATAAGTAATGGAACATATGGTCTACGATGGCAAACAATTATTTATATAATCTTCAGATGATTTAATATCTTAGAACATCTTTAATTTCAAGTTAGTTGTTAACAAAAGTTTTTTCTGCAAAAGTAGCTTCCCAGCGTAACACTCTTTTCCCTATTCTAAAAAGGGATATTATAGAAATATATTGGAACCAGTAGCACATCTCAGAGGCACAAATCTGCCATTTACTTACTTAAATGATGCCACTGATGCTTATGACATTTTTTGTATGGAATTTAGAAATTTGCAGTTGCTGAAGGGAAACATGAGTATCTTCATACAAGATATATTGTTGGTTCTTACTGTTGCTTATTACTCTTATCATCTCACTTCAGATCTAATTAAGAGATGTCCATTAAAGATTGTAATTTTCACTTAAAACCTGAAGAAGCTGAAAATGTAACAAGCACTTGTTTAGTGCTTGGCCTGTTGCCACCATAGCATCAACACCACTGAACCAGAGATTCTAAAGAACTATGCAAAGAGCAGCATGGGCCGTTACTGACACTAAAAACACCAATTCTATTCTCTAGAACTAACACCTACACCACCATAAAATTACTACAAATGATATCAAATGGGCTGTTAGTAAGTATTGCTTAAAAGTAAGCTCAAATGTTGATTCTGATGTGCATGCGAAGGAAACGTCTCACGGGACTCTCAACACACCCATGAAAGCTGATAACTGACAACCAAGATTGGAGCTTTACTTGGTGATTGATCCTACATATCTTGATTTTAGTGCCATCAATAGTAGCATAGTAGCAGGACGATGTAGCAGCACTATATGTGAGGAAAAAGAAGGCAAGTACTTAGAAATCTGCTAACAGAACTAATGAAGCAAGTTGGCATTAGTAGTCATCTTGCCAAGGACTACAAAAGGGAAATTCTGCAGACCTTTAAGTACTGAGGATACAAATACAACAAGATGAGAAATAGAAAATAACTAATGTTCTATTCTGCAAGTCTAAGCAGGTATCCATCATACCTAGTGCTTAGTCAGTGTGCCTTCGGGACATGACCATCAGCAGCCAAATTCTGGTAGCCCTGGCAGTGCTAATCGCATGCCATCAAGTTCTGGGCTTGCAATTACTTTCTCATCTTTTGGATCTTCCAATTTGTTATAGCAGTGTACATCCTGAATAGAACTGTCTCAACAAACTGCACTTTGAAATTTGAACTGTTTCAGCACACTGAAAACTTAGGAGTACTGTATGTAGAACATCATACTGTTACAATCACATGACATATAGAACTTGCAAGAGAGCCCTCAGATGCTCCTGGTGATCATGACAGGATAAGAAATTCAGATATATAACAAAAAAATTAGGAAAGTATGCAACAGAATTTAAACAAAAATTGCAAAGGGATGGACAATCAGAGAAGGTGTACAATGACAAAAAGTAGAATGATATATCTCTACCTAATTTTGAACTTACATATCAACGTAAGCTCCTTTACAAGATATTAAGTCCAAGGAATCACATGAAGGCAAGTACAGGCATGGAATTACTGCCCACTGCTCTACATCTAACCAAAATTAGTAAAAAGCAGCACTACAGAGGACCTTCAAGTTATGCATTCTCATGAGCAGCTTCGAGCATTGACACCCCAATAAGAACATTAATAAGCTTTTCAACACCATCCATATCAAGAAATGCCACACATACCCTGCAAAGTAAATTCCTGTCATTGGTACTGAATTGCCAAGGGCTTGATAAAACGATATAAATTTCAACCGAAAGAATGCATGACCTATTAAGCAGCAAATCAGCTCAAGAGAAAAGGGCATAGAATCCTGACCTCAAGATTAAGTTCCAGTGCAAACTGCACGTACCATAAACTGATCTGCGCCGCCCCTCCCAGTCAGCCCTTCTTCATCAAACAGTTCCTCAGAAATTCTTCATATTCCCTTCTTTATCAGATCTGCACAAGTAACCATAAATTGAGAAATCGAAATAAGAAATCGATGGGCAGAAATGAATAGGAGAGGAAGATGACAAGGTTGTAGATGGACAGTCTATATTGGGGACAGGGGACGATGGCTGGCCAGCAGCGGCCGGGTGTTATGGCTGGCGGCACTTCTCCACCACTCCGGCTGGAGCTCTGCTGCTTCCCCCACCTCCATTCTCCTCACCCTCCCCTGCTCCTCCACACCTACCATGAAGACCACACCACTCCTGCTCTCCTATGGTGGCGACCTGCCCCCAGTCTTGAATCATGGCGCACGGCAGCGCCAGATTGAGAACATGGAGAGGTATCGTCCTACGGGAGAAGAGAAAGAGGCACATCGATGCGACTGCAGGAGAGGTAGCGGCGACCACGCGCTAGCAGAGGAGGAGGGGAGAAGCGGAGGGGGGAGGGGCATGGCGGCGGTGGAGTGCATGGTAGGAGGCCGTGCTCGTCGACGAAGACGGTGAGACGGGCGAGACGGGCACCGGCAGAGCAGAGACGGGCGAGATGGGCGCCGGCAGAGCACGGGGCGGGCGCATCTGGGCTACCACGCGACACGGATGAGGCGCGGCGAGACGGGCGCTGGCAGAGCACGGAGCGGGCGCATCTGGGCCACCACGCGACACGGACGAGGCGCGTCTGGCTGCTGCCCTCCTCGTCCTGCCGAGTCGCTCCTCAGCTCGAGCTCAAGGTGGCCAGGGTGACGAGGCGGAGAAGGAGGGCTGGGAGGTCGCCGGTGGCCGGTGAGGGCGACAAAGGAGAGGAGGCGGCGGCGGCGGCAGGAGAGGAGGCGGCTGCGGGAGCCGCAATCACGATGTGTGGTGGCGTCGGATCAAGAACACGGGGAGACGCCGTCCTGTGGTGAAGAAAAAGAGGTCGGGGAAGAGAGAGAGGGCACAGAGGGGAGAGGGGGAGTACCTGCGTGTGAAGTGGAGGCTGGCCTCGCCGGCGTCCGTCTCTCCTGCTCCAGATCGGGAACCTGGGAGCAGGTGAGGAGAGGTGGGGAGGCGGAGATGGGCGGCGCGGGGCGAGGTGCGGAGGAAGCACGAGAAGAGAGAGGCGGCTGCGGGGTTGACCTGGGTCTGGGGCTCCTTTTTACCCAGACCATGATTGGCGAGGAGGCGACGCACACCTCGCGTACCAAAAATTGAAGAAAACTCACGTCGGCCGCACGACCCCACAACCAACGTGCCCCACCCGTCATCCTCTCTCGAAGCGGTCACGGACGTGAAAAAAAATGGACGGCTGACCAAACGCCAGCAGCCAAAAAAAATACTGTAGAAGCTCGAGCAACCCGATCGTGCGGTCAAAAACGACGCGAATGCTCATGTACTGTTCCAACTTGCCATCTTTGTTACTCATGGCTTGCTTGACGGAGATACAAAAGATGGAAAGAGAACATTGCTTCTTGTAGATAGTCTGTTAAATTTCCATGAATTAACCTTTTCATCTTTCGGTCATATTCAGTGGTGTCATTTTTCTGTTTGTCTGACAGTTACGAGTTAGTGTATTGTACAAAGTATATATTTGTTTGCCATTGACACGAAAGGCAGAAAATACACAAAATGTATAATTTCCAAGACATGAATCTACTAACCTCATTTTCACGTTATCATTCTAATTATTTTTTATTGTTAGTCAATACAAAAGTAGTTTCGACTGTAGACATTCTAAAACCATATTTGTTTGCTGCCGCACATAGTTAAACTCGGTCTCATGACAGCATTTGTTGTCTTCAGATTTAGATAAAAGCATCACAGTTAACAATTTAATTAGTAGCGCCACCGCTATGTGATTAGGACATCATGCCGGCCATCGAGGATGATCTGATCATGCAGTTCTTGTTTGCTGCCGCACATACTTCGCAACCTGCCCTATGGACTGCAATTTCATTTTTATTGGGTTCTTGAGATATGTTATTTGCAGGGAGCATCCTGATTTCTTCAGTTGCAATTGTTTTGTTCATTTCCTTTTTGCCTTCTTGATTGGCTCAAACATGCTCATTGTGAAAGGGCGAGGAGCCGCCGCCATGTTTCTCCCCGAGCTCCGTGGTAGAATGGTCTATTTGTATCAGACTGTGTTTAGTGGATGCGAAGAGCTCAGTTCTGGTAAGCTAGACCCTGAGGCGTGCAGCAGGTATGTGGAGATTAAGGAGCGTGCCCATGTGAGTGGCTTCGATTTTGTTGTGCCAAGATCTCCGGTGGCAGGGATTCACTTCTTTTTTTTGGTGATAGTCAGGAGGAGGTTATATAGTTTGATGTTTCTGAATTTTAACAATCATGTTTTACAGTACCCTTGACATGAATGAGATGACTGGGCTTAAATGAGAATGATGAGAACCATCCTGTTCTCGGTCTCCATAAGCATGTGTTTAAACTACTACTGCAGCAAATGTTTGTCGTACCTTCAGTTTGTGCCGCAGAATCTGTATTTCATTGGCACTTTTGTGTGTGTTTGATTTAGTATCTTTACCCAGGTGCTTGCTAGAGGAGAAGATTAATGGTCCGACATGTCCATTTCATGATTTATGAGCGGGAGGAGAGGGCATTGGATGAACCAATCAGTTCGAAGCTGTAGGTATGCAAAAACTTCAACATGTATGTATAGTAAATTTGTAATAGCAAAACTCTTGCTTCCTTGCCCATAAGAGAAAATACACCAAATTTTTTATCACCATAACTTGTCGATGGCATACCATCCTGTCACAAACCCTCAATAAAGTCTAACTCTTTTTTTACCAGCTCTGAGATATTGCATAGTGATGTCTCACAATTAAGATTATTACTGTGAAAAATAACTATCCTCATGTTATCTCATGTACTTTGGTACAGCCTTCACATAAGAAGCTGTACACTAGAGGCAAGAACATGATGTGTGTGTGTGTGTGTTTTTTGGTGTGTGTGTGTGGGGGGGGGGGGGGGGGGGTTTTGTAAAACCCCTGGGTATGCATTCTTCACTTGAACAGATCCGATAATTTATCCCAATACTCTCTTTGTATTTTTGTCTTTGAGGAAATCCTATGGTAGATATATTTTCCGTTGTTTCATGCATTCTTCGGCTTTATGATTAATATTCCAAGAAATTTGAAAACTTTAGTCATTAAATATATGCCCCAAGAAATTTAGAATGGGAACGTGGGGTTACTCCTTTTGAGAGTTTTCACCTTACAGAGGAAGAAATTTAACATTTTTGTTTGCAATATCATTTTCCCTGATGGATTACATATAGGTTGTTATTTTATATACAAACATGTCTTTAGCCTGCAAGTGTGTTTTTTTTCGTTTTCTATAAAGATCATTCACATCTATTTTCTTCGTTCCTCCCATCCGGATTTCTGATTTGATTCCAGAGTTTGGAGGTGGATGTTACTTCAGGGAGGAAGTTGATCACAATTTTCGTTTGTATTTACAGGTAAGTTTTCTTTCAGTGATTGGTGAGTTACAGGTCAGCCCTGTCTCACCTCATTAAATCTGCAACTCATGCTTTTTTCTTGCTTGATATTAATTCTCGATATTCTTGTCACATCCTTACAGGGATATCATGTGCATATGTATGAGTTTGCTTTGCTTCGGTTGAAGATATATATGTGCCTGAAGATACAATCTTACATGCATTTTCTGTATGATATGAGCACTCTTTCGTTCTCTGCGTGTAATATTCTTGGCACATCCTTACAGGGATATTATATGCATATGTATGAGTTTTCTATGCTTCGGTTGAAGATATATGTGTGCCTGAAGATACAATCTTACATGCATTTTCTGTATGATATGAGCACTCTTTCATTCTCTGCGTGTACGTAGGTTGCAAGAATGAGAAGGCTTAGGGGATTATTCTAGAGTTCTGATTCACATGGGTGCTCTATTCACGACTAATCTTCGTTTATTTGCATAATTTGTTGGTGGTGCGGTCTCTCCCCATCTTAACATTGTCTTTTGTTGGAAGGAGAGGAAATTTGTGTATCACACCTATCAGCTGCATCCCACAGAGAGGGATTTTTTGTCAGGCATTGTCATTGGAGAAGCTTTCACAGGTATGGCCCTTCTTTTAGTCATAAGGTTTACACATGTACTGATTCTAAAAGATTTGATTCAGAGGTTAGTTCTAATGGAGCGACACGTATTGTGTTTGTGGTCTTCCAGTTTGCCTTTCTTCCATGCATATGAAGGACTCATACTTCCATTTCCTTCTGCGATTTCATCCGGCCGTTCCTCTCCTTGCAGCTTTACATTTGTGAAATCCAACGTATTTAGTTAAGGGAACATTTGCCACATAATTGTGCTAATATTCTATGAATAATTACACTTTTGTGGCTGTGCTAATAGATGACTCTTAGAGACCCTGCACATTCTCTAATTTTCCGTACATGAAAGTTTATTGAATGCATGTGGTGCTTTATCCTGGCTTGCAAGAGGGACTATTTCACGTAAGTGAAGAAAATCTATAACACTGATTTTTATAGTTGGTGGTCCGGTGATTCCAATTTATTTCTCTAATTTGATGTAGGAAATGGATTGTAAATTGCAAGTGGGTTGGGACTACTTCAGTTTGCACATGTTGTGGTTATCTATTTGGGACTCAGAGAGTAAGTTTTCCCTTTACACATGTGTTCATTTAACTGTTTTTATGCTATTCCCTCATTTTCTACGGTGCCAAAGAAATAGTAATGTAGATATTTTACGATTTGCAGAATTACCATCTTGCCAAGTGGCCTAACATAGTGACCTGGCTGCTGATTTTCTTTTCTTATTTTATTCCCCCATTTGAAATAGTTGAAGGACCTGGTCGTTGGCTCCAGGTGATGGAAAGAAAGAAGGTCCAATGGATTCAATTACTTGAAGATGGATTAGGTGAGCACAGTGTGTACAATACCACCTCCCTGCTGTCTATAGCATGATTTGTCGACTCTCACTTCCCAAACTAGCTATGCTTAATTAGTCCACACTTTTCTTTCAGCTATCTTCAACAATCACTCTTACATAATATATTTGCTTCAGCAACAATTTTAGATGTTCATAGCGACCCATTTTACATATAAATGTCGCTATGCTACCCGCATAGCTGGTGCATCTGTGTTTTGGAGTGAATCCGGTGAGCACATTCTACCCTGCTGTGTACTTCCTATGTACCTTTTATCTTGCTGGTAAACATCCGAGCGTTCATTTTTCTTTACACTTGCTATTTTAGATTAGAGCGTATGACGACTGGGCCACCCTTGCGCGCGGGGCCAGCGTTCCAGTGGGTGTTGTGCGCGTGCGTGCCGGTCATCCAGAAAGGGGTTCGCAGCGGCCAACGTGGGTTGCAGGCCCTTCATATGTACTAAGTTTCTATTTGCCTATGCTCATTGTAAACTAATTAGAACACCGTGTATCAGCAGTAGGTTCTCTTAGAACACTATGTATCAGTGCTAAGTTTCTATTTGTTTAAGCTCTAATCGATGTTCAAATATTTTAATGTGTTTAAACCGATCATACTCCAACTTCCTTTATGAAACCAATGTATGCTATCATCAAGTAATGTCATTGCTTCCTTTTGATCTATCATGATACCATATAATGAGATAAAAGTATATCCATTGAACTGTCACATACACATGGTTTGAATGCTCGGCTGGCCGATGCTTTTTGCGCCATCGGCGCAACGGGTCATCTAGCTATGTGTTTCCTGAAGGTCTTTCAAATGCTTTATCTGTGGCAATGCTAATCTCTAGGCATGACATCTGATGGGTGTTTTTTATGTTATTCAGGTTGAGGGCTTCAATGGTGAGTTGCAAGGGCACCTTCACATGTTAAGTGGCAGCTGATTGTGGTGTCGGGATGGTGAGGGGCCTTTTCCCCCAAAGGTGCAGTGAATTCTTTCAGGGTCTTGTCATTCTTCTGATTTCCAGCACTAGATAATGTTTAGGCTATGTATCATTTGTTGACTTGTATTTAGTGTTTGGTTTAGCACATCCTGGGGAGATTATCAACCTGACTTGTATGCCTTTACTGAGCGCCCTGTCATGTGAATTAATGGTTTTGAAACAGCCAAATGAAAGTAGTAATAATTTAATAGTATAACCAGCTAATTATTTCAGATCACAGATTTAGCCACTTTGATGCGTGGTTAAGCTGTAAACATTTGTAAGTGACAGTCAAAACAATCAACAGAAAGTCTTCTTTTCAAATCAGTTAGACAATGTCAGACTTGATGGCCCAATGCACCAATTTTTTTGCTTCAGGGTACCTAATAGGTATGAATTCTGATGGACAGGTAGGTGCAGATATCCTCTTTGACTCGCATAAAAAAAAACATAGCCGGACCGACTAAAATGTCGAAGTGATAGTTGCGCTTAAGATGTAGGGAGTGGTTACCCAGATTGGTGATCATTTTCTGCCCACACTCCAGCCTGTGGCAAGGCCGATGAAGGATCAATGCTTTGACCCTGATCAAATGCCTTGTATTATCAATTACTTGTCACCTGGTTGTCTGTAAATCTAAAGATCAAACTATTAGTTACCGTCGAGTCCTCTGTTGAGGGGTGAGTAGAGTTGCTCCTGCAAACCTTTTTCTGCTGAGCATATCACAGTTTCTGTACTATATGTTGCTGCTATAAATATTTGTCTACGCAATTTGTCAACAATGAAGCTCATTCTGATGTTGCAGTGAAGAGGTTGGGATGGGAAAATTTTATTCTTGCTCGATGCTTAAACTGATGCTTTATTTTGTTACCACAATTATTAGGTACCAATTGCAATTTGATGGACATCATGTTCTCCTCTTTTCTTGGTTGCAGGTTCTTCCTGACCGACGGTTCTCTCTATCCTCGCTTTACCTGGGTTCACCTCCCTCACATATATGTTTCTGCACTGGTGGAGATTGCACTGGCCGAGTAACCTGCTCCCTGATGGTACTGTGACTTGCGATCTTCCATGTAGGACTTGTTGGTGGCGCCCCCGGCTGTCCAAAAGACGGATGCTACAGGTGACTTATTGCTGTTAGTGTCCCTTTATGCGTGCTGATGGGATAGTCAATTGGGTTCATCATGACATGGATGTTTAAGTAGTTATAAACTGTGTTCTGACATGGAAGTTGTCGTTTCCTGAATATGGGAGTATGTACATAGAACTGAACCTCTTATCGCCTCATGTTTTGCTAGAGAAAAATCAAGCACGAGACATGTGTTAGAATGATGGATTTGATTATTAAAAAGAATGATGTGATATATAGAGCACATGGAATGCAGTAGACACATGTTTACAGTACCGTAATTGTAGGATTCCTGATTTGTGGTGCATAGACCACCTGGATTAATTAGTTTTTGTAGTACCTGTATTTTATTTGTTATATACTGCATTATTCTGTGTCGTTTCAAAATTTCTGCTCTGTGCAGATCTTGAGAAGTTAGCTGCTTTGTTGGTTGTTGGCTGCTTGGTCAGTAGATGATGTGCTACCGTTCTGGTTCAGTTTGGGTATGCATGCAAGACCAAAAATGCCCCCTGATTTGTGGTGCATAGACCACATGGATGAATTAGTGTTTTTAGTTCCAATGTTTTATTTTTTGCTGCATTATTCTGGGGCGTTTCAAAATTTAAGCTCTGTGCAGAACCTTAAAGAAGTTAGTTGCTTGGTCAGTACATGATGTGCTACCTTCTGGTTCAGTTTGGGTATGCCTATATATGTATTTTTGTAAACCGATCTAAGTCATTCTACTATTTGTACTACTATCTGTAATACGATCCACATTGCATTGCATTTCCAGCTACATCTCCTACTTACTCACGACTAACATCACTTCTAACTGGCTTCTTGCGCCATATTAGTGTATCTTGGTTTTGTTTAATTCCCGAGACATTCCCCATGCTGACCCATTGGCATTTTAGTTTGCATGATACAGTACTTGCCAAGTGGATTCCATGTCTAACACGCTGATTGTCAGGATATATGCTGAATGTTATGTTTAGATATGTTGTGCTCGATGGATCAGTCTTATTGCTTTGTTTATTCATGCTTTTTAGGAGAATATTTATGTAACCTGGTTGTAAGTGATATGCCTTTTTCATTCCACCATGGCATGGATGTTCTGACCATTACCTTTTGTGCTCTAGAATATCGCTACTGTTTTGCTGGCTCTTTAGCTGTATCGTCTAGAAAAACTGCAGCAGCCGAACATCATCCATTATTTTCAGATATAACTGCTATATAATTGTTATGTCGCTAAATGCTATGCTTATATGATATGTCCACAATCTGGTAATTCTTTTGTTTATTTTCCCTTTATGTTGGAATCCCTTATTAGGTACTTGCCTCCCCTATTTTGTACTTCCATTTTAACCAGGACATCAACATGTTCACATAGTCACTCACTGGAGAGAATAAATTTGAGCTTTTGTGATATGATACGCTAATATCTTTTTTGTTTGTGCTTTGTACAAAAACTCATGTCGTGATTTAGTTTAGATGTATGCAGTCACAACCATATCTTTGGTTTAAGTCGCTATGAAATTTAATTTCCTCGCCTAAAAAGTGTGATTAGAAATTAATTTCAGGCCAGATTAACTATACACATTGTACAGTGTACTCCTTATAACCTATTTTAGTTTTATAGTAATCCCTTATTTCTTTCTTCAGTTTTTTCAGCAAACATATCGAGACATTGGAAGAAATTGATGTGGTGTACAAGAAGGAGCTGGCTTTACAGTCTGGCATTAAGCACCGGGGAGGAGTTTCTTCTTTAGGTGGTGATCTCACATTCATTTCATATCCTGTGGATGTTACTGAAATCCTGCCTTATGTTGCAGTTTCCAACCTCAGAGGCTAAGCAGGTAACAACTACACCACAGGACATGCAAATGCATTCTCCCTATTTGTGCATTCATGTTTTACATCTTACTCGATCAGGCCGGCATCCAGTATTCTTATATAGTTATATGCATGTGGTTTCCTCAACCTGGAGTTAAATAAAGGCTTGTCACTGGATGACCTTATATCACTCAGTGTCATTAAATAGGCTTGTCACTGGATGACCTTATAGCCTGGCTTTGTTTAATTAGAAGCATTAATACCAAATATTGAATTAGGGTTGGCAGAACATAACATTAAAATTGTTCAGCCGTATATAACCTACAGAAACATGCCCTGGATCGAAAATAGTGGTGTATGTAACCTTGATTATGTATGTCATAATGCATGTTTCCACTCACCATGAGAATGTTAGTATTAAATAGACAACCTGGGATCCCTGCTGATAGTCAATGATGATAGTTGGTAATGGCAGCCAGTGAAGCTATACAAAATGAGCAACTCAAAATGCTGAATTCGGTTCATTGTTCAGGCCTCAGGGTCGGCGGTCGCTAAGAAATACAAAAATGGCAGCAAAATGCCAACTAACCCTGTTTCCAGCAAGCTCCGTTGTCGTCGGAATGAGGTTTGTTAATTTGCAGGGATGTGACATCTAAATATGTATTCTTGCCATGGCAGAAAAAAATTGAGATATCTTATATATTGGCAAAGCTTATGCCTGAGAGGGAGCTACCAAATAAGCATGCTTTATATTTGGGTCGTACATTCCAGGAAAGTGAAAGCTTGGGTGCCATTGAAGAAAAATGATAATATACTTCTAATGTATTTCACTTGATTGAGACGGTTTACTTATTTGTTGCATGCCACACCGGCATTTTATTCCTGTCGCTAAAAAATAGAAAATGAGTGGTGATCTGTGTCACCCCTATTAGTTTTTCCCCAAATTTCTTTGATATACTGAAAAGCTTATACATAATTGTGCAACTTTGAAGGAAGGTGTGATCTCCAGCCTGAAGGAATGGCTAATTGAATCAGCTATAGGAACCTATCCTGTTCTGTGATTTTATTCATGTCGCTAAAAATAAGAAAATGAGTGGTGATCTGTGTCACCCCAATTAGTTTTCCCCAATTTTCTTTGATATACTAAAAAGCTTATACATAATTGTGCAACTTTGAAGGAAGGTGTGATCTCCAGCGTGAAGGAATGGCTGATTGAATCAGCACACACCGGACACACACACACACACACCGGAGGAACTCTGGACATGTTAGTTTTCTTTTTCAATATGCCTTTAGATGGTTCAACCTTTCATTAATGAATTGATTGTTACAAAACCATACTCAAGAGTGCCTTCTAAAGATGGTGTATATATTTCAGTTTTTAGTGTCCCGCCCAATAGCTCACTCCGCCATTGTTTTTACATTACTGTCTTTGTGAATTGTCCCTTTTAGCTTTCCTTGACACATCATCTTGCTCAGTAAAGAAAATTGTATCGATAATTTCCATTTCCATTTAGTAGTTCCGAACATGGAGAGACTGCCTCTAATAATATTTCGTAGTAGATGTTTTTCTTCAACTAAGATAAGTTGTAGTTGGTTCAACAAAAAATAAATCTCTGGGACACGAGCCGAAAGAAAAAGAAGGAATCATAGACATGCTTTTGCCAATTGGTCATTTTCGATATTGATGGTGCATGCAGCGATGTCTCTACCTGATCTAAATACTGCATATCTTAGTTACCATAAGCTGGGTGACCAATGCTATCTATATGATACATCTCTGCCTATGTAGCATCTATTAAACTGTCATATACACAAGGTTCCAGTACTCGGCTGGCCTATGCTTTCTGCGCCATGGGCGCAGCGGGTCATCTAGTACCTATAAATGTCACAACTACCAACGTGGTATGTTGGTTACCTTGTTGTATAGTCTAACGGGAGTTCTCTAGTTCGAACCTTGCTGGCTGCACTTATTTTTACATTTGAAAAAAATGTGAAACTTTAAGTGAAGAGAAGAAAAAAGATAAACATACTGGCCTATACGTATATACATACCTACGGATGACTCATCATATATACGAAAGTGTGAAAAGTCCATATTACCCTTTATGCGGTTTGTAGGGGGGTCTACCGAAGCGGAACTCTTCCGTGAATTGGTCTTTGTTTGTACACTACAAGAAAATGTTGTATGTGGCACTTATCATGATTAATTAGTGAAGTTGTCCGGCTTTATCTTGCTGGCATATGCATGCGTTGTTTTTCTAGCTAATTACGGGAAATGAAGAATGCTACATTGGTAGCACTACATCTTCAGATCTGGTAGCTCCTAACCCTACCCGCTCCCGTGCGGTGCCACCGCGCCGCACCGGAGCACCCCCGCCGGCCGTCTCCCGTTCACTCCAGCGCACACCCTCTTCTCGCCGCCGCCGCCGGGGGCGTCGCAGGCAAAGCCTGTGTGCCGCAGTGGCGGCGGCGGCGTTTCTCCTCGGCCAACGATTCGGGCAGGACGGCGGCGGTCCATGATGGCCGGATCTACAACAGTAGTGCGGGGCGGCGGCGGCCAGGCAGGCGGCGACGTTCGGCGACGGGTCGAGCGGCGGCGGCTTGGGCTCCTGATCTGGGTCCGGATGGGCTTCGGGCGGGCTGCACTTGCTGATGTCGTGTACCATCCCGTCAACGACAGGCTGCCCCTGGGATCGACCCGCATCACGAGGACGTCGGGGGCTCCGGCCCTGGGCGTGGTGGTGGTGGCCGCCTCCTTCGCCGGAGATGGTCAACCTGAGGCTGGGTGGTCGGATCTCCAGATCCGTCATCTAGTCCCGGCTGCGAGTTGGGGAGACAGAGTTGCCGGTGAAAACCGAGCCGATGGCGGGCGATGGCGGCGTCTTGCGTCGTTACCTTGATGAAGGCATCGTCGTGTAACTTCTGTCGACCCACTCGTGCTGCTTCGGGGAAAACCCTAAGATCTGGTCATCCAGATCGGACGATGGCGGTGCTGCGGTGTCGTTACTCTCTTGGGAGCATCATTTGTGGAGCAGCGCTGGAAGGCAGAGGCAGTAGGTGGAGCGGCTAAGTCTGGCACGGAGCTTCGGTGGAGATGTCAAGTCATGCCTGGCCGACATGTGCTACGCTATGTCGTGCCTGGTCGGCAGGTGCTACGCACGACAGATCTTGCAGAGTCTTCGCGTCTGCGTGAATGCGCGCAGGGCGGTGGCGCCGTTGGGCGCCGTGGTGGCGCCGACGGATGTCTGGACTGGCAAGGATGATGCGGATCTCTATCCTGAAGATGGGTCAGCAGTCCGAGGATGATGGCGGCTTCTGGCTTCTAAAACATGTGCATGTGGTGCGCGCTTTAGGTCTGATGCACCGGCTGTTGGTTCCGATACGTTATGTGGATGGATCGGCGACGGCACCGATTTTAGATATGGGAGGTGAGATCACTCCACATTATCGAGTTTATAGGTGTGAATGATGACTTTAGGTGGCTTGATGTATTTTCTTGTCAGACATTTATGAAATAATTAATAAAAATGGTTGTATGCATCGATTGATGCAGCCTCAGGTGGTGGTGCATCGCCGTCTTCGCAGCTAGCGGCAACCTCCGGTTCTGGCCGACGGCCTCGGCTGCACGGGCATCGAGGTCCACGCCCCCTGCCACAGTGTCCCATGTTGCTTGCGCGCGCCCACAAGAGATCGTGCTTAGGAGGTGTGGTGGAGGACGCCTTGGATACGGATCGGAGGCCTGTGGGTCGCGGGGCTTCCCCCGGTTTAGTGGCGCACCCTGCCGGATCCGACGAGGTGGCTACGCTCGAGATCCGCTAGCGCCTGCGGTGCACCTTGCTGGTGCTGCCGGGATGGTGGGCCTGGGGTCGTGGGTGCTGCAGTGAGGTCTGTGGGGCCTTGGTTCCTGTCCGCCGGAAAAATCTACCTTTTGTACTACTAAATCCAGCCATGTCGGCCAGGGGCCTACATGCCTCAATAGGGGCCTCTCCGGCAAGAGGGCAATCAACAGCGGTGTTCTTCACCGTCGTTGTTCGTGGTGACCACTCCAGGCTACGGCGGGGGGCTCGCTGCGGATTGCGGCGATCACCGAAAGATCTTCATGTGAGTTTCTCCCTTCAGATATGGTGTTTGCTTTCACCCATGAGATGCAGTCTATGGACCACGGTTTGACGCAGAGGGTATGATTGTGCAACGGCGGCGGGTCATCGTATGTAGATGCTGGAATCACAGAAAAATGGTTGCGGTAACACATGATGGACTTCGAGGATGGTGCTACTTGTGCACCCGCAGCATCCGGTCTTGAGTTCCAGGGTGAAAACGTAGGTCTAGTCGGAGTTGGTCATACCTGACAATGACGATGTTTTTACGTCGTTACCTTGTTGAAGGAATTGCTCGGATATGCTCAAATTGGTTCTTCATGGTGAGAACCTAGAATCTGGCCTTTGGTAATTGGATCCGGTGACGATAACGCTTAAGCATCGCTCCCTTTCTGAAGGCGTTACCGTTGAAGAATCTCATCGTACTTGTGGTGTCATGAGATAGGTGCGGGTATGGTCATTGATGTAGTTTGTTGATCACGGATTGATCGCTTCGGAGTTTTCTCCTTTTCCTCGCTTAGGCATAATCTTGGTCTTTTATGACTTTGTTATTTGTCATCGTGTTTTTTGTGTGTGTTTGTGTTGATTGTGTGCATTCTATCCACTCAGAGGTCGGACGTGTGAGCATTATATATGTATTATCTTAGTGTTTCATTTTGTGTCAATAAAATCAACCATTTGTTGGCAAAAAAGGGTGATCATGTTGGTTTTGATCTGACGGCATAACAGGCCATTAGATCTGATAGCTTAACAGAAAAAAAAAAAGGATAAAAATTAACGTTAAGAAAAAGAGGCCCACGCACCAACGTGCATAAGTCTCGATCTAACTAACGCGCCCTGATCGGGGGCGCCCAAAACCAACTCAGGTTTGGGTCCCCTGTCGCCAGCGCTACATAAAAAGGAAAGGGAGCTTCGGCCTCGTGCGTCTGACCAGTTCAAGTTCGATCTCTAGCTCCCCAACATCCCATCAACCCATCCGATCAGGGGGAGCCGCTGCAGCTACGGGAAGACCTAAGGCAGCCGCCGCCGCTGTCCCAGGCCAATGCCGATGGCGTCCTGAGGGCATCAGGACGTTGAGGAGGCCTTCTACCTCGACTACATCACCCCTGCATCACGCCTGCACCGAGCAGGCGATCATGTCCACTGCTGTGACATGTAAAGAACCTCTGATCCCTTCTCTGTTCATGCTTATTGGGTGATCTAGATGCAATTTGATCCTGCTAATGGCATCCCATAGATGCATATTATCCAACAATGGTATCAGTCGCCAAGTTTAATTGCAATAGATCCCTAATGCATGATCAGTAAATCAATCTCAAGTTTAGGCCCTCATTAGATCAAGTTTGATTGCTACTGTTTTTGATGTTGATGTCAATTGCTCACTGTTGATGATGTTTTAATTCCAATTTGCTACGGATCAGTACTGCCACCTGGTTTCATCCATTTTAATTAATCTAAGTTAAGAACTAATGCTCACCTTCATGTTAAGTTGATTAAAATTGATCATGTTTAAGTCCTGGTTTCCGTATGCATTAGCAAAATAGAAGGCAGAGGGATACACGCACGTACAGTAGCAACCCCCATGATGAAGAACTCTAGATTTTTTTTCCCCTTTTAGGAAGAATCCTAATTCTGAAATTAGGATAGTTTTTCCCCAATGAAGCACAAAATGAACACATTTTTGTGGGGAGAATGAGGATTGGATGCTCACCTGATGCGCCGCTTCCTCGCCTCTATCCTTCGGGGCCCGTGCAGCGCTCACCGCTGCATGAGGGCGAGGACGCCGTCGCCTCCGACAGAGCGACGAGCGGAACGCCGCCGCCGTGCTTATGGGCGAACGCCTGCTCGGCCCTGTGGTCGTGCTCGCCGCCGTCACCCCGAAATGCAACAGCACGGCGTGCAAATCCTGCCCCTCGCGCGCGGCGTCAGTAGCCACGCTCGACGGAGGAGCGCGCCGGACTAAGTCCGCGGCACGCTGCTCCGGCGAGAGCAGCCGCCGTGCCGCCATGGCCGGCGCGCCTTCGGGCCGCCGTCGAATGCCGCCGCTCTCTAACAGAGAGTGAAAATCGGGGGAGCAAGGGGAGAAATGGTCTAGGGTTTGACCCAGCAGGCTGTTTTTCTCGTTTGCGGGGCGATCCGAGCCATCGGCTCGATCCGACGACTGAGACGACGTGTGGCTCCGAGCTGGGCCTTCAAGCGCTCAATGGGCCAATTTTGACCGTGGGCTGCGGCCCAGGTTATGTCAGTCCAGTGAAAATAAAAATAAAAAAAAAACTTCTGCTGGGCTGGTCCGTTTTACATGTAGCTGTGGGTATTTGGGGCACATATATCTTTTGGCCGTTTTCTGTCTTTTCCAGTGCACTTTTAGTTAATACACATTATGTTTTTGCATTGTTTTTAGCCAGAAAATATCTGAGATAATGATGAATTAAAACATATTATTATTCTGGGTAAAATTGAACCAACGAGATTTTTTATTCAGGATTTATTATGTGTTAGCATGATGAATTTTTTAGACATAAAAAATAATGATATTTTTCTTATGTTGATGTTTAAATTGAGAATGAAATGACTCTAATTTTAATTCGGGCCAACGTTGTTTTATTATTATGAGTCATCACTTATGATATTTTAATCCATGTTTTTTCTGCCCAACGGTGTTTTGACATGGAGTTGAAATTAAATACTTGGCATGTTTGTTTATTTACCAATGTAAATTTATAATCATGCAAGTTTACTTATGAATTTTTATAATTTCAGCTTCCGCTCCATTCCGGTCCGACACGATCGAACCACTTACGGGGAGTAACTTCCCGCGTTGGAAGTCCCAAGTCGAATTATGTTTGGGTTGTAATGAGTTTGATTATGCCTTGAGGGAAGAAAAACCTGTAGCACCCGTGGCAGTTGCTACAGGGTATGCAAAACCCAAGAAGGACTATGATGTTAAGATGGAAAAGTGGAACAAGTCCAACCATATTGTGCTTCTCGTTATGAAAGCGACAATATCACCGGACATTTCTGAGGCACTCCCTAAGAAAGACACTGCTAAAGAATTCCTCAATGCAATGGAGGAGCAATTTAAAGGCTCTGACAAAGTGTATGCTCATGAACTTTTTACTAAGCTTTTTCAAAAATACACCATTGACGGAAATGTTAAGCAGCACATACTAAGGCTGGTGAATGCTTACACCAAGCTTAAAGCTTTGGAGTGTTCCTTAAGTGAAGCTTTTCTTGTAATAACGATTGTTGAGTCTCTTCCAGAAGAATTTGAACAATTTAAGGTCAATTATAACTCTCTAAAGGAAAAATGGCCACTCGGTGAGATGACCGCAAGGATCGTCCAGGAGGAAGAGAGGATCATGAGACAGAAGAAAGACCATGTTTTTCATGTTGGCTCTAACAAGAGAAAGCATGAGGGGCAAGGTTTTCCTAAGCCTCAGAAAAAGCAATTCAAGAAAGAAGGCCCTAAGCCATTCAACCCCAAGCCATTCAAGGGTAAAGAAGCCGGCAGCTCTTCTTCTGCTCCTAGCAGCTCCACTGCTGGAGAAAATGCTTGCAACTTCTGCATGCAGGAGGGACACTACCAAAGGGATTGCCCAGGCTTTCTAAAATGGATGAACAAAAGAGGTACTGATGAAATAACCTTTGTAGATGAATCTCTTTATGTCGATTTTTCTATAAATTCATGGTGGATTGATTCAGGTGCAACCACTCACGTTGCTAACTCTATGCAGGGATTCGATACGATCCAAACTATAAGGGGAGGAACAAGAAAGCTTAAGGTTGCGAACGGAGTTGAAGCTGATGTTGAAGCTGTGGGATCTCTCACGTTGGAGCTACACACCGGACACACTCTTAGAATGAATAATGTTATTTATGTGCCTACCTTAAGTAGGAATTTGATTTCAGTTTCTCGTTTGGATGATGATATGTATGAGTGCCATTTTGGCAAGAAACAATTTGCTTTGAACAAATGTAATAAGAACGTAGGCCTCAGTGTTAGACGAGGCCAACTATACATGTTATCTCTTAATAGTGATTCAGTTATGCATGTGAGTGATGAAATTAATGTTGAGAAGAAATGGAAAGGAGTTAGTAATTCTTCGAAATTGTGGCATTGTCGTTTGGGCCACATTTCGAGGGGGAGAATGGAACGCTTAGTTAAAAATGAAATACTCCTCCCATTAGACTTCTCAGATGCGGACAAATGTGTCGACTGCATTAATGGAAAATACGCAAAAACAATTAAGAAAGGAGCAGTAAGAGCCACAGGGGTTTTGGAATTAATTCACACCGACATATGTGGACCCCTTAATGTTAAGTCTGTAGATGGTTTTGATTCATTCATAACATTCACAGACAACTTTTCCCGCTATGGGTATATTTATCCCATACGTGACCGATCGGAAGCTTTGGAGAAATTCAAAGTCTATAAAGCTGAGGTTGAAAATCAACTGAACGTAAAAATCAAATTTGTACGGTCTGATCGCGGGGGAGAGTATTATGGTAGGCATGCTCCTTATGGGCAGATTCCTGGACCTTTTGCCAAGTTCTTATCTGAAAATGGAATCATTGCTCAGTACTCAATGTCTGGTGAACCACAACAAAATGGTGTGGCCGAGCGCCGCAACCGCACCCTTATGGATATGGTGCGAAGCATGCTTAGTCACTCAAGTTTACCAGTAAGCCTTTGGATAGAGGCATTAAAGACAGCCGCACGCATACTAAATCTTGCTCCAACTAAGTCAGCACCGAACACACCTTACGAGATGTGGGCGGGACAGAAACCGAGCTTGAATTACTTACGGGTGTGGGGTTGCCCTGCTGAAGCTAAAGTCTTCAATCCACAACTTAAGAAATTGGATCCAAAAATAATTAGTTGTTTCTTCGTTGGATACCCTCATAGGGGAAAGGGATATCGTTTTATTGTCCAAGTCACACCACCAAGTTTGTGGAGACTAGGCAAGCGGTATTTTTTGAGGATAATAAGGTCACAAATTTAAGGGAGATCGATCTTGAGGAGAAGCGGGTTTGTGCACCATCCCCAATTATCCAAGAAATTGTTTTTCCAATACGAAGAAATGTGACATCTGATGATCCTGAATCTCACGGTTCAGTTTCTCAGTCAAATGGTGATCCAGAAACTAATAATGAAAATCCAGACACAAATGAGGATCCCCAGGAAGGTAATGATCCTGAAAATGATGATGTACCACCACCGCCTCCTCCCGTGGGTAGACCACGTCGTGAGAGGAGGAAAGCCATATCAGATGATTATGTCACTTTCATGATTGAGGATATGAATGATATGGGAAAGGTGGAGGATCCAACGTCTTATAAGGAAGCCATTAAAAGTGAAAATTCGTCCAAGTGGTTGGTTGCCATGGAAGACGAGTTGAAGTCTATGGGCTCAAACGACGTTTGGGACTTAGTAGAAGTTCCCGATGGAGCTAAGAAAGTAGGCTGCAAGTGGGTCTACAAAACCAAGTATGATTCCAAAGGGAATGTCGAACGGTTCAAGGCAAGGCTAGTGGCAAAAGGGTATACACAGAGAGAAGGAATTGACTATAAGCAAACCTTTTCTCCCGTGTCAACCAAGGATTCTTTAAGAATCATTATGACATTAGTAGCTCATTACGACCTAGAACTACACCAAATGGATGTTAAAACGGCATTTCTAAATGGTGACCTAAAAGAAAACGTTTACATGGCTCAGCCGGAAGGTTTTGTTGTGGAAGGGAAGGAACATTTAGCATGTCGTCTAAAGAAATCAATTTATGGCTTGAAGCAAGCTTCAAGAGAGTGGTACCTCAAGTTTGATAAAATTATCAAAACTTTTGGTTTCACCGAAAATGTTGTGGACAACTGCATATATGTTAAGTTTAAAGGCAGTAGGTTCACATTTTTAGTCCTATACGTTGATGACATATTGTTGGCATGTAGAGATAAGGATACGCTGCATGAGACCAAGAATTTTCTGTCATCCAGTTTTGATATGAAAGATCTTGGTGAAGCCTCGTATGTCCTCGGCATCGAGATTCATCGAGATAGGTCCAGAGGAACGCTAGGACTATCTCAAAAGGCATACTTTGAGAGTGTGCTGAAGAAATTCAATATGCATAAGTGCTCACCCTCACCTGCTCCTATCGTTAAGGGCAATAAGTTTGGGACATTTCAATGTCCGAGGAACCAGTATGAAATTGATCAAATGAAGTCGGTTCCTTAGGCTTCAGCTGTCGGAAGCATCATGTATGCTCAAGTGTGTACACGCCCAAATTTATGTTTTTTAACCGGGATGCTTGGCAGATACCAATCAAATCCAGGACCGGACCACTGGAAGGCCACAAAAAAAGTCTTGCGTTATATGCAAGGAACTAAGGATTTCATGCTTACATATAAAAGAACCGATAACCTAGATATTGTTGGTTATTCAGACTCTGATTTTGCCGGGTGTGTGGATAGTAAGAGATCCACGTCAGGTTATATATTCACACTCGCGGGGGGAGCTATATCGTGGAAAAGCTCCAAACAAATGTTAACTGCTGGATCTACGATGCAAGCAGAATTTGTAGCATGTTATGAGGCCACCGGGCAGGCTGTATGGCTAAAGAATTTTATTCCCGGACTTAAAGTGGTTGACAGCATATCTAAACCAATTTTATTATACTGCGATAATGAACCCGCAGTTTTCTATACGAGTAACAACAGGTCAAGTGATGCTGCCAGACACATTGACATCAAGTATCATGTTGCGAAAGATGGAATCCAGGATCAAACAGTTGGTGTTAAACATATAAGAACGAAGCATATGCTTGCGGATCCGCTAACTAAAGGCTTACCACCCAGTATTTTTCATGAGCATGTTGCCGGCATGGGACTACTGGAAGCCTTATGATTCTGGAATAAGAGGACCATTAAAATAAATCACTCCCCAATTAGTAAAATGTTTTCCATTTCGAAATAGGCGGGTGTGCTATAAGTGTTGAGGTTCTATGGCGTTTCGAGCTATTGTAACACCTCACTTTGGTACATCATTCCTATGTAGAATGGGCGAATGAAGTTAAGCCTAACGATCAAGGGGGAGAATATTGGTTTTGATCTGACGGCTTGACAGGCCATTAGATCTGATAGCTTAACAGAAAAAAAGGATAAAGATTAACGTTAAGAAAAAGAGGCCCACTCACCAACGTGCATAAGTCTCGATCTAACTAACGTGCCCTGATCGGGGGCGCCCAAAACCAACTCAGGTTTGGGTCCCCTGTCGCCAGTGCTACATAAAAGGGAAGGGGAGCTTCGGCCTCGTGCGTCTGACCAGTTCACGTACGATCTTTAGCTCCCCACCATCCCATCAACCCATCCGATCAGGGGGAGCCGCTGCAGCAACGGGAAGACCTAAGCCAGCCGCCGCTGCTGCCCCAGGCCAGTGCCGGTGGCGTCCTGAGGGCATCAGGACGTTGAGGAGGCCTTCTACCTCGACTACATCACCCCTGCATCACGCCTGCACCGAGCAGGCGATCATGTCCACTGTTGTGACATGTAAAGAACCTCCGATCCCTTCTCTGTTCATGCTTATTGGGTGATCTAGATGCAATTTGATCCTGCTAATGGCATCCCATAGATGCATATTATCCAACAGATCAATATATACTCTTCTCTTTTCGAGGTCAGCCGGATTTCAGATGTGTGCTCATTGTGTTTGTATTATCTTGATGCTTCATTTTGTGCCAAGATTCATACGCCTGATCCAAAGACGGGCACGACAATGACATTCGCTGCGATTCTGCTGCGAATTGAGGTCATTGTGTTTGTGTTATCTTGATTGATGCAATTGATGCAAGAGGGTCTACATTCAAAGCGCTAATCCAACGAGCCTAGTTGATCGATATTCTGCTCTAGCGGCGTCGCGCTGGTCCGATGAAACCATAGTGATCCGATCCTAGTGATCCTTCCATAATTATGGCAATAGTTTTGTGTCCAATACGGAGGCGAACTCCCGAATGAAACGAGTTATATATTGTTTGCAGATCATTCGAAATCAATCGAACGTGGAGGAGTCGATCGATCCATGGCCGCCGTGCAGCGCTACCGCACAGGACTTTTTGTGCTGGCGCCGGACGACGGTCAAGGAGGCTACCTCCTCTTCAGCCTCGACCTCAACCGTCTCTTCTCCTCCCAGGAGAAACCCTAACCCCAGCCCGACGTCGACTGCCCGCCGCCGCCGCCGCTGCTCAGCCTGCCCGACCCCGTTGCCTGCTTTAAGAAAATCCACTCCAATGAATATATGGTGTTCTTGGACATAAAGTAGCTAACGGACAACAGACGGGGACGGCGGTTGCCACGTGGCGCATCTTTGCCGAGAGTCACTCTCGGCAAAGAGATCCAATAGGAGAGCGCCATGTGGCAGCTCCTGACATGTGGGGTCCATAGTAACATGCCGAGGGCCATCTTTGCCGAGTGCCACTCTCGGTAAAGCGAGCCAATAGGAGAGCGCCACATGGCAGCTCCTGACATGTGGGGTCCACAGTAACATGCCGAGGGCCATCTTTGCCGAGAGTCACTCTCGGCAAAGAGAGCCAATAGGAGAGCGCCACATGGCAGCTCCTGACATGTGGGGTCCACAGTAACATGCCGAGGGCCATCTTTGCCGAGTGCCACCCTCGGCAAAGCGAGCCAATAGGAGAGCGCCACATGGGAGCTCCTGACATGTGGGGTCCACAGTAACATGCCGAGGGCCATCTTTGCCGAGTGCGACTCTCGGCAAAGAGAGCCAATAGGAGAGCGCCACGTGGCAGTAACATGCCGAGGGCCGTATTTGCCGAGAGTCGCACTCGGCAAACCTTATGCCTTTTTCGAGAGGCCTCTCGGTAACGTTGTTAGGGGCGTTACAGGTTGTGATCCTTTTCCGAGAGGCCTCTCTGTAAAGGTGTCAGGTTCTACTGGTTGGCGCCCTTTACCGAGAGACCACTCGGTAAAGGTTCCAGTTTCACAGTCTTCGCCGGGAGTCCCTCTCGGTATTGTTGTGACCAGCAGCCTTTTTTTCGTTTTTGTTTCTTTCCTGCAGCAAAACATATACAGCAGCAGCATATAGTTCATCACACATAGAACATGTCACATATAGGCATCATTGAACAAAAAAACATTGATTCTCAAGAACATCCCACATAAAAGCAATAGTGCATAAAGGGTGCAATAGTTGTCAAGCACACTCGACTACCACAAGTTTACAAATCTCAAGATCACACAAGATGCAATAGTTCTCACAAGATGCATATACAAGGAACAGTTTCAAACACAACATAACATGAAGTTCACGCGGGTTTGGAGATCGGAGTGGTAACATCAACATCAGAAGGCGTAATTCCGTTTGCTTCCCCAACTCCACCAACTTGAGGTGGAACTACCGGAACATTGTTCGACCCTTGTGATGGATTGAGCTGTGATGGACTGACCCAATAATGAGATGAATGCATATGGTAATGCCGAAAATGGTGATAGAAATAGTTTGAACGAAACTCATAATGTTCCACTCTGGCGTCGGTGGCATCTCTGGCACTGTTTTGCCTTGCATGGAATAAAGATTTGCCACCATATGTTGTAAAGACTTCACTAGATCATCTTGTGCCTTCAGCTTAGCCCGGTCTTCATCTCGTTCTCTCTGGGTGTCAATCAGTCGAGTCTACAATATGGCAATGCAAATGTCATTCGTATTGAAATGCAAACATGCAGGACCATGAAGGATCAATGCAGAAGCGCTGACCAGAATATCCTCAATAATGGTCGTGGTATGTGGTACGTGACGCTCTATGGTAGGAGTAGAGCCAGTACTCATAGCACGGAGCGTGTTGACTCTCGGAAGGGAGGAGATTATGACAGAATCGAGGTGAACCGCCATCCGACCATTCGGTCTACCGCCTGCCGCGGCAATGGCCACAAGAGGGTCAAACGGCAGCACATGAGGATCAACCTCTTGCCCTACGTCTCCTTCAATTTTTTGGTGTAGTTCTCCCCATCTGACCGGGCTTTAGAGCTGATCCAGTCCCTCTCCGGGTGGAGAGGGCCCTTGTCCTTGTCGTCTTTGGTACATTTGATGGTCCATGCCTCGAAGTAAGAGATATCCTTGCCAGTGTCTTCTTTCTGCAAAAGAAAGCAATCCAAACAATCAACGGAATTAATGCTCACAAATGATAGAGAACATGATGAAAAGAAAAGGATGTTGTTGCCTACATGTTTGGAGACGACACCTGGGATGGTGAGGTTGCCTTGACGGTGTCCTGGACAACCCATCAACTTACGCCATTCCCCTATTGCCTTGTGTTCATCCTGCCACCCTGGATCTGTCCACTGTTCGACGATCTTCTCCCAGCATGGACGTTTGTCGGCGCACCACCGAGGAATCACCTGTAAAGTAAACAAATACATCTTAGTAAGGAATCTAATTTGCGGTAATGTAGGGAATAGCAAGCATCCATCGTCACTTGCCTTGAAGTAATTGTCCCGTGAAAGATGCTTCCCTCGAGCCTCCTTTTTGGAAATCTTCTGGTTGAGATAGTCCGCGTGATACTTGACCACTATCCGGACGCGCTCCTCATAGTGCATGTCGTGGACTAGTTTCTTGGCAATATTCTCAACCACCACATTTGCACGATCCTTCTGACCCTCTACGCATGTATAGAAATCCTACAAGCATGCATACACGTGAGAAGGATAAAATCATAACTATGGCAAATTTAAACTTTTTGGTATTGACATTCAGGTGTTTGAAAGGACTTACCCAGAAATCGTTGACCACTCGCAAGGCTCTGTTATCATAAACCCTCTGACGCATATCCAGGAAATCCGGAGCGAGTTTGTAGTGATCCCATGACGAGGCTGGCTCAATGATACCGTTCGCCAAAGTGACCAATCCAGGATAATTTAACCTACAAAGACCCCCAATGATGCCACTCGGCGACCGTGGCAGAAGCCTCTCACCACCTTTTACTAAGCTCCTACATTACGAAGAGTGAAGTCATATTATATGTGATGAAATGACAAAGGTACAATTTATATGGGATGAGTCGAGATAAACACTTACTTCTCTCCCACTGGTTTAATCAAGACGTCTCTATGCACATATGGACGTTTTGGAAGCTTTGAAGGACCACGCAGCCACACTTTCCCTATGGAAGTAGTGCTGATAGTCGAACCGCCCGGCTGTGAGCCGCTCACCTCGTGCTGCTCCGTCACTCGTGATGGTCCATCCCCACCCTCAGAAACCTGATGAACAACCAGCCTCCTCTCGGCGGCGGCGTCCTCCACCACCTCCTCCTCCTCCTCATCCTCCACCACCACCTCCTCCTCATCCTCCTCATCCTCACTCGCATCCTCCCCATCCTCTGTTTCCTCCTCCAGCCGTCGAGCATCCTCCTCCTGAGCACGGCGAAGCACTGCATCAGAGGGTCCAGGAGAAGAAAGAGGTGCTCTACTCGGGGCTGCTCTACGTCCTCCTCCTCCCCCAACTCGTGCTCCTCGCCCCCTCCTCGTCCGCCTCCTCCTCCTACCTTCATCACTCCCCTGTAAGAGTAACGCCATAATCCTCCATTGACTAATCTAAAAAAATAATAGTTACAAATACTAGGTAATCATAGGAAAAATAATAATGACTAATATAATACAAGATAATCGTACACTAAGAGTCACCCTCCTTAAGAAATCATATACATCAAACTACTCATACAAAATACTAGTAATCATAGTAAAAACTACTCATCCTGCTCATCTATCCCCTCCTCGTCCCCCTAGACTCGTCACTCCTGATCCTCCTCCTCCTGCTCATATACTCCCCCTCCTCGCCCCATCCTCGTCCCCCTCCTCCTCCTGCCTCATTTACTCCCCCTCCTCGTCCGCCTCCTACTCCTCCCCCGCGTCCTACTCGAGCTCGTTTCGCCTGGTTTTTCTGACGGGTGTCTAGACCCGCTGGTCGTTTGGCCTTCTTGGCGGTTGTGGCAACAGACGCAGGAGAGGCCACCGCTTTCACCGGTCGAGCTGCCACATCTTTCAAACTTTCCTTTGGATTCTTGTACAGAGCTGCCACATCTTTCAAACTTTCCTGTGGATTCTTGTTGCCACCTGTCATGTTTCAATCACCTGATATAAAGAAGAACAAACCAGTTAGTACAGATGATACAACTTGATGTAAATACAATAGATATATCACATATGAAGAAAAAATGGAGTTGTCACAATAATACATATAGTTGTTATACACACGAGGGTCGATTTTCGGCTCTCGGTAATGCCTGCCTTTACCGAGAGTCGCTCTCGGGAAATAACCTAAACCTAGTGCTTAGCCGATCCCCTTTCTCTCTATTCTATCACTTCAGTCTCTTCTCCTTCTTCTCTGCCCCGCCACCGAAATCGCCACCGCCACCGCCACCCCCATCAACTGCCACTGCCGCCACCGCCACCAGCTGCCGCCACCGCCCCCGCCACAAGCTGCCGCCACCGCCACCGGTTCTTCATGGCCGGCTCCAGGCACGGCGGTTCTTCTTTGGGGCGCAACGACGGCGGCCGCGGCGGAGGGCCACCGGTGGCGCGGCAGCTCATCGTGCACTCAGGTACTCCTCTCCCCTCCCCTCCCACCCCTCTCACCTCCCACCCCACCTCTCAACCGCATCCCTCTCCCCTCTGGCTCCCTCTCGCCTCCGGCTGCCTCTCCCCTCTGGCTCCCTCTCCCTCTCCCCTCTTGCTCCCTCTCCCTCTGGTTAGGTGATTTTGCTTAGGTTAATTTTAGAGTAGGTCAATTTTGCTAAGGTTAAATTTCAAAAATTATATAGGGTGGGAATTAAATTTAGAGAGAGATAGAACAAAATATAGGATAGCAACAACTTATGCCTCCAAATGCATGCTTAATGAGAATATTTCATACCATAAAAGATTTCGCATTTCCTTTTCAGCCCAAGTCTTTACCATTTTCCGAGGATTATGCTTGCAATAACCATGTCTAAAACGATAATCTCCTTGAACGTATCGATCTCTATCCCTACAACAAGGAAGTGTGTACTTTGTTCACACGGAAACCTTTTTGAATCAAAACAATTTAGAAGTGCTGAAAGGATACAACAAAATGCCCATAAATAGCATTCTGACGTAGATTTGACTATCAATTTGTTATAAGAAAAAGCAAGTATAAAATCCATATCTTACTTAAAAACAAGCACTGAAGTTTTATAGACTTTGATTGCTAACTCACTGCCATCTGTCTTTGTTGCATGATATACATTTGCCTACAAAGGGGGGAAAACAAATCAACTGCCACAGTTAATATTGAGTGTGTTATTCTAATTATATATATATATATATAGAATGATGAACAAAAAAAATGCAACTTGTAGTATGGGATGCCTTCTCTATGTTCCTCTCATCCTGTGTCAACACTCAACAGCTAAAGTAGTGCTATGCTCCAGATACTTTTCTCATAATATTATTTTTAAATCTGCGGGCAATGAAATTGGCAAGTAGCAAATGCCTTGTCACTACAATGTGCACTGCAAATTGAAGTAATTAAGTAACTTCTGATTAGGTATACTAATTCAAAAATTTATTTGTGTGAGCTGCTGCTATTCAACTAGACATTAGAATAATTTAGATTAGCAATGGAACCAATATTTATCATAAACTAGATATGATATGAAAGCACAAAAGTGAGTAAAAACATCTATTGTAGTTGAAATTAATGTGATGCTTCTAGCTAGGATATAAACGAAAGTAGGTCAATTTCACTAGTGATATATTGGCAAGTTCGGTTTTCACTAGTGGTATTTTGGCTATTGTCTCTTATTTATAATTGTATTTTATTTTATTTTCTGATTTCTCTCCGTTTTAGTTACTAATACATTTTATTTTGTTTTCAGATTCTGATGGGGGCTGTAGT
Organism: Thinopyrum elongatum; assembly: GCA_011799875.1. NCBI lineage: Eukaryota > Viridiplantae > Streptophyta > Magnoliopsida > Poales > Poaceae > Thinopyrum > Thinopyrum elongatum. The sequence goes on from CM022302.1 coordinate 511,239,017, forward strand.
AAGTACCGGAGAGTCTCAAGTGGTCCGGCGATCCACGTCAACAACTCCGGCATGACCGAGTCGTCCGCCTCCCGTCAGGCCGCTACCGACGACGAGTCGTCATCAGATGGCGATGTCGGAGTGGACTTAGATGGACCGGATCCGCTCGCTACCGAGTTGGGCGACATGGAGGCCTCGGACGGCTCGGGGTCTACCTCGAGCAACACTTCCAAGAGGAAGAAATCCGGGCGTGGTCTGGGGAAGGTCCCGGAACCAACGGCTGCCGTCGCCCGTCCTGTCATTTCCCCGACAGGAGAGGGGTAAGCAAGCATTGCATTTGCAACATATTTTGGATGCCACAACTTTGACACTCACATATGCTTGTCTTTTTCATCATGCAGTCACTGGGAATTTATCCCGACACAGCCTAAGGGGGCGCCCGCCGAACCACGTCATCAGATCCCTCTTGAGGAAGCACTTCCCCGGGTTGTCCAAGCCGGGTGATGACGAGCCGCCGTCGCCAGGTTTAACCTGGGAGCATTACCAACACACCGTGGACGAGAAGAATGTCACCATGGCCACCCGGGTCATCACCGGTTTTTTTGTAAGTATCTTAGCCCCGACCACTTCATTTTTCCATATCCCAATCCTTGTATTAACTGCCATATGCTTTCTTGTAGCAAACATTTGCTTGTGTGGATGGTGAGAAGCAGAAGGCGATCAAAGGCATCGTGAAATCTGCCCGGAAGATACTATCCGACTTAAAGCACACGCTGTGGTACAAAGCCGTGATGCAGTGTCGGCCGCTCGACGACAAGGGAGATAAGATGACAAGGACGACTGCTTGCCAGACCAACTTGTCGCGAGAAGAATACTTGTCAGTGGTAAGTGACTATATCGGTTGCTAGTACTTTGATTCATCCGCCTCTTGTTCAATTCCTCAATGATTCGATTTTGTCTGACTAGGTGAGGGAACCCTGGATGAAGGGCGATTGTTGGGAGGCCCTGGTTGACATGTGGTGTGACCCGGCATGGCAGGCGCAACATGTGGAGAAGGGAAACGATCACGCCAAAATGCCAGGCCCGGCTCATGTCCAGGGGAGCCGGAACCTAACCCCTCTCAAGCAACACATGGTATGTGGATTAAGATGTTAACTTTTTTGCACGGTGCATCTTGGTTCATTAAACTTGATGGTTAATTTTGCAGGAGGCGACGGTTGGTCACCCGGTCCACATCCTGGATGCCTGGAAAGAAGGCCGCAAGGGGAAGGATGGCGCCGAGTTCTGCAGCTTGTCGGCGCAGGAGAAGTACGAGACCTTCAAATAGGTCTTCCAGGAGGTGCACGGGCAGGACGCCGAACCTACGTCCAAGCCCCTTGATCCTGAGCTTCTCGTCATTGCTGGCGAGGGGAAGGGCCATGGCCGCCACCTCCTTTGCAACGGGGCGATCGCCACCTCCTCGCATCGCAAGCTGCACGAGATATGCGCGTCGAGCACCAGCTCAACTCCGTCCATACGGAGTCGCCCAACCGCGGCGTCACGTGAGATAAAGCGTCTCAAGGTTAGCATCCTAACCTTTCATTTATATCCATGCCTTGAAATAGCACCGTTCCAACCTATATGAGCCTAATGCCGTATTACAGGATATCATGGAGCAGCGGGCTGCTGAAGAGGAGGAAAGGCGGCTGGCTGAGCAGGAGAGCAGAAATAAGGAACAAGCTGACATGAACGGAAGGTTGAAGCTGCTCGAGGATCAACTACAGGTAGAACATTCTATAAACCAGAGTAGAACATTCATTATATAGCGACGAACCACCCTCATGTGACTCTACTCTTATAGGTTCTTATGCAATCTCGAAGCAGTTGAAGTGATGCCCCTCCTCCTCCTCCTCCTTCGGAATCTTAACCTGATGGCCCCTCCTACTCCTCAAGATGATCTATGAACTTGTGAACTTCTATGTGACGTGCACGTGTTTTGCTAGAACTTCTATGTGACGTGCACGTGTTTTGCTAGTCAACATATATGTATGAATTTGTGAACTTGTGTGTGCTGTGTATGAATTTGTGAACTTGTGTGTGCTAGTTATGCCTATAGTAGAAGGAATGGGAAACATTTCCAAATTGCACTCCAAATTGCACTGTAGTTATGCCTGTGTATGACTACTCTAAATTGCACTGTAGTTGTTTTCATCTGCAGGGATCAGGAAAGAAACAGCTCAACAGCAGAAGGAATGGGAAACATTTCCAAGAGCCACACTCGGAAAACTATAGACTACCGAGAGTAACTCTCGGTAAAGGGGGCATCTGAGAAGACAATACTGTTGTGCCACTCCTTTTCCGAGAGTGGCTCTCGGAAAAGGAGTCGCTGAGCACTTCACTTCTACAGGGCTGCCACTATTTTCCGAGGGTGGTGACACTCGGCAAACTGTCAGTTGCCTTGTGGGACACCCGGTCCCACTGGTCACGAGCATTACCGAGCGCTGCTCTTGGCAAAGACGTCGTTATTTTTTTGTAAAAATATTTAGCAAATAATTTGAAACTTTTACTGATAAATGTGACCAGTGGAACCACATGTCAGTTAGAAAAATGTTTGTGTGACGTGTTCTTACCGAGGGTGACGTCGCAGCTCTCGGTATAGGGTGAACCAAGTGACGACGCCGTCACTCCCGAAAGGATATGCCATGTGGCCTCCCTTTGTCGTGCTTGGCTCTCAGTGAATGCCCCGTTCGCCGTGAAGCCAATTTTAGTCCATTCCCTCACAGGATTGCCCACCGCCGGCTCGATCTGGGTGACGAACGCAGCTAGTCCTCGACATTCATGCCCGTGCATGTGTCCGGTTTGTGAGGCATCTGCCACGTTAAGGATGTGCATTGGGTATTTGTACACCACACCACCCTTTCATACATATGCCTTGGCCACACGCATACATACAGGGCCAGTTGCCGGACCCCCCCCCCCCCCTCGGGCAGCTTCCCGATCGAGCACCCAACCGGTGGCCCCGGCGGTCTACGGCGTTGACCGGCACCAAGAGGGGATAGGGGTTGGTGAATACCTGCTTCTCGGTGTTACGGCAGGTCACTGTTTTCATTCTTTTACTTTATATGTAGTGCTTTATTAAAAGTTGAGATTTGAAAAAATCTAACCAAAAACAGAAGTCATCAAAATTCATGGCATTTTGGATCTTTAGTCATTAAAAGTCATGAAATATCAGAACGCTCTCGGTAAAGGTCCTAACCCTAGGTCTGCACATCCTCTCCATTTGTAGTCGTGCTCGGTAAATATGTGTTATTTCTTTTGTTATTGTTTACATCTCCTTTTATTTTCTTATTCCTTTTGTCGTGCTCGGTTTTCCGGCCGTGCGCCCTTACGGAGACCCGGACGGCCTACGACGTTGACATGCACCGAGAGGGGGTAGGGGCTGATGAATACCTGCTTCTCCGTGTTACGACAGGTCTCTGTTTTCATTCTTTTACTTATAGTGCTTAGAAGTTTAGATTTGAAAAAATATAGCCCAAAACACAAGTCATCAAAAGTCATGTCATTTTGAAACTTGAGTCATTAAAAGACATGAAATATCAGACACAAAATGAGAGTGGCAAAGATACACACATAAATAAAAGGTAAATATGATGTGGCTTACGATCAGTACCGAGGGTCGATAACCGTTTTCGATAATAGGTGCATCTACCGTGAGCCCTCTCGGTACAGATCCTAACCCTAGGTCTAGGGGTCTTCACCGTTTGTAGCTGTGCTCGGTAATAATTTTTCTTTTATAAAGGAACGGAGGGAGTAGTGCTTAGAAGTTGAGATTTGAAAAAATCTAACACAAAACACAAGTCATGCCATTTTGAAACTTTAGTCATTAAAAGATATGAAATATAAGACAAAAACATAGAGGGCAAAAGAAAACACACAAAAAAGAAAAATAGGACGTGGCATATACTTTGCCGAGCGTCGAAAAGCTACTCTCGGTAATATATAAAGTAACTGACGGAGCCGTCTATTGCGAACGGGCTCTCTTTGCCGTGCGCGGTTCTCGGCGTCTGCGTCGTTTGCCGTGCGGTGCTGGTTCGCCGTGAGCCCATGACGGCAAAGTAGGAAGTTGCCGTGAAGCCAGGTTTGCCGAGAGCGGCTCTCGGCGTTGTTTAGTTTGCCGAGTGTCCATGCTTTGGCTCTCGGCAAAGACGCTAACACCCGGCGTATATGAAAATTCCAGTAGTGATTGCCGGCATCGGCGCCGACGGACGGACCCTGCTCTACGACGGCGCCGCCTTCACCCGCGGCCCCGACATGATCTCCCCTAAGAGTTTCGTGTTCTTCCTAGTCCCCGTGCGCCGCCGCATGTTCTTCGCCATCACCGCCTACCCCGAATACGACTCGGGACCCCGGTTCGAGGCTCTCCAGCAGCAGCCTAGCCCTAGCGGCGGCAACCGCTGGGCCTGGAGCGCTGTCCCGGACCCGCCGGGCCTCGCCTGCCGCCGGGCGGAAGTCAAGGCCTACTTCATGTCGGGTGCGCGTGTCTGGGTCTCCGTGCGGTACCAGGGCACCTACTCCTACCACACGGTGCGCCGCCGGTGGCGCGCGGAGGGCGCCTGGCAGCTGCCCATCGACCGGAGCGGCGTGCTAGTCCCGGACTTCCTCGGCACCGGCTGGCGGCTGCTCTTCGGCTTCCGTGTGTTAGATGGTTATTACGATGAGAATCCCTTCTGCGCCGTCGACATGGACGCCAGGCCGCCAGCGGTCGTCGCGACCTCGCCGGAAGCGTACCCTGCTCCGCAGCTGTGGCGCGCTGGATATGGAACATGCGGGCAAATGGCCGAGGTCGGGTTCTATGGAGGCGATAGGTTTTGCCTCTGGGTAACCAATCACGACAACACGAAGGCCAAGACCCAACGACGCAGCATCCTAAGTTTCATGGCTGTCCAGCTCTCCCCGGAGCTGCGCCTGCTGGAGCGCCAACTCAGCGACTACATGCTACCCCTAAGCTCACGCCATTTCCCTGCTGATGTAATAATGTAGCCAACTCACAACAGACTAGGCAAAGATAGTACCATGCACGGGAGGCCCGTGGTGGGGCTCCGATCCGCCTCAAATTTGTTTATCAGTGCGGAGTGGACAGAGCTTTGGTGTAGATTCCTGTTGTCTTCTTGGATGGCGAGGCTAGATTTTCGTCATTCGAGCGGACAACAAGATTTGTGTCAGACACTTTACATCATTTCAAGGTTCAATGATGACGGCTCCGACTTTGGGGCATTGGTACTTACGGGTACGTACACTGAGATTTTCTAACTGTCATCGATAAGATTAGGCCGGCTCTCGCCGGGAGCAGCGACAAGGGCTCGTCGATGACTGATTCCGGCAGCGATAGTGATAGTTTGATGGTGCAGAGTACTCGATGTAATTTTTATGTTTAGTGTGCTTTGTAACTCTTTTAAACCTTCCTAATAAATGCAAGTATTTTTTGTCAAAAATAAGAAACTGATGTTACCTACTCAGTTTTAAATTTATGACCTATTTTCGTGCTTAATTCTCTTTTTTACAGTTTTTTCTTTCAGTGCCTATCCTCCTGGATCTCAACTGTAATAATATAGTCAACTCACGGTTTACCCATTAACCCTGAAAAAGGCGATGCATCAATTGTTTTCTTCCCGTGATCTATCCTACTAGGTCCCCATCTTACCCACCCTCTTTCTCTTGGGATGTCGGCATGATACCGATTGACACCTTTACCCTACTAGTAAGCGTGCACGTGCAACGCACGTTCCGACTAATATTACAAACTGCTGTGAGAATTAATACGTTTAGAGAAGATATTTTGATAGTACTAAAAAATTAGAAATCGACTATAATTTAAATGAGTTTTAAGATATGCTACAGTTTAGCCCGTACATTATAGCGAAGACACAACTAATTATCCTAGTTTTCTTAGATGCTTATGCAATTCTCGGCGTAGCAAAAGCATACAAGGTGCAATGCATGTCTAGACTGTTATAAATTATAATTGTAGATAATACTTTAGGTTGACACAGAAGAAATATGTACATCATTGGAATGGAAGAAAATGAATTGCAAAGAACCCCAAGCATGATGGACTCGCCATACTTGTCCCATATTTCAGGCATAAAAAATTAAAATGAACATTTCGAGAAACATTTTCTCCCCCTTTCATTACCGAGAAAACATTTTGAGAAAGATTCCTCTCTACCAATGATATTTTTTCTATACATAAACAACAAAAACGATCAAAGAAAAATACCAAATGTACATGGACAACAAATCATTCCATTTGTTACTTCCTTCAAAAGTTACATCATCGAGTAGTAATCAATGATGTTTGTTTCCAAGTTTTAGTTTGACAGTTTGCATACACATATTCCACTTGATTTACGACAATAATATACAGTTTAAAATGTGGACAATTGAATAAATGATGTACCTAATTTAGGAATCCAAGAGTAAGAACTTTAGCTCTAGTCTCGTTAGCTTCGCATATTCCTTTACAAGCATGTGATTAACTGCTTCCTTTCCGAGTTCAGTCCATACCGCAGAAATGAAATGGTTAGTTATTTGATGATAATCAGCATAATCCATCTCTCGACGCATTATCTATTTTTATTAACCTGATGTTCTAAACATAACTTAAATGGAAGTTGTATCTTGGTATCGCCAATGAATAGATTCTGAGTTTCATGACAATCCTCTCAACGGTGAACCAAGAACCATACACCTATCAGCTACATGGAGAACCATGACAGAAGCCATGTGATGCACATGTACCACTTTGATCACAATGATGTACACATTTCTACATAAATTGCTATATAGAAACAATGTGCACTACCATTTTTCAAATCGTTCAAGTACACTTCAGTAAGAAAATCATTTCCAGTTTAACGAAGTACATTTTGTACCGCATTACTTGGCCATTTGTACATATTTTTACCAGTCTAACCATTAGGATGACAAAATCCAGTTGTGCACATATTTGATTTGATCAAATCTTACCTTCTAGTTTAAGTAGACTACAAATATTTCTCTTAGCCACTATCGTAGAGAACTTACAACAGAATAATCTATTTCAATGTGTCAGGTGCAACGCTATCTCGGTGCAGTGCTAGTTAAAGTCCTTAATCAATAAGACGTTGTACCATTACAAATGTCAATATAAAATCCAATGAATATGTAGGAGCGTCACAACCATGAATATGTAGGATGCAGGTTGGCAACTACCATGAATATGTAGGAGCGTCACAACATAAAAGGTGGTACAGTGTCTCATGGAGGAAATCTAAAGAAGATAATCATTTTGGTTTAGAAAAGAGGTGAAATATGAAGATAATCATTTTTGGTTAAAAAAAAAGAGGCGAAATCTAGTGGAGAATATTATCCAATGCAAGCAGGATGAAGAATTGCATAAGCTTATCACTATTGACATTAGCTTAACAAGATTTAACATAGGTAGTCAATGTGGTCATTTTGGTTCAGAAGATAGCCTCAAGCTTCTACTCCAGAGCTTTGCATACATTTACAAATAAAATATGATTAGAAACGCTAAGTGGCTAGTCATGTAAAGATACATCACATGTTGGAGATAATTTTGTTGTTTATTAGGGCAAAAGTTTTAAGCAAGCACAAACTGTACACATGGTGTGTCAGAACGGCAGGAGCAAAAACTCACCGGTGGTCAGAGTCACCCAGCCACCCAGGTGCATCTACTCTTCCCTTGAACGTTCTCCAGCGTCGCTGCCACAACAACCTCGGCAATCGTCGGTGTCCTTCTCCACCACCTCACCTGCATCCTTCCCATTCTTCAGTGCAACTGACCAAGACCATCTCCTCTCTTTCCTAACATTGGATGCCTGGACAAGGAGCCAGTACATGTAGGAATTTGAGGAGCAAGGCATGTTGAGCAAACAAGGTTATATAGATTATAAATTTAATATCTGGCATATTACCTCTTATATTTTTTAAGCAAGGAATCACACACAAAAAAAGTATAGACAATCTTTGGCAAAAATAAGATCAGGTGAAGCAATGCATGAATATGGTTGTTGGAGCATACACATCATATAGTACTCCCTGCAGCCGGTCATCCAGTCCATATCCTAGTATATGCTTAAAGTAGCCACTCTTGCAAAAATAAGGACAAATATAAGGTGATTGGTGAGTGCTTTGCTAGATTGTCAAAATTATGCATTGCAACAGAAAGTGAAACTGTAATGAGATGAAAATATTAATGGACTTAGATGAGATGACGAAAGTAAGATGCAAATGAAGAGTGAAATAAGACAGAACCTTCTCTGTTGCCGCAACTGGTTCCTCTGTTCAGTAGTGCTTTTAGGGTCGTAACAACCCAGCAGAAACTCCCAGACTTCCCCTTTGCTATTTGGGTGGATACCCTGTTCGCATAACCAAAGTAAAGACAACGTCCAGGTTCAATTAATCTGAGCAGTCACAACATGTCCATAGAGGCAGTATATATGCCCCAAGGGATACTAACAAAAGCCAAGAAAATGGATAGTTGTTAAGAAGAAGAAAAAAATGCAAAGTTGAAAGGGTAGAAAACAGTGTGAAGGGATGCACCTCCAGGGAGTAAAGAAGTGTCATTGATGAGAATACGTGGAGCAGGCTATGTAGCAGAGTGTATTTACCACCAATCAAGCAAGCATGATTCAGAGTCTTCCTACTGAATCTTGTATCAGCTGGAGAAACAAACTGATGGAGCCAGAATGTCGAAATATGCTATGTGCAAATTCCTACAAGTTTTATTTCTCATGAATAATCATCTAGCGACTGTATATGTAACAGTGTCCACTTGCCCAGACCCTTTTTCAAAAAAAAAAAACTGTCAACTGTCCTGAATGTTATATGTAGCAGTTTGACTGTAGGTGTTGTCATACATGATACGACATTTACCCTACCCGGGGTGTGAGATCGATACAATTATGTCACTGAGCTAATTACGCTGCTTGTGGTCAAAAATAGATAGATATAGCTCACCCCACGCTGTACTCTCATGATCATTCCAACTGCGTCTAGGCAACCCTCCTCGTTGAACAGCAGGTCCCATCTCCTTGGACTCAGCGTGCGGCGAGGCTGCCAAGGACAAGAAGGAAAATCAATATAAACATATTGATGACCAATACACGCCGGTCATTAATCTCTCTCTCTCTCTCTAATCAGCCTTGGGGACTTTGAAATTTCATATGCATATATATACGGATTTATGCTTCTGTTGTAATTGGATCGCATAGATGTCCAGATGGGAACAATTCGTAATGCAGAAAACGAATAGGTGGGTTGAAGAAAGGACAAAAGCTCACGTGCGTGCCTTGGGCTTGAAGCGCGACTTGGGGGCGTCGGTGCAGTCGAGGCGGGTGGGGTAGATGGTCTCCTGATCGATCAGCATGTCCAGGTCGTTGTAGCAGCACGTCAAGAACATCATCTTGCTAGATCTTCCTTAATCCTCCTTAATTGACCAGATCGGGGACAGTTCGATCGATACAGCAACGACCGCCGGAGGATTGATTGCTCATGGCTGGCCGGACCGGATGAGGATTATCAAAGAACCCTTCTCCGAAGAGCCTGCTCGTGGCTGCGTACATCGGCGGCAACAGCACGACCGAGGCCAGGCGGCGTCCCGGACGGCCCGACGGCGACGAACGGCGAGGCGGTCCAGGCGTCCCCGACGGCCCGACCGCGACGGACGGCCAGGCGGTCCAGGCGGCCACGGACGGCCGTCCAGGCGGCGTACCCGACGCCCCGGAGGACCGGGGCGGCGGCAGAGGAGAGGAGAAGTGGCGGGCAGCGAGCCACGGATGGCCGGCCAGGCGGCGTCCCCGACAGCCAAGAGGACCGGGGCGGTGGCGGAGGATAGGAGGAGCGGCGGGCGGAGAAGAGTAGCGGCAGCGGAGGGCGAGCGGAGCGGCGGCGGGAGGAGGGCGAGGAGCAAGCGAGGGGCGTGCGTGCGTTCGTAGCGGGCAGTGGTTTTTTTTTTTAAAACTGGTGGGCAGGGTCCCGAGTCGAGGATTAGTGGCGGGGTAGGGCCGCGGTGTTGCTTCAGCGCTAATTGCAATTAGCGCTAAAGATAGGATGGTTTTAGGCTGTTAGGATTTGCTGTATGGACGGATATGATGGATTGGATCTCCGCACTTCGTGCTTCCTACTCCAGAGCTTTGCATACATTTACAAATAAAATATGATTAGAAACGCTAAGTGGCTAGTCATGTAAAGATACATCACATGTTGGAGATAATTTTGTTGTTTATTAGGGCAAAAGTTTTAAGCAAGCACAAACTGTACACATGGTGTGTCAGAACGGCAGGAGCAAAAACTCACCGGTGGTCAGAGTCACCCAGCCACCCAGGTGCATCTACTCTTCCCTTGAACGTTCTCCAGCGTCGCTGCCACAACAACCTCGGCAATCGTCGGTGTCCTTCTCCACCACCTCACCTGCATCCTTCCCATTCTTCAGTGCAACTGACCAAGACCATCTCCTCTCTTTCCTAACATTGGATGCCTGGACAAGGAGCCAGTACATGTAGGAATTTGAGGAGCAAGGCACGCTGAGCAAACAAGGTTATATAGATTATAAATTTAATATCTGGCATATTACCTCTTATATTTTTTAAGCAAGGAATCACACACAAAAAAAGTATAGACAATCTTTGGCAAAAATAAGATCAGGTGAAGCAATGCATGAATATGGTTGTTGGAGCATACACATCATACAGTACTCCCTGCAGCCGGTCATCCAGTCCATATCCTAGTATATGCTTAAAGTAGCCACTCTTGCAAAAACAAGGACAGAAATAAGGTGATTGGTGAGTGCTTTGCTAGATTGTCAAAATTATGCATTGCAACAGAAAGTGAAACTGTAATGAGATGAAAATATTAATGGACTTAGATGAGATGACGAAAGTAAGATGCAAATGAAGAGTGAAATAAGACAGAACCTTCTCTGTTGCCGCAACTGGTTCCTCTGTTCAGTAGTGCTTTTAGGGTCGTAACAACCCAGCAGAAACTCCCAGACTTCCCCTTTGCTATTTGGGTGGACACCCTGTTCGCATAACCAAAGTAAAGACAACGTCCAGGTTCAATTAATCTGAGCAGTCACAACATGTCCATAGAGGCAGTATATATGCCCCAAGGGATACTAACAAAAGCCAAAAAAAATGGATAGTTGTTAAGAAGAAGAAGAAAATGCAAGGTTGAAAGGGTAGAAAACAGTGTGAAGGGATGCACCTCCAGGGAGTAAAGAAGTGTCATTGATGAGAATACGTGGAGCAGGCTATGTAGCAGAGTGTATTTACCACCAATCAAGCAAGCATGATTCAGAGTCTTCCTACTGAATCTTGTATCAGCTGGAGAAACAAACTGATGGAGCCAGAATGTCGAAATATGCTATGTGCAAATTCCTACAAGTTTTATTTCTCATGAATAATCATCTAGCGACTGTATATGTAACAGTGTCCACTTGCCCAGACCCTTTTTCAAAAAAAAAAAACTGTCAACTGTCCTGAATGTTATATGTAGCAGTTTGACTGTAGGTGTTGTCATACATGATACGACATTTACCCTACCCGGGGTGTGAGATCGATACAATTATGTCACTGAGCTAATTACGCTGCTTGTGGTCAAAAATAGATAGATATAGCTCACCCCACGCTGTACTCTCATGATCATTCCAACTGCGTCTAGGCAACCCTCCTCGTTGAACAGCAGGTCCCATCTCCTTGGACTCAGCGTGCGGCGAGGCTGCCAAGGACAAGAAGGAAAATCAATATAAACATATTGATGACCAATACACGCCGGTCATTAATCTCTCTCTCTCTCTCTAATCAGCCTTGGGGACTTTGAAATTTCATATGCATATATATACGGATTTATGCTTCTGTTGTAATTGGATCGCATAGATGTCCAGATGGGAACAATTCGTAATGCAGAAAACGAATAGGTGGGTTGAAGAAAGGACAAAAGCTCACGTGCGTGCCTTGGGCTTGAAGCGCGACTTGGGGGCGTCGGTGCAGTCGAGGCGGGTGGGGTAGATGGTCTCCTGATCGATCAGCATGTCCAGGTCGTTGTAGCAGCACGTCAAGAACATCATCTTGCTAGATCTTCCTTAATCCTCCTTAATTGACCAGATCGGGGACAGTTCGATCGATACAGCAACGACCGCCGGAGGATTGATTGCTCATGGCTGGCCGGACCGGATGAGGATTATCAAAGAACCCTTCTCCGAAGAGCCTGCTCGTGGCTGCGTACATCGGCGGCAACAGCACGACCGAGGCCAGGCGGCGTCCCGGACGGCCCGACGGCGACGAACGGCGAGGCGGTCCAGGCGTCCCCGACGGCCCGACCGCGACGGACGGCCAGGCGGTCCAGGCGGCCACGGACGGCCGTCCAGGCGGCGTACCCGACGCCCCGGAGGACCGGGGCGGCGGCGGAGGAGAGGAGAAGTGGCGGGCAGCGAGCCACGGATGGTCGGCCAGGCGGCGTCCCCGACAGCACCGGGGCGGTGGCGGAGGATAGGAGGAGCGGCGGGCGGAGAAGAGTAGCGGCGGCGGAGGGCGAGCGGAGCGGCGGCGGGAGGAGGGCGAGGAGCGAGCGAGGGGCGTGCGTGCGTTCGTAGCGGGCAGTGGTTTTTTTTTTTAACTGGTGGGCAGGGTCCCGAGTCGAGGATTAGTGGGCGGGGTAGGGCCGCGGTGTTGCTTCAGCGCTAATTGCAATTAGCGCTAAAGATAGGATGGTTTTAGGCTGTAGGATTTGCTGTATGGACGGATATGATGGATTTGGATCTCCGCACTTCGTGCTTCTACTCCAGAGCTTTGCATACATTTACAAATAAAATATGATTAGAAACGCTAAGTGGCTAGTCATGTAAAGATACATCACATGTTGGAGATAATTTTGTTGTTTATTAGGGCAAAAGTTTTAAGCAAGCACAAACTGTACACATGGTGTGTCAGAACGGCAGGAGCAAAAACTCACCGGTGGTCAGAGTCACCCAGCCACCCAGGTGCATCTACTCTTCCCTTGAACGTTCTCCAGCGTCGCTGCCACAACAACCTCGGCAATCGTCGGTGTCCTTCTCCACCACCTCACCTGCATCCTTCCCATTCTTCAGTGCAACTGACCAAGACCATCTCCTCTCTTTCCTAACATTGGATGCCTGGACAAGGAGCCAGTACATGTAGGAATTTGAGGAGCAAGGCACGCTGAGCAAACAAGGTTATATAGATTATAAATTTAATATCTGGCATATTACCTCTTATATTTTTTAAGCAAGGAATCACACACAAAAAAGTATAGACAATCTTTGGCAAAAATAAGATCAGGTGAAGCAATGCATGAATATGGTTGTTGGAGCATACACATCATACAGTACTCCCTGCAGCCGGTCATCCAGTCCATATCCTAGTATATGCTTAAAGTAGCCACTCTTGCAAAAATAAGGACAAAAATAAGGTGATTGGTGAGTGCTTTGCTAGATTGTCAAAATTATGCATTGCAACAGAAAGTGAAACTGTAATGAGATGAAAATATTAATGGACTTAGATGAGATGACGAAAGTAAGATGCAAATGAAGAGTGAAATAAGACAGAACCTTCTCTGTTGCCGCAACTGGTTCCTCTATTCAGTAGTGCTTTTAGGGTCGTAACAACCCAGCAGAAACTCCCAGACTTCCCCTTTGCTATTTGGGTGGACACCCTGTTCGCATAACCAAAGTAAAGACAACGTCCAGGTTCAATTAATCTGAGCAGTCACAACATGTCCATAGAGGCAGTATATATGCCCCAAGGGATACTAACAAAAGCCAAAAAAAATGGATAGTTGTTAAGAAGAAGAAGAAAATGCAAGGTTGAAAGGGTAGAAAACAGTGTGAAGGGATGCACCTCCAGGGAGTAAAGAAGTGTCATTGATGAGAATACGTGGAGCAGGCTATGTAGCAGAGTGTATTTACCACCAATCAAGCAAGCATGATTCAGAGTCTTCCTACTGAATCTTGTATCAGCTGGAGAAACAAACTGATGGAGCCAGAATGTCGAAATATGCTATGTGCAAATTCCTACAAGTTTTATTTCTCATGAATAATCATCTAGCGACTGTATATGTAACAGTGTCCACTTGCCCAGACCCTTTTTCAAACAAAAAAAAACTGTCAACTGTCCTGAATGTTATTTGTAGCAGTTTGACTGTAGGTGTTGTCACACATGATACGACATTTACCCTACCCGGGGTGTGAGATCGATACAATTATGTCACTGAGCTAATTACGCTGCTTGTGGTCAAAAATAGATAGATATAGCTCACCCCACGCTGTACTCTCATGATCATTCCAACTGCGTCTAGGCAACCCTCCTCGTTGAACAGCAGGTCCCATCTCCTTGGACTCAGCGTGCGGCGAGGCTGCCAAGGACAAGAAGGAAAATCAATATAAACCAATTGATGACCAATACACGCCGGTCATTAATCTCTCTCTCTCTCTCTAATCAGCCTTGGGGACTTTGAAATTTCATATGCATATATATACGGATTTATGCTTCTGTTGTAATTGGATCGCATAGATGTCCAGATGGGAACAATTCGTAATGCAGAAAACGAATAGGTGGGTTGAAGAAAGGACAAAAGCTCACGTGCGTGCCTTGGGCTTGAAGCGCGACTTGGGGGCGTCGGTGCAGTCGAGGCGGGTGGGGTAGATGGTCTCCTGATCGATCAGCATGTCCAGGTCGTTGTAGCAGCACGTCAAGAACATCATCTTGCTAGATCTTCCTTAATCCTCCTTAATTGACCAGATCGGGGACAGTTCGATCGATACAGCAACGACCGCCGGAGGATTGATTGCTTACGGCTGGCCGGACCGGATGAGGATTATCAAAGAACCCTTCTCCGAAGAGCCTGCTCGTGGCTGCGTACATCGGCGGCAACAGCACGACCGAGGCCAGGCGGCGTCCCGGACGGCCCGACGGCGACGAACGGCGAGGCGGTCCAGGCGTCCCCGACGGCCCGACCGCGACGGACGGCCAGGCGGTCCAGGCGGCCACGGACGGCCGTCCAGGCGGCGTACCCGACGCCCGGGAGGACCGGGGCGGCGGCGGAGGAGAGGAGAAGTGGCGGGCAGCGAGCCACGGATGGCCGGCCAGGCGGCGTCCCCGACAGCCAAGAGGACCGGGGCGGTGGCGGAGGATAGGAGGAGCGGCGGGCGGAGAAGAGTAGCGGCGGCGGAGGGCGAGCGGAGCGGCGGCGGGAGGAGGGCGAGGAGCGAGCGAGGGGCGTGCGTGCGTTCGTAGCGGGCAGTGGTTTTTTTTTAACTGGTGGGCAGGGTCCCGAGTCGAGGATTAGTGGGCGGGGTAGGGCCGCGGTGTTGCTTCAGCGCTAATTGCAATTAGCGCTAAAGATAGGATGGTTTTAGGCTGTAGGATTTGCTGTATGGGCGGATATGATGGATTTGGATCTCCGCACTTCGTGCTTTTATAGGGATAGTAGATAGATAGATAGATAGATAGTAGATAGATGTAAGTCAACGCCTCCTCTCATCTCTTTACCCAGACGACGACGACTCTGCTCCATGGCTCCGCACGCCCATCAACGATAAGCACAAGATGGGTAACGAGCCTCAGCCTCTTGATTGTCGCGTGGTCGTAGCGCCGCGAGGCTACGGGAGGCCGGCCTGGGTTCATCGACACGCTTTCTCTCCCCTTCGATGATGAGATCGACGAGGATGCTATGGTAGAGCTCGGCACAAGATTAACGATAAGAAGAGAGAAGTAGCCGATGGAGGGCGGGGGGACTGTTAGCATAATCTAAACTAATTCATGTAGCTTTTTCGAAAAGAAGGATGACCCCCGACTTCTGCATCAACCTAATTCATGTAGCTATGGGATAAGCTATTCTGCGAGTAGTGTATAGTTCGTGTTTAAGTCCGGTTAGGATTAGTAGAACGGTGATCAAGCTTGCCGGTTAATTTTTTTCAATAGAAGGGGCCGTATGGCCCCTATTTTCATTACGCAAATGGAGTTATACATCATCCAACCGACCACTTTAATTTTGTCACACTTAACTGATGCAAAAAAACAACAACACCAAAGAACGACAGAATACATCCTCAGCCATTGGTTAAAGCAATGCCAATTAGGAGTGTCACTCACAACTATGACATGCAATGCATTAGCGTCATCACAAAGAAGAAATTTTGTTAAAGCTATGATCATCTCACCAAAACGGACATTTCCCTAATTTATACTGCACGCCTAGGCCTCAATGGTCACAACCCATTGCTGGTCTCAGTTTCCATGTGTCACAACTGATATAACCCATCGAAGAAAAGGGAGATTGACGGTGAAATAGTGAAAGAAAAAAAAAAGCAACCATTCATCGGTGCCTAAAATCCTAACCAAAATGGGGCAAAAAAACGCACTCACCCAGAGAAAATTTTCTCTTTGTACTCCCTCAGTATCTTTTTAGTTTGCATATTAGGTTTGTCTTACGTCGAACTTTCCGAAGTTTGACCCAGTTGGAAAGAAAAAATCGTAACACCAAATCAATATCACTAGGTCCACCATGTAATACTGTTTCATATTGTATTTATCTGGTAACTGTACATGTTAATAATTTTAATATATATTTTGTTAATAATTTTTAATACAAATTTGCTCAAACTTAACAAAAGTAATCCGGACAGCGACGAGAAAAGTATACAGCAAGTGTGCACTGTCAAGGAAAAAAAAAGGGGAAGCGTGGCCTCCTCCCGGGCCGGGCCCGTCCGGCACGGCCTTTGCTTCCCTTCCTTACCCACCTACGTGTTTCTTTCTTAAGCCCCAAGAAGAAGAAGAAGAGGCAGACACGCTCACGGCCACCGCGCGGCCGCCGTCGACACATAAAACCCACCCGCCGGACCGACCGCCCGCGGCACACACACCAAGACGACAATCGGCAGCGGCGCTCCCCCCCTTCAATAGTCTACTTCCTCGTTTCCGTCCAGGCAAGTAACTCCTGCTTCGATCCCCGCATGCATCTCTGTTTAGTCCCCGCGGTTGGGCGTCCGTGCGGGCTCTGCAAAAAGCGGGCGTGAATCCCCGGTTGATTTAGGCCTTCGAGTAGCGGAGCAGGATCTTCGTGGTTATCTCTGCTCATTCGAGTAGCGGAGCAAGATTTGCTCCATGGTTTAGGCCTTCAGGCGGGCGGTTTCTGAAAAGAAATTCAGATAGCCGATTTCTCATACTGTAGGAGTAGTTATCATCAAGATCTGGAATTTAATCCGGATGTTTGACACTTGCACCTTGGTACATGAGATCAGGTTATTATCTCATCTCCTTGTTACATCCATTTGCTGCACCAAAATGATCAAATAAAATTTGCGGGAAATATAATCAGTCTTTGTTCGTCAGTAAGTTCAGAGGAACACTGCAGTGTTTCAATATCCGCTTGCCCTGTTATCTACTGGATTGTAATCGAAGAACAACATAATTTTTGGTTATTACCGTTGTAATGCACAGATATATTGTCGTGATCAACGGAGACTGAAGTGAATTTTCTCTTTTCCCCGTCCCTCGTTTTGCAGATCATACCCGAGTTCCTGCTGCTGAAATGGGTAGCACCGAAGCTCCAACGCCCGTGCAGGTGCCTGTGTGCTCCATTGTGAACGAAGGCCCAGCAGCTGCTCCAGCTGCTTGCTCCATTGTGAACGAAGCCCCAGCTCCTGCCACTGACTCGAAGCCGAAGAAGAAGATATGCTGCGCTTGCCCTGACACCAAGAGGCTGAGAGATGAGTGCATCGTCGAGTACGGGGAGTCTGCGTGCACCAAGTGGATCGAGGCTCACAAGCAATGCCTCCGTGCCGAGGGGTTCAAGGTCTGATTCTTCTCTAGCTAGTCCCCTGAGGATGTTGCATTTGCTTTCATGGATGCTGCAGAACATGCTATTTGAGTTTCAGTAAGAGGAGTTGACTTGTTTTTCAGTGCTATTCCTGTATGGTTTAATGGTTAGCGAGCTTGATACCTGCTTCCATGGGAAATAAATTACTGATGACTGTGACTTTATGGGTTATATGAGAAGTTTTCTTGGTGTTCATATTTCTGCCCATCTCTGCATTGTTTGGCATGGAAGATACAATATTCCTGATGTGGAAATTTCATAGTGATAACTGATAAGTGATAACACAGCATCAAGAATAGAGTCTTCAAGTTTATTTGCTCGTTGCTGCAAATGCCCATGGTTTCCATGGCATAATGACCCTTATTCTCTTCTCATCATTTTCCCCAGACCAAATCAATCACTCGTCACCTATGAACTAGTTATTTTCTACACTTGCAAGCACTCTACATCACTCTCTCCATCCATCGTACACAGTTTTCAGACCTTTAGCTAGGCAATCACACCTCACATCATCAGTTCATGGCAGGCACGAACCTTCAGGATTTGGGCAATGGCATCCCAGCCGGCCAGGAATGACTTGAACATCCTGAATGCTGTCCTTGGCTGGAACTGTGGCACCTCGTGCCCTGCGCCTCTCACCGACACAAATGTCAGCCCTTCATACACCTCAGACCATCCTCCTACCTGCAAATGCAAAGAGGTTACACTGTCACTACAACTGTATTATTGCATAAACCGCAATTGCATAACAGCAATGGCATCATGAGTATGCCTGACCAGCTGAGTACCATGAATACCAGCGGATCTTAGTCTTCAGACCAAGGTGGCTGAGCGAAAACCTGTACACCATCGATGGAAGCGCAAAAAAAAAAAAAAAAAAAACTGTACTAGGTTTGCACTCCCATTTAAGATGCATTCGTCTTCTGTGGCATGGAAGTTGATGATGCAGCAAATGAAATATGCGCAAAGCCATACCAATGTACTCTCTCTGTAAAGTTATCTAAACGCTCCTATATTTTTTTTACGGAGCAGCAGACCACAATCATGATTGGTGCCGACGGATGATAAACAAGCCATAGTGACACCGGAAAACATCCGATGAAACTTAGGGCATCTCCAACCTCGACTCTCAAACCACCCGCAAATGTTTGGCCCGCCGGCTGAGGAACCACCTCCGGCGCCGCACATTGACGCACCTGGACACTTGGTCTCACCGGAATCTGTTATTGAAAGACGACTACACCCGGCTAAACTCCACATCACAACACGTCGGCTCCACATCCTTCTTCTTTGCACCACATCCACCATGACCACAAGTTCTAGAGCTATGTGGGAGAGCCTGTCGTCGGAGCAGAAACACGATCTGGCCGCATTTGCAGCCACCTAGCAAACCCGCCGCGCCAGGCGAATCGAGCAGCCAGCACGCCAGATGTCTCCCACGACGACACGACGCCGGAGCCCGTGCCGGTGCATGCCAGCCTGACCATGGAGCAGGCGCAAACGCACTACGACGCCGTCGTGGTGGAGCAGCAGCCTACGCCGGCATGCTTACAGAGTTAAGGTGTAAATTTTCTTTTTATCTCCCGTTACAATAGACGGACATGCTCGGTAGAACCGGCTCCTTCGTCCTGAAATTAGTGTCGCGGGGGTATTTTTGCGAAATGGTCCTCATCGTTTTCCCGACACAACCCGCGGTCCTCGGCTCCTCGCTCTCCGACGCCGGCTCATCTCCACTTCTCCAGCCACCTTGCTCCCCCTGCCCTACGCCCCACGCCGCCTTGCTCCCCCCTCCTCGCTCTGTCACTCTCACCTCTCGAAGGTGCTCATGAGGCAGCAGCTGGTGGTGAGCGATGCAGATCTGATTTCGATGGAGGAGGAGGCCATGACATCGGCGGCGCCGGCACTGGTCGAAGGGGAGGGCGGTGTCAAGGTCGTCGCCAGGATCTGCCCCTGTTGCGCCCACCTCTACGGCAGCGCCAGCGCGGTCCTCTCCTTCTCCCCCGCCACCACAGCTCCGCCCCCTACTGCTTCCTCCTCTTCGTCGCAAGGGTAATTGGATTCCTTCCTCGGTGTCCATTTCGTACACCGTCCTGCCATCAATTCCTTCCCGAACCATCCCGAGTTCCCGACTGAAAGATCAATAGAAGAGCTGATTTTTGAACTTCCTCCATCGCGCGTGCCTGCAGGAGGGCGGCCGCCGGCCACCGCAAGGAGGAGCACAGACTGGAGTGGTGGTACCTACAGGACTAGACCAACCACCACGTCTTCATCCACGAGCTCCGGCCCCTCCTGGCCCACCACCTGCACACCGGCAGTACCACCAGTACCACGGGAAGCAGCATCCTCTACTCCGGGTCGTCTCGGCGCTGAAATTGGTTTGTCTGCTAATCCCTTCTCCGCCTGCCATTTTAAGTTAGTTTGGAACACTGAGTTTGTTGCTAATCATGCATATACAGAATTGTCCTATGCTATATACTCCATGTGTCCATATTGGAATAGTGCTGATATAGTGTTGATATTGCCATGTCCATTCACTGTGTTGATATACAGAATTGTCACATATGCATATACAGAATAGTGCTGATATAGTGCATATACTGGTCTGCACCAATGTCCATTCCATGTGGATTGCCTGGTCTATGGGGTAAATTTTGTTACTGAATTTTGACACTGGTCTGCACCAGACTCTGGTAGATACCGGTCTGGAGTCGCCGAACATTTTTGTTACTGAATTTTGACATTGGTCTGGTAGATACTGTAATGTGTTAATCTATTAATCTGAATTTTGTTACCGATGATGACAGAGAATTTGTGCACTGTAATTCTCTTTGCTTGAGCTGCTTGAGCTGTTCTCCATGACCAAGTTTGGTTCCAGGCGACCACCTGCGTAGCTCGCAGGACCAGCGCCGCCTCCCACCCTGGCTGTTGCCTTTGTTGGTACTCCTCCTGTGAAATTGATGTGAAATTACTTTCAATTCAGCAAGAAACAGAGAAAGGCAGAAACAGTAGTGTGGATCAGCAGTGACAGGCAAAACAAAAGAAAGCAATAGTGTGGATCAGTGAAATCATTCAGTTCTTTACTCCTCCTGTGAGATTGAGCGGTGGATCAGCAATAGTGTGTTTAAAATTGATCTGGAAAGGGAGAAAGCATTTGTACTCCATACTGAACGCTTGATCAATGGTTGATCAAGTTCACAGCCTTCATACTGAACACTTGATCCATCCATGGTTGTAAATCTGCTACTGCTAGTGTATGAAGATACAGAATTATTCTGGGGTAGAGTAGAAGTTGTGATTGTGATTTTCTGGCAAAGTACTATCTTCTCTGCATGTGATTATTTGGCAAAGAAGATACTGATTTATATGAAATGCAGTAGCTTATTGTGAGTTTTGAATAATTGTGAGGAAAATTCAGTACAAGTTGGATCATGATCAGTAGAAGTTGGACTCGGGACTTCTGTTTATACAGATTAGAAATCCAAAGTACAAGCTAGTGTTTTCCTGTTTATTTATATCTTCTCTGCATGCTTGTGAAAATGAGTTGAGTTGAGAACAGAGCAGCTCATTCCGAGGACCAACAGGATATGCATCTTGACAGTAATTATTGCACCAATAAGAAAAATGCTTGCATCTTGACACATTTGGCGGCGCTCGGAATCGACAGAGGAGATCGAGGGATGACGGCCAATGCGGCCGGAGAAAGCGCACCGGAGGTGGTCTGCAATGCTGCGCTGGTCCTGCGAGCTGCGCCTGGACGCGCGCGGGGAAGGTTGAGGCCCGACGGCGGCTGCGCTTGGGAAAGCTGCCGATGGCGACGACGGGAAGGAGGAAGGTGGAGACGGGGTGATTAGTACGAGAATCAATTCTACGAGGGGGTTTTTGAGAAAAAATAGATTGGACTACCGCCCGTAATTTCGGGACGATTGGTTTCAGCCAGACGGTTGGTTTTGGCTTCGTACGTATACGTATGCGTGTGGGGGTTGGGTCCGTAATCGATTCGGCGAGACAGACGATGTTTCCTTTCTGGAAAGAAACCCAAAACCAATCGAAAAAGCCTCCAGATCCGATTCGGTAGACCCCTTGCTTATAGCACCACCTATAAGTAGGAATCAAATTGATCCCAAGCAAACCCTCTCACCCGCCGCCGGCATTTTTTGTCGATTCGATCGACTGATCGACGGGAGGAAAAGCCCAGCCCCTTGGCATCACGGAGTAAGAGATCGACGAACACGGAGATGAAGAGCTCGGCGCTGATGAGTCCGGATGAAATCGACAAGGCGATGGCTTACGAGGCGAGGAAATTCGCTTCGCACGCTCGTGTTTGGGAATCTGCGTGGAGCGAAACATGCGGCTTCTTCACGGACACCAGTGAGTAACGACCCAATGTCAGTTTTATTTAATTAATAATCGGTTCTGCTATCAGGCGCTTGAAATTCTCTTTAGCGCCGCTTGAATCCAGATCAGAGGGGAGCACTGCTCCTGCGTAGTCGGTGGTGTAGGTGGGGGTGCGGAGTATTAGTCGGGCTCGACATGGATCGATGGCTGGGACGCGACCCCGATACCCCGCACAGCGACCCAGGTGGGGAGAGAGGCAGAGAGTTTCTTCATCTCATCACCGTATCCGTCAGATGAACTCGATCTCTTTCCACGTTGCCTCATTGGTCACCATGTCTGCTGGAAGAGGCAGTGATGTGTTAGGGGATTGATGATGCGTATGAGCAGAGCGACTTGCCATGGAAAGGCAGCGGAGTAGTGGCGGCGGCGTTGTCCGGTGTGCAACAGGGGAGCAGCCGTGTGAGGGGAACTGCACGATCAGTTAGGTCACGCAAACGACTAATGGGCCTAATGGGCTTCCTTTTATTTATTCATTTAGAGATAGGCCTATTTTCGTATTTAAAATAATCAAGTATCACCACTGGTAGAGTAGTTGGTGCCATCAATCCAGTCGACCCGGGATCACGTCCCACGGCCCAAAATGTTGACCCGGAAATCTGGCAACTATAGTGCGGCCTTGCGAGAGAAAATCTGGTGCTCGGAGAGGCTTAGCAGCCGGGACCGGGTGGTTAGGCTGACTGCGCGCGGGTTCGGGGTTGAAGATGAACAGTAGTAGACAGATGGAGATTGAGGATGACTCTCAAGTCTCAACCGTCGGATTTCAATTGTATGGCCCCCCAAAAAAAATTACTGATAGTTTTTTTTTGCAACAACTAGTACGAAACCGGGGAGTACTAATTAATTAGTACAGTTCATATATATCAGATCTTCGTTGTATTCAAAAGTCTAGGATTTACACTTTGTCCAAACTTCGGGCGGCTGTGAATGGATTCTTGTTTATTTTGCTGGTCATCGAGTGGTAGCTCATGCTTGTTTATTAGAACATTCTAACGCTTGCTTAACCTTTTTACAGCGGCGCTGAGTTCCATGCAGTTTACACACTATATATCTGGACACATCTCAAACAATTATGCTGGGTCCAGTCCGGAAACCTTGCAGGTCTTCTCCATCAAACTCACGGAAATAGCTGCTGGTCTCGCCTGGCCATTGGCTGTGTACGGTGTGATTGCTGTTCGAGACATCGCAGATCATAACCGTAACCTTCTCTTCTGTTGTGATAGGAGCCAGGCCCAAGAACTCAATCAAGATGTACGTACTTTCTTAATTTTCTCTTCATTTTATTTTGAAGATCTTGGTTGCATGCACCCTCTGTTGTTGGTTAATGGGGTGATCGATGATGTTTGCAGGATTCATTTTTGCGCTTAATTGGGCCATCACGTGCAATTGTGTTAACAGACATAGTTGACATTGAAATCCAACTGAAAGTGAAAGGTCCAACAAAGTCTCAAGATAAAGCGTTGATCAGCCATGTCTGCAATTATGGTGGAGAAGGTCTTGGTGTATCTACCCTTTGCATTGATAATTGTTTATGTACACTGGAGTTATGCTTGCAGCGAGTCAAACGAACGGTCCAGGCTACCATCTTGAGTGCCCAAGTTGTCAAGTGTGGTTCATGGCCTTTTGAATATGGTGGCCGAGTTGCTTGCTCCTCACCATCAGGGGAAATGGTGGTCACTGATAGTGGAGTCACTCATGCTATTAATCCCTCATCTAGCCAAATTGTAATGCTTGAATCAAAAGATGGAGCAATGCTGAAAGGTCTTGATGGTCACATATACCTGCCGAGGCAAGTTGTTTCCGTAGAAATTGAAGGAGTGTTGGACATTGCCATAGAAGCCTACTCAAAATCTGGTGATAACGGTGCACAGGGTCGTATCCGTTTCGCGCCCCAGTTTTACAACATAAGCCAGGATAAATTTGCCGTAGCTGACGTTGAGGTGATGATTACTATTGCTTGGTCCCTTGTCCCTACAAGCAAAAGGGAAATTGTGGCACAACGACAGTTTGTCTAAAGCTGATAGCTAGGAGGTTGTGGCGTGGAACACTAGAAGTCTAGAAAGACAAGGCAACACCAACCAAACATTTGCGCATGTTAGAGTATACTGTGTATATACTTTATGGGTTATATGAGAAATTTTCTTGGTGTTCATATTTTTGCCCATCTCTGCTTTATTTGGCATGGAAGATACCATGTTCTTGATATGGAAATTTCATAGTGAAAACTGATAAGACAACATCAAGAATAGAGCCTTCAAGTTTATTTGCTCGTTGCTGCAAATGCCCATGGTTTCCATGGCATAATCACCCTTATTCTCTTCTCATCCTTTTCCCCAGACCAAATCAATCACTCGTCACCTATGAGCTACTAGTTATTTTCTACTACTTGCAAGCACTCTACATCACTCTCTCCATCCATCTTACAACAGTTTTCAGACCACCTTTAGCTAGGTATCACGCTGCACATCATCGGTTCAAATGTTCATGGCAGGCATGAGCCTTCAGGATTTGGGCAATGGCTTCCCAGACAGGAATGACACGAACATCCTGAACGCCCTCCTTGGCTGGAACAATGGGACCTCATGCCCTGCGCCTCTCACCGACGCAAATGTCAGCCCTTCATACACCTCCGACCATCCTCCTACCTGCAAATGCAAAGAGGTTACACTGTCACTACAACAGTATGATTGCATAAACCGCAGTTGCATAACAGCAATGGCATCATGAGTATACCTGACCAGCTGAGTACCATGGGTACCAGCGGATCTTAGTCTTCAGACCAAGGTGGCTGAGTGAAAACCTTGTCGCGGTCACCGGGACAACCGAATCCGTGTCACCACTGCATTCACCGTCGAATATAGGTTACATCCACTGAAAGCATTTGTACTGCATCAAAGAAAATCTTTGCCTGTTTCAGACTTTTGAGCTTACCTGAACACCCATATCCTGATCCCAGCCTTGATCAGCATCCTGTACGTAGGCAGCATCGACAACTCGGAGTCGTTCCATGTCTTGATGAGCACATCACTGTCAATGTCAAAACATCCCCTGCTTGTTAATCTTCAATTCAAGGACCCAACCATAACAAGAACAGAGAAGAATATTTGTCTGAAACTGAACCTGCAGGCAGTCCATCTGTAGGGGATCCTGGTGATGTTGGCATGCATGGCCCTCTGCACGTCGAGCCGGTTGTAGTACTTCTCGGCGTAGGTCTCGGTGCAGGGGTCGTAGCTGTTGGACCTCCGGCGTATGAGGGTGTCCTTGAACCTGAGCACGGCACGGCGGTGCCTGCGGGGTGCAGTGGTGTTGCCGGATGCCGCCGACGAGTCGGAGGTGGCATGGCAGGAGGGCGTGTAGATGCTATACTGGTCGATGTCCCCGAACTCGTGGTTCATGGCGTAGCTCATGGCGCGGTTGCAGGCATTCGAAACGTTGGCGCTGCTGAAGTTACAGAGCTTGAGGATGGCCCTGTAAGTACCGTCGGAGATCATGGCGTGCGTCCACCAGTAGGTCACCGTGCCGATGTTGTCGTAGTAGTTGTCGGTCACCGCGTTCCCCACCTGGGTACATCATCACGACCAACAAAAAGAGGGAAGATTCAGTGCGATCGATCCACCACTGGTGAAATGCTGTAGCTGCTTTTGAGTGAATGTGGTGCTCACAAGGATTCCCTTTAGGTTGATGAAGGGGTTGGGCGAAGCCTTGTTGTACTCGACGATCTTCCTCGCCAACTGGGGCACGTAGTGGCCTGGAGATAAAAGGAATTGATCCCAAGAGTGAATGTAAGTACTTTTCAGGTGGGTGCTAGTGTGACAGTTATCATAGAATTTTTCTCCTGGTGCTGTGAGAGCCAGAGAAGTATGGAAAGAAGGCTACCCCACTGAGCTCCCAATTACACACAACTCACCGGCGTAGCTTTCTCCGGCGATGTAGAAATCCCGGTGCCGGTACTGCGGGAACCGTGACATCCAGCTGATCAAGAACTGCAGCGAGTCTTGAGCTGCATCACATTCCACAGGCACATCAAAACCACTAGATTTCAACAGCCAAAATTTTACATGACCCAAACTTGTTATATAGTGGAGGATTACCGGTCCTCTCGTCGCCGGAGGTCTTGAGATCGGAGGAGGTGTTGGAGTAGGAGAAGCCGACGCCGGCCGGGGACTCGAGGAAGAGAAGGTTCGCCTCTGCATGCAGCAACAAAATTCAGTTAGTTTCAGTGAGTCACCTGTGCTGAATGCATCTGTAGGCATAAACAAGCAATAGTGCCAGTGACTCACCTCTGTTCCATGAGTACTTGTTGAGGTAGAGCCCCGTCCCGTTGGGCTTGATCCGGAACGGGCCGATCTCCTCGGACGCGCCGTAAGCCACGGAGGAGCATCCAGGCCCTGAGAAGCAAAATTATTCAGAGAAGTATAGAACCCCACTGGTGGAAGTGCAAATAGATAAATACTAAATACAGTACTAGGTTTGCACTCCCATTTGAAGATTCATCTTGTGTTGCCATGGAAGTAAGTAAGGAAGTTGCCATGATACGTCAAGTGAAATGTGCGCGCCAAGTAGGGCCATGCACACTGTAGTTGACAGAGCATGAAGGCAAAAGCTAGGGCCAGACAGACAGACGGCATGGCAGAGAGAGATTCAGAGCAGACCACAATCATGATCGGTGCCGTGCCGACGGGCGACGGATAAACGAGGCAAAGTGACACCGGCAGTTAACCACCAGTAATGGTCTAGTGCTTACTGATGAACAAGCAAAGTGACACTGGCAGTTAAACAGCAGTAATGGTCTACTTACGGTGAACCCTTGTCATTTTTAAACTTCATCTACACTGAGGATAAGATAAGCTTCTTCAGACAAGCAAAGCGTATCCTAATCGTGAGAGAGAAGAAAAGGGTGCAGGTCTCCCCCAGAGGCGTGCACCGGCCGTTTCAGCCTGCATGCCCCCAATTCCCGAGGCAGGCAGCCGCAGGTCAAAGCAAAACAAACCACGGCCGGCGGCAGCGCATCATCCATCGCTCTCACCCCGAGCCATGCCATGCGTCTGCGTGCAAGAAGGAAAAGGCCACCGCACACACAGAGTCGCCATCTGCATGCACGCTACGAGCAGATGCAGGCAAGGCGCCCACATGCTGCGCAACCCAAACACGCAGATCAGTTTCACTCGCAATGCCGCCGATGCAGATCGATCGCAGTAGGCAGTAGCCTACTGTGCCGGAAAGGACACACTGCAGAGCACAATGATACATCGCACATCCTTGTTGGTAGTATGCGACGGTGTGGAGCGAGGTCTCGTGTTTGGTGTCTAGCCCCTGGACGCGCCCGATCCGGCGCGTGAGTGATAATGACCAGAGATGGAGCAAAGGGAATAAGCGGCCACTGTAGCAGCATTAGCAACAAAAGATTACTCGCATGCAGCGAAAAATCACAAGGAAAGGTGGTGGCCTGCCGCTCGCCGGCGCAGCCTTTTCTCCTTTCCGGTGGTCACGCACGCACGAACCAAACACATATCTGCGGGCTGGCTGCACGACGCCTACCACAACATAGCTCATCATTTCGTCCATGGCTCCTGTGGCCCTGGCTGGCCCCCTCCCTGGCTCGCAGCACAAGCATGCAGCGGTCACATACGCAGCGCTCACTCACATGAGGAAGGAAGCAGCGAGCCCGCCCTGTGGCTAAGATTTCGCGGATCTCCAAGGACGGGGTTCATTCATCAGGCCTCAGGCTCCGGCCAGATGGAGCCCTGGACGGCTCTGAGTCGGCGACGGCTGGCCGGCCTGGTGACCGGCTGGGGCTGGGGCTGGGTACTGCATCATCGAGGACGACGCCGCGCTGTCGCGCAGGTGTGGTGTATTCAGCCGTGCAGTGCAGGACGGCCAGATCAGGTGCATGGGAATTTGGGTGGCACTGCATTTGCAAGGCAGAGGCATGCATGCAGGCACGCAGCCGTCTTCAGAACGATTGGGATTTTGTACGCAGTGGTGGCAGTGTGATTAGGAGAGGCTAAACGCCATCTCCTTGCGTGCAGCTGCATAAGACAATTCTCTGAGCTATAATGTGCAGGCAATGGGTACTTGCTATGCAATCAAGACAAGTTGTTTATGACTAATAATGGAACGTGCATGTGACAAAGATACTGAAGAGCACGTTCAGAAATGACAGTAACCCACTAGCAAGCCACCGAGGTGGGCTTATTTATTGCTTCATTCTCTACGGCAAAAGTATCCAAGAATGGCGTTTAACTACAACCACTGCCTGGCCTCTAATGGCTAATGGTTTATGTTTCTGCTTCTCTCTCTCTCTCTCTCTCTCCCCTGAAGCTTCATATCAAAAAAGCTAAGCAAAACGTAGTACGATAGAACATGACATGCATGTTGCACGGGCAAGGCCAAGCTGCCACCCTGCACTCTGCAACTGCAATCCATGCTCGTGTTTCAGGCATCGGTCATGTCCTCGCTCGCACATTTACTCCACTACCACGTACGTGCCATCTCCATCATACGGATACAGCCGCCCCAAACTCCCAAAATGAAAAAAAATCACCAGTACGTTGCCCTTCACCAAGTAAAGAAGGTGCCAAACTAGCCAGCTAGGTGAAACAGATGACTGGAATTATGTCAAGTTTCAGTTCGTACATTCGTGGCCGTTGGATCTTGCTTATTTTGTGTACTCTATCACCCTGCACATTTCTTTCTCTGCATGTGTGCGTGGGTACATGGCACTGTATAAATGTTTTTTCGATGTTTGTTTGAGAGATCCCCGTAAAAAATGTTTGTTTAAGAGACAGAGGAGAATCATGGAGCTTTCCTTTGGTTACTGTCCTTTGGTTACTGTATACCCAGGCGTGTTGGCAACGAATTTGAGCTCCGAAGTTCGTGTCCAAAGCCCCGGAAAGTTTCATCCTTTTAAAAACTCCAAAAGGTGGCGAAAGTAAGCGTAGGAGGCTCATCATGATCGGGAGACCGCAGGAACGGTTTTGGTCAACACGATCAGTGAGACTCTGAACCGACCGTGAGAGTGAGTGAAGAAAGGACTAAACTAAACAAGCACACAGTGATTTCCAGACAAGCATACGAAGAAATTAAGGAATGTACGGTGCTTGTTTTGCTTACCGCCGTTGAGCCAGAGGACGAGGGGCTTGCTGGCCGCGTCGCCGCCGGCGGCCTCGGTGAGCCAGTAGAAGAGCGCGCGCCCGTGCCGCTCGCTCACCGTCACGTACCCGGAGTACTGCGCGAAGGACACCGCCGGCTGCCCCGGCAGCGCCTCCACCCGGTCCCGCGCGCGCACCTCCGCGCCAGGGTCGGCGGCGACCAGGCCGGCAGCGCCTCCAGCCGCCAGCCACAGCACCAGGACGCTCGCCACGGCGCCCACAACGCCGCCGCCGCCCGCCACTCCACGCCGGGCCGCCATTGACAGGACAGCTCTTGTCGGAATGTCGTGGTAGTGGTGCTAGCTACGGGATGGAGCGCGCGCAGACGAGCTTGCCCCGGCCGCGGGGTGCAGTGGTATTTATCGTCGATCAGAGTCGCGCGAGCTCAGTTCAGCTCAGAGGTGGCGAGTGGGGGTGGTGGCGCGCATGCAGATGCAATAATGCGGCATCGGATCGGGCGAGAGCGACGGGCGGATGGGCATGGATGGCTCTGCGGGGCATTTAAGCCCGGGAGCTCAGCAGCAGCTCGGTGTGAGCGTTCATGGCGTGGGCGGGGGGGAGAGGACGGAGGGCAGGTGAGGTGAGGTGAGGGTGAGCTACGCTGCTGCGCTGCGGGCGGTAGCTGAGGGGAGCCTACGCCGCCATTAATACCCCTCCGTCCCGTCGACGACCTCGGCTCTGGCTCTGCTGGCCTACGTACGTCGCTTGAGTTGAGACGGGGCACGCTGGCTAGAGATTGACCACGGGAGGGCATTAATGCGGTGGCTTGTACACTCCAGCTACCACTGCACAGTGCATTGGTGCACTGCGGGCTCTCGCTTTCTACGGTGCCGAGCGATTCCTCACTGTTGATGAGTGCTTCTTGCATGCTCCATGCGCTATGAAGCAGAGCAAAAGCGGCCCGGCTGCAGATGGGATTTACCAGCGGAAAGTTTTTACGAGCTTTCTGTGTGGGGCAAGCGAAATAAAAGTCACTGTGTCTGTGTGCTACAGTACACACTAACCCTTGTCTTGCTGGTAGGACGAGTGCACACAACATTAATTACGGGTTCCCTTGATTAGTGGTAGGTACGTGGCGTTGCGTGGTTGGCCGGGTGGCCGGTACGTACACACACAGGCCAAATGAAGACAGCAGCGGTACGTAAGTGGCAAGCAACATAGTAACATTGACAGCACGAGGACAGCAGGGAAGCGTGTATTAGTACGTAGATTGGACGGATCGCCTTGGTAAGGAGCAAGCTAGCGATAGAGTCGTCGAGGCTCTGATTGGGTTCGTCCTACTCGATCGATCCTATGTATTATTGCACCTCCCGCATGCAAATCGATCGTTGCTTCCGGCGTGCAATTTCTGACACGAGCCCATGCCAATGCCTCCGTCCATCCCACCCGTCCGTCGTCGCGCTCACATGCATGTAAACTGGACCGTCGAATTTTTCGGAAGATAACATCAACAGGTTCACATGCGCGAGCGCGATGGCGATGGCGTGTGTGGCCGGATTTGCAGTGACGACGACACACGAACACGATCCAGCTCCGAGCTCGAATCTTCCTATTCCTGTGACTCCAACCACTGATTTGTCCACATTGCTCGTAGCTAGACAAACACTACTCTAATTTCGACCTTGATTATTCACAACCGGTCAAATTTCTTCGTCAATGGCGCTTTATAGGTAGCGGCGGGAGCGCGCAAAGGATCGGGAGGAGGTTTGACACGGCGCGCTGCATGCCTGGGCGGGAGGATTTTTAATATTTTTCACGTCACGTAGGAGTACAGCTCAGGGGAATCAGGGGCAGCAGCTAGCCATGATCTGACGTTTTGACAATTTTGACCACCGGATCGATTAAACAAAGTTATTTCGTGTGTACCGCGGCCATGAGGGCCCAATAATTTCCTCTGGCCGGATCATTTCGCCTGTCCCCTCGCGAGAGGCAGGCGAGAATGATGCCCGTCACGTCTCGCTCTCCATAAACGTACGAAATCATTTGTTAAGCTCTCATGGTGTACTAACCCACAAATAGCAAGAAAAGCTCCCGTGGTGTGCTCGTGCAATTATTGAGTTTACCATTATCCCGCGCCATGATTCATCCTGAAAAGAGAGCATAATTATTGGAGTACCTTGTAGAAAGATGATGGCCTCTTCTAATGCTTGGGATTCAGGTCAGATGCATCTCCTATTAACGAAGCGTTTTCGTTCCGACCCTCCTCCCGGGAAACCCTAGGATGTAGGGCGGCAGGGGGGCGATCTACCTTCTCTTCGGCAAGATCACATGCTCCCTCTCCTTCTGTCCGTCGCTACGGTGATGGGAGGGGCCGAGGACCCTCGCTGTTTCGAACCAACGATGATAGGGTGAGATTTCTAATTTATGTTCAGGAGTCCAGCCGTCGGTACAAGACAAGTCATCCTGTCTTGTTCTGATTGCTTTGATGATGCTTCTTCAAGCTTGTCTCGGCGACGCTGTCCTACGAAGCGAATGGTGCGGCTGTGCGTCTTGGTCCTACGACACCAGTTTCGACCAATAAAGGTTGGTTAGTTTCGACCTCGTCATGGAGCATGCGAGGGCTACATTCTTCGACTCCTTCTGGCCGGATCCGAGGCATTATAAGCCCTCTTCGACATTTTCTTCTTTGGGACGACGATTTGCTACACAGATCATGGTCCCCAACATCTTTTCGTCTAAATCGACAACTTTCCCGTTATTCCTTTTACAAGCTCCTGGGCTATTTTGTTTGCGGAGACCAAAAATCCCAAGACAACGAACTTCACTCACGGACGCATCCCCAATGGTTGCAAGAGGAAGAATACTTTGGCACCTCCAATAAACGTGAATGTTTTTCTATAACCGTGTTTTTCCATGGATGCTACCATTACTAATTTATTGCCTAGACTAAACTTAAAACAGTCCGTTGCGTGGAAGTACGCACCTAGTAAGCGCGCGGCATCTCTGTTCTGTTGCGGAGGCTTGTCGGGATGCATGGCCGGCTACTTTACGCATGCATGCATGCTTGATTAACCGCGCCTGCCTGGCTACAAACAGAGCAGTCCCCGCCCCAAGATGACCCCCCCTACACTTTTATTGCACCTATATCTCCTCGCTCCTCGCTAGGGCAGAGGATTACGTCCGCATTGATCACACCTTTTCGTTGAAGCAAGCATCACGCATTTCCGTTTGTGTAGCTGTACTACGTGCCCTCCATGCATGCAGATCCGGGCCTCTCTCTCACACTGTCGCACGGCTCCAAGAAGCCTCTGG
Organism: Thinopyrum elongatum; assembly: GCA_011799875.1. Lineage (NCBI taxonomy): Eukaryota > Viridiplantae > Streptophyta > Magnoliopsida > Poales > Poaceae > Thinopyrum > Thinopyrum elongatum. Next base: position 511,271,665 of record CM022302.1, read on the forward strand.
CCCGTTGCCATGTTTGTGTTGTGTTGCTCTCTGTAAACAGTGGTGCTGCGCGGGCGTGTCTGTATTTGCAAGCAACAGAGATCGGGAAGGGAAAGCATATACTGTTATAGCCAGCAGGGTTCCTTGATATACACGCCGGTGCCTGGCCTCACTCGCCGCACTTGGAAATTCTGTCCCTGCCATTTTCATGATCCACACAAGCTGAAGATACCCCTGCGCGCTGCTGCGCCGGCCACGGGATGTATAGTAGAGCATTGTTATTTCTAGCTTGGAGCCAAAACTAGCAATCCCGAGTTAGTATAGCCAGCTTGGTAATCAAATGTGTTCTTGTCTTGTGGGTGCGACAAGTTAGCACAACAGGGCCGGCAACGGTGTCAGGCTGATAAGACGGATCCCTGTAGGAATGCCGTAATAACAGTTCACGACCCGTGAGCTACGGCCGTAATACTAGTACTCCCTCCGTCCGAAAATACCTGTCATAGGAATGGATGCATCTAGATGCATTTTAGTTCGAGATACATCCATTTTTATACATTTATGCGACAAGTAATTCCGGACAGAGGGAGTAGTTAGCTAGGCTAGGTGTGCGCTGCGACGCGATATTACGATGCGATGGAGTAGCTAGCTGCCCGGAGGAATTGAAGTCGTTGCATGGCAGTGGGAATTGATGGTTTGTGTGATCCCGACCTGTGAAGGAGGAGGACCGAGCAGCCGCTGCGAGCTGAGCCTCCTTCCTAGCTAGGATAGGATAGGATAGGACCCTGCGGTACAGATATCGCGCTGAAACTTTCCGATTAGCTGACACCTTTTGTGGTAGCCTTTCCGGTTGAGGATGCCGAGGGAGCAGTAATGGCGGTTCCATTTCTGGTGGCGCGGGGTGGGAGCTGCTCCTCCCTCCCCGGCCGTATGAACAAATTGGCAGACGTTTGGCGCACGGATTCAATGCGTTTTTACTGCTCTCCTATCCTCCCTTTTCCTTCCGATGGCAAGCAGATGCAACTTGCGAGCAATTGGTATAGCTGACACGAGGACCATTCTACTATAACGTGCGTTGAAGCCCACCTGCCAACTGGTATGTGTATGGGTATAGCCGACAAGTGGGGCCGGGTGATATGCTGCACCTCTGAATTGAGCGGCTAGAAACGTGGGATAATTCAAAAAATCGCAACCATGTTACATGAAACTCTTGTCGGTGGGCATGCATTGCATTTTATAACGTGGACTTACGGATTTTGGTTTACTGTTGTCAATATTTTACCCGTCTCTTTATTTATTTTATAGATGCATGATTAAAATGGTACTCCCTCCGTCAACATGCAAAGCTGTTGCCATGTCGGAGAGGTATCCAGCTTACATTGGAGCTGGGCGCCCGGAAGACCGTCATCGAGACAGACACGCAGGGTCTGATGCAAGATTTGTCGAGGTCGGAGCTGGTGAGATCCCGGCATGGCCCTCTCATCGAAGAGATCAAAGAGCTACTCGCCTCTCAGGATGATTTCCGTGTGGTTTGGGCTAGACGCCCTGCCAACCGTGCGCCGCTTAATCTAGCTAGATACGGTTGCCTTAATAAATTATGTAAGACTTGGTTTTCTGTTCCTTCGGATTGTATTCGCGACATTATAGTGGCTGAGGCCACCTAGTTAATAAAAGGCAGCAAGGTTGACCCTAAAAAGATGATCTTATATTATGGGACGGAGAGAGTAGTTACAAATACATACTATAATGTATCACAATCTACATGCGTGATTTTTTTCATACCACGCAAGCCTGCTTTTTAGAAATGTGATCTACGTGACGAGTACTCACGAGGCCCCACATATAAACCAAAAAAAAAAAAAGCCCATGCCGGAGCCCTGAGATAATGAACAACACTGTTTGCAGATCTATGCATCTTGCACGAGACGCCCATATTTCCCATGATCATTGATCATTGCATGCAGTTGGAAATATAGGTTTGATTAGCACTGCCACGCCGAAGCGTCAATCTTCAGCCGTACGTACCACCAACCATGCGTGAAGTTTCACCGATGAGCATTTCTTCGGAGGAAGGACATGCCTGGCCACGGAACGGAAGTACGCATGGCGTACGTACCATCGCCGTTGAAAATCAAGCGGGCCAGCAGGTGTGTGGCACGCGCGTTCGACCGGATGCACGCACCGCGCGCACAGGAGCGCGCGCCCCAGCTAATAAGCAGTGCGGCTGTGCCCACAAACACATGGCTCAGATCGACAGGACCATCCACATGCGACTGTGGAAGCAGAGCACGCACCCGGGACTAGCCAGATCCTGAAAAAGAGGCTTTCTCCGAGTATGCCAACGTAACCCGCCGGTGAATAATGGCCGTGTGGTGACCATGTCGGAGGTGCTAGCTAGGGACTGTTGCACTTGTTTTGCACTCAGCTCCAAGTTGCATTGATCGGCCGGTCGTGAGGTTCACACGAGGGCACGCGGGCACGCATGCACGGCAGACAACAACCAGCGCTGTTGGAGTGTTGGGGGGTGACGGGGACGGGACGGCCGCCCGATGATCAGTCGTCCACTCTTCCGTCTGGTCTGGACCTCGTGGTGGTCTCTGTCGAAGTGGCGATCCGGCATGTGCATATGCCGACGATGACGGATCCGGCTGGTACAAGTAGAACTTATCTCGCACGTTGCCAACTTGAACCGGATCGAGCGGTGGACGTACGTACGGCGTGGATCATCGGTCATTACTCCTGACATGTCGTAGCGTATGGACGGCCGCAAAGGATTCACGGAGAAGAAGCAATGATGGCGAGGGCCAGCGGCGAGGCCGGCCGTGTGCGCCCCTCGCTGGCTCGCACCGCCACCAGTGTCTTTCTGCTCGGGCCTGCAAGCCGCCACCATGCAAAGCACGTACAGTATATACGTTTCAAAAGTCTCGAACGGCTCGTTGCCCGTCCGGTCCCAACGTAGCAAAGGCCGGCCGGCCGGCCGGCACCGCTCGTGGTGCCTGCATGCCTGGATCTGGATGCCATTGAAGATAAAAGATATCGTCTTCTTTTTGAGATAGCGAACCGCTCGTGCCAAGCGGATAAAGATATGGTGTTCGTGGCGCGTGGTATCCGTCCGTGGGCACTTTGCAGCCGTTCCGATTTCGACGGCGACCATGCATGCGATGCGACCGACCGATCACGCGAGCAGGTCTTTTCTCTTCTCTCTTTTTCGCTTGATAGCGCGGCGCCGTAGCTGCTGCTCAAGCTTGCTTCCCGAGTGCCATTCGCAGCTTGCAGGCAATACAAGGAGATGGTGAATCGACGTAGGTCCAGAACGGTGACATTGACGACACTCGACGCTTCTCGGTAGGCTAGTGCAGTGTAGGATGGAGTGGCACCAGTCAACCTCTCCGTGCCGTGGCAAGTGGCATGGGCACTGCTTGACGCAGTCGCCATCGGCGTGTTTGGTTGCCCGCATAAGGCCAAACCAAAGCCGCGCGGGATGAAAACAGGTTGTTTGGTTGCCTGAGCTGCATCTAAATCGGGTCGCACGAAACTTAAAGCAGTCCCGGGCTAGGCCCGTGAGCTACTGTCGAATCTGTAGTTTCTCGGCAGCCAGGCTCTTGGCTGCACGCCTCGGGGAATGCGGGAGACGGATGTGACGTCTCAATAACTTCCCCCTCTCTCGTGTCATCGCTCACGCTCCACTCACACCACTCTCCCCCACTCTCCTCACCGCCCGTTGCTCTCCTCTCCTCCGATGGCTCGCCCGCCGCCGCGCCGTCCCCTCACTGCCATCGAGGCTAGTGGCAACCGCATCCATGAGAGGTTGATTGCCGGTCTGGCGAACTCCGGTGTTGACCTGAGGACGACCCTCCGCGTGCCGTTGCCCATCTGCACCAGGCCACCTCGTCCGGCCAATGCGGTGCTGGTCGCTCCGGCTCTCCGCCGCCGTATCCGTACCTCATGGTCATGGGTTCGATGGCGGCGCCAGAGGGGGCGGTGTCCGCGCCGCTGTTTCTCCGGGCAGCGCGTCAGGGCAATGGACGACACGACACCCGCTTCGTCGACCTCCCACATGGCCACGAGCACCAAGGCAATGCCGACGGCCGTCGGCATTGCCGGCTCCTCCTCCTCTTCGCCCGCCATCTCCTTCCGCCGGGATTTCTCCCCGGCCGACGTACGCTCCAACTCCACCCCCTCCGGTAAGTTACTATTTTCCCCTCCGCTCATACATGTAGATTAAGGTTTTCTGCTTGAGGCATGACAAGGAATTGATTGGATTCGAATCGATTCGATTCCTTCTTAGCTGCTACTGTTCATGTTCATGCTGTTCATAGATGGGTAGATTGGTTCTTGTTCATGCTGTTGGTAGGAGGGTAGATTGGTTCTTGTTCATAGGTGGTTACATCGTAGTTCATAGGCAGGGTAGATTGGTACATGTTCATGTTGTTCATAGGTAGGGTTTGTGTTTGATGTTGAAGCTAGATTGGTGCTGGCTTAGGCATGGTTTGTTGCTTGATTTCATTACGTGCATGGCGTTCATGGTAGGTAGGAAAAATTTGCATGCTCATACACGTTGTAGGACCATTGTGTTTCCTCGTTTAGGTACTAGTACTAATGTAGCATGCTGCCAAATGTGGAAGTGGTCACAACTTGCACTGCTAGCTTTAGATCATGGCCATGATGTTCACTGATCAGTGATTGTTTCCCATGAGCAAGTGCCACTCATCAGTGACACTTGATCTTCGGCAAGTGTCGCTGATCATGTTTTGGAAACTGCACTGATCAGTGGTTGTTGCCCATGAGCAAGTACCACTCATCAGTGACACTTGCTCTTTGGCAAGTGCCACTGCTCAGTGTCTGAACTCAACCAGGCTGTTACTAACCCATGTCATCTTACCTGACAAAGTGCTGAAGACGGAGTGGGGCAGGGCCGGTCGAGGAGCTCAGGTCGCGGTCGATGCCGAGGGCGCCGTGGACTTCATCCCCATGAAATGCTGGCTCAAGAGGGTGGTCCTGCCTGGCAGGGCCGCCTTCATGAGCCAGCCATGTTCAAGGGGACGATCTCTGAGGACCAGCCATGAGGAGGGGTCCTGAGAGCCACTACATTTCTACTGCCAGATCAAGGACGAGGAGGATCTTGCCATGCTCGTCATCCTGCCCAAGTTCAGGGAGGTGATGAAGAAGTGGCTGGTGATCAAGCCTCCACGCGTCGTTAGGCTGTCGGCTAACAAGTGGTGTGAGTTCTAGGTTCAGGTCCAGAACTTCAGGGGAAGATGGTGCTTGGCGGGGGTTGGCAATAATTCTGCCGCCGCCGCCACAGGATCGTCCCTGGCGACCTCGTCGTTGTGCGGATCTTCGGCCTGGGCCTGAAGGTGTAGATTTACAACCACGACAGCTTGATCATGTGCAGGGTGCGCTGCACCAAGCACAGCTGCATCGGCGACTTCTCCCGGGCCCTCTAGATTGTCAGTTACCCTGTTAGTAGTGTTAGTAGTTTGTGTTGCTAGTGATGGTGATCGTTTGAACTTGTGCTGTGAACATGTTAATATTTCGGCCAGAATCAGCACCCTGGTGTGAAGCAGGGGGCATGGGATGCCCCTGCTGTCTTTAACGATGGCCCTTGTATATTAGTTAGCCTCTTAATCTGCTGTTATCTTCATGTGCATTGCTTGTTTGTAACTTTTGCCTCCTATCAGTTGTCCTTGCTGTTGTGCTGCTAATGTGGTGGTAAGGCCACCACATTTGAATGGAATGGGCAGAACACAAACGTGTATGCAGCCAAACAATTGTGGTTTGCATCTGCTCAGCTCGTAAGCACATATGCACGCAACCAAACAACATGCGGATGTTGGTTTGTTGCCTGTTTTTGCTCAACCAGACTGGGTTGAGATGGGAATGAAATGCAGGTACTATTGCAAAAGGCAACCAAACACGCCCCATGCCTCACTTGACAAGCACTGCTCCATAGCGAGTAGTGTCGGGGCTGCTTTGCTAGCAGGCTCGCGCTCTATCATTGTCATTATGGATGGACCAGTAACGGCCCAGTCCTTCTTTATGCTGCGGAGTCACTGAAGCCAGCCTTCCATGGGCGCACGCCTAGGCGGTTCCTATTTGGCGCGTACTGCGCGCCTCGCGAGGTTGCATGTTTTTTAAGCGAGAAAAGCTGGGCTTTATTGATCAATAACAATGTTTACAAGAATGAGTATAGGCTCATGAGGAGATCCCCAACCAGATGTGTCTCCCCTGCGGAAATGAAACACCAGACCTAGCTAGTTTATGGGCTTCAAAATTAGAAGTCCGAGGTTCAAAACAGAAATTACAGGAGGTAAAAACTTTTGATGTCTCTAATATCTCCTTAACAATCCCCCCATAATCACCACCCACACCTTGGTGAATAGCGAGTTAGCGCGTACCCCCCCCCCCCAAGCCCCGCCCCCCGCCGACACATTATTTCAGGTTTCATCCAATCAGGTCTTGGGAAAGTTCTAGAACTTCCCTGAAGCGGTTTTTGTTTTTCTTTATTTTTACTTTTGGTTTTTCTTCTTTTTCGTGTTTCTTTTATGTTTCTTTTGCTGTCTTTTTTATTTTCCTTTCTGATTTTCTCCTTTCATTTTTATTCTTTGTTTTTCCAATTTGTGAAAATCCTTTAAATTTGTGAACTTTGTTTTAAATTGTAAACATTTTTAAAATTCAGGAACATTTATTCGAAATTGTGAACATATCTTTTGCAAATTCGTGAACATTTTTTTAAATCATGAACATTTTTGGAAATTGTGAACATTTTTGAAATTCATGCACAATTTCGAGAAATAGGGAACATTCTTGAAATTTTTGAACATTTTCTTCAACCACGAACATCTTTTTGAATTCGTGAATAAGTTTTTGAAATCATGAACATTTCTAAATTTTCATGAATACTTCTAAAATTCATGAACATTTTTTACAAATTCGTGATCAATCTTTTAAACCGTGAACATTTTTTGAATTTATGAATATTTTTTTTAAATCGTGACCTTTTTTGTATAATGAACATTGTTTCAAATCAAGAACTTTTTTTGAATCCTTAAATATTTTATGATTTCATGAATTGTTTTCTTCAAAATGAATATTTTTTAATAATTTAGGAACTTTTTGTAATCACGAATTATTTAATTAGGGAAAAACAGAAAATAAAAAAAATATCGAAATAAAAAAGCAGAGCGCTGGACGGACCCAAACGGGCGCGATGGGGGAGCAAGGTGCGCGCTGCCGCTCTTCCCAGCGCGTCGCCGTAGAGGAGCTCCCATGGGCTTATATCTCGCTTCAAGCGAGACAGTAGGACGTCTCGCTAAGGCAGCCATCTGATTGGTCCAGCCCAGCGCGGATACAAGCCTCCAATGCTATTTTTCTTAAATTTGTTGCATTCTATTTTATTTAAATTTTTGTACTAATACTTATATTTATAAATATTCTGATTATGTCTATTGTCAAATTCACCGTATATAAAAAATTTAGAAATGTTAATCATGCATTAAAAATATTAAATGTGTATATAAAATATGTTCCAACGTATATAAAGAAAGTAGAATGCAAATGGAGAAAGCTAGCAATCAAAAAAATACTATAAGTTCGCAATTTTTTTGAAAAATGTGAATTGTGTATAGAAAAAATGTTTCCTACATATAGAAAAATGTACAATGCGCATAAAAAAATTAGAATACAAAATTTTTTAATCGAGCATTTAAATATGTTAAATATGTGTAGCAAAAAATAAACTGACATATGAGGAAAATTAATAAAAAAGGTACAATGTGAATGGAAAAAGTAGACATCAAAATATATAAGTTTAAAAAAATGTTAATCAAGTATTTGTAAAATGTTAATTGTGTGTATAAAAAATATTCCTAATGTATAAAAGAATATGGAATGTGTATGTAGAAACTGGACATTAAAAATATGTTAAAGAAATGTTAATTAAGAATTTGAAAAATGTTAAATGTGTATACGTAAAATGTTGCTGATGTATACAAAAAAGGTACAATGTTTGTGGAAAAAATAGACATCAAGAATAATATGTTTAACAAAATGTTAATCATGTATTTTCGAAATATTAAACATGTAAATAAAAATATTTCTGGTTATACAAAAAATATATAGAGAAACCTTTAAGGACCAAAAAGGAAACAAGAAAAGCAAAGGATTTAAAAAAACAAAGTAAAACCCCAAAGAGAAAGAAAAAAGAGATAAAGAAGAAAGAAGAGAAAAAAAACATGTGAAAACTGTGAAACAAAATAAGAAAATGATGGGAAAACAGAAACCAAAGTAAACAGCTGAAGAAAAAAAGAAAACAGAAAAGAGAAAAAAAGAAAAAAGGGATTAAACCGTCCCTAAAACGTGCGAGCGAACGTCTGAACTAACGAGCGAGCGGCATCGCTAATGGGCCGGCCCATATGCACGAGCCCTTCACGCGGGACGGATGCTAGTCTCGTTATAAGCGAGAGATATAGCATTTACGGCCTTCTACTCCCCAGTATGGCCTGGAACCGAATAAACCTGTGTGTCGTCTGTGCGGATGGGTTATTAGGCCCGACGCGGACGGTCGATCCAAAATCATGAGAACCCGTGTTACTACTGTTATATATAAAAGCCGAGTTAGTCACATGAATTCAGATTAGATGGCATGGATTACTTGCTAAATGTCGGGAGAATGGTAGTGTTTTGCTGTGTTAGTTTTTTTTTTACCTCTTTTTCTTCTGTCTAGTTCATCTTGTAGAGAAAGTGAGGATTGCCCGTGCTACAGGCTCCCGGTTCTTGAAGGTTGCCAAACCGGTTTTTCAGCTTTTCATATTTTTCTGCTCTCTTTTTTCATGCTTCTGTTTCTGTGTCTTCTCTTCTTTCTTCTTTTTCACGGTTTAGTTTCCTTTTTTTGTTTGTTTTTCTATTCTTTTTTACTTTTAAAATTTATTTTCTCTAAGAAAAAGTTTGAATTCGGAATTTCAAAATTGTTTCTTTTTTTTCCAAAAAATTCATGATTTTAGAAAAAGTATTTTACATTTAAAAATGGTCAGGACATTAAAAAAATGTTTGGGTCTTCAGAAAATGCTCCTATTGCCTTAAATTTGTTCACAAATTTAAAATATGTTCAAAGTTTTCCAAAACTGTAGGTTGTTTCAATTTATTTTGAAATCCAATTTTTCCCCCTTTTTTCAAGATTTGTTCACATATTGAAAAACATTAGAGAATTTCAAAATTGTTCAGGGGTTTCCAAAATTTTCAGTTTTTCTTTTAAATTTCCATAAATGACCTTTAAAAAAATTGTGTTTATTAGAAAAGGGTTCATAATTTGTTCGCATTGTTAAATTAATGTTCGCATGTTTAAAAAATTGTTCACAATTGGAAAAACTGTTCGGGATTCCAAAAATGATTAACAATTTAAAAGATGTACGGATTGTTCAAGAAAAACAGCAGTTACATTTTCGAAAAACTGTTTACAATTTCGGAGAATTGTCCAAATAAATTCAAGAACTGTTGACTTCTGGCACTGTGGTTACTTCTTAGATATTAGCGTGGCAAATCGGTCACTTACAACCATCATCTGCAATGGATATCGGCATTTGTTCATTACCCAGAGGTCTCAGGTTCGTTTCCTCTACAACGCGATGGTTTTTCGTGATTTTTTCCTGTTGTGCTACAGTACCAGCGGGAGCTTCCCATTGTGTTCGCTCGCTACCTACACCCACAGGGGTACGCAACGGGCCACCCAGTCGGATGCGTATCTTTTGCGAACAAGCGTCCATCTGCGCAAAGTGCGGTGTATAGGAGCTCCCCTGTCGGAAAAATGCCAACAGCGACCGACCACCATGGTGGACGTTTTCAAAATACAAAGCGAAAAATTTCTATTTTTTTCTGAACACATATACACATGTATACGACATATACACAAAATTTCATAACATTATATTTTCACACGTGGTGTATGCAAAAAAGACAAAATACGTATTTCTAAATGGGCCAGGATTTTAAGTTATTGGGCCAGATTTTTTTGTACAGCCTAAAAATGACAACTTTTTCAAATGAATTTTCGCACGATCATGCGGAACACATATATGCTTCCACGGATTTTTTTTAGATTTTTTTTGAAACTTTTAAATGGGCGTTTTGATTTTCTGAATAAACTATCCACCGTGGTGGTCGAGCACCAAAAGTCCGCACTCCTCTCTTGTCTCGCTTATTGTGAGATGAATAACCCATCGCCTTAGGCGCCCCTAATTGGGCCGGACCATCACGGGAGGGAGGGCTGGCTCCTCCGCACATGTTTTTTTAATTTAATTTATTATTTATATATATAGTTCTCAAATGAAAGCATATCTTATGGAAATCTTAAAAAATGCTAATAGCTTGTATAAAAAATGTTCATCAGTGAGAAAGAAATGTTAGGGCAACCTTAAAAAATGCTGATAAAAAATGTTCACACACTTAGCAAAAAAAAGTTCATGACATGAAAAAATGTTTATACAATGTAAAACATATCCGTATAATTCAGAAAAATGTTTCGTCTCCACTACCTGTTAATATTAATAATAAAGGAACAAACATGTTGGGACATATTTGATCTCAAGCGTTCAATTGCATCGGACCAATGGCCCAGATTATTCCAATGTTGAGCACAACTCAACACAATTTTAATCCCACGTTTTAATTAGGAATAAAACCATACTAATTAGGAAACAAATCACGCGGCATCATCTCATCACAACAGCTTAACTAGGAATGAAAACAACTAATTAAAAAACAAAATCACACACCATCTCACATAAAAAGGGCATCAAACCCAAAACCGTGCATTCCCTGCGGCGTGCACTGGTTAAGGAGGATCCGTCGTCCCCGCCGCGCTATTGCGGTAAGCGGGAGCCGGTGTCCCCTTTCTGGCTGGTAAAGGAGGAGCCCGCGTCCATCCCCCTCCCCGCGTAACCGCGGTGGTTTTCAGATTAGATGCCACGTCAAGGAGGAGCAGCCGCACCTATTGCAACAACGGCGTCCAGATCGGGCGCCGCGTGAGGGAGGTGCCAGTGTCCCCACCGCAAAGCCGCTACGCCAGTATCGATGGGCCTGCGTTGCCGCCCTGCCGCTACTGCCGCGGGCAGTTCGTCAAGGAGGAGTTGCCAACCGCGTTCACCAGGGCGCGTGGCCGCACGTCAAGGAGGAGTTGCCAACCGCGTTCACCAGGGCGCGTTGCCGCATCCTCCACTACCTCAGAGGTGGCGATGGCGAGGAGGAGAGGGCGGCGAGGCAACAAGCCCGCTACAAGCGGCGCAACAGCGCACGCTGCTCTGTGTTCGCTCTACTAGGAAATACCTTATAGGTAGCAGCTTAACAGTAGCGCGGGGTAATAGCCGCACGCTACAGGTAAGACTTAGTAGTAGCGCGGGCCCACGATCCAAGCGCTGCTGCTAAGTGGGCCACAAGGCCACCCCAGGTCTAGCCTTAGTAGCAGCGTGGGCTGGGTAACCCGCGCTACAACTAATATGTTAGTTGTGGCGCTAGGTCCACGGCCCACACTGCTATTAAAACTGCACGTGGGCAGGTGGTGGACCCAAATTCGTAGTAGCGCCGGTCGCCAGACGCGCGCTACTGATACGTCTCCGGTGTATCTACTTTCCTAACGCTTTTGCTCTTGTTTTGGACTCTAATTTACATGATTTGAATGAAACTAACCCGGACTGACGCTGTTTTCAGCAGAACTACCATGGTGTTGTTTTTGTGCAGAAATAAAATTTTCGGAATAGAACGAAATTTTTTGGAGAATTTTTATGGAATAAAAGAAAAATACTGGAGCCAAGAACCACCGGAGGGGGGCCCCTGGGTGAGCACAACCCACCAGGGCGCCCCCCTCCAGGCGCGCCCAGGTGGGTTGTGCCCACCTGGTGGCCCCGCTGACCCTATCTCCGACGCTATAAAATCCTATTTTTGAAGAAAAATCAAGGAGAAAGAATTATCGCGTTTCACAATACGGAGCCGCCGCCACCTCCTGTTCTTCGTCGGGAGGCTAGATCTGGAGCCCGTTTGGGGCTCCAGAGAGGGGGATCTTCGATCTTCGTCATCACCAACCCTTCTCCATCGCCAATTCCATGATGCTCCCCACCGGGAGTGAGTAATTCCTTCGTATGCTCGTTGGTCGGTGAGGAGTTGGATGAGATTCATCATGTAATCGAGTTAGTTTTGTTAGGGCTTGATCCCTAGTATCCATTATGTTCTGAGATTGATGTTGTTATGACTTTGCCATGCTTAATGCTTGTCACTTTGGGCCCGGGTGCCATGATTTCAGATCTGAACCATTTATGTTATCACCATTATATCTATGTTCTAGATCCGATCTTGCAAGTCATATTCACCTATTACGTGTTATGATTCGTAAACCCCGGTGTGACAGTAATCGAGATACTTTCCGGTGATGACCGTAGTTTGAGGAGTTCATGTATTCACTATGTGTTAATGATTTGTTCCGGTTCTCTATTAAAAGGAGGCCTTAATATCCCTTAGTTTCCTTATGGACCCCACTGCCACGGGAGGGTAGGACAAAAGATGTCATGCAAGTTCTTTCCATAAGCATGTATGACTATTTACGAAATACATGCCTACATTATATTTATGAACTGGAGCTAGTGCTGTATCGCCCTAGGTTATGACTGTTATATGATGAATATCATCCAACGAATTCACCGATCCAATGCCTACGAGATCAAGGTGTCAAGCCGGTGACGATGGAGATCATGACGGTGCTTTGGAGATGGAGATCAAAGGCACAAGATGATGATGGCCATATCATGTCACATATTTTGATTGCATGTGATGTTTATCTTTTATGCATCTTATTTTGCTTAGTACGGCGGTAGCATTATAAGATGACCCCTCACTAAATTTCAAGGTATAAGTGTTCTCCCTGAGTATGCACCGTTGCGACAGTTCGTCGTGCCGAGACACCACGTGATGATCGGGTGTGATAAGCTCTACGTTCACATACAACGGGTGCAAGCCAGTTTTGCACGTGCAAAATACTCAGGTTAAACTTGACGAGCCTAGCATATACAGATATGGCCTCGGAACACTGAGACCGAAAGGTCGAGCGTGAATCATATAGTAGATATGATCAACATAGAGATGTTCACCATTGAAAACTACTCCATCTCACGTGATGATCGGACATGGTTTAGTTGATATGGATCATGTGATCATTTAGATGACTAGAGGGATGTCTATCTAAGTGGGAGTTCTTAAGTAATATGATTAATTGAACTTAATTTATCATGAACTTAGTACCTGATAGTTTTTGCATATCTATGTTGTTGTAGATCAATGGCCCGTGCTACCGTTCCCTTGAATTTTAATGCGTTCCTAGAGAAAGCTAAGTGGAAAGATGATGATAGCAACTACACGGAATGGGTCCGTAACTTGAGGATTATCCTCATTGTTGCACAGAAGAATTATGTCCTTGATGCACCGCTAGGTGAAAGGCCTGCTGCAGGAGCAGATGCTAATGTTATGAACGTCTGGCAAGCTCGATCTGATGACTACTCGATAGTTCAGTGTGCCATGCTTTACGGCTTAGAATCGGGACTTCAAAGATGTTTTGAACGTCATGGAGCATATGAGATGTTCCAAGAGTTGAAGTTAATATTTCAAGCAAATGCCCGAGTTGAGAGATATGAAGTCTCCAACAAGTTCTATAGCTGCAAGATGGAGGAGAATAGTTCTGTCAGTGAACATATACTGAGAATGTCTGGGTACCATAACCACTTGACTTAGCTGGGAGTTAATCTTCCTGATGATAGTGTCATTGACAGAGTTCTTCAATCACTGCCACCAAGCTATAAAGGCTTCGTGATGAACTATAATATGCAAGGGATGAAAAAGACAATTCCCGAGCTCTTCGCGATGCTAAAGGCTGCGGAGGTAGAAATCAAAAAGGAGCATCAAGTGTTGATGGTTAACAAGACCACTAGTTTCAAGAAAAAGGGCAAAGGGAAGAAGGGGAACTTCAAGAAGAATAGCAAGCAAGTTGCTACTCCCGGGAAGAAGCCCAAGTCTGGACCTAAGCTTGAAACTGAGTGCTTCTACTGCAAAGGGACTGGTCACTGGAAGCGGAACTGCCCCAAGTATTTGGCGGATAAGAACGATGGCAAAGTGAAAGGTATATTTGATATACATGTTATTGATGTGTACCTTACTAATGCTCATAGTAGCACCTGGGTATTTGATACTGGTTCTGTTGCTCATATTTGCAACTCGAAACAGGAGCTACGGATTAAACGAAGATTGGCTAAGGACGAGGTGACGATGCGCGTGGGAAATGGTTCCAAAGTCGATGTGATCGCTGTCGGCACGCTACCTCTACATCTACCTTCAGGATTAGTTTTAGACCTGAATAATTGTTATTTGGTGCCAGCATTGAGCATGAACATTATATCTGGATCTTGTTTGATGCGAGACGGTTATTCATTTAAATCAGAGAATAATGATTGTTCTATTTATATGAGTAATATCTTTTATGGTCATGCACCCTTGAGAAGTGGTCTATTTTTGTTGAATCTCGACTGTAGTGATACACATATTCATAATATTGAAGCCAAAAGATGCAAAGTTAATAATGATAGTGCAACTTATTTGTGGCACTGCCGTTTAGGTCATATTGGTGTAAAGCGCATGAAGAAACTCCATGCTGATGGGCTTTTGGAATCACTTGATACTTGCGAACCATGCCTCATGGGCAAGATGACTAAAACTCCGTTCTCCGGAACAATGGAGCGAGCAACTGACTTATTGGAAATAATACATACTGATGTATGCGGTCCGATGAGTGTTGAGGCTCGCGGCGGGTATCGTTATTTTCTGACCTTCACAGATGATTTGAGCAGATATGGGTATATCTACTTAATGAAACATAAGTCTGAAACATTTGAAAAGTTCAAAGAATTTCAGAGTGAAGTGGAAAATCATCGTAACAAGAAAATAAAGTTTCTGCGATCTGATCGTGGAGGTGAATATTTGAGTTATGAGTTTGGTCTTCATTTGAAACAATGTGGAATAGTTTCGCAACTCACGCCACCTGGAACACAACAGCATAATGGTGTGTCCGAACGTTGTAACCGTACTTTATTAGATATGGTGCGATCTATGATGTCTCTTACCGATTTACCACTATCGTTTTGGGGTTATGCATTAGAGACAACTGCATTCACGTTAAATAGGGCACCATCTAAATCCGTTGAGACGACACCATATGAACTGTGGTTTGGCAAGAAACCTAAACTGTCGTTTCTTAAAGTTTGGGGCTGCGATGCTTATGTGAAAAAGCTTCAACCTGATAAGCTCGAACCCAAATCGGAGAAATGCGTCTTCATAGGATACCCAAAGGAGACTGTTGGGTACACCTTCTATCACAGATCCGAAGGCAAGATATTCGTTGCTAAGAATGGATCCTTTCTAGAGAAGGAGTTTCTCTCGAAAGAAGTGAGTGGGAGGAAAGTAGAACTTGATGAGGTAATTGTACCTTCTCCCGTATTGGAAAGTAGTTCATCACAGAAATCAGTTCCAGTGATGCCTACACCAATCAGTGAGGAAGTTAATGATGATGATCATGAAACTTCGGATTAACTTACTACCTAACCTCGTAGGTCAACCAGAGTACGTTCCGCACCAGAGTGGTACGGTAATTCTGTTCTGGAAGTCATGTTACTAGACCATGACGAACCTATGAACTATGAGGAAGCGATGATGAGCCCAGATTCCGCGAAATGGCTTGAGGCCATGAAATTTGAGATGGGATCCATGTATGAGAACAAAGTGCGGACTTTGGTTGACTTGCCCGATGATCGGCAAGCCATAGAGAATAAATGGATCTTCAAGAAGAAGACTGACACTGACGGTAATGTTACTGTCTACAAAGCTCGACTTGTTGTGAAAGGTTTTCGACAAAGTTCAAGGAGATGACTACGATGAGACCTTCTCACCCGTAGCGATGCTTAAGTCTGTCCGAATCATGTTAGCAATTGCCACATTTTATGATTATGAAATTTGGCAAATGGATGTCAAAACTGCATTCCTTAATGGATTTCTTAAAGAAGAGTTGTATATGATGCAACCAGAAGGTTTTGTCGATCCTAAAGGTGCTAACAAAGTGTGCAAGCTCCAGCGATCCATTTATGGACTGGTGCAAGCATCTCAGAGTTGGAATATACGCTTTGATGAAGTGATCAAAGCATATGGTTTTATACAGACTTTTGGAGAAGCCTGTATTTACAAGAAAGTGAGTGGTAGCTCTGTAGCATTTCTGATATTATATGTGGATGACATATTGTTGATTGGAAATGATATAGAATTTCTGGATAGCATAAAAGGATACTTGAATAAGAGTTTTTCAATGAAAGACCTCAGTGAAGCTGCTCATATATTGGGCATCAAGATCTATAGAGATAGATAGGGACGCTTAATAGGACTTTCACAAAGCACATACCTTGATAAAGTTTTGAAGAAGTTCAAAATGGATCATTCAAAGAAAGGGTTCTTGCCTCTGTTGCAAGGTGTGAAGTTGAGTAAGACTCAATGCCCGACCACTGCAGAAGATAGAGAGAAAATGAGAGTCATTCCCTATGCTTCAGCCATATGTTCTATCATGTATGCAATGCTGTGTACCAGACCTGATGTGTGCCTTGCTATAAGTTTAGCAGGGAGGTACCAAAGTAATCCAGGAGTGGATCACTGGACAGCGGTCAAGAACATCCTGAAAAACCTGAAAAGGACTAAGGATATGTTTCTCGTTTATGGAGGTGACAAAGAGCTTGTCGTAAATGGTTACGTCGATGCAAGCTTTGACACTGATCCGGATGACTCTAAGTCACAAACCGGATACGTATTTATATTGAATGGTGGAGCTGTCAGTTGGTGCAGTTCCAAGCAGAGCGTCGTGGCGGGATCTACGTGTGAAGCGGAGTACATAGCTGCTTTGGAAGCAGCAAATGAAGGAGTCTGGATGAAGGAGTTCATATCCGATCTAGGTGTAATACCTAGTGCATCGGGTCCAATGAAAATCTTTTGTGACAATACTGGAGCAATTGCCTTGGTGAAGGAATCCAGATTTCACAAAAGAACCAAACACATCAAGAGACGCTTCAATTCCATCCGCGGTCAACTCAAGGAGGGAGACATAGAGATTTGCAAAATACATACGGATCTGAATGTTGCAGACCCATTGACTAAGCCTCTTCCACGAGCAAAACATGATCAGCACCAAGACTCCATGGGTGTTAGAATCATTACTGTGTAATCTAGATTATTGACTTTAGTGCAAGTGGGAGACTGAAGGAAATATGCCCTAGAGGCAATAATAAAGTTGTTATTTATATTTCCTTATATCATGATAAATGTTTATTATTCATGCTAGAATTGTATTAACCAGAAACTTAGTACATGTGTGAATACATAGACAAACTGAGCGTCCCTAGTATGCCTCTACTTGACTAGCTTGTTTATCAAAGATGGTTACGTTTCCTGACCATAGACATGTGTTGTCATTTGATGAACAGGATCACATCATTAGAGAATGATGTGATGGACAAGACCCATCCGTTAGCTTAGCATAATGATCGTTAAGTTTTATTACTATTGCTTTCTTCATGACTTATACATATTCCTCTGACTATGAGATTATGCAACTCCTGAATACCGGAGGAACACTTTGTGTGCTATCAAACATCACAATGTAACTGGGTGATTATAAAGATGCTCTACAGGTGTCTCCGAAGGTGTTTGTTGGGTTGGCATAAATCGAGATTAGGATTTGTCACTCCGAGTATCGGAGAGGTATCTCTGGGCCCTCTCGGTAATGCACATCATATGAAGCCTTGCAAGCAATGTGACTAATGAGTTAGTTGCGGGATGATGCATTACGGAACGAGTAAAGAGACTTGCCGGTAACGAGATTGAACTAGGTATGATGATACCGACGATCGAATCTCGGGCAAGTAACATACCGATGACAAAGGGAATAACGTATGTTGCTATGCGGTTTGACCGATAAAGATCTTCGTAGAATATGTAGGAGCCAATATGAGCATCCAGGTTCCGCTATTGGTTATTGACCAGAGATGTGTCTCGGTCATGTCTACATAGTTCTCGAACCCGTAGGGTCCGCACGCTTAACGTTCAATGACGATTTGTATTATGAGTTATGTGATTTGATGACCAAAGTTTGTTCGGAGTCCCGAATGAGATCACGGACATGACGAGGAGTCTCGAAATGGTCAAGAGGTAAAGATTCATATATTGGAAGGCTATATTCGGACATCGAAAAGGTTCCGAGTGATTCGGGTATTTTTCGGAGTACCGGGGAGTTACGGGAATTCACCGGGAGAAGTAATGGGCCTTATTGGGCCATACGGGAAAAGAGGAGGCAGGCCAAAGGGGAGGTGGCGCCCCCCCCATGGGTCCGAATTGGACTAGGGGAAGGGGGCGGCGCCCCCCTTGCCCTTTCCTACTCCCTCTCTCTTTCCCTCTTTCCTTCTCTCCTACTCCGAAAAGGGAAAGGGATTCCTACTAGGACTTGGAAGTCCTAGTAGGACTCCATACACTTGGCGCGCCCCTAGGAGGGCCGGCCTCTCTCCCTCCCTCCTTTATATACGGGGGAGGGGGGCACCCCAAAGGACACCAAGATTTGTCTTAGCCGTGTGCGGTGCCCCCCTCCACAGTTACACACCTCGGCCATATCGTCGTAGTGCTTAGGCGAAGCCCTGCGCCGGCAACTTTATCATCACCGTCGCCACGCCGTCGTGCTGATGGAACTCTCCCTCGGCCTCAACTGGATCAAGAGCTCAAGGGACATCATCGAGCTGAACGTGTGCTGAACTCGGATGTGCCGTACGTTCGGTGCTTGATCGGTTGGATCGCGAAGACGTTCGACTACATCAACCGCGTTAAGCTAACACTTCCGCTTTCGGTCTACGAGGGTACGTGGACATTCTCTTCCCCTCTCGTTGCTATGCATCTCCTAGATAGATCTTGCGTGAATGTAGATTTTTTTTTTGAAATTGCACGTTCCCCAACAGTAAACTCTTTAATGAAATTTGATGAAAGTGATATCCCTTACAATAAA
Organism: Thinopyrum elongatum; assembly: GCA_011799875.1. Lineage (NCBI taxonomy): Eukaryota > Viridiplantae > Streptophyta > Magnoliopsida > Poales > Poaceae > Thinopyrum > Thinopyrum elongatum. The sequence goes on from CM022302.1 coordinate 511,290,749, forward strand.
CATCCTAGTCAATGCCTTTATGAGTTTGAAAACTACATTAGAAAACAAGATCACTTCAATGAAAATGTTATGAAACAATTGAAATATAATTCTGATATGATTGCTCGCTTGAGTGACTTGTTATTTAGAATCTCCAATGATGTTAGAGGTGTAGGAAAACATGCTTCTATGGTTCAAACTCAACTAGAACAAGTTGCTAAATCTCAAAGAGAATTGCTGGATAAAATGAATAATAATATAAATGACTTTGTTGTTAGAGTAGCAACTAGAGGAGGTAAAATGACTGAGGAACCACTTTATCCCGAGGGTCACCCTAAAAGAATTGAACAAGACTCTCAAAGAATTAACACTGATGCACCTAGTCCTTCTAGAAAGAATAAGAAAAAGAAAATGATAGAACTTTGCATGCCTCTAGTGAACCTAAGAAAGAAAAACCTCCCGATAATAATGATGTTTCTATTTCTGATGCTGAAACTCAATCTGGTAATCACCTAGTGATAATGAAAAAGATAATGATGATGTTCATGAAGATACTCAACCAGATAATGATAAACAACCAGATAATGATGTTGAAATAGAACCAGCTGTTGATCTTGATAACCCACAATCTAAAAATAAAAGGTATGATAAAAGATACTTTGTTGCTAGAAAACATGGAAGAGAAAGAGAACCATGGGTTAAAAAAACCCATGCCCTTTCCACCTAAATCAACTAAGAAAAAGGATGATGAAGAATTTGAAAGCTTTGCTGAAATGCTTAGGCCAGTCTTTGTTATCACTGTTACCGTTATTGCTACTGTTACCACTACTATAAAAATTATCATATTACTGTGTGATACATCTCCGTCGTATCTATAATTTTTGATTGTTTCATGCCAATATTATACAACTTTCACATATTTTTGGCAACATTTTATATAATTTATTGGACTAACCTATTGATCCAGTGCCCAGTGCCAGTTCCTGTTTTTTGCATGTTTTTTGTCTCGCAGAATACCCATATCAAACGAAGTCCAAACGCGATGAAAATTTATGGCGAATTATTTTGGAATATATGTGATTTTTGGGACTTAGAATCAACGCAAATGGGGGCCCACACCCACCACAAGACACCTGGGCACGCCCCAGGGCCCAGGCGTACCGTGGTGGGTTGTGCTCACCTCGTACGTTGGTTGGAGCTCTACTTCGGGCACAAGGAAGCTTATATCCGGAAAAAAATTGGGTTAAAATGTCAGCACAATCGGAGTTACAGATCTCCAGGAATATAAGAAACGGTTTTCGGCCAGATCTGGGGAACACGAAACAAAAGAGAACAAAGAGGGAGATCCAATCTCGGAGGGGCTCCCGCCCCTCCGCCGCCATGGAGGCCATGGACCAGAGGGGGAACTCTCCTCCCATCTAGGGGGGAGGCCAAGGAAGAAGAAGAAGAAGGAGGAGGGGGGGCTCTCTCCCACTCTCTCCCGGTGGCGCCGGAGTGCCGCCGGGGCAAGGATCATGATGGTGATCTACATCAACAATCTTGCTACCGTCAACACCAACTTTCTCCCCCTCTATGCAGTGGTGTAACACCCCTTCTCCCCGCTGTAATATCTACTTAAACATGGTGCTCAACTCCATATATTATTTCCCAATGATATGTGGTTATCCTATGATGTTTGAGTAGATTCGTTTTGTCCTGTGGGCTAATCGTGATCTTGGTTGGTATGAGTGTATATTTTATTTATGGTGTTGTCCTACGGTGCCCTCCGTGTCGCGCAAACGGAGGGGCCCCGCTGTAGGGTGTTGCAATGCGTTCATAACTCGCTTATGGTGGGTGGCGTGAGTGACAGAATACACAGACTCGAGTAAGTGGGTTGTTGCGTATGGGAGTAAAGAGGACTTGATACTTAATGCTATGGTTGGGTTTCACGACCTTAATGATCTTTAGTAGTTGCGGATGCTTGCTAGAGTTCCAATCATAAGTGCATATGATCCAAGTAGAGAAAGTATGTTAGCTCATGCCTCTCCCTCATATAAAATTGCAAGAATGATTACCGGTCTAGTTATCGATTGCCTAGGGACAAATGAATTTCTTGTTTGACAAAAGCTATCTAGTTTTATTACCTTGCACTTTATTCGTAGTTTTATTCTCGCAAAGTACTCGTAGTTTTATTCTTCTGAAAGTGCGTTATATCGACTAGAGGGGGGGGGGGGTTAATAGGCGATTTTTACAAATTCGTCACTGAGGAAATACTACTTGAGGAATTTGCTAAGTGACGAACTACACGCAGCAGAATAAGTACTCAGGTGCATTCATAACAAGACAATAGCATAGTTATCATGATGAAATGAAACATACACAGAGCACAGGTAGCGTGTAAACAGGATAAGCAGGCAGAAGACAAGATGACTGAAGAAATATGATTGAGGAAATTGAGAAAGTCTTCAGTCAAAGTCTTCAAACTGTAACAATCAATTTCATCAACACATGAGCGAGGAAATGAAAGGGTTGAGGAAATAGAACCAGTAGCTCGGTGAAGACAATGATTTGGTAGACCAGTTCCAACTGCTATGAAAGTTGTACGTCTGGTTGGAGCAGCTTGGTATTTAAACCAAAGGACACACAGTCCTTAATATATTCTCCTTGAGCTAAGGTCACACATACCTCGCCCAATCACTCGTGCTAAGTCTTCAGGTGACTTCCAAACCTTCACAGACTAGGTCACCCGGCGATCCACAATTCCTCTTGGATGCTCTAGACCATGACGCCTAACCGTCTGGAAGATTCACAATATTCAAAGGTAACAAGCGTCGGTTCCACACATGAACAATCTCTTCAGTGATGCTCAATCACTTTGGGTTGTAGGTGTTTGGGTTTTGGGTTTTTCCTCACTGATGATTTTCTCTCAAAGTCCTCGGAGGATGGGATGCTCTAAATGACAGGTGTCAGTTTCTCTCGGAGCAGCCAACCAACTAGTGGTTGTAGGGGGCGGCTATTTATAGCCGGGGAGCAGCCTGACATGATAATACATAAATGCCCTTCAATGATATGACCGTTAGGTGGATAAGATATTTGGGACAACTGGTGCGTAGCATAGCAACAGTCGGAAATTTGAGCTCTCAAATTCCTCAGGGCTATCATGTTCCTCACTTGTAGGCAATCCGCACTGGCGAATTCCTAACTCCTCGGTCAGAACAAATTCCTTAGAGAGCAGAAGATCTTCGTCTCTCTCACTGAAGAAATTGACTGAACTGTATGAGATTTCCAAAGGCTTCACTCGAAGGATTGGGTATGTGTAGGCTTTGAGATGAGCATCACTTGGAAATGTTTCCTTAGTTTTATCTTGACCCCCTTTAACAGTACGGTGTTTCCTATGACTCAAGAAAGAGAAAATGAAACTACGAAAACAAAAGTCTTCATGCTTCACAATCCTCGCATCAATATCAATGTCTTCAAGGTCACACCAATTTCCTCATTTTCAAAGTCTTCAAGAAAACCAGAGTCTTCAAATGAAGACATTCATTTTTAGGGGTCGACATTCATCGGATTTATCAAACTCCTCAGAGACTTATATAACCTATGTACACTCACAAACACATTAGTCCCTTAACCTATAAGTCTTCAATACACCAAAATCACTAAGGGGCACTAGATGCACTTACAATCTCCCCCTTTTTGGTGATTGATGACAAATATGTTAAGTTTTCAACGGGGATAAACATATGAAGTGTAAATACTGATATTGAGGAATTTGATTGCAAGATATAGAAGAACTCCCTCGGAAGGTGTGCATATTTGAGGAATTTGCATTGGATTGCAAATGCACATTGTAGAATAATATCATGGAGATCTCCACCTATATCTTGTAATCCATTCACGCATTTAACATATAATATGAAGAATTTGAAATGCATGATGGAAAATGGTGTCTGACGAAATTTAGCATGCATGCATTAAGGTACTTGAGGAAATAAGCATGCAGAAAGCAGTTCAAAAGTATCAGACCACCATCGGACTTAAGTTTACAACTCAACCAACAAACACTTCAGAAGAGCGAGAGTTGTAACTTAACGGAAAAAAACAGCTCATATATAAGACCCGCTTGAAGACTAACTCAAATTTCTCCCCCTTTGTCATCGAATGACCAAAAGGGACGAAAAATGAGGACTAATGCCCCTGAAGAATATCATCAAGAGGTTGATGGAGGAGCGCCAGCGTTGTCGGGGCCGTTTGTCGATATAGGGCCTGCCGCAGTGTCGTCGAGATCCTCAGCTTCATCCGTCTCACGTGATGAAGAAAATGTACTGGTTACCAGCTGAGGAACTTTGACCTTCTTGAATTTCTTCTAAGGAGGATGAGCCCAGTCAAAGTTCTGCTGAAAGTCCATCTGCTTGAGATCTTCAGCACTGTAGAGATGAGAAAGTATGGCCCAAGTGCGATCGAAGATTTCATGCGCATAGTAGTGGTTCTTCTTCACATTATTCTGAGTGACAGTCATGTTCTGAAGAATTGAGCCAAATTGACGCTTGACCCACTTGTGATTGCGATCGACCTTCTGATGAAGACTTAGAAGAAGCTCACGATCAGTCATCACTCGTGGAGCAGTGGCTTGAAGATTTTGCTTTGAGGCTTTTGCGGCAGAGTCTTGAGTTGCAGAGTCATCATTGGTGGAGTACGATGCAGCCTTACGAAACTAACCATCCAATGGACGAGTGCCTTCATCAATAACAGCAGCTTTTCCTTTTTCATCAACAGAAGAAATAGTCCTTTTGAGGACTTCAATGGGAGGCAAAAAGCTGAGGTGATTCTGAAAATCTGCCTTGTAGTGAATTGAAGACCTGGTTCTGAGGAATTTCATGATCCAAGATGCATAGGGCTTCAACTCAAATGGCGACAGTGCAACATTTGCCAAAGTCCTCATGAAGAAATCGTGATAGTTAATGGGAATCCCATGTATGATGTTGAATAGCAGATTCTTCATGATGCCAACAACTTCTTCTTCTTCAGAATTGTGGCCTTTGATTGGACTGAGGGTTTTGGTTAAGATGCGGTATATTATCCTTGGCACATACAGCAAATCCTTCACTAGGAAGGTGGTTCTTGGGGCTTGGCCTGGCCGCAAAGGCTTCATCAGCACTTGCATGAGATGATTTGGAAGTTCAGATTCTTCATAGATCAGCCTTGCACCTTCAGCAGGAGGACTGACAAGAATGGCATGAAGCAATTCAAAGGCCGGGGCTTTATAGTGAGTGTTCTTAGTCATCCAGTCAAGCACCCATGAGTTGACATCAGCCACATTTCCAGTGAGGTGCAGAGTTGCATAGAATTGAAGAATAAGCTCTTCATTCCAGTCACAGATATCAGCACAGAAATTCAGGAGCCCAGCTTCATGAAGAACATTCAGAACAGGTTGGAAGCAAGGAATGGACTCCATATCCACATGAGGAATTTGACGGTGCTGAAATACCTTGTCCTTGTCAAACAGAAGTGAAGCATAGAAATTCATCTGGCTTGCAGTCCAGAACCTCTTGCGCCGAAGTCTTGCTGAGTCATATGGATTTAGATCAGCGAAGAAATGATGCTCAGCGAAGAAATCATCAGCTTTGAATTTTGGCCTTTTTTGCATGAGGATTTGCTTGGGCTGAAGATTTGTAGTTGATGCTCTCACAATCTCTTGAGTCACAACCTCTTGTGCTGCTGACTGAGGAATTGATGCTTCGGGTTCTTCAGCAGTGGTTTGATTTTCCATTTCTTCAGCTGTAGCAGCTGGAATTTCTTCAGGTATCGAATGGAGAGAAGTTTGACGTCCTTCAGACCCTGTGAGTATTTCTTCAGTCTGCACTGGGGACTGAGGAATTGGATGCAGAGGTGTGGCCACTGGGGAATTGGGGTGAAGATTTTCCCAATAGTCATCATTCAGCACAGGAGTAGTTGAGCCAATATCCACATCTTCTTCAATTTCTTCAAGGCCCGCCCCTTCAGCAGTGAACTGAGGCACATGCGATGATACTAATGGTGTGGAGACAACATCATCCACATTGATTTCTTCATCCAACTGCTCTGAGGAAGTAGCAGAAGGATTCTCTTCATCAGTGTCATCTAGAATGACATGATCTTCACCAAATGGAATGAGCTCCTTTGATGGCACCATAGAAATTGGAACATCATCAATTTGTTTCATGAAAGAGCTCGTCAAAGTCCTCACTTTCTTCGGAGCTGAGGACTCTGCAGAGGTTGATGCTTTCCTCTTCCTTGCGGCTTCCATCTCCGCGGTCTTTGTTTTCTTCACTTCTGATGCAGAAGGAAGAGTGATTTTCTTCACCTTTGAGGATTTCGCAGGAGGAGCAGATGAAGTTGGTGCAGTTTCTTCAGCCATGACTGATGTAGTGACCCTGGCATTTTCAGTTTCTTCAGGAGCTGGAATTTCTTCAGCAGCCCTGGTAGCTTCTTCAGCAGCCTGATTTTCATCAGCTGTGCTTTCAGTTTCTTCAGTTTGCTGAGCAGATGCTTCAGCTTGAGGAATTTGATGTTGCGATGGTGCTGCAATGTTTGCCTTGAGGTTCTTGCCAATCTTGACAAATCTGACTTTGGCACCGAGCCAATCTGCGTGGTATCGGTCAAATTCATCACTGAGGTCTCTGATTTCCTTTTGCATATTTACAAGTTCTTCAGGAGACATATTTAGAACATTGTTCTTCAGAAAGCGCTTCTTCTTACTGATCCTTCTTGACTCGCCAGGCCTTTTCAAATTTCCATTTTTCCTCGCCTATGAAGGCAGTCAACATATGACTTTGACCAGGAGTCAGGTTCAAGTCAGGGAGTGGAGTGGTAGGATCCTTCTGCCAAAGATCTATGAAATCGAGGATTTTCCTCGGATCCAGCATAAGAGGCACAGAGCTGCCTTTGGCTCTAGCGGCCCTTTCTTGCCTGTCTCTGATGATTTTAGTCAATTCTTCATCATCAGCTTCATCATCGTCATCAGACGGGACATGGAATGCCACTTGCTTCTTGTAAGGACTTGGCCTCTTTTCGCGTCCAGCAATGGTCTTGACCTTCAGCAAAGTTGGACCACTCGAAGATTGTGGTGGAGCTGAGGATGATGCAGAAGCCCCTGAGGCAATAGAAAAGCCTGCTGTCCGCTGACACGTTGCAAGATGCATAGGTGTTGAGGACTTTGTGGCAGCAGCTGAAGATTTTGAAGCAACTGAGGGGATTGGCACCCCTTGAAGAAGTTGCTTGAGGATTTTGTCTTGAGGACTTGCCATTGAAGAACTTGGCCGTGAGGGCATTGAGCTTGAAGATTTCTTCACAGCAGACTTCTTCAGTATGGCCTTCTTTGGTGCAGTTGTGCTAGCAGATGCCTCGGCAGCAGCAGCAGCTTGAGAATCCTCATTGAATTTCTTCACTGCTTCTTTAGCAACTTTTGAAAGCTTGGCTTGGCGCTTGGCCCATAACTTTGGAAAGTCCTCACCACGCCTGACGCTGGTGGGATCAGATACTTGGCCAGCAGCCAAAGGAGGTTTTGGACATGGAGGGTTTACGGCGAATTTCTTCATGTACTTTGGAGTTACATAACGGTATTCCCTCCATTCCTTAGCCCATCTCCTCTCAATTCTCTATATGCGCACTTTGCGCTGATTCTTGTTTTCCTTCCCATGAGTTTCTTCATCGGGTGTGCAGTATTCATCATATATATCCTCAGGGATTTCAAACGCTGTGTTTATCTTAGGCCTCTTGCCTCCCTTCTGAGGTCTCTTGCCATCTGCCATTTTCCTCACTTGAGGACTTTGAACTTTGGATGTTTCTGAGGAAGTATGCAAATTTTCTTTGAGGAAGGCTGCAAATGAGTTAAGTTGATGAGAACCTAGTGATTCAGCAGCAGACATTTTGTACCTGTGAACAGAGTATAGATGCGAAGAATTTGGAGAGGTCATATGCGTTCTCTAAAATTTTCAAAAAGTATCAAGTTTGAGGAATTTGACCATAGGTGTCTTGAAGAATTTCACTAAGCATTCTTGACTTAGATTCCAGAGTTGTATAGATTAGAAAATCCACACAATTGAGGAATCTTGAAGAAAAACAGAGCTTAGAGAAACAAATCAAGGAACAGAAGCATTCCGGTGCTTATGGAGTGGGGAGTTGAAGAATAAACACCTTTTCAGGATTTTGTGAAAAACATAAGAATCAAAGTAGGGCAGTAAAATTAGATTTTAATTACCCTTGACGAAGAACACGGTGAACTGGGAGTTAGAACTTGGAAGTTCGTCTGTCCAGATCTCCCACGCCCTAACTTGGCGGCAGGAGACAGCTACGGCGATGACGGAGTGAAGATTTCCGCGGCCGGCGCGAGTACGACGGCGACGAGGTCGAGGCAGTGAAGCTCTTCCTCACCAGCGATGATGGAAGTTAGCGGCGGCGCTAGGTCTGAGAGCTCGAGCGAGGAGAGTAGCAGTCGAGCGGAGTAAATGAGGTCAGAGGAGGGCAAGGGGTATTTATAGCCGCAGTAAAAAATTACTTGCCCGAAGATTTTGGATGAACGTGCCCCTGACCCTTACTATCCTATCGACATGTGTCACCCACGTACTGAGAGGTGGAGATAGTGGGGGATCATGGGTGAGTAGTTTAATCCATCGTGGGAAGCGGAACGGTTTGAGCGGCAACAACCAAAAATTCAGATATGAATTTTTTTAAAGTTTCGTTTGCAAATTCTTCAGCTGTTAAGTACACAGTGAAGATTTTGAACGGATTTCAAATAGAACGCACATGAAGAATTTGTGAACAGATTAGGTTGAGTTTAGCATAGAGGGGGAACAGGTCCGATCACATTCATTTAGAAGAAAAAACAACTTGAAGAATTAGCAATAAGTGAATGCTGTTGAGGACATTGAATATATATATATATATATATATATATATATATATATATATATAGTCAATGAATAACACCAATTTAAAAGTTTGAGGAAATTGCAAAGTTGAGGAATTTAAAAATTTGAAGAATTTGCAAAAATGAAGAAAAACTCAAATTTGAAGATTTTCAACTTTTGTTGGTGGCGTGACCCACCGTATAAGAATGATGATTTCAGACACCGCGTACAATTGTCGTAGGGCTCTGAGAATCAGATTCTTCATTAATTTCTTCACACTTAGAGGGTTAGTCTTCATTGATTGAAGAAAAATGTTACTTCGTGTGTTGCACATCTAAGTCATCAATTCGCATAAGTGTTAGGATGTGTGTCCTTTCAAAGAACATTCGAAGATTCTAAGATATTTAGCTCACACCGCAACTTGCTAAATCTCTTCTCATCCAAGGGCTTTGTGAAGATATCTGCCAGCTGTTCTTCAGTCTTCATGTGGTCGATGGAGATGTCGCCCTTCAACACATGTTCTCGAAGAAAATGATGACGAATCTGGATGTGCTTAGTCTTTGAGTGCTGAACTGGGTTATGAGCAATCTTGATGGCACTCTCGTTGTCACAGTAGAGTGGCACATTCTTTATGTTGATGCCATAGTCCTTGAGGGTTTGCTTCATCCACAGTAATTGAGCACAGCAAGAACCAGCAGCAATGTACTCAGCTTCAGCAGTAGAGAGTGATACGCAGTTCTGCTTCTTCGAGGACCAACATACTAAGGATCGTCCGAGGAAATGACATGTGCCTGATGTTGACTTTCGATCCACTCGATCACCAGCATAGTCAGAGTCAGAATATGCAATGAGATCAAAAGCCGAGCCCTTGGGATACCATAATCCAAGTGTTGGAGTGTGAGCTAGATATCGAAGAATATGTTTCACAGCCTTATGGTGTGATTCTTTCGGTGTAGCTTGAAAATGGGCACACATGCAAACACTAAGCATAATATCTGGCCTGGATGCACATAGATATAATAAAGAGCCAATCATGGAGCGGTATACCTTTTGATCGAAGTCTTTACCATTGTCATCGGTGCATAGATGGCCATTTGTGGGCATAGGGATTTTGACGCCTTTGCAATCTTGCATGCCGAATTTCCTCAGAATGTCCTTGACGTATTTCTCTTGAGATATGAAGATGTCGTTGCGTTGTTGAGGAATTTGGAGACCTAAGAAGAATTCAATTCTCCCATCATAGACATTTGATATTCCTCACTCATCATATAGGCAAATTCGTCACTGTAACGTTGGTTAGTACAGCCAAAGATAATATCATCAACATATATTTGGCACACGAATAATTCATCATCATATGTTTTGTTGAAAAGAGTTGGATCAAGTGAACCGGGTTTGAAGCCTTTCTTTATGAGGAATTCCTTCGGTGTATCATACCACGCCCGAGGGGCCTGCTTGAGGCCATAGAGGGCCTTGTTGAGTCTGAAGACTTTGTCAGGATGCTTAGGATCTTTAAAACATGGGGGTTGAGCCACATATACTTCTTCCTCAAGCTTACCATTGAGGAATGCACTTTTTACATCCATTTGATATAAGATGATATTATGATGGTTAGCATAAGCAAGCAATATGCGAATAGCCTCAAGTCTAGCAACAGGTGCAAAAGTTTCATCGAAATCAATTCCTTCAACCTGTGTGTAGCCTTGAGCTACAAGACGAGCCTTGTTCCTCACCACTAGGCCATTTTTGTCTTGCTTGTTGCGGCAGATCCACTTGGTACCGATGATATTGTGCTTGCGAGGGTCTAGTCGCTTGACAAGTTCCCACACATTGTTGAGCTCGAATTGATGTAATTCCTCTTGCATAGCTTGAATCCACTCAGGCTCCAAAAATGCCTCATCAACTTTGGTGGGCTCTGTGATAGAGACAAAAGCAAAGTGCCCACAAAAGTTAGACGAATGTGAAGCTTTTGAGCGTGTGAGAGGACCTGGTGCGTTGATGTCGTCGATGATTTTCTCAATCTGCACTTCATTTGTAACGCGAGGATGAGCAGGTTGACGACTTTGATTGGGCTGAGCATTTTCTTCAGCGACATTTTCTTCAGATGCACCAGCATAATTTTCTTCACAATCTGGAATCACTTCTTCAGGAGATTCTTCAGTGGGTATGACATCCTCAGTAGCCTTTAACTTGATGGATTCCTCAGGAGACATTTCATCTAGCACAGGAGGTAGGTGCTCTCTTTGCGAGCCGGTAGTTTCATCGAACCGCACATCTACAGTTTCAACAACCTTGTTGTGATAGGTGTTGAAGACTCTGTAGGTGTGCGAGTCCTTTCCGTAACCAAGCATAAAACCCTCGTGTGCTTTCGATGCAAATTTTGAGTTGTGATGAGGATCTCTAATCCAGCATTTAGCACCGAAGACTTTGAAATAACTCACATTGGGTTTCTTGTCAGTGAGGAGTTCATATGAGGTCTTCTTGAAGAATTTGTGAAGATATACCCTGTTGATGATGTGGCATGTAGTATCAATAGCCTCAGGCCAGAAGCAACGAGGCGTCTTGTATTCATCAAGCATAGTGCGAGCCATCTCAACAAGAGTCCTGTTCTTGCGCTCCACGACGCCATTCTGCTAAGGAGTGTATGGGGCAGATAACTCATGAGTAATACCAAGTTCATCAAGATAGTCATCAAGACCAGTATTCTTGAACTCGGTCCCATTGTCACTCCGGATATGCTTGATCTTCACACCAAAATTCGTCGAGGCCCTAGAGGAAAATCGTCTGAAGACTTCATGCACTTCAGTTTTGTAAGTGATGATGTGCACCCAGGTGTAACAAGAATAATCATCAACAATAACAAAGCCATATAGAGATGCAGCATTTGTTAGAGTGGCATAATGAGTAGGGCCAAAGAGATCCATGTGAAGCAATTCAAAAGGATGAGTGGTAGTCATGATAGTCTTCGAGGGGTGCTTGGATCTGGTCATCTTTCCAGCCTCACAAGCCCCGCAAAGATGATCTTTGAGGAATTTGACACCCTCAATGCCAATGACGTGCTTCTTCTTCACAAGTGTGTGCAAGTTCCTCATGCCAGCATGACCAAGTTGATGATGCCATAGCCTGCCTTCCGAAGCTTTTGCATGTAGACATGTGGCAGGTTGTGGTCCTGTAGAGAAATCAACAATATACAAGTCTCCTCTCCTAAAGCCTTCGAAGACTTTGGAATTGTCAGATGCCATGAGCACTAAGCAGTGATATTTTCCAAAGACGACAACCATATCAAGATCACAAAGCATTCATACAGACATGAGGTTGAATCCGAGGGACTCGACAAGCATGACTTTGTCCATGTGACGATCCTTTGAGATTGCAACCCTACCTAGACCCAATACCTTGCTTTTGCCTTTGTCAGCGTAGGTGATATGCTTCAGATGCGATGGAGATAAAGCAGAGTCCATCAGTAAGCTCTTTTCACCGGTCATGTGATTTGTACATCCACTGTCTAGGACCCACTCAGTAGCTTTGGGTGATTCATCCTACAGATGAATTAGTGCAACTTACGAACTCATATACTTCAGAGTGAAGAATATGACATCAAATTCATCAGATAGAATTTCATCAAATAGTGCAACAGATATAGCAGTATGAGGACATGAGAAATGAGCAATTCATTTCTTCATGATTAGCTTGCGTCCTTTCAAGCATATTCAGGTCTCCAGCAAATTCTTCAGACATTCAAGTTCGTCTGGAGACCTGACCCTGCATAAGAGATTAGTTCTTTTTCTTCACCACCCACATCTGGAGGGGTGGCAAAGAGTTCATCATTCTACGAGCTCCATATGAGAAAGGTGGCATTGAAGCCAGTGCACTTCGTTTCACAGAAGAGGGGTTAGAGTATGCATATGAATAAGCAGAGAAATTCCTCGAGGACTTATGAACATAATGATTTGAAGAATAATGCACATATTCATAAGTCTTAGATTTTCCCTGTGAAACAGAAGCATTAGCACGATGATGCTCATATGAGGAATTTGATCCATATGAGGACTTGGATCCATATGAGGAATTTGATCCACGTGAGGATTTTGATTCATATGAAGACTTTGGTCCATATGAAGAATTTGATCTGGGGTTCCTGTTCTTCACAGGTGGTGTCATGAGGACTTTCACCTAAAGACTTTCAAGGCACCTTTTGGGAACCCAGATTTTCTTCATAGGAGGATCGTTCCTGCAGTTAGTTCCAACATATCTAGCAAATACTTCACCATTCTGATTTTTGAACAGCTTATAGTTGGAGTCAAATGACTCATCAGATGAATATGAAGATTCACATGTAAAGCCAGATAAAGTGGATGGATCTACGGGAGGTCCTTTTGTAGCAACCCATGTGGTTTTGGGATACTGCTCAGGTTTCCAGTAGGTTCCATCGGCATTGAGTTTCCTCTCAAAGGCAATACCCTCTTTCCTAGGGTTCCTGTTCAAGATCTGCTTTTTGAGCACATCACAAAGAGCCTGATGCCTTTTGAGGCTTTTGTACATGCCTGTCACATAGAATTCCTTCAACCCTGCATTTTCGTCAGTGATACTTGTGGTATCCTCAGATGAGGAATTTGTGACCATAGAGATAGTTGACGAATTTGCAGCAATAGAAGCATTTGAACTTTCAGGAGAAGAATTAGCAGATTCACGTTCAATGCATTTCAAACATGGTGGAATAAATTCTTCCTGAGCGGAACTGATCTATTGAGCAAGTAATGAATCATTTTCCTTCTGAACATCTTCATGACTCACCCTTAGCTTCTCACGATCTTGCTTTCTCTGAAGAAATTCGTACGAAAGCTTCTCATGATCGGCTAAGAGTGTTTGATGATGACCTTGAAGATTCTCAAACTTAGACTGTAGTCGTTGAAGATTATCAGTCAGAATTTGAGTTCGACTCATTTCCTCACCCAACAGGTCATCGCTTTTGTCTAGCAGATTTTGAACCTTTTCCAAAGCCTTTTGTTATTTTATGGCAATATTAGCAAGTTTGGAATAGCTAGGTTTGAGATTTTCATCAGATTCACCCTCACTTGATTCAGAGGAGGGATATTTGAGTACCTTGGCACCTTTTGCCATGAAGCAATAGGTGGGAGCGTAGTCATCGTTGCCGTCGTCAGCAGTGTTGGGGAAGCCATTTTCCTCAGTGTTGAAGATGGACTTGCTGACGAAAGCAGTAGCGAGAGCTAGGCTCGCCACACCAGAGTCTGACTCCTCAGATTCCTCCTCTTCCTCATTTTCCTCAGATTCAGCTTCAGAGTCCATTTCCTTGCCAATGAATGCCCGAGCCTTTTTGGAACTGCTCTTCTTGTGAGATGAAGTCTTTGAAGATTTTGACGATGAGGACTTTGAAGATTTCTTCTTTTTCTTTGAGTCGTCTGAACTATCATCCTTGTATTTCTTCTTCTTTGATTCCTTTGCCCACTGAGGATAATAAGTTATGTAGTGACCAGGTTTCTTGCATTTGTGGCAAGTCCTCTTCTTGTAATCATGGGATGAGGAATCTGATCTCATGCCATCACCTCTTGAAGATTTTCCAAAGCGACCACGCCTTGAGAACTTCTGGAATTTCCTCACGAGCATTGCTAGCTCCTGGCTTAGTTCTTCAGGGTCACCAAGGCTTCTATCAGAATCTTCTGCTTCATATGAGGAAACTGCCTCGGCCTTCAGTGCGCGTGATCTTCCATAGCTTGGCCTGTAGAGATCTCTCTTCTCAGCTTGTTGGAATTCATGAGTGTTCAGCCTCTCAAGGATATCAGCAGGATCTAGTGACTTGTAGTCTCCACGTTCTTGAATCATCAGTGCCAGTGTATCGAATGAGGAATCAAGTGATCTCAGCAATTTCTTCACCACCTCATGGTCGGTGATGTCAGTGGCACCAAGTGCTTGAAGCTCATTTGAGATGTCAGTGAGGCGATCGAAGGTTTGCTGAACATTTTCATTGTCGAGTCTTTTGAAGCGGTTGAAGATATTACGAAGAATGTCAACTCGAGAATCACGTTGGGTCGAGATTCCTTCATTGACCTTGGACAGCCTGTCCCAGATAAGGTTTGCAGACTCCAAAGCACTCACTCTGCCATACTGTCCTTTGCTCAGATGGCCGATATTCTTCGCTTGGGAGTCGAGTTGCTTGAATCTCTTCACATCAGCAGCATTCACAGAAGGAGTGACGGAGGGAACGCCATTTTCCACAACGTACCAGAGCTCGTTGTCAATTGCCTCAAGACGCATGCGCATCTTGTTCTTCCAGTAGGGGTAGTCCGTCCCATCGAAGGTAGGACACCTAGCCGAGACCTTGATCGTGCCTGCAGTCGACATAACTAAAACTCCAGGTGGTTAAACCAAAATCACACAGAACAAGGGAGTATCTTGCTCTGATACCAATTGAAAGTGCGTTATATCGACTAGAGGGGGGGTGAATACGCGATTTTTACAAATTCGTCACTGAGGAAATACTACTTGAGGAATTTGCTAAGTGACAAACTACAAGCAGCGGAATAAGTACTCAGGTGCATGCATAACAAGACAGTAGCATGCTTATCATGATGAAATGAAACATACACAGAGCACAGGTAGCGTGTAAACATGATAAGCAGGTAGAAGACAAGATGACTGAAGAAATAGGATTGAGGAAATTGAGAAAGTCTTCAGTCAAAGTCTTCAAATAGTAACAATCAATTTCATCAACACATGAGCGAGGAAATGAAAGGGTTGAGGAAATAGAACCAGTAGCTCGGTGAAGACAATGATTTGGTAGACCAGTTCTATTTGCTGTGAAAGTTGTACGTCTGGTTGGAGCAGCTTGGTATTTAAACCAAAGGACACACAGTCCCAGGACACACAGTCCTTACTATATTCTCCTTGAGCTAAGGTCACACATACCTCGCCCAATCACTCGTGGTAAGTCTTCAGGTGACTTCCAAACCTTCACAGACTAGGTCACCCGGCGATCCACAATTCCTCTTGGATGCTCTAGACCATGACGCCTAACCGTCTGGAAGATGCACAGTCTTCAAAGGTAACAAGCGTCGGTTCCACACAGGAACAATCTCTTCAGTGCTGCTCAATCACTTTGGGTTGTAGATGTTTGGGTTTTGGGTTTTTCCTCACTGATGATTTTCTCTCAAAGTCCTCGAAGGATGGGATGCTCTAAATGACAGGTGTCAGTTTCTCTCGGAGCAGCCAACCAACTAGTGGTTGTAGGGGGCGGCTATTTATAGCCGGGGAGCAACCCGACATGATAATACATAAATGACCTTCAATGATATGACCGTTAGGTGGATAAGATATTTGGGACAACTGGTGCGTAGCATAGCAACGGTCGGAAATTTGAGCTCTCAAATTCCTCAGGGCTATCATGTTCCTCACTTGTAGGCAATCCGCACTGGCGAATTCCTAACTCCTTGGTCAGAATAAATTCCTTAGAGAGCAGAAGATCTTCGTCTCTCTCACTAAAGAAATTGACCGAACTGTATGAGATTTCCAAAGGCTTCACTCGAAGGATTGGGTATGTGTAGGCTTTGAGATGAGCATCACTTGGAAATGTTTGCTTAGTTTTACCTCGACCCCCTTTAACAGTATGGTGTTTCCTATGACTCAAGAAAGAGAAAATGAAACTACGAAAACAAAGTCTTCATGCTTCACAATCCTCGCATCAATATCAATGTCTTCAAGGTCACACCAATTTCCTCATTTTCAAAGTCTTAAAGAAAACCAAAGTCTTCAAATGAAGACATTCATTTTTAGGGATCGACATTCATTGGATTTATCAAACTCCTTGGAGACTTATATAACCTGTGTACACTCACAAACCCATTAGTCCCTTAACCTATTAGTCTTCAATACACCAAAATCACTAAGGGGCACTAGATGCACTTACACTTGCAAAATAGTTTCGTACTTGTTTTAGGTAAAGCAAACGTTAAGTGTGCGTAGAGTTGTATCGGTGGTCGATAGAACTTGAGGGAATATTTGTTCTACCTTTAGCTCCTCGTTGGGTTCGACACTCTTATTTATCAAAGAAGGCTACAAACGATCCCCTATACTTGTGGGTTATAAAGACCTTTTTCTGGCGCCGTTGCTGAGGAGCAATAGCATGGGGTGAATATTCTCGTGTGTGCTTGTTTGCTTGATCACTAAGTAGTTTTTATTTTCTGTTCTAAGTTGTTCTCTATCTTTAGTTATGGATATGGAACATGAAACATAAAAAAATTAGTTATACTTGCTACTCATGGAGATGGGGAACCTCCTAAAACCATCGATGCTCGTTATGTGAAAAATATTAAACACTACTTTGATAATCCTGAGAAAACCCCATTCAACATGATAATGGGAGACACGTTCGATCAACGTGAATACTTTAGGGATTATCACTTGACAAAAAAAGGGAAACTCTTATGGGATCAAATTGATATGTTGCATTGGTATGCTTGGAATTTATGCCAGAGATATGATTGTACTTGTTGCTCTAGGATGAAGGCTCCACACCTTCCCTTTTCATGCAAATTTAATGATAATGAAACCTTAGCTTCTTATGCTAATGGTAGATATGATTACTATGATGTGGAAAGAATAGAAGAATTCGTTGCTTTTAAGGGTGCTTATGAAATTGAATCTTTGTTTGAAAAGTATGAAGATTTTGATGATTCAGTTTATAGACCTGAAATTTTTGCTATACTTAAATACTGTTATGAGAGTTATAAATACAATTTTGATATTGATGCATTTATTGAGAAAGTCTCCGCTAACCAAGAAGAGACTAATATTTTGTAGGAGTCTATGGAAGAAGGAATTGATGAAACTGTGAGCTCATTGGATGAAAAAGATGATGAGGAGAGCGAAGAACAAATGGAGGAAGAGCGGACAGATCACCCATGCCCACCTTCTAATGAGAGTAACTCTTCAACTCATACATTGTTTAATGTCCCTTCGTGCTTACCGAAGGATGAATGCTATGATAATTGCTATGATCCTGTTGATTCATTTGAAATATCCCTTTTTGATGAAATTGATGCTTGCTATGCTTGTGGCCAAGATGCCAATATGAATTATGCTTATGGAGATGAACTTGCTATAGTTCCTTATGTTAAGAATGAAATTGTTTCTATTGCACCCACACATGATAGTCCTATTATCTTTTTGAATTCTCCCAAGTACACTATATCGGAGAAGTTTGCACTTATTAGGGATTGCATTGATGGGTTGCCTTTTACCGTTGCACATGATGATTTTGATGAATATAATATGCATGTGCTTGCTGCTCCTACTTGCAATTATTATGAGAGAGGAACTATATCTCCACCTCTCTATGTTTCCAACATGATAAAATTGCAAGAAACTGCTTATGCTATGTATTGGCCTTTACTTGATGTGCATGAATTGTTCTTGTATGACATGCCGATGCATAGGAAGAGAGTTAGACTTCGTCATTGTATGATATATGTTGCTTTGTGCTCACTACTAAATTACAAATCATTGCTAATTAAAATTGGCTTTGATATACCTTGGGATCCGGGTGGATTCATTACTTGAGCACTTTATGCCTAGCTTAACGGCTTTAAAGAAAGCGCTGCCAGGGAGACAACCCGGAAGTTTTAGAGAGTCATTTATTCTGTTGAGTGCTTTTATAAAGTTTAAAAACAAAAAATATAGAGGGGAACTTAAAACTTCACAAAAAGAAAAGTGAAAGTGAGAGAGACGAGCATTGTGAAAGTGGGAGCTAGCCTGTAACACCCCATGTATTAAGCTACAGTGATCACCCTTTTGATTATGCCAGGTCATCATGATCAACAGTGCTTAATCATCAATAGTAACATATCTCATTTCATAATTCAAATTCAAATTTTAAGTGAATAATTTAAATCCACAAACATGTGAACTAAAATGCTCATCTAGTGGCAATTATTCTCTGGATAATAATCATGCAAAAATCCAACTTGGAATAAAAAGTTTAAATGGGCTAAACAATTGAAACAGCAGCAAAACAATTTTTTTAAATGCCTTATATAATTATTAAATTGTCAAACTAATTTATTTGGAGGTTAAAATTTTTATGACAGTGTGCTTAGTGATAATATGAATTTAGGGATCATTTGTTTACTTTACAAAACTAAAATAAATGTGAAAGAAAATAAAACAGATGCTAAAAAGAATAAAGCACAAGAAAAGAAAGTAAGAAAAGAAAAAGGCCTGGGGGGCACTAGACTGAGTCCACAGTGCCGGCCCGGCCCGCCTCCTGTCTCCTTCAACCTACTGCTCCTCCCCCTCGCGCGCTGTTGCCCGCACACGCCGCGCCGCGCGCTGGCCCCCCTGCTCACTGCTCGACAGCGTCGCTGCGCCCGCGCCGTGGATAAGGATGAGCCCCACGGACCCCCCCTCGACCCCTCGCTCACTCTCCCCCTTCCCCAGATCCATTCCCCCCCTCACCCGAACGCAGCCATCGCCACGGCCTCGCCGTGCACGTGGCCACCGGCCGCCGCCCTTTGTTCGCCCGCGTCAGGGAGCTTCCTCGCTGTCGCCTACGCCGATTGCGGCCACTCCCCCCGATCTCGGAGGCCCTGCCCCATTGGCTTCACGGTCGTCTTCAACCTCCGTCTGCCTCGGGCCGCCGCGCGCCAACGCCATCTCCGGCCACCTCGGCTCTTCCTCGGGCCTTCCTAGCAACCGAAGTGAGCGCCACACCCTTCCCCTCTCTTCCCTACTTCTGCCACTACCTGTAGCTGCATCCCCCATCGAAGCCCGAGCTCGCCGCCACCGCCTTGCTTCGCCGTCGCGGCCACAGCCGGTCGGGCTCGACTTCGAGCGCGGCAACGTGCTCCGGGCACTGCCAGGTAGCCTCCTAGCCAGTCCGCTTCCCATCCCATGCCTCCTATTGTTTTTTGCATCCACGGCCGTACTCCGGTGGCCGCCCACATCATCGCCGGCATCGCTCCGGCCACTTCCGTGTCTAGCCGATCACCCCACGCGACGCGCGCCGCTCCGCTCGATACAGCGAGCCAAAGAACGCCAAAAACCGAGCACCACAGAACGAACCCGGGCTCGCCGGAGTTGCTCGCCGTCGCGCGAGTTCGCCGGGGAGCTCCGGTGGCCGGCGTCTAGCTGGCGCTGACCTGGCCAGCGTGGGTCCCGCCCCGTGCCACTGACCACGGGCCCCACTGGGCCCTGTTGACCGGTCAGCGTGCTGACTGGGCACAGTGGCCCACTGACATGTGGGTCCCGTTATTTAAAACGATTTTTAAAATAAATAAAAACACTAATTAAAATGCTAATTAACCTAATTAGTTAATTAGTTAAATTAACAGGCACTGACAGGTGGGCCCAGTAGTTTAACTAACTATGTTTAGATTAGTTTTTAACCCTGTTTAACCCACTGTCTATGACAGGTGGGTCCCAGGCGTCAGATTGACCAGTCAACGGTCAGAATTGACTGCTGACATCACAATGACCTCATGCTGATGTCACCCCTTCATTGGTTTGGATAATTCAAATTTAGTAATTATATTAATTCCAGAAATTCAGTAAAACTTTGTAAAATCATAGAAAATAATCCGTAGCTCAGATCGAAAAACTTTGTACATGAAAATTGCTCAGAACGACGAGGCGAATCCGAATACGCAGTTTGTTCATCCGCCGCACGTCCCTAGCATAGCGAACATGGAACCGTCCCCCTCCGTTTCATCTGCCCGAAAATGCCAAACTTCGGGAAAACATTCCCGGATGTTATTCCTCTTTGTCGGTATCACCGAGCACTGCGATAGGTCACCCCTAGCTCTGCGTATTGTCATGTCATGCTCTTGTTTGCTTTATATTCACTGTTTCCTCCCCCTCTTCTCTCTCGGTAGACCTCGCTGCAGACGCTTTTCCCGAGACCAACGCAGCTCAGGAGCCCGACGACACCGTTGACGTCCTTGCCTTTGCCGCCGAGCAACCAGGCAAGCACCCCCCCTTGAGCATACCGATATCGCCTATTCTTTCTCTCTCATGCTTGCATTAGAATTGCTGCTGCTACTGCTTTACCTATTCTGATGCATAGCCTGTTTATTGTAACCTGCTATTGAAACCTTACCTGCTTATCCTAAACTGTCTAGTATAGGCTGGGTAGAGACCTATCAGTGACCCCACTTGTCCCGACTGCCCCGCTGGATTATCAGAAGACCCGATCGACGGGATCAAAGACAGGCCCTGGCACCGCACTTCACCCCCTTAGTTGTAACGACACTGCAGCGTTACTATCGAGTGCCGAGGGCGATACCTCGTGTAGCACTGCAGATGTTAACTCTGTAGAGTAGCTATTTGGTCGTGGTCATCGAGGGTGATTCCTCCTTCACCACTTCCGATAACGACATTGTCGTGCAACACTTCAAGTGTGAACCTCGAGGGTGATTCCTCTGAGTTCACCTTGACAGATACATCGAGTAGGAATCCAACGAGGGTGACACCTCGGATTCCCCTGATGTTATGGACACACGATTACTGTGACTTTACCCCTGAACCCTGTTAGAAACGGGTCGGCCCCGAGGGGGACCTGAGGGAGTTACTTTACTGCAGGACTGGAGGGACAGGCGGTACCGCCCAGTAGAGGTGGACCTGAGTTCCCGACAGTCTTTTGCGAGACGGGTTGACCTGGATGGTGCCCGAGTGAGAATACGAGGCGTGGCAGGGCATTCTTGGCCCTTGCCGCAAGTCTTCGAGACGGGGCGACGGGGTCACATCGATCGTGAGTCTCTGCTCGTTACCGCACTACCAACACCCTACGATTTGGATATTTGATCTGAGTGGGCCTTTGGCCCGATAGCACTAACCAGCACACGGGAATAAATATGGCTACTCTGCATCGTATGCATCAGCCGAAAGCTTTGTCAGACGTCCAGTTCAGCATTGCGGTCGGGTCGAATCGTGCCGTTGGCGCTGGTAACCACCCTGCTCGCAACGACCTGGAGAGCACAGGGCGATGGCCCAAGACCCCTGAGCGCTTAGGTTGTAGACCGGCGGGGGCCTCTCTGCTGAGCTCTAGGTAGGGCTGCGGTGTGTCGTTTGGCCGAGGCCGGACATGACCCGGAAAAGTGTGTCCGGCCGGAGTTAAGCGAGCGTGGTGGGTAAGTTGGTGCACCCCTGCAGGGAAGAACTAATCTCTGCATAGCCGGAGCCTCGGTAATGGACACTCGGAGTTGTATCCTGATTGATACAACTAGAATTGGATACTATGGCTCTGGGATTGCTTCTCGCAGGGAGTCGAGAAGGGATCTCCGGACGAGGTTGATGACTGTATGGCTCTGGGATGTCTTTCTCGCAGGGAGTCGAGAAAGGATCTCTGGGTGAGGATGAGACTTAATGATACTACTACATTATATTGTACTGTTCTACTCTCTTCTATTGCTGCAAGACCGCTGAAGATGCTAGTCTTCGATAGGACCAAGCCTCCTCTCTATTCTGGCATTTCTGCAGCCTATTCCACATATACAGCCTTCCTTTGATAATGTTGCACATGTAGTGTAGATCCTTGCTTGCTGAGTACTTCGGATGAGTACTCACGGTTGCTTTGCTTTCTTTTTCCCCCATATCCTTTTGATGCAACCAGATGACGGAGCTTCGGATACAGCTGCCCCCGCCGACGATCGCTGCTACTACCCCGAGGGTGGATACTATTACGAGTTGGCCGACGACCAGGAGTAGGTTCGGAGGGTCCCAGGCAGTAGGCCTACGCCTTTCGATCGTAGCTTTTATTTTGCCCCGCCTTTCTAAAGGCCTTTCTGTTTCTGTTTCATATCTATACTCAGATATCTGATGCTTCCGCTGACGCTTGTACGCAAGCTTATGTATTCGAGCCCTCGAGGCCCCTTGCTTGTAATATAAAGCTTGTATGACTTTATTTAAGTTTTAGAGTTGTGTTGTGATATCTTCCCGCGAGTCCTTAGGCTTGATCGTGTGCATTTGCGTGTATGATTAGTGCACGATTGAGCCGGGGGCGTCACATAGCCTTGAACTTTGTTCGTGCCCATGGAAACTTTGTGAATCTTAATTACAGAAACTTTTCAACAAAAATAATTATCCCCTTGTAAAAATCCATTGTATTATAAAAATAATGTGCCAAGATTTGCCTTTAGGATGATTAGATTGCTTGTTGGTATGTGCGGTGCAAAAACAGAAACTTTGGCTGTTGTGCGTGATTTTACATTTTTTACTGGAACATCAAAAGCTTCTGAATTTTTTTGCACAGTATTGCTATACAAAATTTTTATTGTTTCCTAATTTTTCAGAATTTTTAGAGTTACATAAGTATGGTGAATGTTCAGATTACTACAGACTGTCCTGTTTAAGACAGATTCCATTTTTGATGCATTGTTTTGCTTGTTTTGATGAAACTATCGCTTTTTATCGGTGGTATAAGCCATGGAAAAGTTATATTACAGTAGCTAAAATGCAAAAAAAAATATGAATTGGTTTGAAACAGTACTTAAAGTAGTGATTTGCATTATTATACTAACGGATCTCACGAGGTTTCTGATGAGTTTTGTGTGGATGAAGTGATCAAAGATCGAGGAGGTCTCGATATGAGAAGAAGGAGGAGAGGCAAAAGATCAAGATTGGGGATGCCCAAGGCACCCGAAGTAAATATTCAAGGAGACTCAAGCGTCTAATCTTGGGGATGCCCAGGAAGGCATCCCATGTTTCTTCAACAAGTATCGGTATGTTTTCGTCTTTGTTTCGTTCACGTGATATGTGTAAATCTTGGAGCGTCTTTTGTGTTTAGTTTTAACTTTTCTTTTATGCACCATGCTGGTATAAGATAGTCCATGCTTGATTTATAGAATGCTCATTGCACTTCACTTATATCTTTTGAGTATGGCTTTATAGAATACTTCATGTGCTTCACTTATATCATTTGAAGTTTGGATTGCCTGTTTCTCTTCACATAGAAAACCGTTATTCGTAGAATGCTCTTTTACTTCACTTATATTTATTAGAGCATGATCTTTTGTAGAAAGAATTAAACTCTCTTGCTTCACTTATATCTATTTAGAAAGTCAAAAGGAATTGGTCATTTGCATGGTTAGTCATAAAATCCTACATAAAACTTATGGATCACTGAATATGATGTGTTTGATTCCTTGCAATAGTTTTGCGATATAGAGATGGTAATATGTGGGAGGTACTAGTAAACGGTTGTGGTTAGTAAGAATATTGGTGTTAAGGTTTGTGATTCTCGAAGCATGCACGTATAGTCTCTCGTTATGCTATGAAGTTGGAGCATGATTTATTATTGATTGTCTTCCTTATGAGTGGCGGTTGGGGACGAGCGATGGTCTTTTCCTACCAATCTATCCCCCTAGGGGCATGCATAGTAGTACTTTGCTTCGAGGGCTAATAAAATTTTGCAATAAGTATATGAGTTCTTTATGATTAATGTGAGTCCATGGATTATACGCACTCTTACCTTTCCGCAATTTGCTAGCATCTACGGTACCGTGCATTGCCCTTTCTCACCTCGAGATGTGGTGCAAACTTCGCAGGTGCATCCAAACCCCGTGATATGATACTCTCTATCACACATAAGCCTTATTATATCTTCCTCAAAACAGCCACCATACCTACCTATTATGGCCTTTCCATAGCCATTCCGAGATATATTGCCATGCAACTTCCACCGCCTCCGTTTTGATGACTTGAGCGTTCATTGTCATATTGCTTTGCATGATCGTAAGATAGCTAGCATGATATTTCCATGGCTTGTCCATTTTTTGATATCTTTGTTACGCTAGATCATTGCACATCCTGGTACACTGCCAGAGGCATGCATATAGAGTCATACTTTGTTCTAGGTATCGAGTTGTAATTTTTATTTCTTTTGAGTTGTAAGTAAATAGAAGTGTGATGATCATCATTATTCATTATTAGAGCATTGTCCCAGAGAGGAAAGGATGATGGAGACTATGATTCCCCCACAAGTCGGGATGAGACTCCGGACATGAGAGAGAAAAAAAGAAAAGAAAAAGAAAAGAAAAAAAAATAAAAAAAGAGAGAAGGGGCATTGTTACTATCCTTTACCACACTTGTGCTTCAAAGTAGCACCATGTTTTTCATATAGAGAGTCTCCTATTTAGTCACTTTCATATACTAGTGAGAATTTTTCATTATAGAACTTGGTTTGTATGTTCCGATGATGGGCTTCCTCAAATGCCCGAGGTCTTAATGAGCAAGTAAGTTGGATGCACACCCACTTAGTTTTCATATTGAGCTTTCATACACTTATAGCTCTTAGTGCATCCGTTGCATGGCAATCCCTACTCCTCGCATTGATATCAATTGATGGGCATCTCCATAGCCCGTTGGTTAGCCGCGTCGATGTGAGACTTTCTTACTTTTTTGTCTTCTCTATATTTACCCCTATCATCATACTCTATTCCAGCCATAGTGATATATCCATGGCTTGCACTCATGTATTGCGTGAGGGTTGAAAAAGCTGAAGCGCGTTAAAAAGTATGAATCAATTGCTCGGCTTGTCATCGGGGTTGTGCATGATAAATACTTTGTGTCGAGAAGACAGAGCATGACAAGACTATATGATTTTGTAGGGATAGCTTTCTTTAGCGTTGATATTTCGAAAGACACGATTGTTTGTTGGGATGCCTGAGTATTAATGTCTTTATGTCAAATTATAGACTATTGCTTTGAATCACTTATGTCTTAATATTCATGCCATGATTAGACATATGATCAAGATTATACTAGGTAGCATTCCACATCAAAAATTACCTTTTTTATCATTTACCTACTCGAGGACGAGCAGGAATTAAGCTTGGGGATGCTGATACGTCTCCGTCATATCTATAATTTTTTATTGTTTCATGCCAATATTATACAACTTTCACATATTTTTGGCAACATTTTATATGATTTATTGGACTAACCTATTGATCCAGTGCCCAGTGCCAGCTCCTGTTTTTTGCATGTTTTTTGTCTCGCAGAATATCCATATCAAACATAGTCCAAACACGATGAAAATTTATGGAGAATTATTTTGGAATATATGTGATTTTTGGGACTTGGAATCAACGCAAACGGGGGCCCACACCCACCACAAGACACCTGGGCGCGCCCCAGGGCTCAGGAGCGCCGTGGTGGGTTGTGCTGACCTCGTACGTCGGTTGGAGCTCTACTTCGGGCACAAGGAAGCTTATATCTGAAAAAAATTGTGTTAAAATCTCAGCGCAATCGGAGTTACGGATCTCCGGTAATATAAAAAACGGTTTTCGGCCAGATCTGGGGAACGCGAAACAAAAGAGAACAAAGAGGGAGATCCAATCTCGGAGGGGCTCCCGCCCCTCCCCCGCCATGGAGGCCATGGACCAGAGGGGGAACTCTCCTCCCATCTAGGGGAGGCCAACGAAGAAGAAGAAGGAGGGGGGCTCTCTCCCCTGCTCTCCCGGTGGCGCCGGAGTGCCGCCGGGGCAAGGATCGTGACGGCGATCTACATCAACAATCTTGCTACCGTCAACACCAACTTTCTCCCCCTCTATGCAGCGGTGTAACACCCCTTCTCCCTGCTGTAATCTCTACTTAAACATGGTGCTCAACTCCATATATTATTTCCCAATGATATGTGATTATACTATGATGTTTGAGTAGATTTGTTTTGCCCCGTGGGCTAATTGTGATCTTGGTTGGTATGAGTGTATATTTTATTTATGGTGCTGTCCTACAGTGCCCTCCACGTCGCGCAAACGGAGGGGTCCCCGCTGTAGGGTGTTGCAATGCGTTCATAACTCCCTTATGGTGGGTGGCGTGAGTGACAGAATACACAGACTCGAGTAAGTGGGTTGTTGCGTATGGGAGTAAAGAGGACTTGATACTTAATGCTATGGTTGGGTTTCGCGACCTTAATGATCTTTAGTAGTTGCAGATGCTTGCTAGAGTTCCAATCATAAGTGCATATGATCCAAGTAGAGAAAGTATGTTAGCTCAGGCCTCTCCCTCATATAAAATTGCAAGAATGATTACCGGTCTAGTTATCGATTGCCTAGGGACAAATGACTTTCTTGTTTGACAAAAGCTATCTACTTTTATTACCTTGCATTTTATTCGTAGTTTTATTCTCGCAAAGTACTCGTAGTTTTATTCTTGCAAAATAGTTTCATACTTGTTTTAGGTAAAGCAAACGTTAAGTGTGCGTAGAGTTGTATCGGTGGTGGATAGAACTTGAGGGAATATTTGTTCTACCTTTAGCTCCTCGTTGGGTTCGACACTCTTATTTATCGAAGAAGGCTACAAACGATCCCCTATACTAGTGGGTTATCACTGTGCTACTGATCATATTGCTAAAGATAATTAATCTCCAGGTGTGGTTGAATTGACAACTCAGCTGCTAATACTTGCAAATATTCTTTGGCTCCCCTTGTGTCGAATCTATAAATTTGGGTTGAATACTCTACCCTCGAAAACTGTTGCGATCCCCTATACTTGTGGGTTATCAGCTACTAGTACTGACCTTAGCCGTAGCCCGGGTGGCCTGGCTCGCGCTACAGCTAAGCCCACCTTATCCCCTACACGGCCCGTCGGTTTCCTCTCCCTCACCACATCACTCTCACTCCATCTCTCTCGCGCAGCTCTCTCTGGTCGCCGTCGCCCGCGCACCACCACCATCGAGGTAGCTCCTCCTACCTCCCTCCTCCTCCCTCTCTCCCTCCTTCGCCTCCTCCTCTCTCCCTCCCTTCTCTCTCTCTCTGTTCTTGTAGAATGTAGGTAATTTGGATGTAGGTTTTTTAACAGAATAAAAAAATTAGTTCATTGAGTAAATGTAGTTTTTTTTTACTATTTTAGGTGTTTTGAATAGAATAGGAAATTTTAGGTCTTTTGAATAGAAATTTTAGTAATAGAAATTTTTAGTAAAAAAATTTAGTAATAGAAATTTTTTAGGTATAGAAAAATTTCAGTATAGAAATGTATCGGAAAGCCATATGAGAAATTTAGTAATAGAAATTTTTAGTAAGAAAATTTAGGTATGGAAATTTTTATTAATTTTCTTTTTCAGTATAGAAATTTATAGTAAGAAAATTTAGGTATGTGAATTTTTAGTATTGGACAATTTAATTATTTTTATGTCATTATCACTTTGTCATCAAAGAATGCTATATGAGATTTGATGATCTAAAATTTTCACTCGGTGAAATATGCAAGCTTTGTAGTGTCGCGTCTCTCTGGAGTGATCGTCGTCGGAGCTTCCTCTACTTCCTCTACACCCGAGTCAGTGAGCTAAAAGTCCACCTCCTCCTTCTCTTCTCCTCAGATATGTGTATGATGAATTGGACATGTATTGGTTGTCCCTTTGGACATGTGGCCTATGTTTGCAGGGAACACCTCTGAGTGGCCTATGTTTTGCCGGAACGTTGATTCATTTTCGTTCCGGCAAATTTCAGGCGCTCGATATGTCCTGTTTTTAGCAAAGGTCATGCTGAAATTTTTCCGTGAATTTTAGCATGACTTGTGCTAGAATATAGGAAATATCGAGTGCACTGAATTTGCCGGAATGTTGATTAAACGACATTTCGGGTTGACTTTCAGTCTGTCGGGCTCCGTAGATGACGGTCAAAAAATAGTGAGGGAGAGTGTCCACCATATATGAGAGAAGAAGAATGCCGACTATTGTCGTGGGGGTCGCTCTTCCTCTTCTTTCTCGTGATAGACCTTTTAGTAATGCATGGGAAGGAAGAGGAGAGCGACCATCACTGACGGTCAAAAAATCAATGAGGGAGTGTCCACCATATACGGTCGAAATAAATATCAGAGAGGAAGAATCCTGACTGTTGTCGTGGGGGTCGCTTCTTCTTAATTCGCAGGTGCTAGACATTTTGGTGTAATGCACTTTCGAATGAAAGGAGGAGCGACCATCACCGACAGTCGCAAATATCAGAGAGGAAGAATCCCAACTTTTGTCGTGGGGGTCGCTTCTTCATTCGAAGGTGCTAGACATTTTGGTGTAATGCACTTTCGAATGAAATGAGGAGTGACCATCACCGATGGTCGAATATATCAGAGAGGGAGTGCCCTCCATATACACCACGTGAGATGAGAATTTTCAAGGAAAGACTCGACAGACTGAAAGTCAACCCGTGGTGAATAGTGATCTATGTGTTGAGTTCCTGGTAATTGTTGTCGATTTATAATCTTTGAATTTTGAGCATAGGAAATGTCTGACGATGATAGGATCCTCGAGTGCGACTACTACTGCGACGACAGGGGTATGTGCGACAGGCCTCACCTGCAAAATGGTAGGTTCTTCACCGTCAAGATGGAAGAGACCTTCGATGTATGTACGGTACGCAACGACAACAAGTATTTCTTTGTAATTAATATGACTTGTGCTTCTTTGCTTCAACGTGTAATTTCCATTTTTTTTAATTCGATCAGTACATCCCCTGCCATGCAAGATTGTATGTCTTGGAGAAGCTGGGTTTCCAAGAGATTGAGAATATGGAGACGAGGAGAGTTCACCTCAGGACCAAAAAATGGTTATGCTTTTCGGGTTAAGCTGTACAATACACTTAATCACTCACATTTCAGTTGCTCTAATTGGGGAGCTTTGTGCAAGGCCTATGGATCTAAGGAGAATATGCAAATAACCTTCGATATTCGTCCTGAAGACGATATTGAAGATAATATCGACATTTGGGTGGATGTGGATATGCCTCCAGTCCTGCCTATATGTGAGTTTGCCAAAAAATGTTAAGTAATTTATATTGTTTATTTAAAAATATTTGGTGTTCATCCCTATTAAACTTGTTTATTCATAATTGCCAGCTTATTTCTTATCTTCAAGAAATACTCAGAAGGCTGTAGACATGATGTACTACAGCTATAGCTCCGAGCTTAATTGTGAGGAGAAAAGATATCCTGTCTCATTTATAGATGATATTGAGACTTTTAAGACCAATCACTTTATCAGCCCAAATTTTAGTGGATACGTGCCACTAGTCCACGAGTTGCATAATGGTAACTTCATTGCCAAAAACTTGGTATGAGTTTGTTAATGATGGTAACTTCATTCCATACATTCTTATTAAGTAAACTACATTGCTAACTATATATGTTACTATTATATTGTTCAACAGAAGCTCTCGAAGGAGGTTGTGCCTAACATGATGCTTACCGAAGGTCATATGTATATGGTTAGCTTATGACTGTTTCTGCCGACGGCTTACCAAAGTGCATACTCTATTTCTTTGAAAGATGAAAGGCTCAATATCAAAGAATGGAGCAAACTAATAAATGTGCCCATGCAACAAATTGGACACAACATGAATGTGTGCAAGCCACAAGTTGGCGACAGGTGGATCTCCATTCTCCATTTTGGAGATGGACCGGTTTACCTGTTTTATGCCATTTTACATAAGAGAGAGGAGTAGGTCCTATGTAGTAAGAACAATTAGCTAGTGTTGATTATGACTATGATGATGAGGAGGAGTTGTTATTATGATGATGATGAGTTATGTGCTAGAATGTGTTAGAATTATGAGTTGTTATATGACTCATAGATGATGATGATGAGTTGTTATGATGATGAGGACTTGTTATATAACTATGATAATGAGTTATTATTATTATTATGAGTTGTTATTATGACGATGATGAGTTTTTATTATTGGGTGAAAGAAACGCAGATTAGATTCAAGTGGATGGATCCTGTAACACCCCTGTATTACTGACGGTAACCTCTGGGATTAAGCTAATCATTTTTGCTAAACAGTGCATGATCATCTCGGCTTCTAGCTCATTTCAAATTCCATTTAAATTCAAATTCTAAGTGAAATTCAAAATTCCTCAAACATGAAATATAAAATGTTCATCATGTGGCAAATAATCCATAACTAATTTTGGTAGTGAATCCAACTTTTTAAAATATGTTTAAATGCCCTAAACTAATTAAAACAGTGGCTAAAACAAATATTTAATTTCTTTTTAAATTATAAAAATATTAAACTATTTTATTTTTGTGCCAAACTAAATGTGGCAGTGGCCTAAATTTATTAATCTAAATTAGGTGCAAGTTTTATATTCTATAAAACTATTTTGGTTTTAAAAAGAATTGGAAAACAAATAGTATAAAAAGAAAAACAAGAGAGAAAAGTTTAGAATAAGGGACAAACGAACCCCCCGTTCTCCCCCTGGGCTTTGGCCCACCCGCACCGGCTGACCCACTTTCCCCCACCCCCCGTTGGCGTCTTCCTCCTGTCGTCTCCTCCAGCGGTCGAGGTCGAACGCGACCGAGCCGTGCACGTCCCAGCCGAGCCTTGGACGGCGCCGCGTCGCTAGTCGCCGCGGAGCGGATAAGAGCTCCACCGCGGACCTCGGGGATAGCCTAGGATCTTTCTTCCCCCCTCCTTCTCTCTGCAACGACGCCCTCTCCCTCACCGAACGAACTCGTCGTCGCCGTCCACCATTCGCGCGGCCACCGAGCCCCGCGCCCCCTACGAGCGTGTCCACCGGCTCCGCGGCGGTCCACCGCATCACCTGCGCCACCAGATCGATGCCGGGAGCCCCCATCGATGTCGCCCTCGACTGTCTTCCCGAACTGCGACAGCCACTGCTCATCCACGATTCACCGCGACCGGAGCTCCTCCGACCACGACGTTCGCTCCACTGCCTCCGCTGTGAGCTCGCGCACCTTCCCTCTCTTCCCGTTTTCGCGCACGCCCCTAGCTACATTTCTCCGCTGTTGCCCCCACTGCTGCCGCTTGCCCTGTTGGATGCGCACGAGCGCTAGCGCTCGAACGCGCCCCTCAGCGCATCAATCCATCGCCGGACGACGAGTCCCGACCCCATCCGCCGTGTTTTCGGTCACCGTCGGCTAAACGCCGGCACGCCACCGTGGGGGTGCCACTGACCGGTGGGCCCCAGATGATTAGCATGCTTAAACTAGCCCCCTACACCCTCTGACATGTGGCCCCGCCTCCCTAAATAAAGTTTAACTAATCTAATTAATCTGTGACTAACTAGCTCACTGACCACTAGGCCCCACACCTGTAATTAATCTGTTTTATCTTACCAAAAACCTATTATATAAAACAGTCACTGACCAGTGGGGCCCACTGGTCAGGTTTGACCAGTCAATAGTCAAGCTGTTGACTGCTGACTCAGCTCAGTGGCCCCACAGTCAGCCTCTGTGGCACAATGTTGTGTACTTTTTCTGTGTACACCTAGCATTTAACATTAAGTGATTTTTGAATTATTTTAAATAATAATAATTTAGAAAATGTTTAAAACTTTGAAAATTAATATAAAATAATCTATAATTCAGATGAAAATAATTTATATATGAAAGTTGCTCAGAAAAATCCAACGAATCCGATTATGCAATCCGTTCATCTGTTACATGCCCCTAGCATGCTGAACATGGAACCATCCCCTCTCTTTCGTCTGTCCGGAAAACGCCAGACGCCGGGAAAAACCCTCCGGACGTTTTCCCTCTCTGTCTGCAACATGTAGTACCGCGTTAGAACACTCCTAGCACTGCATATCGTCATGTCATGCATAGTGATGCATCTATTTGCATTGTATTTACTGTTTCCTCCCCCTATTCTCTTCGGTAGACCCCGAGACCGATGTTTCCCCTGTGATCGACTACGTCACCGACGACCCTTCTTCCTTTTCAGGAGAGCTTCCAGGCAAGCAAAACCCCTTGATCATTCCGATATCGCCCATTCTCTTCCCTCTTATTCTTGCATTAGAACTGCTACTGTTTTTGTATGATCCTATTCTGATGCATAGCTTGATTTTGTAACCTGCAATTGTTACCTTACCTCCTTATCCTAAACTGCTTAGTATAGGTTGGTTAGTGATCCATCAGTGACCCCCTCACCTTGTCCCTGTTGCCCCCGCTTTATGACCGATGACTCGATCAACATGATCGACGTCCGGAGCCTGACACATCACATCACACCCCCTTAGTTGCACGACTCAGCAGAGCTACTATCGAGTGCCGAGGGTGATAGCTCGTATAGCACATCTGATGTTAACTCTGTAGTGTAGCTAATCGGTCATGGTCTTCGAGGGTGATTGCTCCTTCACCACTTCCGATAACGACTCTGTCGTGCAACCCCTCAAGTGTGGACCATCGAGGGTGATTCCTCCAAGTCCACCTTGATGGTTACATCGAGTGGGAATCCATCGAGGGTGATTCCTCGGGTTTCCCCCTTGCTGTTTTGGACACACACGGTTACTTTGACTTTACCACAGAACCATGTTGAAGTCGGGTCGACCCTGAG
Source organism: Thinopyrum elongatum (assembly GCA_011799875.1). Classification (NCBI taxonomy): domain Eukaryota; kingdom Viridiplantae; phylum Streptophyta; class Magnoliopsida; order Poales; family Poaceae; genus Thinopyrum; species Thinopyrum elongatum. The sequence goes on from CM022302.1 coordinate 511,323,894, forward strand.
GGGTACCCGTGAGTTGATGTGTAGTCGGGTTGACCTGGAGGGTACCCGCGAGATTTCTACATGGCACGGCCAGGCATTCCGGGCCCTTGCCGTAAGTCCACGAGACGGGGCGACGGGGTCACATGATCGTGAGTCTCTGCTCGTTACCGCGTGCTACCAAGACACTAACGGTTTGGATATGTGATCCGAGTAGGCCTCTGGCCTTTTTTTTGCACTGACCACCACGCGGGAATAAGTATGGGCACTCTGCGTCGTACGTTTCTCCCGAAAGCTCTTCAGACGCCATAGTTGAGTGGCACGTGCCCGGGTGGTCCGCGTAAGCACCTGCCTTGTATAAGGAGGTAGCCAGGACTGATCCCGGCCGTCCTTGCAACGCGCAGGATTGCAAAGGACGATTGGCCCATGACCCCTTCGTATTTAGGATGTAGACCGGCGTGCTGGCCTCTCTGTTGAGCCTAGGTAGGACTATGGTGTGTTGATCGGCCGAGGCCGGTCATGACCTAATGGTGTCTCTAGCCGAAGTTGATCGAGCGTGTTGGTTAAGTTTGTGCACCCTGCAGGGAAGTATTATCTATTCGAATAGCCGTGTCCACAGTAACGGACGCTCGGAGTTGTATCCCGATCGATACAACTAGAACTGGATGCTGAGGCATAAGATGGATATGATGGCTCGGGATTGCTTTCTCACAGGGAGTCGAGAAAGGATCTTTGGGCGCTTATGCTACAACATACTTATTAAAATATAATATGCTATTCTGTACTCTTCTAGGTGCTGCAAGATGCTAGTCTTCGATAGGCTAGGTTTTCCCCTCTATTCTGGCATTCTGCAGTTCAGTCCGCAGATACAACCCATTCTTTTGATATAGATGTATACTTAGTTTAGATCTGATGTAAGTCTTGCGAGTACTTTGGATGAGTACTCACGGTTGCTTTGCTACCTCTTTTCCCCTATACCCGATTGTTGCGACCAGATGACGGAGTCCAGGAGCCAGATGCCACCACCGACGACTACTACTACCCCGAGGGTGCCTACTACTACGTGGAGGCCGCCGACGACCAGGAGTAGTTAGGAGGCTCCTAGGCAGGAGGCCTTGCCTTTTCGATCATGTTGGTTTTGTGCTAGCCTTCTTAAGGCACACTTGTTAACTTATGTCTGTACTCGGATATTGTTGCTTCCGCTGACTCGTTTGTATTCGAGCTTATGTATTCGGGCCCTCGAGGCCCCTGACTTATAATATGAAGCTTGTATGACTTAATTTGTGTTTAGAGTTGTGTTGTGATGTCTTCCTGTGAGTCCGTGATCTTGATCATACATATTTGCGTGTATGATTAGTGTACGATTGAATCAGGGTCGTCACAGATCCAAAGTGACCAAGTTGGATTAGTAGACGACCAAGTGGATCATCAAAGTGACCAAGTTGGATTAGTAGGATGACCAACTGGATCGTCATACTAATCCAACTTGGTCACTTTGGATCCATCTACTTGAATCTAATCCGTGTTTATTTCATCGTACTCAATGATATAATAACTCATCATGATCATAATGATATAACAATCTCTAAATTGCTACTGTATGAAAACTTGTATAACGATGTATAAATACAATATAAAACAAAAGATAAATGGAATACGGAAGACTAGTAGTAGCGCGGGGTTAGAACGCGCTGCTAGTAATTAGCAGTAGTGTGTGCTGAAAAACGCGCTACTGCTAACTGAGTTAGCAGTAGCGGGGCTTAACCAGCGCTACTGCTAAAAGTTAGCTGTAGCGCCGTAGCTGTAGCGCTGGCACCCGCGCTACTGCTATGCGATTACCCCGTGCTACTACTAGGGTTTTCCCTAGTAGTGTCGCCAAGTCGAACGCGACACCAGTATGGGTTCGCAACGACCCAGACCTAGCCGCCGCCTGGGCCATCGACCGTGGGGACGACCGACAGGCGCTGCCGCCGCCGCCTTGACGGCGAGGAGTGGTCGCTTAGCAACACCTCCGCTAACAAGGGAAAGGCCGCCGTCAGGGCTCCGCGTGCGCCGTCGGCATTGGCCGTGGCTGCCGTCCACGCCACCAACGAGGAAGCGGAGCGGCTCCTCCGTGAGCGCCAGGCTGCGTCCGAACAAGGCTGCCGCGGCCCACCGGCGCCCTACCGGCGCTGGAGGGACGACGACGATGGCGGTGCGGCCGGGTAGGGCGGCCACGCGTACGAGATGGTCGTCCGGTACAAACTGTAGTTTATTTTTATTAGTTAGTTAAATGGTTGAAATATCAGTCGTATATGTAAATTATCTTCGATTTTTGAATGAAATCCGATGTATTTGCTTAGATTTCGTCCGATTAATTTAAAAAATGTTTGAAATATACGCGGCTAGTTTTGAATAACCAACTCCCGGATCCGTGTTCACGAACTGTCCGTGAACTAAGTGTCCGGTTTGCAGCTAGTCCTTCTACGGAGCGGCCTGTGGTTCGCGGGTGGTCATATTATAAGCTCGCCGTTGACCGGTCTTCCTACTCCACTTCTCTATATGAATTTTGATTTTGCTAACCACACTTCTCATTTTATATTTTCGGAAACTTCCTGCTACACGTCCTTGCTAAACGCACGGACTGGTTACAGGAGGTTCACGGGCTCCTTCCTCTAATTCTCTCCATCTCTGAATTTTAGGTGGGTGGGACCCTCCCCTTAACCCAATCACCATCTATCAAGTCATAATGTCCTTGTAAAACTCCCTAATGATCCGTGAATGTAGCATTACTCCGTCCTGGTGCGGTGGTGCCTTTCATAGGCTGAGCCCATGTACGATCTCGTACATATATAAACAAGAATGTAGCATTACTCCGGTCTCTCCGAACCGACGTGGTGTGATCTTCTCCCCGGCCGTTCGAGCTAGCCAAGAGTCTGCCATGGCGGAGCTACGTGCGTTATCATCCACTCCTCCGCCACCGGGGGAGGGGGGGGGGGCGCCGGCTTCTGGACTTGAGGAGGCTGAGGAGCAGCCCCCACTATCCTCTTCTTCATCACTGCAGCAGCCTTCTACGCCTCTCGGAGTTGATGAGATGGGCTCCGAGGCCGATGTTACTCCTTCGCCGCTGAGGCGCAGCGGGCGTCATTATGTCTGGACTGACGGATCAGCAGCCACCGATGAGGACTCTATGGTGAAGGCCATGCGCAGGACTGCTGCACGCAACCTCGACTTCGAAGGTACCCCCTCTGGCAAATCTTTTATGTCTTTTGATAATTCCAAAGTATCTTCAAATATCACTAGACTTGGGGTGTCACTAGGACGTAATGAGAATGAGATAGATTTTTCGGTCAAGGCTCTCAAACAAGTGGAGTTCGACCGGCTTACGGTCGCTCCGAAGTTATCGAGCTTTGTTGACCCTCTCGTGTCAGATGAGGAGGATGAGGACGCTGATGCCAATCATGAAGGCAAGCTTCTCTCTCATTTAGTTAAAGACACGACTGAAGTAGACCTTGACGATACTGTACGCGACACTACGCTTTTTGAGCTTGTCGCGTCGGTGCGTAAGAACAAGTCTAACTCAACAAAGAAAAGAGGGCGCTCTTCTAAGAAGGCAAATGTCTCTAAACATAAAGTTGGTTCATCATGAGAGGCATGTTCTGGAATAGCAGAGGTCTTGGAGACTTGGCTAAACACAAACACATTGCCGATTGTGTAAAGGATCATACGTTGGACTTTGTGGCTATCACTGAGTCGGGTAAACGTGATTTTCCAACAAGTGATCTCGACCACTTTTCATGTGGTTTTGATTACGAATGGCACGTCTTACCGCCGACCGGGAGGTCCGGGGGAATATTGCTAGGTATTAACTCTACGTACTTACAATTATTGTCCACGTCAAAGGGGGAGTATCATATCAAATTCCACCTTTGAAATAAGTCCGACAACTTCATCTGGAGTCTGGTGGCTGTATATGGCGTCGCTCAGGAGGAGTTTAAGTCTGCGTTTCTAAAAGAACTGGTTAATACCTGTCGAGACAATCCCCATCCCATGTTAATCGGGGGGGATTTTAATATCCTTCGATATCAGCAGGAAAAAAACAATGATCGGTTTGACACTAGGTGGCCTTTCCTCTTTAATGCTGTTATTGACAGCCTGGATCTGAGGGAGATCACGATGTCTGGTCGTCAGTATACCTGGGCCAATAACCGATCGGTGCCGACCTTTGAAAAACTAGACCGGGTGCTCGCTACGACCGACTGGGAGTATAAATATCCCCTAGCCTCGATTCGGGCACTAGAAAGAATTGAGGCCTTATCGGATCACGCTCCGTTGCTAACCGATTTTGGACAACCAATCCCAAGTTCTAACCGTCACCAGTTTAAATTTGAACTGGGATGGCTCACTAGAGAGGGATTTGATGTGCTGGTTAAGAAGGTGTGGGCGCGCCAGCCTCGCGGTAACACACCCATTCAACGTTGGAATAATCGAATCCGCGCCTTGCGTCGATTCCTTCGTGGATGAGCCAAGCATACTACTGGCATTTACAAAAAAGAAAAACTGCGTTTATCTACCTTAATTGATTCCCTTGATAAAATAGCGGAGGTGAGGCCTCTGTCTGCTGTTGAGATTGAGCAAAAAAGCAATCTTAACGAGCAGATTGCCCACCTACTACGTGAGGAAGAGATTAAATGGTACCAACGTAGTAAGGCGGATTCGCTGGTGCAAGGTGATGATAATACGAAATACTTTCAAATGCTAGCCAATGGCAGACATAGAAAGAAGCGTATATTCGCCCTTGACCAGGAGGAAGGCCGAATAGAGGGGGATGTACAACTTAGAAATTTTATCACTAAGTTTTACAAAGAGCTTTTTGGGCCTTCAGCTGAAACTAATTTTCAGCTGGACGAATCCGTTATTCATGACATTATTCAAGTAACGGAAGCGGAAAATGAATTCCTGACCTCTCCGTTTTCTGAGGAGGAAATTTGAACTGCGGTGTTTCAGATGGAACACAACAAGGCACCGGGACCCGATGGCTTTCCCGCAGAGTTCTATCAATACTTTTGGGACGTGATTAAGGCAGACTTGGTTCAGTTGTTTAACCAACTGCATTCCGAGGACCTTGATATTTCTCGTCTAAACTTTGGGTAAATTATCTTTTGCCTAATATTAAGTAGGCTTGTCGTATCCAACAATATAGACCGATTTGCCTTCTGAATGTAAGTTTTAAATTTTTTACGAAGGTAGCGACTAATCGGTTGAACGGAGTAGCTGACCATGTCGTAAAACCCACTCAAACATCATTTATGCAGGGCCGCAACATATTAGATTGTGTGGTCGTCCTGCACGAAACTGTACATGAACTCCACCGGAAAAAGTTGAACGGTGTCATTCTTAAAATTGATTTTGAGAAAGCCTACGATAAAGTTAAGTGGCCCTTCCTGTTGCAAACCTTGCGCATGAAGGGGTTTTCACATAAATGGTGTCGTTGGGTAGAAAGCTTTGTCTCTGGAGGTAGTGTGGCCATAAAAGTTAACGATGACGTTGGCAACTATTTTCAGACAAGGAAGGGGCTTCGTCAAGGCGACCCCGCTTCTCCTATTTTGTTTAACATTGTGGCCAACATGCTAGCTACCCTTGTTGAGCGGGCTAAGCTGGATGGTCAAATTAGTGGGGTCATTCCACACTTGGTAGAAGATGGTCTATCTATTCTACAATATGCGGATGACACGATTCTATTCATGGATCATGATCTAGATAAGGCAAGAAATCTCAAGCTGCTCTTATGTGCTTTTGAGGAACTTTCTGGTCTCAAAATTAACTTTCATAAGAGCGAACTTTTTTGCTTTGGTGACGCTGCAGAATCAGCACCTGAGTATGCTGAGATTTTTGGATGCCAGCTTGGGCAGTTTCTGATTCGGTATCTGGGTATTCCCATACACTATCGGCGTTTAACTATCGCTGAGTGGAAGCATGTGGAAGAGAGACTTGAGAAACGATTAGCCAGTTGGAAGGCCAAACTCTTGTCTTATGGGGGCCGATTGATCTTGATCAATTCTGTCCTAAGCAACATGGTTTTATATATGTTGTCATTCTTCCACCTGCCGAAAGGGGTTCTACAGCGTCTAGACAACTTTAGATCCAGATTTTTTTGGCAGTGTGATAACGAAGCCAAGAAATATCGACTGGCTAGGTGGAGCGTATTATGCAGACCTAAAAGTCAAGGGGGCCTGGGAATCCAAGACCTTGAGATTAAAAACATCGCTCTTCTCAGCAAGTGGGTTTATAAACTACTCACTGAGAATGGAGTATGGCAGGAAATCATTCGCAACAAGTATGTGGGATCCAATGCCATTTCTCAAGTTCATTGGAAACCTGGGGATTCACATTTTTGAGTGGTGTCATGAAGGCCAAAGAATTATTCTTCCAGTTCGGGACCTTCTCGGTTAGGGACGGTTCTCAGGTTCGTTTCTGGGAAGATACCTGGCTAGAGAACAACTCATTAATGGTGCAATATCCGAGCTTGTACCGGATTGTCAGATATAAATTTGTCATGATCAAGCAAGTTTTAGGACAAGAAAACCCCGATATTTCTTTCTGTAGGGACCTTTTGGGCACTCGTCTGGCAGCATGGAATGAATTACTCACTCGCCTGGAGGACATTCAACTGTCAGATGAGCCGGACACTTTTCGATGGAACTTGCATTAGAATGGCAGATTTTCGGTCAAATCCATGTATGACGCAATGGTTCATTGTGATGTTCCAGTAGATAACAGGAAATTGTGGAAGCTAAAAATTCTCCTAAGAGTGACGATTTTCCTTTGGTTTCTAAACAAAGGAGTCATCCTAACTAGAGATAATCTGGCACGACGAAACTGGCATGGTTCCAAGACATGTGTCTTTTGCCAACATGACGAGTCCATCAAACACTTATTTTTCGAGTGCAATTTTGCTCGGGCAGTTTGGGCCATCGTCCAAGTAGCTTCGAATTATACCCACCACATAGTGCAAGGAATATGTTCGGCAACTGGTTGCGGGGTATAGATAAACAATTTTCTGCACATATTCTTATGGGAGCGGCGGCCTTATGCTGGGCAATGTGGCTTACCAGGAATGATGTGGTTTTTAACAATAAATGTGTCTCATCTCCTATGCAGGTTATTCATGTTTGTACACGATGGCTCCGTACATGGTCTATCCTGCAGAAGCCGGAGGACAGGGACCTTTTTATGTTGGCGTCTACACGGCTGGAGCGTACGGCCAGGGAGGTTTTCTACCCCCATGGATGGCGGTGTGATTTACGGATAGGATCTACCGCACCTTAGGCTGGACACGATTTATTGCTTGGCATTGTATCGAATGATTTTATTTTTAGGGTACTCTGGACTTTTTGGCTGTGTGCATCTAGCTATGCAGAGGCCGGGCTTTCTTTCGACACGATTGTATCACCTCGATATATCGAAAAGTCCTTTATCGAAAAAGCCCAGGCTGACACATGTCTTTGGTTTTTTTATTGGTTTAGTGCTGGGTTTCTAGATGGTTTTCTTTTTGTTCCGTCCTGGTACGGCTGATTCACCGTGGCTGATTCACCGTTTTATTGTGCGTGGTCCAACCGTATCGAGTTCATCCAAAATAGCAGACCGCCTTGACCAGATTTTTTTCTCTGTCTTCGCTCATGGTCCGTCTAGATAATTCGTTGTGACTCTTCTCTTTCCCCACGAGCCTCATCTTCACACAATGGAAACGAAATAAAAAAAGTGTTGAAGGCAATAGGAGTGGCGGCGACGCTACACCAACGACCTTTCCAACACACTTCTCCAAAGTGTGCCATGGGACCCAGCAGACCGCAGAGGCTGAGGTCGTAGCCCTGCTGCATCGCTCCCGCCCTCCCAGATCTGGTTCTCTCTCTCTCTCTCTCTCTCTCTCTCTCTCGTCATCTTCATCGGTGATGAGCGCGACAAGCACCGCGCACAGAAAGCCATTGTAGCCGACGTTCTTCCCCATCGGCCTTGAGGTGAAATTCCTGGCCACTTCTCTCTCTCTCTCAGAAAATTCCTCTTACCGACTCTAATTCAGTTTCCCCTTTTTGATGTGGTACTTGGTTTGTGTTGATGTGACTCCAATTCAAATCTCAAAAAATGAACCTCCCCCTTGAACTGCACGTTAATTGTTTGGTTTAGTGCCTAGAAGGAGAAATCAAATTGATTATGCTTTCATTGTCTATAAACTTCAATTTCCTATACACACCAAAAAATACAAACTGAACAACGGCCCATCACATATATTTTGCAGCTCTACCATATAAAACATAACTTATATTAACAAATTAATCATCATAAAATAGTTTCAAAATCTGATGCTACTTTTAGTTACCCAGTTTTTTTAAAAATAAACCGAAACCACATAGGATGACGAAAAAATCTTAAAATAAATAATAACCAATACTACTGTACCCTACAATTCTTTGCCAACAAACATAATTATAAAGGAGCCTCTTTGATACCAGGTCGATCAGCAACAGATACGCCGCGCGCGCCTTCTGTCTACTAGTCTTATACTATCCTCGGCCAAAGATCCACGTGACACATGTTAGAATCTGTGGGGTTAGCATACTGCTACAGTATTATATTGTCGGTAATGTTAACTCACGGAATAAAGAAACTCCGAGTGAACTCAAAATTGCCTTCTCTTCTATGAAGAAATCGTTGTGCTAGTCCGAAGAAATTGTCACTCCTTTAACAAAAATTGCCATGAACATTGTTTGCAAATACCATCCTTAGTATTATTTTCATTGGCTAAGAGGGTCCTATATTATTGAGACCCATCCAAAGCAGTTGTTCAAAAATATGTACGCGGCCGACAAGCTTGCTGCATGGTGCACTTCGTGCGTCGTGCTTGTATCTCTCTGCATTTTCTTAAAAATATATAGGCTCTTTGTGCGCCTTGTTTGTACTTCATCTGTACAAAAATATAAAAGCATTTATAGATTACTAAAGTAGTAATGTAAACGCTCTTAGGCTGGCCATAGTGGGGGTAACATAACTGGTAACATGTATTTGGGACTAGCAAACATGCTTATGTGGCACATAATTAAAGAAGAAAGAGAGGGTTAGAGTAACCAGTGGCGGAGCTTGGGCTGAATTTGTGGAGGGGCAAATGGGCTGGAGGGACAAAAAACATGACTTTAGGCTGATTTTAACTGGACATATGGGCTGAATACTAGGGGATATATGGATACTAGGGGATATATGCTAGCTTTCTCATGGGCTGGGGGGGGGGACGGCCCAGGTTGCTCTCCACTAAGCTCCGCCACTGAGAGTAACATAGGTAAAATGCTATACTATTTTGTATCATGCATGATAATAATAAATATGGTCATCTATGAGAGTACTACTTTATGATACTATGCATTATTGGGGAGTATATGATACTCGCCAATACGAGCAGCCTTATATTTACGAGGGAAGTATCTCTGTGCATTTTCTCGAAATCATATGTACGCTACCGACGAGGTCCACTTTGTGTACTGCATCCAAAGTGCCAGGAGCTTGCCGTATGGAAAATTAATGGCAGTAGAATTATTGAGGTGGCGCCAAGAATATTAACGTCAATTTCGTACGAGGGAGGTGTCATTGTGCTGGAGCTGGTGGTCTATGCGTCCACGCCTCCTGCTCTGCTGGCCTTCTCGTGAACCTCGTGTCCCGCTCGCGCTACAGCACTAGCCACGCCACCCCAGTACGATTCGAGGTAGCAGACCACTAGGCACCAATGGCGCCGGCGCCGCTGCAGCACGTAACCGTCCTGGACCGGTGCGAGGTCTCTCCGTCACCGCCGTCACCGGCCGGGCAGCCTCGCGCGCTGCCGCTCACGTTCTTCGACCTCGTCTTCTGGGACTTCCCGCCCGTGCAGCGCGTCCTCTTCTACGGCAGCGCGGAGCGGGACCTCCTCGACGTCCCGGGCTTCCTCCGCCGCGAGCTGCCCCTCTTCAAGGCGTCCCTGGCCGCCGCGCTGCACCACTTCTACCCGCTGGCCGGGAGGCTGCCGTGCGAGCTGCCCGCCGAGCCAGAGGTCGCGTGCTCGGACGGCGACTCTGTTCGCCTCACGGTGGCCGTCGGCGGCGATGACTTTGGGGACCTCGCGGGCGACCAGCCTCGCGACACCGCGAGGCTCCGGGCGCTGGTGCCGCCGCTGCCGAGCCGCGGCGGCGGGTCTCGGGGAGTCTTCGCAGTGCAGGTCACCGTGTTCCCTCGCGCCGGCATCTGCGTCGGTACCACGCTGCACCACGCCGTCGCCGACGGCTCTAGCTACGTGCACTTCGTAAGGATGTGGGCGGCCATCCACCGCCGGCTCATCGGCGCCCACAAGAAGGCGGTGGACGTCGTGCCGCCGCTGTTCGACCGCGGCGTCGTGCGCGACGACGCCGGGCTCCGGGAGGCGTTCGTCCGCGACCACCGCGCCCTCGCGGCGACCGAAGGCGAGCCGCTAGACGACTGGGACCTGAGCAAGCGCCCGGGGGGCAGCGTCGTCGTGCTCGCGACATTCCGGTTCACGGAGGAGCTGCTAGGCCGTCTGGGGAAGCGCGTCGAGTCGGAGACCTCGGCGCGGCGGTGCTCGCCGTACGCGCTGGCGTGCGGTGCCGCGTGGGCCGGCATCGTGCACGCGCGCAGCATCAACGGTAGCCGTGGCAATGCGCGGCATCAGTTCGGGTTCGTGACCGGGTGCAAGCCCCGGGCGAGCCCGCCGGTGCCAGGGAACTACTTCGGCAACTGCCTGGGCCTGTGCCACGTGGAGGAGGATAATGGTCACGATGGCGGCGGCCTCACGACGTCAGCGGCGTCGGCGGCCATCTGGCGGGCGATCGAGACGCTCGCGGAGCAGGGGCGGGCGCTGCGGGACGCACGCGGGTGGGTGCAGCTCGTGCGGGAGTGCGCGGCTGCGCGCGCGGTGACCGTGGCCGGATCGCCGAAGCTTGGGATTTACGCGGCAGCAGACATGGGCACGCCCTGGAGCCAACCGCGGAAGGTGGAGATCGTCTCCGTGGAACGGACGGGCGCGCTGGCCCTGGCGGAGAATCTGGACGGCGGCGGCGGCATCGAGGTCGGGGTGGCGCTGCCGCGCGGGGAGATGGAGGCGTTCCGCGCGTTCTACGGCGACCTCGTCGCCGGCATCCGGTGAAACGTACGAGAACCGCGCGGGCACGTACGCGAAAGCGACACGGTGGGCGGCGGCATCGAGTGCAACGGTAGACCACTCGCCACCTTTTCGACGCGGGACACAAAACAAAAGACATGACGAGTTGGAGCAGGTGGATGGATGCGACGTCTCCTGCGCGCTCCACTAGCTCGTGCTCCGCGGGGACACTCCTGTCTGTGTGGTGCAGAGCGTACGAACTGCTGTGTCGATTGTGAATATCAATCATGTAGTGCCATGGCACTTATCGGACACAGTGTGGTTGCAAAGGCGTTTTGCTTGAGTTGATCGTTTCTCCCTTTCGCCTCAAACTTTGCAATGCACGACCGGATCTCTGAAATGGACAACCGAGATACTGTAGCCGCACTTGCAAGAAGCACTTTCAAACTCCAAGATTACTGTCAAATGGTTCAGACATCTAAGTCCATCTTGAACGCCGCCCTTGAATCGGACTCTATCCGTTAGTTGGCACAATGTGATTGCAACGGCGTTTTGCTTGAGTTGATCGCTTCTCCCTTTCGCCTCAAACTTTGCATGAATGCACGACCGGATGTCTGAAATGGACAACAGAGATACCATAGCGGGAAGCACTTCGAAACTATCAAATGGTTCAGACATCGAAGACCATCTACAACCGTATACGACAAATATAACCCCTCAAGCTAGTGCCTAGCTCCGCTACATGGGCGGTAGCTGCAGCTCCGGTGCCTCCCGGCTGCTCCGCTCCGGTCTCCTCCTCTATCTCAGTGTCGAGTTCGATGAAGAGCGCGTCGGATGCTACCTGCTCTTGCCGGAGGAACAGCCGGTTGGCCTCCAAATAGGCTTCATCCTGGATGGGCATCAGGATGGCCTGCTGCTTCGCCATCTCTGCGGCTTGGGCGATGACGAACTACGCCTCTGCCATGTTGAACCCCGGAGCAGGCTGTTCCGCCTCCTCCTTCGGATCCGCCACCTCCATTGGCTCCGGCAGCTGCTCTCCCTCCTCCTCCTCCGGCTGCTGCTGCTGCTCCTCCTCCAACTCCGGCAAGTCCATAGGAAGCCCGGCTATCGGGGGATGACCCCCAGGTAGTCCCAAGACGGTGAGCCGGACAGGGTGCCTGCCTACCCAGGTCGGCTGCTCCAACCAGTCGGCTGCCCGAAGTCAACCGCGGCGTCCCGTCGGACATGTGCGGACGTGACGGCCATCCCCTGGCCACTATTGCTGAATAAGCGCGCACTATTCATCCGTCATGCATCATCATCTATAGTGCCTTTTGTCCCCTGGGCGTATGTTGATAAAAGACCCTAGGGGGTCTCTCGCAGTAGCAGGCTCGCGCACGCTCGTTCCTGCCTCGCGAAGATCAAGATGATGACACCGGGCCTGCGCCCGTGTAGAATTACCATTGTACCATGGGGGGCCGGCCTATAAGACCCCAGGAGCCCTCCATTCAGAGGGTCTCCTCCTCCTCCTTCTTCTTCTTCCTCTTCTTCTTCTTCTTCTTCTTCTTCTAAGGGACGACTTCTTTAGAGAACACACACACACACACACACACACACACACACACACACACACACACATGCACGAGAGGCCAGATGGAGAGCTAGATCATTCTTCCTCCTCCACCAAACAGCTCCAGGAGCACTATTGTAGCCCTTGAGCTTATCATACCATTTTCGGCAGGACTAGGGATGTTACCTCCTCCGAAGGGCCCCGAACCTGGATACGTCTTGAGTCTCGCTCTCGCGCGTGCCGACCTCGCCGGGTCCATGAACCCACCCCTCCGTGCCGAATTTGCTTCCCACCATCGCCGCCGCTCCCCTGAAGTCCGGCCGCGCGCCTGCATCCTCTGCTTTGAGCGTCAGAACGAGCACCGCCCGCCCTCGTTGACCAGACAACGCCCAGCCTAGCGCGCGACAACACTCGCTTGGGCCGCGGCAACCATCAAGCTAACCGCCGGTCCCAACGCGTGACCCTTCGTCGGGCCTCCGCGCGCCCGTGGCTCTGGCCCGCTCCCCCATGCTCCCCGTGAAGGAAATATGCCCTAGAGGCAATAATAAAGTTGTTATTTTATATTTCCTTATTCATGATAAAGGTTTATTATTCATGCTAGAATTGTATTGATCGGAAACTTAAATACATGTGTGAATACATAAACAAATACCGTGTCCCTAGTGAGCCTCTACTAGACTAGCTCGTTGATCAAAGATGGTTAAGGTTTCCTAACCATGGACATGAGTTGTCATTTGATAACGGGATCACATCATTAGAAGAATGATGTGATGGACAAGACCCATCCGTTAGCTTAGCATAATGATCGTTCAGTTTTATTGCTATTGCTTTCTTCATGTCAAATACATATTCCTTCGACTATGAGATTATACAACTCCCGGATACTGGAGGAATGCCTTGTGTGCTATCAAACGTCACAACGTAACTGGGTGATTATAAAGATGCTCTACAGGTATCTCCAAAGGTGTTTGTTGAGTTGGCATAGATCGAGATTAGGATTTTTCACTCCGAGTTTCGGAGAGGTATCTCTGGGCCCTCTCGGTAATACACATCATAAGCTTGCAAGCAAACGACTAAGGAGTTAGTCACGAGGTGATGTATTACGGAACAAGTAAAGAGACTTGCCGGTAACGAGATTGAACTAGGTATGAAGATACCAACAATCGAATCGGGCAAGTAACATACCGATGGACAAAGGGAATTACGTATGTTGACATAACGGTTCGACCGATAAAGATCTTCGTAGAATATGTAGGAGCCAATATGAGCATCCAGGTTCCGCTATTGGTTATTGACCGGAGAGGTGTCTCGGTCATGTCTACATAGTTCTCGAACCCGTAGGGTCCGCACGCTTAACGTTCGTTGACGATATAGTATTATGTGAGTTATGTGATTTGGTGACCGAATATTGTCCGGAGTCCCGGATGAGATCACGGACATGACGAGGAGTCTGGAAATGGTCGAGAGGTAAAGATTGATATATAGGACGATGGTATTTGGACACCGGAAGTGTTTTGGGGGTCACCGGGTACTTATCGGGTCACCGAAAGGGGTTCTAGACACCCCCGGCAAAAGATATTGGCCTTATGGGCCAAGAGGGGAAACATACCAGCCACAAGGGGCTGGTGCGCCCCCCATATGGGCCGGGCAAGGTGGAGAAGGAAAGGGGAAGGAGGAAAGGAAAGAAAGGGAATAGGATTCCCCCTTCCTTCCACCTCTCCCCCCTTTCCTTCCCCCTCCGATATATATGGCAGGGGGGCGCGCGGCTTGGAAGGAGCCCAAGTAGGATTCGGTCCTACTTGGGGCGCCTCCTGGCCTCTCCCCTCCCCCTTCCACCTATATATATGTGGGGGGGGGGGGGGCGCCCCTAGCACACACAAGCCAATTGTTTAGCCGTGTGCGGCGCCCCCCTCCACCGTTTACTACCTCGGTCATATTTTCGTAGTGCTTAGGCGAAGCCCTGCGGAGATCACTTCACCATCACCGTCACCATGCCGTCATGCTGACGGAACTCATCTACTACCTCGACATCTTGCTGGATCAAGAAGGCGAGGGACGTCACCGAGCTGAACGTGTGTAAAACTCGGAGGTGTCGTACGTTCGGTACTCGATCGGTGGAGCGCGAAGAAAGTTCGACTACATCAACCGTGTTGTGAAACGCTTCCGCTTATGGTCTACGAGGGTACGCAGACACACTCTCCCCCTTGTTGCTATGCATCTCCATGGATAGATCATTGCGTGTGCGTAGAATTTTTTTTGTTTTCCATGCAACGTTTCCCAACAGTGGCATCATGAGCCAGGTCTATGCGTAGATGATATGCATGAGTAGAACACAAAGAGTTGTGGGCGGTGATAGTCATACTGCTTACCACCAACGTCTTATTTTGATTCGGCGGTATTGTGAGATGAAGCGGCCCGGACCAACCTTACATGTCCACGTACATGAGACCGGTTCCACCGACAGACATGCAACTAGTTTTGCATAAAGGTGGCTGGCGGGTGTCTGTTTCTCCTACTTTAGTTGAATCAAATTTGACTACGGCCGGTCCTTGAAGAAGGTTAAAACAGCAAACTTGACGAAACACCGTTGTGGTTTTGTGCGTAGGTAGGAACGGTTCTTGCTAGAAGCCAGTAGCAGCTACGTAAAACTTGCAACAATAAAGTAGAGGACGTCTAACTTGTTTTTGCTGGGCATGTTGTGATGTGATATGGTCAAGACATGATGTGATATACGTTGTTGTATGAGATGATCATGTTTTGTAAGTTATCAGCAACTGGCAGGAGCCTTATGGTTGTCGCTTTATTGTATGAAATGCAAACGCCATGTAATTGCTTTACTTTATCACTATGCGTTAGCGATAGTTGTAGAAGCAATAGTTGGCGAGATGACCACGACGCAACGATGGAGATCAAGGTGTCGAGCCGGTGACAATGGAGATCATGACGATGCTTTGGAGATGGAGATCAAAAGCACAAGATGATGATGGCCATATCATGTCACATATTTTGATTGCATGTGATGTTTATCTTTTATGCATCTTTTTTTGCTTAGTACGGCGGTAGCATTATAAGATGATCCCTTCACTAAATTTCAAGGTATAAGTGTTCTCCCTGAGTATGCATCGTTGCGACAGTTCGTCGTGTTGAGACACCACGTGATGATCGGGTGTGATAGACTCTACGTTCACATAGAACGGGTGCAAGACAGTTTTGCACATGCGGAATACTCGGGTTAAACTTGACGAGCCTAGCATGTACAGACATGGCCTCAGAACACTGGAGACCGAAAGGTCGAACGTGAATCATATAGTAGATATGATCAACATAGAGATGTTCACCATTGATGACTACCCCATCTCACGTGATGATCGGACATGGGTTAGTTGATTTGGATCACGTATCACTTAGATGACTTGAGGGATGTCTATTTAAGTGGGAGTTCTTAAGTAATTTGATTAATTGAGCTTAATTTATCATGAACTTAGTCCTGATAGTATTTGCATATCTATGTTGTAGATCAGTAGCTCGCGATATAGCTCCCCTATATTTTTGATATGTTCCTAGAGAAAACTAAGTTGAAAGATGATAGTAGCAATGATGCGGACTGGGTCCATGATCTGAGGATTATCCTCATTGCTGCACAGAAGAATTATGTTCTTGATGCACTGCTAGGTGACAGACCTATTGCAGAAGCAGATGCAGACGTTATGAACGTTTGGCAAGCTCGATATGATGTCTACTTAATAGTTTAGTGCACCATGCTTTACGGAGAGGTGTCTCGGTCATGTCTACATAGTTCTCGAACCCGTAGGGTCCGCACGCTTAACGTTCGTTGACGATATAGTATTATATGAGTTATGTGATTTGGTGACCGAATGTTGTTCGGAGTCCTAGATGAGATCACGGACATGATGAGGAGTCTCGAAATGGTCGAGAGGTAAAGATTGATATATAGTATGATGGTATTCGGACACCGGAAGTGTTTCGGGGGTCACCGGGTACTTATCGGGTCACCGGAAGGGGTTCCAGACACCCCCGGCAAAAGATATGGGCCTTATAGGCCAAGAGGGGAAACACACCAGCCACAAGGGGCTGGTGCGCCCCCCATATGGGCCGGCTAAGGTGGAGAAGGAAAGGGGAAGCAGGAAAGGAAAGAAAGGGAATAGGATTCCCCCTTCCTTCCACCTCTCCCCCCTTTCCTTCCCCCTCCGATATATATGGCAGGGGGGTGCGCGCGGCTTGGGAGGAGCCCAAGTAGGATTCGGTCCTACTTGGGGCGCCTCCTGGCCTCTCCCCTCCCCCTCCCACCTATATATATGTGGGGAGACGCCCGTAGCACACACGAGACAATTGTTTAGCCGTGTGCGGCGCCCCCCTCCACCGTTTACTACCTCGGTCATATTTTCGTAGTGCTTAGGCGAAGCCCACTTCACCATCACCGTCACCATGCCATCGTGCTGACGGAACTCATCTACTACCTCGACATCTTGCTGGATCAAGAAGGCGAGGGACGTCACCGAGCTGAATGTGTGCAGAACTCGGAGGTGCCGTACATTCGGTACTCGATCGGTGGAGCGCGAAGAAAGTTCGACTACATCAATCGCGTTCTGAAACGCTTCCGTTTACGGTCTATGAGGGTACGTAGACACACTCTCCCCCTCATTGCTATGCATCTCCATGGATATATCATTGCGTGTGCGTAGAATTTTTTTGTTTTCCATGCAATGTTTCCCTACACCCCGCGCCATCGCCCCGCCTGGCCGCCGCTCCGCCGTGCCCCCACTCTCTGCTCGGGTCGTAAGCTCATGCGGTTGCGCACACAGAACGCCCGCGCCGCCCCGCTCGGCCTCTGCCCCACGCCTCCGCGTGCACCGTCGTGCCGTGCCTCCACCGGCATCAGACCGGCCGTCCGCATCGCCTCCCCGCGCCGGCTTCGCCAGCTGCCTCGCTCCACCGGCTGCGGCTCACACCGGCTCCGGACGCATCGCCGCCCCGCAGCCAGCGCCGCTCCACCCCGCGCCCCCGCACCAGCTGCTGCTCCGCCGGCTACTGCGCCATAGCCGGCCGGCTGCTCCGCCGGCTACCGATCCGCGCACTGCGGCCGGCTGCACAGCGCGTGTCCTCCTGCCTGCCGCTCATGAAGAGTAAGGGAGGCCGAGTCGCAAAAAAAGGTGGGGGTCGACTGCTAAGATGGAAAAAAGAGGAAGGGTCGGTTGCACAACCGACTAAAAAAAGGAAAAAAGAAGGCTGACTGTGCCCGCGCCGCCGCCCGCCGCCGCCTGGCCGGCTGCGCCAGGTCGGCTCGGCTGCCTCCGGCCCTGTTGCCTGGCCGTTTGGGCCGGTCCTGCGGTCCTACCTGCTCGCTTCAACGCCTGGTCGGCTGCGCCAAGCCTGCTGGGGAGCCGTCCCGACTGCCCGTCCGCCTCGACGCCTAGCCCGTGGGGCCCGACCGGCTGGGGCGCCCCTCGACCGCCCGGAGGCTTGGGCCGTCTGTCGGCGGACATCTTCGCCCCGTCTACACGAAAACCAATGTGAGCTGCCATCCACATATCATTATATAGCGCATAAAAATGGATAACCCCGAGCGACCCTCGGGGGGCCACCTCCGCTTTTTTCCAGTTGCATTGCTGTTCAGCCCGGCGCCAGTCAATTTTGGCCCGGAGGCTGGTCGGTTGGCCCGAGACGTTCGTTCCCACAGACGGCTTAGTAATGTGTACGGTACCGAAGGTCCATTCTTCGTCTCAGCTACAGACCGCACCCCGGCTCTCCGGCTAGTGAGAGCACAGGGTGGAGATCGCCTCACACAAAAAACGTCCGAAGAGAAAACGACTTGGGCGACCCGGCCATTTCCTTTGTGAATGCCTGCTCGATCAAATCCGCTCCCCGAAGTCCGAGTACTGTACGCTCCACTCCGTGGCCCACTCTTCATCTCAGCATAGACCGGCTCCCGGCTGTCTGGCTGGCAAGAGAAAAAGTCAAAGAGCGGATGGGACATGAAAATGACTGAAGGGGGCTCGGACGAAACTGAGTCAACATTCCCTCTGCATAAAACTTGCACCGCTAAAACCAAATATTGGATATACCCGCGCTAGCTAACTTTGTCTTTTGCATGATCATTCCCGTGGGGAACCCCCGATCGCCCGGAGGCTACACCCAGTGGGTGCGCTTGCGTGCCCCCACTGAAAAAATGCCACACCGGTTGCAGGCCCGCCACCGGGATCCTCGATGCCGTCGTGTGCTCCAACAACAACGAAGACCCTCCGCCCGACTCTTCGAGTTGCTCGGAGGCTTGGAGGCTACACCCAGTGGGTGCGCTTGTGCGCCCCCACTGGAAAAACGCCGCGTCGGTTGCAGGCCTGCCGCCGGCTGTTACCAGGATCCTCAACGCCACCGTCTGCTCCAACAACAGCGAAGACCCTCCGCCCGACTCTTCGAGTCGCCCGGAGGCTCGGAGCCTACACCCAGTGGGTGCGCTGGCGCGCCCCCACTGGAAAAATGCCACGTCGGTTGCAGGCCCACCACCGGCTGCCACTGGGATCCTCGACTCCAACAACTGCGAAAACCCTTCGGCCCATTCTCCAAGTCGTCCCGGAGGCTCGGAGGCTACTGTCGGGGGGATGACCCCCGGGTAGTCCCAAGACAACGAGCCAGACAGGGCGCTGCCTGCCCGGGCCGGCTGCTCCGGCTCGCGCCCGCGGCCAGCTGCTCCAGCCAGCCGACTGCCCGAAGTCAACTGCGGTGTCCCGTCGGACATGCGCGGACGTGATAGCCATCCCCTGGCCACTACTATTGAATAAGCATGCACTATTTATCCGTCATGAATCATCATCTACAGTGCCTCTTCTCCCCTAGGCTTCTGTTGATAAAAGACCCCAGGGGGTCTCTCACAGCAGCAGGCTCACGGACGCTCGTTCCTGCCTTGTGAAGACCAAGACAATGATACCGGGCCCCGCGCCCATGTAGAATCACCATTGTACCCTGGGGGGCTGGCCTATAAGATCCCACAGGAGCCCTCCATGCAGAGGGTCTTCTCATTCTTCTTCTTCTTCTTCTTCTTCCAAGGGATGGCTGTCGGTGTCAAAACCGGCGGATCTCGGGTAGGGGGTCCCGACTGTGCGTCTAAGGTCGATGGTAACAGGAGACGGGGGACACGATGTTTACCCAGGTTCGGGCCCTCTTTATGGAGGTAATACCCTACGTCCTGCTTGATTGATCTTGATGAATATGAGAATTACAAGAGTTGATCTACCACGAGATCGTAATGGCTAAAACCCTAGAAGTCTAGCCTGTCTGATTATGATTGTCCCTATGGACTAAACCCTCCGGTTTATATAGACACCGGAGGGGACTAGGGTTGTACAAAGTCGGTTACGGAGAAAGGAATCTTCGAACGCCAAGCTTGCCGTCCACGCCAGGGAGAGTCCCATCCGGACACGGGAGAGAGTCTTCTGTCTTGTATCTTCATGGCCCATCAGTCCGGCCCACGTTACGTAGCCTGGACGCCCGAGGACCCCTTAATCCAGGACTCCCTCAGTAGCCCCTGAACCAGGCTTCAATGACGATGTGTCCGACGTGCAGATTGTCTTCGGCATTGCAAGGCGGGTTCCTCCTCCGAATACTCCAGAACAGACTTCGAGCACAAAATGTGTGTCCGGCTCTGCAAAACAAGTACCACACACAACCGCAGAGAGTATAATATTTCACGAGTCCAATCTGCTGACAACTCTTTGTAACGCGACACCACATTCCTGCACGGTAATTATTTCGAACCGTTCTTTAGTCTCCCGCTCCACGCTTTAAGATGCGGTTTCCAGTGGCACGTCTTGTCACAGCAGAGATCGTGTCCCTTCATTACGGGATCCTCGTCAATACGGGCGTGGGTAATCCAACCGTGCCGTTTGCATGACCCGTGGGAATAGGCGAGTTTTAAGGCGAGTGGGGGGGCGCTTGATATTCACTGCCTTTATAAGGAGATAAGGATTCACCCCTTTCACCCATGCCTTCTCTTTCTCTGCCTCTCCATTCCTGAGCTCCAGCGCCCAAGTTCTCATCTTTTCCGCCTCAAAGAAGCACTCCGACCATGTCCGGATCCGGAGTGCAAGGCAAGTGGATGGCCTCCTCCGTCAAGGAGAAGGACATCGCGAAGCTCCGGGAGGCGGGGTATTTGGCCAAGGAAATCGCCCACCGGCTTCCGGCCAAGGGACAGATCGTCCCCACCCCCGAGCCTCATGAGAGGGTGGTGTTCATCCCCCACTTCGTCCGCAGGTTAGGGTTTACTCTCCACCCTTTCGTCCGCGGACTCATGTTTTACTGTTGGGGAACGTAGCAGAATTTTAAAATTTTCTACGCATCACCAAGATCAATCTATGGAGTCATCTAGCAACGAGTGAGAGGGGAGTGTATCTACATACCCTTGTAGATCGCGAGCGGAAGCGTTCAAGAGAACGGGGTTGATGGAGTCGTACTCGTCGTGATCCAAATCACCAATGACCGAGCGCCGAACGGACGGCACCTCCGCGTTCAACACACGTACGGAGCAGAGACGTCTCCTCCTTCTTGATCCAGCAAGGGGGGATGAGAGGTTGATGGAGACCCAGCAGCACGACGGTGTGGTGGTGGAAGCAGCGGGATTTCAGCAGGGCTTCGCCAAGCGCTACTGGAGGAGGAAGAGGTGTCACGGGAGGGAGAGGGAGGCGCCAGGGGCTGAGCTGTTTCTCCCATGCACCTCCCCACTATATATAGGGGTGGAGGGGGCTGGTTTCTTGCCCTCCAAGTCCATTGGGGCGTTGGCAAAGGTGGAAGGAAAGAAATCCCATCCTTTCCCTTCCCCACCGATTGTTATCCCCCTTTTTTAGGGATCTTGATCTTATCCCTTCGGGATATGATCTTATTCCTTCTAAGGGGGAATCTTGGTGCGCCTTGACTAGGGGTGTGGGGCCTTGCCCCCACTACCCACGTTCATGTGGGTCCCCCCATGCAGGTGGGCCCCACTCCGGAACCTTCTAGAACCTTCTCGGTACAATACCGAAAAATCCCGAACATTTTCCGGTGGCCAAAATAGGACTTCCCATATATAAATCTTTACCTCCGGACCATTCCGGAACTCCTCGTGACGTCCAGGATCTCATCCGAGCCTCCGAACAACCTTCGGGTTACCGCATACTAATATCTCTATAACCCTAGCGTCACCGAACCTTAAGTGTGTAGACCCTACGGGTTCGGGAGACACGCAGACATGACCGAGACGACTCTCCGGTCAATAACCAACAGCGGGATCTGGATACCCATGTTGGCTCCCACATGCTCCTCGATGATCTCATCGGATGAACCACGATGTCGAGGATTCAATCAATCCCGTACGCAATTCCCTTTGTCTATCGGTACGATACTTGCCCGAGATTCGATCGTCGGTATCTCGATACCTTGTTCAATCTCGTTACCGGCAAGTCTCTTTACTCGTTTCCGTAACACATCATCCCGTGAACAACTCCTTGATCACATTGAGCTCATTATGATGATGTCCTACCGAGTGGGCCCAGAGGTACCTCTCCGTTACATGGAGTGACAAATCCCAGTCTCGATAGTGCCAACCCAACAGATACTTTCGGAGATACCCGTAGTGCACCTTTATAGCCACCCAGTTACGTTGTGACGTTTGGTGCACCCAAAGCACTCCTACGGTATCCGGGAGTTGCACAATCTCATGGTCTAAGGAAAAGTTACTTGACATTGGAAAAGCTTTAGCAAACGAACTACACGATCTAGTGCTAGGCTTAGGATTGGGTCTTGTCCATCACATCATTCTCCTAATGATGTGATCCCGTTATCAATGACATCCAATGTCCATGGTCAGGAAACCGCAACCATCTATTGATCAACGAGCTAGTCAACTAGAGGCTTACTAGGGACATGTTGTGGTCTATGTATTCACACATGTATTACGATTTCCGGATAACACAATTATAGCATGAATAACAGACAATTATCATGAACAAGGAAATATAATAATAACCATTTTATTATTGCCTCTAGGGCATATTTCCAACATTTACTACGGGCTAGATTTCCATGATCTAGCCCCAAATTCTTTCCTCAACATCTCGGCATTTATTGTCGTGTGCGAGGCCTTCCTCCGCATCCCACCCCACTTCGGACTGTGGTTCAAGATTTTCAATGTGAAGCCGAAGGTGGTGGATGGCCAACATGCAGAGTGTGGAGGCGCCATGGTGAGCAAGATGCCCAATGTCACATGGCCTAAAGGTACCTTTGTGGAGACCGTCAAAGGGTGGCAGCAACTATGGTTCTATATCACAGAGCCCCGCGACACCACCTGGGCCGCGACTCCTGAATTCAAGTCCGGAGCCCCAATGCGGCTCACCTCCTGGCTAGAGAAGGGCCTGAACTGGGCGTCGTCGGAGGAGCTGGCAGCGCTGCAGGCATGTATCCAGAGTATGGTGGACAAGAACATCAAGCTTGTCAATGTGATCCAGGTGATGCTAGTTCGCCGGATCCTTCCGTGCCAAAGCCGGACTTGCCATTTGTGGGAGTTCGATCCGGCCGAGCACCAGACCTTGCAACAGTTCTTCGGAACTACGCACGAAGACATCTGGAAGGTGCTTTTTAAGGCCAACGAGAAATGGCCGGAGACGACCGAGGACCGTGGGCACGACCTGGCCCATCCTGCTAGTCCGGTAAGTCTTTCGTGCTTCAAGGTGTATCCTTTACTTGCTTACTCAGGGAAAATGCTTGAGCCTCCGTATTTATTTTTTCAGGGCTGGACGAAGAAGGTAGAGCGGATTAAGTGTCCGGCTCCGCGGCCCGAGGAACCAGCCATCCCGCTTCTGACGAAGATGCTGGTTCCGGCGCCCTACCGGGCGCCGGAGAAGAAGGCCAAGGAGACCAGAAGTGGCCTCCGTCGCAAGGGAACTTCGGACGCGACGTCCGAAGACGCCGAGACTCACTCCACCACCGCAGAGGATGACGAGGAGGAGGAGGAGGAGGAGGAGGAAAGCAACTCTCCCCTTGAGGGGGGAAGGCAGAAAAGGGCGGCCCCCATAAATCTGGAGGCAGAGGCGTCCAAGAAGGGGAAGGTCTCCCTCGCAGATAACTCCGCGTGGGACGTCGACAGCAGCCCAGAGCGGCGCCCCCGAGATAAGCCCCTGGCCGAGTCGTGAGTACTCAAAGACCCTGACACATTCATATATCCAGCCACTTTTCTCCATAGTGTTAACATGTTGAATCATGTACTTGCAGTCCGGCTTGTTCCGACCTCGAGCGATCCTCATCTTCGGGGAATTCGCTGGACCCGAAGGTGATGGACAGCAGGTCCCTTCCGACGGCCTCCTCTCCCAAGGTCATGGATGACACCGAGGCATTGTCCCGAAGGATCCCAGGCCAGGGAGAGACGCAGGAGGCCGTCAGTGCGGCGCCAGAGGGCGAAACCTCGGCCGCCGGGCACATGGGGGAGCAAATCCCCATGGAGACTGGCAATGGGGGCCAGGTCCAATTCGGCCCCCAGCCGAATACGGTCCCGGAGACCTATACGGCTCCGGAATCTGGCAAGCAACCTCCTTCGAAAGAAGGGGGTGTGCCTATTTCGCCGGTGACCTCTGTCCAACCAGAGGCACCGGACACCTTACTGGAAGCGCTGCAAAGTGCTTCCATTGTAGAGGAACACCGTGCCCTCATGGGTACGGTGATTGAGAAGATTCAGTCCACGAAGAGCGGATTGACCGAAGCCTACACAAGCCTTCTAACAGGTTTTGAGGTATGAAACGCAATTATGTAAAAAGAATATCACAGTATAGACAGTAGCCCCTGAGACACTGTCCGGTTGTCGAAAAGAAAAGCCGGACAGAGGATCAAACAATTTTCGCAGGAGACTAACCATACATGTCTATGTGAAAAAGCAGGCGTCGCTGCTGGCTGCGACCTCCCATGCTGCCGAAGTCTCCGTACTGAAGCAGAGTCTGGAGCGGGCCGAGGAAGAACTCGGCCGTGTGAAAAAGCAGCTGGAGGACAAGCAAGGTATGCCATGACCTTCTGTATATCAGAAAGGATAGATGATTTGTATTGACCAGAGTGCCATGATATTTGTAGGAGCGGCGACTGAGGTGGAGGCCCTTAAAAAGGCGCTGGCCGAGGCCCAGAAGAGAGCGGCGGAGGAACAATCCGTCCGCGAAAAGCACGAGGCCAGGGTCGGTGAGGTCCAACAAGAGCTCCAGGACGCTGTAAAGAAATGCGAGTCCTTGGAGCGCAAGATTACGGATCAAGAGTCCGAGCTTGCTAAGGCCCACCAAAGCACACAAGAGGCCCAGGTCGAAGCCCAGGGCGCCCTCCAGGAAATCCAAGAGGCCAGGAAAATCATGGCGGGTAAGGCCTTTATAATGCAAAGCAAATTTGTGAAGAAAAGGTACCTCTTACTGACCCGGATTTGGAGTTCTCCAGGAGCGTTTGCAAATCTGCCGCACAGCATTGCTGATGCTGCGGATTTCTTCCGAGCCGAAGAGGGGAGCTCAACGGAGAAGCTGTTCTGGTCGCAATACCTTGCGCCAGAGCATCCGGTGCCCTTTAGTGATCAGCTGAAACAGCTGACCGAACTGCATAGGGCGGCTGAATTGGCCATGAAGGATTTGATAATCCGTCTATGGCCTGCCAAAGCCATACCCAACAGCTACTTCGGGCTCGTGAAGCGACTGGTTGCTGCCTGCCCTCGGCTTGATGCCATCAAGCGGTCGGTCTGTATTGAAGGTGCGCGGATGGCCTTCGCCCGTGTCAAGATACAGTGGGCGAAGATGAACGCCGTCAAGCTCGCGACCGAGGGACCGCCCGCGAGCAAGGAGCACCGCACGCCCGAGCGATATTTTGACGATGTCCTGGAGGGATCCCGCATTGTAGCGGAGCAGTGTGCGAAAGACATTATCTTTGAATGAATATATTCATGTTATCCTGTCCTGTATAATGGAGCAAAAAATATAATATTAGTTGTTTATATAAAGATTTTTCCTCCTGTGCGGCCGTTTTATAAAATCTGAGAGTTGGCCAGTCGTCGGCTTCAGCCCCCACGTAGGTAGTACGGGGGTGTTCGGGATAAAATCTAAACACTCTTGATCCAAAGTTTGGTCCTTGAAGGAGGTGTTTAGAGCAACGAACCAGGCAATCGGACTATGTGGCTTTATCACCCTCACTTAGCCATAGGAGTTTTATAATAGAAATTTAGGCGCAGCCCCTAGTATTCGTGAGTCCGAACTAGGGTGCTGTAAACACCTGATCGGGTAGAGACCGATTCGTCGCATAATGCGGAAAAAATCTCAAAAGATTTATAACCTCCGAAGAGCTAACCGGCTCACGCCGCATCATGACAGTCAGTTTTCGGCTTTCTCTACTGAGTTGCTCATCCGGACGAACCAGGGCACAATCGCAGTAGTTCTCCCTTTACTACCCTAGCCGATATAGCGGAACGTAAGGTAGTAAGCACAGGAGCCGGGCAACCCAACTATTGACCAAAGACATGATTCGGAGCCAATGCATATAATGCTAAATTCGGGGTGCCGAACTATACTGTAAAAAGTGTTCGGACTTTGTTGCCATAATGTGGGGCGCAATAAAGCCCCTGGCGAACTTAAGCCGTACCAAAGTGTACGGGTGCAATTGATAAGATTATCAAGAAAAAATGAAGTAGTAAGCTAGTGCCGCAGAAGTTGGGCCACGAACTGTTTCCATTATAATTTTATTGATACGTCAAAGCGTATAAGTAGTGCGATAAGCAACAGGGCTATTTAACATGCCATGACCAAGGGAGAGCTGCGTGCGGGTCCTGAGAATGGGTGGAGTGATCGTCAAAAAGACCTCCTAAAGATTCCCATATACCTCAATGCTTCTTGCTGTCTTGGTGTACCTATCCTTCGAAGGACCGATGATCAGGCCGTCTTGAGGGGCCTGTGGAAAAGAAACCTGAAAAGGATAAAAAAGAAAAAGTGAAAGTATGTGTGTCCAGGGGAGGTCGAGCCGTATTATGGACCACAATCTGGTTATGCCTCCGTCTATGCCCATGGTATTTTAAGTGCGTAGTTATGTACGCGTGGTACGTATGCCGCCATTTGGCCGGGACGGAGACGGAGGCCGGATTGCTAGTCTAACTCCTGATGAGCCGGACTGTTATGCTGCGGAGTAGTCCGGATCCGCTTGACAGTGTCCGGGAGCTTGGCAGCTGAATTAAGATTCTGTTTGGCAAGGCCGCTCTGTACTTCCGCTGCCAAGGCCGCGGTTTGCTCCTCGGTACGGAGGGAGCGCTCCGTGTTTCCGTTAACTGTTATGACGCCGCGTGGTCCCGACATCTTGAGCTTGAGATAAGCATAGTGTGGCACGGCATTGAATCGAGCAAATGTGGTTCGACCGAGTAGTGCGTGATAGCCGCTGCGGAAGGGGACGATATCGAAGATCAACTCTTCGCTTCTGAAGTTGTCCGGGGATCCGAAGACAACCTCCAGTGTGGTTGAGCCCGTACGGCGGGCCTCTACACCTGGTATGATTCCTTTAAAGGTAGTTTTTGTGGGTTTGATCCTTGAGGGATCGATGCCCAATTTGCGCACTGTATCCTGATAGAGCAGGTTTAGGCTGTTGCCGCCGTCCATGAGGACGCGTGTGAGATGGAATCCATCAACAATTGGATCGAGGACCAGTGCGGCTGAACCGCCATGACGGATACTGGTCGGATGGTCCCTGCGATCGAAGGTGATCGGGCAGGACGACCATGGGTTGAACTTTTGGGCGACTGGCTCTATCGCATAGACGTCCCTGAGCGCTCGTTTACGCTCCCTTTTGGGGATATGAGTGGCGTATATCATGTTCACCGTTTTGACCTGGGGAGGGAACTTCTTCTGTCCTCCTGTGTTCGGCGGACGGGACTCCTTGTCGTCGTCCTCGCTTTGCGACCCCTTCTCCTTGTTTTCGGCATTTAACTTGCCGGCCTGTTTAAAAACCCAACAGTCTCTGTTGGTATGATTGGATGGTTTATCAGGGGTGCCGTGGATCTGACATGGACGATCGAGTATGCGGTCCAAGCTGGATGAGCCCGGATTGTTTCTTTTGTATGGCTTCTTCCGCTGGCCGTACTTGGAGCCGCTGAAACCGGCGTTGACCGCCGTGTCATCGGTAGTGCCACCATTGCTTCGGCGCTTGTGCCTGTTGCGTCGGGGCTTGTCATTGCTATTCTTGGGTTCAGAGGTACCGGCATCGCTTGCAGTGTTATTGCTACGGGCTAGCCAACTATCCTCGCCCGCATAAAAGCGGGTCATGAGTGCCGTGAGGGCTGCCATGGACTTCGGCTTTTCTTGGCCGAGGTGACGAGCGAGCCATTCGTCGCGGATGCTATGCTTAAAGGCCGCTAGGGCTTCGGCATCCGGGCAGTCGACGATCTGGTTCTTTTTAGTTAGGAACCTAGTCTAGAATTTCCTGGCCGACTCTCCAGGCTGTTGAACTATGTGACTTAAGTCATCGGCATCCGGAGGTCGTACATATGTGCCTTGGAAGTTGTCGCGGAAGGCGTCTTCCAAGTCCTCCCAGCTGCCAATAGAGTTTTCAGGCAGACTGTTTAACCAGTGCCGAGCTGGCCCCTTGAGTTTTAGCGGGAGGTATTTGATGGCGTGAAGGTCATCACCGCGGGCCATATGAATATGGAGAAGAAAATCCTCAATCCATACCACGGGATCTGTTGTTCCATCATATGATTCGATATTTACGGGTTTAAACCCTTCTGGGAATTCATGCTCCATTACTTCATCAGTGAAGCAGAGGGGATGTGCGGCGCCTCTGTATCGGGCCAAGTCGCGACGTAGTGCGCATGTAGTCCGTCTGCGGTTTTTGGCCCGGACGTGGTTATGCTCGGTACGTCTGGCTTGATAGCTGTCGTCGCGCGCCAGGGCATCCCCCCGCGATCCGTAGATCGATCTAGACTGACCTGCTCTGTTCTCCAGTTTTTGCCGCAGGTCATATGTGTGTTCCCGAGCTGTGGTGTCTTTGCCTTTACGGCGAGGTAGTATGGGCAGGTGTTCGGCTTGAGTTGCCTCTTTGTCCCGGCCACGTGGTGGTCGGTCAGCCGCATTACGTGTTGATGGCATGGGCTCAAGTGCCTCGTCGTCGAATTGGGGTAGCAATTTGCGCTTCGGGTAACTTTTAATGGGGCACTCGAGTCCGTATTCCTCGGCTGCCAGGACATCAGTCCATCTGTCGTTGAGCAGATCTTGATCAGCTTGAAGCTGCTGCTGTTTCTTTTTCAGGCTCCTCGCAGTGGCTATTAGCCGGCGCTTAAAGCGCTCCTGCTCGACGGGTTCCTCAGGCACGATAAAGTCTTCGTCACCGAGGCTCACCTCATCTTCGGAGAGTGGAGGATAGTTGCTGTCCTCCGAGTCTTCGTTTATGGCCTGTTCGTCAAGGCTGACTTGCCCATCTTCCCTACCGTCCTGTTCGGAAGTCGGCTCGGTGGGATCTTTTTTGTGTTCGGCATCGTCCGGAGTATTGTTTTCTCTGGTGCCGGTATTGCTGTCTTTTCCACGGCGTGATTTAGAGCGGTGCCGCTGACGTCGGCGCTTTGGCTGTGTCTCAGGAGGTTTATTCTTGACTGGATCTTTCTCGTTGTCGCCGTTATTCTCTTTGGGAGTATCCAACATGCACATGTCATACGAGGAGCTGGCTGTCCAGCGCCCAGTAAACGGCGGGTTTTGGGCCTGCTCCTCTCCGGCATCGTCGTCCATACCGTCGATGTCTTCGGAGTCGTAATCGAGCATGTCGGTTAAGTCTTCGACAGTGGCAATGAAGTGGGCGGTGGGTGGGAAGCGAAATTCTCCGTCATCAGCCTCCAGTTCAAACCGGATATAATTCAGCTGTGAGTCCCCCGCTAAGGAGAGGGTTTTTAATGATTTTAACACATCACCCAAAGGTGAGTGTCGAAAGATGTCCGCGGAGCTGAACTCGACGATCGGCGCCCGATCGAGCTCGATGGGCGCGGACGCACGCGGTTCGGAACCCGTGGCCGGAGACGAATCCGAGGTTCCGGTGACACAGATCCCATTCGAAGTTGGGTCTGTGTGCGGCTCCAACGCCGCTGAGTCTGCGGCTTCCGTGGCGGGGTTGAGCTTCCCATCCTCGGATGGCGCAATCTGCTCCGGATCTAGGGCCAGGGCAGTTACAGGCGCTATCTCCCAGGTATGGTCCGATGACAGATTTAGGTCATGTTCATCGCGGTGGTAGGGAGCGGCTGCCATGGGCTCGAATCCGTCGAAGATCAAGTCTCCGCGGATATCAGCAATGTAGTTCAAGCTTCCAAACCTGACCTGATGGCCAGGGGCGTAGCTGTCGATCTGCTCTAGATGGCCAAGCGAGTTGGCCCGCAGTATGAAAACGCCGAATACGAAGATCTGGCCGGGGAGAAAAACCTCCCTCAAGGCCGCATCGTTGTGGATGATTGATGGAGCCATCGAGTCTTCTAGCGACGACACAGCGGAACTCTCAATGAAAGCACCAATGTCGGTGTCAGAACCGGCGGATCTCGGGTAGGGGGTCCCGAACTGTGCATCTAAGGTCGATGGTAACAGGAGACGGGGGACACGATGTTTACCCAGGTTCGGGCCCTCTTTATGGAGGTAATACCCTACGTCCTGCTTGATTGATCTTGATGAATATGAGAATTACAAGAGTTGATCTACCACGAGATCGTAATGGCTAAAACCCTAGAAGTCTAGCCTGTCTGATTATGATTGTCCCTATGGACTAAACCCTCCAGTTTATATAGACACTGGAGGGGACTAGTTTTGTACA
Source organism: Thinopyrum elongatum (assembly GCA_011799875.1). Taxonomy (NCBI): domain Eukaryota; kingdom Viridiplantae; phylum Streptophyta; class Magnoliopsida; order Poales; family Poaceae; genus Thinopyrum; species Thinopyrum elongatum. Next base: position 511,354,346 of record CM022302.1, read on the forward strand.
AAGTCGGTTACAGAGAAAGGAATCTTCGAATGCCAAGCTTGCCGTCCACGCCAGGGAGAGTCCCATCCGGACACGGGAGAGAGTCTTCTGTCTTGTATCTTCATGGCCCATCATTCCGGCCCACGTTACGTAGCCTGGACGCCCGAGGACCCCTTAATCCAGGACTCCCTCAATGGCTTGTTTAGAGAACACACACACACACACACACACGAGAGGCCAGATGGAGAGCTAGCTCCTTCTTCCTACTCCACCAAACAGCTCCAGGAGTACCATTGTAGTCCTTGTGCTTATCATACCATTTTCGGCAGGGCTAGGGGTGTTACCTTCCCCGGAGGGCTCCAAACCTGGGTACGTCTTGAGTCTCGCTCTCGCGCATGTCGACCTCGCCTCCGGAATCCACCGACGTCCTCACGCAACCCCCCCACTTTTAGCCATCTGATGGCATCTTCTGTGATTCCACCACGACACCGGCAGCGAAGCGGGCGGCACGCCTCGTCCGGATCTCCTCCGCGATCTGCCTCCGGTGCCCCGGCGTCAGCATAACATACATCGTGACCTTGCGCCAGACCATGGTGATGCCGGAGAGAGTGGGTGAGCGGCGGAGAGGAGGTGGACGGGCTCGGGTGGCGGCTCAGAGAGGGAGGAGGTGGCTGGATAGGGTTGGGGGCGCCATCTGGCTTAAATAGCCGGATTTGTCCTCGGTCGACGAGCAGGAGCGGCACCACACGGCGTTCAGACCACGACGATGGAAGAGGCGGCCGTCGGACCGCCGGGTTTCTGGGCGATTCCGCGTGGGACCCCATCATCAGTCCTACGTGACGGGCGCGTCCGGCCGCCCTCATATCCATCTCATATCTGGGCTGGATATGAGGGGTGTCGGTCAGCCCGGGCATTTGAGACACGTTTGAGGCATCAGTCTGGGTCAGATTTTTGTGACCGGTCAGTGACCTGACGGGCCGCCCGGGCGTTTGAGGCCAGTTTGGGACGCTCAGCTGTAGATGCTCTAAGTGACGAAGACATGTACCTAGGGTAGGGTAATAGGCCTGACCTAGACACCCTTACCCGAGGTCACTGCCCTAAGGCCAAGGACATTCAAAGGATAGCACCATCTACCGACTGAAATCGCCACAGGGTGCAACCCACCCGACCAACAGTTCACTCGGATAACCCAATTCCATTCGACCGGGGTGTACTCACTCGACCACACCGGAAACCACTCGGAAGACAGAAGATCTAAGGTCGCTCAGAATGGCAAGGGTCAGGCGTTCACTCTGTAGTCTTAATGATCATTTATTTGCCTTTATTGCTGGCGTTATCAGTAACGTCCTGTCTTTATAGACATTGAAACCCTTGTAACGTGGGACGGCTGGGGTCCTGGCGCACTCTATATAAGCCACCCCCCTCCTCAGGCACAAGGGTTCGCACCCCCTGTAACTTCACGCATAAGTCAATCGACCGAGCCTCCGGGCACCAAGACGTAGGGCTGTTACTTCCTCCGAGAAGGGCCTGAACTCGTAAATCTTGCGTGCACAACCTCACCGTAGCTAGGATCTTGCCTCCTCATACCTACCCCCCATTGTACTGTCAGACTTAGAACCATGACAGTTGGCGCCCACCGTGGGGCAGGTGTCTTAGCAACTTTCTGGTGAGGTTGCGATTTTTTCCGATTCCCATCATCATGGTTTCGGGTGGAGGTTTGGCTGAGGGCCACGAGATCAGTCTCGGTGCGCTCATCTTCATCGCCGACGACTCCGCCTGGCTCCAGAAGGCCCCCCTCGATGTCGAGACGTTCCCCGTCCGCAGGGCGACGCACTTTCGCGCATGTGTCCCCGGCGTCCTTCTGCGGTAGCCGTCGACCCAATATCGGTCGTTTCCTACGGCGTCTTCGTTCCCCGCTCTTCGCCGTCGCAAGCGATCTGGTTGATCGCGGCTTCAGCGGTGGGTGAAGCATGCAGTGGCACGTCATTCGGGCACTACTCAAGTCGCGGCAATCGAGCCCGATGAATCTCTCTACGGCCTGTTCGATCTGTCGACTGGCTCTGTCGAGACTCTGTCTGAGTGCGATAGCAGCGATCCTGCGGCGGAGGTCCTGATGGTCGACACGCCGCGTAGCCCGCCTGGCATGCGTCACAACGGAGGCGGTGACGGCGGTGGCGATCCGTCGCGTGTTCACGAGGAATACCACCCCGAAACCCTCTCTTCACAGCGGAGGGAGGAACTTCACCGCCGCAACGAGGAAGCACTCCACACGCCCATCGTCGGAGAGACCTCTGAGGCTCGGGCCTTGGAGGCAGCGCGCTTGGCCACTTTGGCTGAACGCACTCGACTGGAAAATCTTCAGTATGCACTCGACGAACGTGCTCGGCAGCGGATTCCTGAGTCCAGTCGACGGAGGCAATTATTCCCTCCCGAACCTCAGGTATACCGCACTCCGATTCAGAATCTTGCAGCCGCAGCTCGCATAGCAGAATCCATCCAGCCATCCCAGTCAGAAGCTGGACGAGGTTTGATGCAGATCCGGGCTCTGCTCCGGGCGGCAGGAGACCAAAACATTGCAGTATCACAGTCGCGTGACAGAATCCATAGCAGATCTGTGGTGGCTGACACAGTTCAGTCAGCTCACAGCCCAAGATCGTCTCCGCGGCGTGAAGGGTGGGTGCATCGCCAGGATCACCATTTGGGTCGGATCCACGAGCAGTACGATCATCGACTCGGCCGTGATGACCGCCGTCGAGCGCCTACACCCCCTCCGAGAAGCGGATCATATGTGCCCCAGCACTATGATGACAGGCGCCCGTACAGCAGAGGGCGGCGGACGCCGGTCGACCCAAGGGAGCCAGGGTTTGATGCGAGGTCAATTTTGGTGCAAGGTTTGGTCAACAGGAACCGAGCACACAGAGAGGGGCAAGGCAGGGATCGCCCGAGTGGAAGCAGGATTCATGTTTCGAGTCCCGAGTGTTTTAGCAGATCTATCAGAGCCGTTGAGATCCCCCCCAACTTCAGGTTGGCGACTGGGGTCAGTAAGTTCACCGGTGAGTCGAAGCCTGATACTTGGCTGGAAGATTACCGAGTGGCTGTCCAGATCGGTGGTGGAAATGATGAGGTAGCTATGAAACACCTTCCTCTCATGCTGGAAGGGTCGGCCAGAGCATGGCTGAATCAGTTGGCTCCAGGTAGTATATTCAGCTAGGAGGAGTTAGCTCGAGTGTTTGTCAGGACATTTGAGGGCACATGCAAACGACCTGCGGAGTTGACAGAATTGCAGCATTGTGTACAGAAGCCGAATGAAACTCTGAGGGATTACATCCAAAGATGGACCACATTACACCACACGGTAGAGAATGTATCCCAACACCAAGCAGTTTGTGCCTTCAAGGAAGGCGTTCCGTATCGGGAGCTTAACTTGAAATTCGGTCGGACAGGAGATATGTCTCTGACCCGAATGATGGAAATAGCCACCCGGTACGCTAATGGTGAAGAAGAGGACTGACTCCGCAGTGGGAAGGGCAAGCCAGTCGCCCAAGACACCGGAGTGGGTCGGAAGCAGAAACGCAAAGCCGAGCCAGCAGGTCCAGGTGAAGCTACAGTTGTAACTCAAGGGAAATTCAAAGGAAAGCCCAAGGGATCCTGGATCCCCAAGAAGGTGAAAGATCAGGCTGGGAACGATGTGTTGGATTTGCCATGTCACATTCACACCAAGAAGGATGAAGAGGGAAATCTGATTTATCCCAAACACACCACTCGACAGTGTCGGCTCCTGATCCAGCAGTTCCGAGAGAAACAACCCAATGAAAAGGAAAAAGAGTCTGACAAGGATGGTGATCAGGAAGAAGATGATGACGGTTTCCCTAACGTCAATTCCACTTTGATGATTTTTGCTGACATTGAGAGTAAAAGTCGACTGAAAGTCATCAACAGAGAGGTAAACATGGTTGCTCCGGCAACGACGACATACTTGAAATGGTCAAAGACTCCCATCACATTCGACCAATCTGACCACCCACCGCACGTCGCCACCCCCGGGAGGCAAGCGTTGGTGGTCGACCCGGTCGTTGGGGGCACCCGACTGACCAAAGTTTTGATGGATGGTGGCAGCGGCTTGAACATTTTGTATGCAGAGACTCTTCGTGGGATGGGCATTCCGATGTCCAGGCTCAGTGAGAGCAACATGCGGTTCCATGGTGTCATTCCAGGGAAGAAAGCTGATTCACTCGGACAGACCACTCTTGACGTGGTTTTCGGTGACTCAAAGAATTACCGCAAGGAGAAGCTGACATTTGAAGTTGTGGATTTTCACAGTGCCTATCATGCTATTCTGGGCAGAACTGCATATGCCCGTTTCATGGCTCGACCGTGTTACGTGTACCTCAAGCTGAAGATGCCTGGCCCCAAGGGCGTGATCACAGTCACTGGCAATCGGCAACGAGCAGAAGAGTGCCTCCAGAAGGGCTCTAAGATTGCCGATGAACAGATGGCAGCGATTGAAATGGAAGAGTATAAGAAGACTGTAGATCCGAGTGATTTGTTGCGCACTAAGAAGCCTGCTTCCGAGTCTGCATTTCAGTCGTCCGGTGAAACAAAGCCTGTTCACATTCACCCGACCGATCCCAGTGCTGCACCGACTCATATCTCAACAACACTCGACAGCAAATAGGAAGAAGCGCTCATCCAGTTCCTCCGTGAGAACTGGGACATCTTCGCATGGAAACCATCTGACATGTCGGGTGTACCCAGGGGGCTGGCTGAGCACCGTTTGCGAGTCGATCCAAAGGCAAAACCCGTGAAAGAGCACCTCCGTCGGTCCGCTGCGGAGAAGAGAAAGGCAATCGGCGAGGAGGTGGCTCGGCTTCTGGCAGCTGAGTTCATCCGCGAGATTTACCACTCCGAGTGGCTCGCCAATGTTGTCATGGTTCCCAAGAAGGACGATTCACTCCGTATGTGCATTGATTTCAAGCATATCAATCGGGCCTGCCCGAAAGATCATTTTCCTCTCCCCCGCATCGATCAGATAGTTGACTCGACTGCGGGATGTGAGCGATTGTCCTTCCTGGATGCATATTCCAGGTACCATCAGATCCGACTGTATGGACCTGATGAAATAAAAACAGCTTTTATCACCCCATTCGGGTGCTTTTGCTATGTCACCATGCCCTTTGGTCTCAAGAATGCTGGTGCCACATTCATGCGCATGATACAGAAGTGCCTGCTAACTCAAATCAGTCGGAATGTGGAAGCATACATGGATGACATCGTGGTTAAGTCGCGCAAAGGTTCCGACCTGCTGACTGACCTTGCTGAAACCTTTGCCAATTTGAGAAGATATGATATCAAGCTTAATCCGTCGAAGTGTACATTTGGAGTTCCAGGTGGAAAGTTACTCGGTTTCCTCATTTCCGAACGTGGGATCGATGCGAACCCAGAGAAAGTTGGTGCAATCCTCCAAATGAAACGCCCTGTGCGTGTACACGATGTTCAGAAGCTTACTGGTTGTTTGGCCGCTTTGAGTCGATTCATCTCTCGCCTCGGTGAAAAGGCATTGCCTCTTTACTGACTGGTGAAGAAATCTGATAAGTTCGAGTGGACTCCTGAAGCTGACGCAGCGTTTGTAGAGCTCAAAGCCCTGCTTTCCACCCAGCCGGTGCTTGCTACTCCAATCAGCAAAGAGCCTTTACTGCTTTATATAGCAGCCACTGGACAGGTTGTCAGTACAGTACTCACGGTCGAGCGGGAAGAAGAAGGCAAAACTTACAAGGTTCAACGCCCAGTATACTATATTTCTGAAGTCTTAACTCCATCCAAGCAGAGATATCCACATTATCAGAAGCTTGTCTATGGAATCTACTTGACCACAAAGAAGGTTGCACATTACTTCTCAGATCATTCGATTACAGTCATCAGTGACGCTCCGTTGTCAGAAATTCTAAACAACAGAGATGCAACTGGCCGAGTGGCAAAGTGGGCGATTGAACTCCTTCCGCTGGATATCAAGTTCGAGGCAAAGAAAGCGATCAAGTCTCAAGCGATAGCAGATTTCCTCGTCGAGTGGATTGAACAACTATTACCGACCCAGATACAGTCAGAACATTGGACTATGTTCTTCGACGGGTCCAAGATGTTGAATGGTTCAGGCGCTGGAGTGGTCCTGGTATCTCCACGGGGCGACAACCTTAGATATGTTCTCCAGATTCACTTTGATTCCTCCAACAATGAAGCTGAATATGAGGCACTCTTGTATGGATTGTGTATGGCCATTTCACTCGGCGTCCGCCGCCTAATGGTTTACGGTGACTCAGATTTAGTGGTTAATCAAGTGATGAAGGAGTGGGACGTCAGGAGCCAAGCTATGACTGGTTATTGCAATGCGGTGAGAAAGTTAGAAAAGAAGTTTGAAGGGCTAGAGCTCCACCATATACCCCGACTGAAGAATCAAGCAGCTGATGACTTGGCGAAGATAGGATCCAAGCGGGAGCCTATTCCCAGCAATGTGTTTTTGGAGCATATTCACGCACCATCAGTTCAAGAAGATCCCTTCACAGAAGAGCCCCCACAGCCTAAAAGTTCCACTGATCCGACTGAAGTTGAAATCCCAGCTGTGGTCGACTTGATCATGGAAGTTTTGATTGTTATTCCAGATTGGACAGTGCCGTACATTGCATATATTCTCAGGAAAGAGCTTCCATAGGATGAAGAAGAGGCTCGCCAGATTGTCCGTCGATCCAAAGCCTTCACAGTAATGGGGGAGCAACTCTATAGAGAAAGTGTCACGGGGGTCGTTCAGAAATGCATCACTCCGGAAGAAGGCCGAATGATCCTCGATGATATTCACTCGGGAACCTGTGGTCACCATGCGTCTTCTCGGGCCGTCGTGGCCAAAGCGTATCGAGCAGGGTTTTATTGGCCGCGGGCAAATGAGATGGCAAAGGAGATAATTGACAAATGTGAGGGCTGTCAGTTCTACTCCAACATGTCCCACAAACCCGCTTCAGCCCTGAAGACCATTCCACTTGTCTGGCCTTTCGCTGTTTGGGGTTTGGATATGGTGGGACCTCTGAAGACTGGCAGGAGTGGTTTCACCCATGTGCTTGTAGCAGTCGACAAGTTCACCAAGTGGGTCGAAGCTAAACCTGTCAAAAACCTGGATGCAAGTACTGCGGTCAGCTTCATCAGAGGGTTAACATTTAGATATGGAGTCCCACACAGCATCATCACAGATAATGGGTCGAACTTTGATTCGGATGAGTTTTGAGCTTTCTGTGCATCTCAAGGTACTCGGGTCGACTATGCTTCAGTCGCCCACCCTCAGTCGAATGGACAGGCAGAAAGAGCGAACGACTTGATTCTCAAAGGTCTGAAACCTCGATTGATGCGCGACCTCAAACATGCGGCCGGCGCTTGGGTAGATGAGCTACCATCAGTCCTTTGGGGATTAAGAACAACACCAAATCGGTCGACTGGTCGAACCCCCTTCTTCATGGTCTATGGGGCTGAGGCTGTGTTGCCAAGTGACTTGCTTCACAATGCGCCCCGAGTAGAATTTTTTCAGAAGCTGAAGCAGAACGAGCTCGAGAAGATGCTGTTGATCTTCTGGAAGAAGAAAGAGAGATGGCCTTGATCCGATCGACCATTTATCAGCAAGACCTTCGTCGATTATATGCCAGAAATGTGAAGGGTCGAGCATTTCAGGAAGGAGACCTTGTGCTCCGAGTGGACCAGCAACGGCCTCACAAACTTGCCCCCGCTTGGGAAGGTCCCTTCATCGTCACCAAGGTGCTCCACAATGGAGCGTATCACCTCTACAATGTGGAGCATAATAAAGACGAGCCGCGCGCTTGGAATGCGGAGCTACTCCACCGTTTTTATACTTAAGTGTTCAGACTGATGAGATGTAATAAAGAGTACCTTTCAGTTCGTTTATCAAAGACATGGTTTTACAGTCTCCTAAATGATTGTTGTTACTAATACATGTGTCCAAAATCCCCCAGTGGGTGGCTTAGCCGCGAATCCGATTCGCCTAAGTTTAAGAAAATCCTACCGAGTGGTGAGCAACCCTCTCACTCGGGGGCTTAGCTGCAGTCCTGTACTCGCCTCAGTTTAAGAAAATCCTACCGAGTGAGGAGCAACCCTCTCACTCGGGGGCTTAGCTGCAGTCCTGTACTCGCCTAAGTTTAAAAAAATCCTACCGAGTGAGGAGCAACCCTCTCACTCGGGGGCTTAGCTGCAGTCCTGTACTTCGCCTAAGTAAAAAAAATCCTACCGAGTGAAAGCACCCCTCTCACTCGGGGCTAGCTGAGTCCTGTACTCGCCTGTTAATTTAAAAAATCCTACCGAGTGAGGAGCACCCTCTCCACTCGGGGGCTTAGCTGCAGTCCTGTACTCCCTAAGTTTAAAAAAATCCTACCGATTGAGGAGCAACCCTCTCACTCGGGGGCTTAGCTGCAGTCCTGTACTCGCCTAAGTTTAAAAAAATCCTACCGAGTGAGAGCAACCCTCTCCCTCGGGCTTAGCTGCAGTCCTGTACTCGCCTAAGTTTAAAAAATCCTACCGAGTTAGAGCAACCCTCTCACTCGGAGGCTTAGCTAGTCCTGTACTCGCCTAATTGTTAAAGAAAATCCTACCGAGTGATGAGCACCCTCTCACTCGGGGCTTAGCTGCAGTCCTGTACTCGCCTAAGTTTAAAGAAAATCCACCGAGTGATGAGCAACCCTTTCACTCGGGAGGCTATGCTGCAGTCCTGTACTCGCCTAAGTTTTAAAGAAAATCCTACCGAGTGATGAGCAACCCTCTCACTCGGGGGCTTAGCTGCAGTCCTGTACTCGCCTAAGTTTAAAGAAAATCCTACCGAGTGATGAGCAACCCTTTCACTCGGGGGCTTAGCTGCAGTCCTGTACTCGCCTAAGTTTAAAGAAATCCTACCGAGTGATGAGCAACCCTCTCACTCGGGGGCTTAGCTGCAGTCCTGTACTCGCCTAAGTTTAAAGAAAATCCTACCGAGTGATGAGCAACCCTCTCACTCGGAGGCTTAGCTGCAGTCCTGCACTCGCCTAAGTTTAAGAAAATCCTACCGAGTGAGGAGCAACCCTCTCACTCGGGGGCTTAGCTGCAGTCCTGTGCTTGCCTAAGTGTAAAACATGCTCCATCCTGATCTGCAAGGACGACGAGGTGCAGGTCATCCGCGATCCTATCCTCAGGACTGCGTCTGTTCCGAGTGAAGATACAAGTTCCACTCAGAAATAAAAACAAGCATATTTAAGGGCAAACAAAGATCGGACAAAGGAGCTTAAAAGTACTCGGGCATCAGGCCCGAGGAAGTTTTACGGTTACAAAATCACTCGGCATATCGAGGTAGATTGAACCGGATCATAAAAGTTCGAACGAAGGAGCTCAAAGTACTCGGGCACCAGGCCCGAAGGAGTTTTACGGTTACAGAATCACTCGGCATACCGAGGCAAATTGAATTAGATCATAAAAGTTTCATTCACTCCGCAGAGGGGCTGGCAGGCTGGACAAACTCATCCAGGTCAATTCCATCTGCGATTCGAGTAGCAGCAGCAATGAAGGTCTCCATGAAAGACTGGAAGTCGAGTTTCTTGGTGTTGGCGACGTTGATTGCCGCTAGCTTCTCTTCTTTGGCTTCCCTGCAGTGGATGCGAACCAGGGATAAAGCTACGTCGGCACCACATCGAGCAGCGGACTTCTTCCACTCCTGCACTCGACCAGGAATCTCGTTAAGTCGAGTCATCAGAGACTCGAGATCGTTTCGGAGCGTGTCCCTTGGCCAGAGCGCTGGGTCGATCCGTGAAACTGCAACCTTGAGTCGAGCAAGATATTCCAAGGCACTGGCGAGGCGAGACTCCAGTCGGAGCACATTCATGGCTGCTTCATCTTTGACAGGGGAGTTGATAGGGTCCAAGTTCGTCTCGACTCGCCCAGTTTCATCCTCGAAGTCTTGACAGAATTCTGCACTCGCAGAGAAATAATGAGTCGACAGCGGTATGATGAGTCGACGAAAGCAAACCAATCGCACAGAGAAAAGTACCTTCAAGCATGAGGAATAATTTTTTGGCGAGTCCTCCCAGGTAGTTCTCCAGCTCGTCCCTCCTGCGGGTGATGTCTTCTACTTTGTCGGTCAGGGTTCGCTTGTCCTTCTTCAGACGAGTCACTTCTTTGTTGGCTTCGTCAAGAGCAGTCTTCAGCTTGGCATTCTCTCCCTCCAGCTGTCCGACTGAAGCCATCTTTTGGTCGGCAAGCGCCAGTTTGTCTTCGGCTGTTTTCTTCGCAACCGCAAGGTCAAGGTCCTTCTTCTCCAAAGCTTGTCTCATTGTTTCTAGAAAGAATAACATTCGAATCAGAAAAAGGAGGAGAAAAGATGGCAAGAGAACCGGTCGACAAACTTTCCTTACCAGCAGCGTCATCCTTAGCCTTCTGCAAGTTGTTTCGAGCCAACTCCAGGTCAAGATTGAGCTGAGTTTGCTTCTTCTCCAAGTCGGCAAACCGGGCTCCAAGATCACAAAATTTCTGTGTTCAGAAGATAGTCAGTCGGCAGACACAAAGACTACTGCCAAATCAAACATTCGCCAATAGTCTCGGGGACTACACCCAGTGGGTGCACTCAGCGTGCCCCCACTGGTCTGACTCTTTCAATCGACTTGGTCCGTCCAGTTAAAAAAAAAATCTCAGACCATAGCCGACTGCCCGCAGTCGACTACGGTCTCGGGGACTACACCCAGTGGGTGCACTCAGCGTGCCCCCACTGGTAAAGGTTCCACTCGGCATGATCTGCCCAGCCCGAGTGGAAAAGATCTGTTAAAAGACCCCCGCCGAATCAAACATTCGACGGCGGTCTCGGGGACTACACCCAGTGGGTGCACTCAGCGTGCCCCCACTGGTTCAGAGATTCGATCACCACAACCTAGTCGACTCAAGTGGAAAAACTACTCAACAGAAATTAAAACACCCAGTGGGTGTACAGACTGACAATGGGTGTGCAATTAAGGTTCCAAAACGCTCATCCACGGACGTCTTGCGGATAAAGCAGCAGTTCCTAAATATCATATCCCAACAGAACAAGCGTCAAGATGGAGTTCAGTCGGAAGTAAGCTAACCTGGACATTGGCCTGAAGTGCTGAGCTGGCATCATAGACAGCTTGACTGGCCTCGCGCACCACCTTCATCTGCTCCATCATAATGCCAGCCTGGCGTATAGCCTCCTGGGCAGCACTCACTTGGTCTTCTGGGACTTGATGGGCGGTGGGAGGTGCAGTCGGTGTATCAGTTGTAGTAGCTTGAGAACTTGAGGCATGAAGTTGGACGGATGGAGGAAGGGCCCGCACAGTCGACGACGAAGGACGAGCACTCGACAAGGGACTCGCAAAAGTAACGAAGGCATGGTTGAAGTCTCCGGAATGCTGGATAGCTGGTTCCATCGCCGGCGTTGACTGGGGCGTCTTGCTAGCTGGTACCTTCTTGACTGAGGTCCTGCTCCTCCTACCCACGAGTTCCTGGGGCTCATCTTCATCATCGTCTTGAAGTTCAATAACATCTCGCGGAGCTGCAAAAGAATCGACCACAAGAGTTCAGTCGACTGTAGAATTGGCTAGCAAAGAAAAGATGAGATAACAGGGGTCATACCCGCTTTGGAGGTGACCGCGTCCTCCATTTCCTCGTCACCATCATCTTGGTAAGTAGAAGTCCCGGAGGTAGCAGCGCTGCAAATCTCAAGGTTCACTCGGTCAAGCAAGTGGATGGGTCGGCAACTGATATAAGATTCTTCAAACAAAGGGTGAAAACGAAACGCTTACGCAGAGGCGACGGGAACGTCAACCTTGATCTTGGGCAAAGCCTTCCGTGGCTTGGACGGCGCGGTCTTGAGCTGCTTTGGAGCCTTCTCAGTCGGCACCGGAGAAGATGTCCGAGTGCGCTTCGAAGTCTGTCCATTCGGTGCTGCCACCTTGCCCCGGATACTTGCTGGGTCGTGCTTGTGCTTGGAACGCTTTTCCGTGCGAGGTGGAGAATCGACCTCCTCCTCACTGCTCGAGTTTTCCTGCTCTTCATCACTCTCCCCATCGGAGTTCCAGTCGCCGCTGTCGCCTCCGCTCTCTTCTCCTTCCTGGATCTGCTCCCCGTTGGGCATCGAGTACATCTCAGTATATATCTGCGAAGCAAAGAATCGAACAAGCATCAGTCGGTTCCAAAGACAGTTTACAAATTAGAGTAAAAGTCACTCGACATCGAAGGTCTGACCTTGTCTGGTTCGTTATCAGCGCCGAGTGGCAGAATTCTCCTAGACCCCCTGGGGTTGTCTTTGTTTCCGGTAATGCTCTACAGCCACCGCGCCACCGTCTCCTCGGCAACTTCCTCCGGGTGGATCCGAGCAGAATCATCGGCGCCCGAATACATCCACATAGGATGGTCGCGGGCCTGGAGCGGCTGGATGCGGCGAGTGAGAAACACCTCTAGCAAATCCATGCTGGTCACGCCATCGCGGACAAGTTGGATTACGCGGTCAACCAACATGTTCACCTCCGCCTTTTCTTCTGGAGTCACTTTCAAGGAAGAGGGCTTTTCAATTCGCCCCATGGTAAAGGGAGGAAGACCAGTCGACTGACCAGGGGTTGGTTTGTCCTTACAATAAAACCAGGTCGACTGCCACCCCCTGATCGAATCGGGAAGAGTCATAGGTGGAAATGTGCTTTTGCCTCTCATCTGGATCCCTAGACCCCCGCACATCTGAATCATGTGCGTCCTCTCATCACTCGGATTGGCCTTTTTCACAGACTGTGAGCGGCAGGTGAAGATGTGTTTGAAGAGACCCCAATGCGGTCGACAACCCAGGAAATTCTCACACATGGACACAAACGCAGCTAGGTATGTGATGGTGTTCGGAGAAAAGTGATGAAGTTGGGCCCCGAAAAAGTTCAGAAATCCTCGGAAAAAAGGATGAGGGGGCAGAGAAAAACCACGGTCGACGTGAGTCGCGAGGAGGACGCACTCACCCACCTGCGGTTGCAGCTCGGTCTCGTCACCTGGCAGCCTCCAGGACCCATGGTCGATCAAGCCCCCCTCGACCAGATCCTCCATATCTTCTTGCTGAATCGTGGAGCGAATCCAATCGCCCTGGATCCAGCCGGGCGGCAGGCCGGATCTCGACGACGAGCCTCCCCGACTCGTCTTCTTGCCCTTCGCTGCCGCTGTCGCTTTCTTCGCACGCTCCAAGGCCGCCGTCTTCTCCTTCCCCATCATGGCAGGCAGCGCTCGGGCGGGGCGGCAGCGTCGAAGGTGGTGGCGAATGCGGTGGTGAAACAGGGGAGGAGGAAGGAGATGGGGAGCACAGTACCGGGCTTATCGACCCCGACGCCTTATATGGGTCCGCTCCCGAGTGGCTGACTAGTGGGCCCAGGCAATCCAGTCAAATCCCACAACAGTCGCGCGCTGGATACGTGGCGAAAAAGGTGGCACGAGAATTGAGGCGTCCCTGCCTAACCCGCTCCGTCTATTGCGGTCCTCTCCGCCCCGCGCGCTTCTCCAAATTTCGAATCCCGTGAGATCCGGAAAGTGGCAGAGTGACCAATCGCGCCAAGGATCTTATACCATATCGACACTCGGAGCTTATCAGAAAAAATCACTCGACGACCTTTGAATGGACCCAGGCGACTAAAAATGAAGTTGAAGTTTTTACAAAGATCACCGGCCCGGTTAGGATGCCTCTGAAGCATATAAATCGGGTCGGAACCATCTTCAACCCCTTCTCCACTCGGACCCAGATCCATTCGGGGGCTAATGACGAAGACATGTACCTAGGGTAGGGTAATAGGCCTGACCTAGACACCCTTACCCGAGGTCACTGCCCTAAGGCCAAGGACATTCAAAGGATAGCACCATCTACCGACTGAAATCGCCACAGGGTGCAACCCACCCGACCAACAGTTCACTCGGATAACCCAATTCCATTCGACCGGGGTGTACTCACTCGACCACACCGGAAACCACTCGGAAGACAGAAGATCTAAGGTCGCTCAGAATGGCAAGGGTCAGGCGTTCACTCCGTAGTCTTAATGATCATTTATTTGCCTTTATTGCTGGCGTTATCAGTAACGTCCTGTCTTTATAGACATTGAAACCCTTGTAACATGGGACGGCTGGGGTCCTGGCGCACTCTATATAAGCCACCCCCCTTCTCAGGCACAAGGGTTCGCACCCCCTGTAACTTCACGCATAAGTCAATCGACCGAGCCTCCGGGCACCGAGACGTAGGGCTGTTACTTCCTCCGAGAAGGGCCTGAACTCGTAAATCTTGCGTGCACAACCTCACCGTAGCTAGGATCTTGCCTCCTCATACCTACCCCCCATTCTACTGTCAGACTTAGACCCATGACACTAAGTCCATCTTCAACACCACCTCCAAATCGGATTAACTGTCGGGCCCCTTTCTGGAATAAATCACAGAAAAGCCCCAAGTCACACCAGCCCCAAGATCAACACAACTGGTGGACTTCCTTGAAACAGATAACCAGTACAATATAATATTACACATGGTTGAGTCTGAGGGCTCAACAGAATTATTACAAACTCGCCCATATATGGTAGTGGCGGAATATGACAGTGGTGTGGTGGTGATACAATACTGGTACAATAAAATAAAGCCAAGCGTCAGTGTGAGGCATGACTATTTTATTTCTATAGCGGAAGCTGGGCGGATGATACATGTGGTAGACTCCTATCTCACAGGTTGACTGACTGGGACTCCTCTAAGCGTCGGGCTTGCTAGCGCAATCCTCCTCCACGAGCTCGTCCTTTTCCAAGTCTGGCCAAGTAAATAGCCAGGGACAAGCCAGTGAGTACGTTGGAATGTACTCGCAAACATAATGAACAAAAGATATAATGAATGCATATGCTCAAGTTGGATCATGTTAGCATGCTCATGCTGACTAAAATCTTGGTCATGATATGACAATGATAAAATGATATGGAAGTAAATAAAGCATGTTAGTCATAATCAATCTTATTAAAAATAAAAGCAAATGAATGCCACGGGTAGTCTAGCCAGCCCAAGTGACATTCAGAAAAATTAGAGAAATACCAATCAGGTATCCACAAGAGTAGTGGCGTGATAGACCGCCTGTGAACTCGAGGGATGCCACGAAGAGGTCTTGAAAAGAAATGCCAATCGGGTATCCACAAGAGTAGTGGCGTGATAGACCGCCTGTGAACTCGAGGGACGCCACGAAGAGGTCTTGAAAAGAAATGCCAACCGGGTGTCAAAGTGACGCCACGGTCGGTCTTGAAAAGAAATGCCAATCGGGTATCCACAAGAGTAGTGGCGTGATAAACCGCCTGTGAACTCGAGGGACGCCACGAAGAGGTCTTGAAAAGAAAATTGTGCCCGGGGTAGTCTAGCCAGCCCCTGAGACACTTAGGAAATATAAAATAAGAGAAACGGGTTAGTCCTCAATAATATGCATAACCATAATAATATTAATATGCATAAAATATTCATGGTAGCATCAGGGTGTCAATAATTATCCTGCAAAATATTTCAGCATATTATAATTATTTCCTCCGGAGACCGACACCGGGACCGACACTTGACCCACCCAGCTACGCCCTTAACCGAGGACACGGCTATTCGAATAGGTTTAAACTCTGCAGAGGGTGTACTCTTTACCCACGTGCATGGGATTCCTTTAGTCAGCACCGTGGCACTGGCTGATTCCCACTATGGTCTTTGGGTTGAAAACACACCTGACCAGCACACACCAGATTACCCGTCCGGATGCCAGGAATCACCCAAAGCATCGTTTCAGAAAAACTCTAAGTCGGGGAGACAACAATCTCGAGTAGCATGGGATCACTATTAATATGCGCGGATTCCAAGGGAGGACACCCTCTCGGCTAAGACCGGTAATACCCATGCCCCCGGACCCGATGACAGGATTTAGTCCATGGCTGTGGAAACCCTCATCGTGGCCCTCTAGGTGGTGTGTACCCGGACAGGGGTTAACAACTTACTAAGCCGTACCTTCCTTGCGGAAGGACCTGTGGCAGCACAGTATCTAGCTAGGTGTAACAGAACAAGACTCGATCTAGGCCGACTCAGGAGGTGTTGTTAATATGACTGGCATACTCCATATCTGTTACCGTGACACCACCGTGTCAGAAAATGGCCCGTGCCCACCGGCACGTCCAAAGCAGAAGAAACACTTTTGAAATCTCAGATTCTCCATACATGTCAAAGAGGTGCTTGAGTAGCAGGCAAGCAAGTGAGAAATAAAATGACATGACCATACGTGCATGCACTTGTGACATATGTGGTGCAACCTCCAAACCAGTGTAAACATGCAAATGCAGATGCAATCACCGTATCCCAAGTTCAATAATGCTTGCCTTGTCCAAGGTAGTCAGGAGAAAACTCTTCGAAATTCCCGGCAAAGTTCCCCTCTTCTTTTTCTGAAAACTTTGAATTCGAACTCAAATTAATTTTTTTGGCAACAGTACAAAAAGTTGTCTCAAAACATTTTTAAATAAATACTAAAAAAACTAGAGAGAAAAATAAGAATTTCAAAAAAGGAATCAACTCAAACAGAGTTGTGGTTTAAAAGTTATTAAACTTTCAAGACTAGGGGTTTTTCTGTAAAAATCCAGTCCATGTGCGTTTATAAAGAAAACGCTTCGGACACGAATACGCTTTCCAGCGTGGAAAGCGTAAACCAGAGAGTTCACTTTCGATTTAGAAAGAGAGAGAAGAAAAAGAAAGCACGGGGTGGGGTCCACCCGTCAGGTTCAAAAATTTGAATGCACGCGCGAGGACAGAGGGGAGACGGCGATCACCGGTGTCGGTCGCCGGGGTCTTGGAGGGCGGCGATGATCGGGACGTGTTCAGGGAGTCCGCCCGCGTTGGTGGGTGGCGATGGAGGTCGCCGGCGAGAAGTAGAACGGCGGCGAGGTTGGTGGCGGTGGACGGCGGTTCGGTGGAGTTGGGAGCTCGCCGGGGAAGGCTCGGGTGGTGAAATTGGAGTGCGGGATCGACGAGTAGGTGCAGGAGAGGGCTTCTAGCGGAGTTTTAGCTATGGTGGTGGAGTAACGGCGTCGAGCCGATCGGGGATAGTGGCGGCGGGGCAGTGATCGAAGAGGAGGGAGAAGACCTCCTCGGGGTCAGGGGAGTGGCATTTGGGGTGATTGGGAGGTGGTGTGGGTGGTGAGTGGAGAGCACGGGCTCGGGGTGCCCTTATATAGGCTGGGCGGCGACGGCTGTGGCTTGCGGCTAACGCCGGAGTTACTCTGGCCGGCGTGGTAGGTTAGGGGCGGTGGTCAGATGTAGTGCAAGAGTTATGAGGACGGTGGAGAGCTCCGGAAGGATCGGCGTTGACGATCGAGCTCCTCGAGCTTATCCCTGAGCGGAGCTCCCGTACGGCTGCGGCGGCGATGTCCATCTCCTGCGGCTGCCAGGCGGGGCCAGGGCGGCGAGGTCAGCGTGGAGAGGAGGCGGAGAAGGTGCCGCGTGGAGCAGGTAGGTGGAGAGGCTACGACGCAGTGATGGTGGCCGGTGGCGCGAGCTGATCCGCTCGGCTTGCCGTGGATGAGCTCGGGCGGGTAGCTGCACCGGCCAGCCCCTGTGCCATCGGCGACGAGCGGCTGACCAGGGTTCCCGGGGTGGCTCATTTATGGACAAGGAGGCGTGGACGAGGAGGGGATGGGCTGGAGTGGAGTGCACGGCGTCTGTCGCCGCTGTCGACTGAACAAATTCAGTTAACTGAATTTTTTTGACAGTGAACAGTACACAGATAAGGTGTATGATGAAATGACAGAGGGTTCTAGGCATTTTAGGAATTTGTGTGAATTTTTGTGGTAAGGTGTTGATGCAAGTAAGAGGGCTTGGAAAAGTTTCAGAATTTTTGGAGCATTTTAAAATAGGTTTGGATCAGAAATATTGAATCTGGTCCAAATTTGAATTGAATGGCATTTGAAATTTTTGAACAGTGGAACCCAATATTTTTGGTGAAATGGGTTGTGGGTACTATCTAGTTGCTGGGATAATTTTGGTGGGAGCAGGAGAATTGTTGAAAATATAGTTCCTTTGTAAATCCAAGAAACTATGCTTATTGAAAATTCCAACTTTGGAATTTATTTGGAATATGAAAAATATTTTTGTTGGGTGGGAGAGAGTTGGATACTGTCCTAGAATGTGAGAATGACTTGTGGAATAATTGAAGAGTGGTAGAAAATTTATTGGAAGATTTTAGAAGGGCTAGAAGGAAGTGAAAAGGCCATTTTCTTTGAAAATTTAATTATTCCCAAAAACTTTTCTGAATGAAAATTGTTTGAAAACCTCCAAATTAATTATCCAAATAATTTAAACCTTTCAAAACAGAACCAATTTTTTTTAAATCCAGTTAAAAATTAAAATAATTTTTAGAATAGAAGAACTAGAAAGAAAATAAGGCCAAAATAATTCAAAGTATTTTATTTTAAGGAAAAGATTTTGAAAATCCAAAAGAAATATTTTTGGGGTGTTACAACACCTACCCCCCTTAGGAAAAATCTCGTCCCCGTGATTTCAGCTGTCCCTCAAACAGGTACGGATATTCAGTCCTCAGGTGATCCTCTCTTTCCCAGGTTGCTTCTTACTCGGTGTGATTACTCCACTGAACCTTGTAAAATTTTATTACATTCTGCCGGGTTCTCCGTTCAGACTCCTCCAAAATATTTATAGGACGTTCCCTATAGGTAAGATCTGGTTGGATATCCAGGTCTTGATGCTGGACTTGTTTTTCTAGGTTATTGACACATCTCCTTAGTTGTGACACGTGGAACACATCATGAACATCTGATAATTCTGCCGGTAGCTCTAGTTGATAGGCAACCTTGCCTCTCCTTGCAATTACTCTGAATGGTCCAATAAACCTCGGTGCCAATTTTCCTTTGACTTTAAATCTCTGTAGTCCTCTTGTTGGAGATACTCTGAGATACACATATTCATCGGGCTCAAAACTGATTTGGCGATGTTTTTTATCATAGTAACTCTTTTGACGGCTCTGAGCCGCTCTCAGTCTGTCCTGAATAAGCTTCACTTTTGTTTCTGCCTCTTTAAGAACTTCGGGACCGAAGATTCGACTATCTCCGGTCTCTGACCAATTAAGTGGGGTACGGCACCTTCGTCCGTACAGGGCTTCAAAAGGTGACATTTTCAAACTAGCTTGATAACTGTTGTTATATGAGAACTCCGCATATGGTAAACTGTCTTCCCAGCTAACTCCGTAAGTGAGGAGACATGCTCTCAGCATGTCGTCCAATATTTGATTTACCCTCTTAGTTTGTCCTCCGGTTTGCGGGTGGTATGCTGTGCTGAACGTCAGTTGAGTCCCTAGGGCTTGCTGTAGGTGTTCCCAAAATCTAGAGACAAATTGGGTGCCTCTATCAGAGACTATGGTCTTGGGTACTCCGTGTAAGCAAACAATTCGGGAGAGGTATAACCTGGCAAGCCTCTGTGTGGAGTATGTGGTTTTTACCGGAATGAAATGTGCCACCTTGGTTAAATAATCTATTATAACCCAGATAGCATCATTTCCGTGTCATGACCTTGGCAATCCGACGATAAAATCCATTCCTATTATGTCCCATTTCCATTCAGGCACTCTGAGTGGTTGCAATAGTCCTGCTGGCCTCTGGTGTTCTGCTTTTACACGCTGGCATGAATCACAACGTGCGACATATACGGCTATATCTCTTTTCATCTCGTGCCACCAATAATTTTCTTGTAGATCCTTGTACATCTTTGTTCCTCCTGGATGAATAGAATATGGAGTGGTATGGGCCTCTGCCAAAATTTGTTGCTTTAACTCTTCCTTATTAGGCACGCATAATCTTTTTCCGAACCATAAAATTCCCTGACTGTCAATGGTAAATTCGGACGCCTTGCCCAATTTTATTTTCTTCTTAATCCCCTCAATACTTGGGTGTCCTTTTTGGGCTTCTTTGATTTGATCCTCTAATGTTGGTTTTATCTCCAGTTGATTAATGGTTCCTTCTGTGACTAGGACCATATTGAGTTTGGCAAATTCCTGGTTGAACTCATGCTGTGAGAATTGCACACTATTGTTGCTGGTGCAGGGATTTCGGCTGAGGGCGTCTGCCACAACATTTGCTTTACCCGGATGGTAATGAATTCCGATGTCATAATCCTTTATTAACTCAAGCCAGCAATGTTGTCTCAAGTTTAATTCGGGCTGGGTGAAGATATACTTAAGACTTTTGTGGTCTGTGTATATTTCACATCGTTTACCGAGAAGAAAGTATCGCCATTCCTTGAGTGCATGTATTACTGAAGCTAGCTCCAAATCATGAGTAGGATAATTCTCCTCGTGTCGTCGCAGCTGTCTTGAGGCATAGGCCACGACTTTTGCTTCTTGCATCAATACACATCCAAGGCCTTTCCTGGACGCGTCACAGTATATCTCAAAAATTTTGTGCACATCAGGCACGACCAGAACGGGTGCCGTTGTTAACCTCTTCTTCAATTCTTGGAAACTTTTCTCACAGGCTTCAGTCCATTCAAACTTCTTATCCTTCTTGAGTAATTGGGTCATGGGTTTAGCTATGGTGGAGAATCCTTCAATAAATCTCCGGTAGTAGCCAGCCAGACCAAGAAAACTCCTGACCTCTGTCACATTTGTGGGTTGCTTCCATTCTTGGATAGCCTTTACTTTACTTGGGTCCACTGCTATCCCATCTTGTGTCAGTACGTGTCCCAGAAAGCCAACTTCTCGTAACAAAAATTCACATTTACTGAATTTGGCATATAGTTGATTTTTCCAGAATTCTTCCAGGACTATTCGTAGGTGTTGCTCGTGTTCCTCGGGTGTCTTGGAATAAATAAGTATGTCATCGATAAATACGACCACGAACTTGTCCAGATATTTCATGAAGACCTTGTTCATGAGATGCACAAAGTAAGCAGGAGCGTTAGTTAAGCCGAAAGGCATCACTGTGAACTCGTATAATCCATATCTGGTAGTAAAGGCAGTCTTGGGTATATCTGACGATCGGATTTTTAATTGATGGTAGCCTGACCGCAAATCTATTTTTGAGAAAACCTTGGCTTCTGCTAGCTGTTTGAACAAGTCATTTATTCTAGGCAGCGGGTATTTATTTTTTATGGTGACCATATTGAGTGCCCCGTAATCAGTACATAGCCTTAGGGTACCATCCTTTTTCTTAGCAAATAAAACTGGCGATCCCCATGGTGATGAGCTGGGTCGAACATAACCCTTTTCCATTAGTTCCTTAATCTGTTTCTTCAACTCAGCCAATTCTGTCGGAGCCATTCGGTACGGCTTCTTATAAATGGGTGTCGTTCCAGGTGCTAATTCAATAACAAATTCAATTTCACGGTCCGGGGGCATTCCTGGTAGCTCCTCAGGGAATACATCGGGGTACTCGCAGACTACAGGAACCTTACTTAATTCTGCCGCATCCACTTGATTTAATTTTCCTTGTGATGCGGAAATCCTCCTTGTGCCAAATTTTATTGTTTTCCCTTGGCAGCTTGTAAGAGTCACTGTGCAGTTGTAGCAGTCTATGAAACCTTTATTTTTGGTTAACCAATCCATTCCCAGAATAACGTCCAGGTCGACTGGCTCCAGTACAATAAGGTTGGCTAAAAATACCATTCCTTTGATCTCAATATTCACATCCTTGCAGTACCATTGTGTGCTTTGCTTTGATCCCGGGGACTGAATAACCATGGAATTTTGCAAAGGTGAAAAAGAAAACTGATTCTTCGAAGCGAATCTTTTTGAGATGCACGAATGGGAAGCTCCGGAATCAAATAAGACTGTAGCATTAATTGAGTTGACAGAAAATGTACCAAACACAATATCTGGTGCATTTTGTGCCTCCTTAAAGGTCACGTGGTTGACCTATCCCTTCCTTTGGTTGTTATTGGGGTTGAAGTTCTTGCGTTTTGGAGCTATGTTTGTACCACGGCCATTGTTGTTGGGCTTGGGGGTGTTATTTCCTTGCTTTGGGCATTGCCTGGAGTAATGCCCTTCTCCTCCGCAGGCATAACAGGTGATGCCCGGATAGAAAGTTGTATCTTTGGTCCTGTTGTTGAAAGCACTGCGGTTCTGTTGTGGTGCTATAGCTGCAGGTCGGGGTAGCGGAGCAGCTGGTCGGGGTGTTGTAGGCCTCTGAAATTCATTCTTGGGCTTGTTGTTGCGAACCTGAGCTGACTGGTTCATACGGCGCTTGCGTATTTCGTTCATGTTGCGGTGCTCGTTCTCCAGTATAATTGCCTTGTCCACCAGTGTCTTGAAATCAGGAAATATGTGGACTACCAGTTGGCACTTTAAAGACGGAATAAGTCCGTCGAGGAATTTTTCCATCTTTTTGTCTTCTGTCATGTATTCGTCGTTGGTGTACCGGGCCAGCTGAGTAAATTGGTCCAGGTACTGGGCTACCGTGGTGCCTCGCTGCTTGAGATCCTCAAACTCCCTTTTCTTCAATTTCATAATACTGTGAGGAATATGTGCTCCCCGAAAGTTTTCCTTGAATTGTTCCCATGTCATATTTGCTCCATTGGGGTGCGTGTGACATAAATTCTCCCACCAGGATGCTGCTGTTCCAGAAAAATAGTGCGGAGTATATAGCACTTTTTCCTGGTCCGTACACTGGGCAATAACCAATTTCCTTTCAATATCACGTAGCCAGTCGTCTGCCTCCAATGGTTTGTCGGTGTGAGAAAACACAGTAGGTTTGGTCTTCTGGAGCTCAGATAATTTTGACCTGTGCTGATTTTGTCCTTGGTGATTTCCCATATTGATTAAATGCTGCATCATCTCTTGGTGCTGTTGCTGGCTTTGCTCGTACAGACGGCATACTTGTGAAAATGCTGAGTCACTGCTCTGTTGACTAGTCTGTCCTTGTGTAAAATTATTTCCCATTTGTCCATGGTTGTTATAAAGGCAGCAAATAAAAATTTTAAGAGACTGAAAATAAATCTCCCCCAAGACGTAAATACAACAGGTTATATCATACATGCAGGATTTAATTATACAAGCATGACTTAATTATACAAGATGCTCACAGAAACTGTATACTACACGGCCACTTATTCAACTAGCGTACTATTTCGTCCTCTCAGCGTGCTGTGGTCTGAGTCTGTTACTCGCCATCTTACAAAAGGAAGAAGAAACAGAAAATAAATATCTTACAACCACGTCTCATAAAAAGACTACTGCGGTGTTGACGCTCGATCTGTCCTCACGGGGTGTCCGAGACACTGCAAGCTCCGCTGAGGGTAAGTCCCAGCTGAGGTGCTGGAGACTCAGTCTCCTCCTCCTCCTCAGGAATGGTCTCCAGTCGGGCAGAGGTCGATGCTACGCCCGCCCGAGGGGGCACTGTGCGCGTCGGTGGTGGAGCTCTGATCGGAACAAGAGCAGCCAAGCGACTAGCCTCATCGCTTGTTGATGAGCGCTGAACCACGGGCTGAGCAGGGGAATAGTGTGGTGGAGAAGGAATACGAGGGGCACGTGGTGAAGGTGAACGGAACTCACTCCTGCGAGGGATCCTCGCACGAGCCAAGTCCATCCGTGTAGCAAGATGGTCGTCCACCAGTGCGGTGAAGACTGACTCTAGTGCCATGATATACTGAACAAGGGGCTCGATCGCCTCATCCCTTTCTCATGCGGTGCAGGAAAAAGCGTAGTGGCTAGTGTAAGGAACATGGCACGGAAGGTAGTGATAGGGACGGGTCTGCATGACAGGAAGGATGTCCCTGAGATGAGCAATAGCCTCACGGGCGGCCATCTGGATAGCATGCCTCTCAGAGGGCATGACTCTCCCCATAAAACGATAGTTATGGAAAGACAAGGTACTTCCACCCCGAATATATACCGAAGCCTGGTACATAGTCAGAGTGTCTGTGATCCTGTCAGGAAAAACGGTGTACTCTGGACGGCTTGGAGATCTCATCGCATCTCTAGCGATGACGGTAAGAAGACGGGAAAATCCCGTAGGCTCGTTGGCGAAAATCTAGGATGGGCAGCTGCCGCCAGACATCTACAACAGTAGACAAAAATCCAAAAAGCCACATCATAAGTATATGATGACCAAGGAAAATTTGCTACAATGCATGAAATGCATGCTAAAAAAAATGTTAGTACTGACTCGAGTGCTAGCGATCGTGGCTAGGGCTTCCTACAGTCAGCCTGGCTCTGGTACCAAGGTCTACCGGGCCCCTTTCTGGAATAAATCACAGAAAAGCCCCAAGTCACACCAGCCCCAAGATCAACACAACTGGTGGACTTCCTTGATACAGATAACCAGTACAATATAATATTACACATGGTTGAGTCTGAGGGCTCAACAGAATTATTACAAACTCGCCCATATATGGCAGTGGCGGAATATGACAGTGGTGTGGTGGTGATACAATACTGGTACAATAAAATAAAGCCAAGCGTTAGTGTGAGGCTTGACTATTTTATTTGTGTAGCGGAAGCTCCACGGATGATGCATGTGGTAGACTCCTATGTCACAGGTTGACTGACTGGGACTCCTCTAAGCGTCGGGCTCGCTAGCGCAATCCTCCTCCACAAGCTCGTCCTCCTCCAAGTCTGGCCAAGTAAATAGCCAGGGACAAGCCAGTGAGTACGTTGGAATGTACTCGCAAACATAATGAACAAAAGATATAATGAATGCATATGCTCAAGTTGGATCATGTTAACATGCTCATGCTGACTAAAATCTTGGTCATGATATGGCAATGATAAAATGATACGGAAGTAAATAAGGCATGTTAGTCATAATCAATCTTATTAAAAATAAAAGCAAATGAATGCCACGGGTAGTCTAGCCAGCCCAAGTGACATTCAGAAAAATTAGAGAAATGCCAATCGGGTATCCACAAGAGTAGTGGCGTGATAAACCGCCTGTGAACTCGGGGGATGCCATGAAGAGGTCTTGAAAAGAAGTTTGAGTGCCCGGGGTAGTCTAGCCATCCCCTGAGACACTCAGGAAATATAAAATAAGAGAAACGGGTTAGTCCTCAATAATATGCATAACCATAATAATATTAATATGCATAAAATATTCATGGTAGCATCAGGGTGTCAATAATTATCCTGCAAAATATTTCAGCATATTATAATTATTTCCTCCGGAGACCGACACCGGGACCGACACTTGACCCACCCAGCTACGCCCTTAACCGAGGACACGGCTATTCGAATAGGTTTAAACTCTACAGAGGGTGTACTCTTTACCCACGTGCATGGGATTCCTTTAGTCAGCACCGTGGCACTGGCTAATTCCCACTACGGTCTTTGGATTGAAAACACACCTGACCAGCACACACCAGATTAACCGTCCGGATGCCAGGAATCACCCAAAGCATCGTTTCAGAAAAACTCTAAGTCGGGGAGACAACAATCTCGAGTAGCATGGGATCACTATTAATACGCCCGGATTCCAAGGGGGGACCCCCTCTCGGCTAAGATCGGTAACACCCATGCCCCCTGACCCGATGACAGGATTTAGTCCATGGCCGTGGAAACCCTCATCGTGGCCCTCTAGGTGGTGTGTACCTGGACAAGGGTTAACAACTTACTAAGCTGTACCTTCCTTGCGGAAGGACCCGTGGCAGCACGGTATCCAGCTAGGTGTAACGGAACAAGACTCGATCTAGGCCGACTCAGGAGGTGTTGTTAATATGACCGGCATACTCCATATCTGTTACCGTGACACCACCGTGTCAGAAAATGGCCCGTGCCCACCGGCACGTCCAAAGCAGAAGAAACACTTCTAAAATCTCAGATTCTCCATACATGTCAGAGAGGTGCTTGAGTAGCAGGCAAGCAAGTGAGAAAGAAATGACATGACCATACATGCATGCACTTGTGACATATATGGTGCAACCTCCAAACCAGTGCAAACATGCAAATGCAGATGCAATCACCGTATCCCAAGTTCAATAATGCTTGCCTTGTCCAAGGTAGTCAGGAGAAAACTCTTCGAAATTCCCGGCAAAGTTCCCCTCTTCTTTTTCTGAAAAATTCGAATTCAAACTCAAATTAAAATATTTGGCAACAGTACAAAAGGTTGTCTCAAAACATTTTTAAATAAATACTAAAAAAACTAGAGAGAAAAATAAGAATTTCAAAAAAGGAATCAACTCAAATAGAGTTGTGGTTTAAAAGTTATTAAACTTTCAAGACCAGGGGTTTTTCTGTAAAAATCCAGTCCCTGTGCGTTTATAAAGAAAACGCTTCGGGCACGAATACGCTTTCCAGCGTGGAAAGCGTAAAACAGAGAATACGCTTTCGATTTAGATAGAGAGAAAAGAAAAAGAAAGCGCGGGGTGGGGTCCACCCGTCAGGTTCAAAAATTTGAACGCGCGCGCGAGGACAGAGGGGAGACGGCGATCACCGGCGTCGATCGCCGGGGTCTTGGGGGGCGGCGATGATCGAGACGTGTTCAGGGAGTCCGCCCGCGTCGGTGGGTGGCGATGGAGGTCGCTGGCGAGCAGTAGAATGGCGGCGAGGTTGGTGGCGGCGGACGGCGGTTCGGTGGAGTTGGGGGCTCACCGGGGAAGGCTCGGGTGATGAAATTGGAGTGCGGGATCGACGAGTAGGTGCAGGAGAGGGCTTCTTGCGGATTTTTAGCGGTGGTGGTGGAGTAACGACGTCGAGCCGATCGGGGATAGTGGCGGCGGGGCGGTGACCGGAGAGGAGGGAGAAGACCTCCTCGGGGTCAGGGGAGTGTCATTTGGGGCGATTGGGAGGTGGTGTGGGTGGTGAGTGGAGAGCACGGGCTTGTGGTGCCCTTATATAGGCCGGGCGGCGACAACCGTGGCTTGCGGCTAACGCCGGAGTTACTCCGGCCGGCGTGGTAGGTTAGGGGCGGTGGTCAGAGACGGTGCAGGAGTTATGAGGACGGTGGAGAGCTCCGGAAGGATCGGCATGGACGAGCTCGAGCTCCTCGAGCTTATCCCGGAGCGGAGCTCCCGTACGGGTGCGGCGGCGACGTCCGTCTCCGGCGGCTGCCAGGCGGGGCCAGGGCGGCGAGGTCAGGGCGGAGAGGAGGCGGAGAAGGTGTCGCGTGGAGTAGGTAGGTGGAGATGCTGCGGCGCAGTTATGGTGGCCGGTGGCGCGAGCTGATCCGCTCGGCTTGCCGTGGATGAGCTCGGGCGGGTAGCTGCACCGGCCAGTCCCTGTGCCGTCGGCGACGAGCGGCTGACCAGGGGGTCCTGGGTGGCTCATTTATGGACAAGGAGGCGTGGACGATGAGGGGATGGGGTGGAGTGGAGTGCACGGCGTCTGTCGCCGCTGTCGACTGAACAAATTCAGTTAACTGAATTTTTTTGATAGTGAACAGTACGCACATAAGGTGTATGATGAAATGACAGAGGGGTCTAGGCATTTTAGGAATTTGTGTGAATTTTTGTGGTAAGGTGTTGATGCAAGTAAGAGGTCTTGGAACAGTTTCAGAATTTTTGGAGCATTTTAAAATAGGTTTGGATCAGAAATATTGAATCTGGTCCAAATTTGAATTGAATGGCATTTGAAACTTTTGAACTGTGGAACCCAATATTTTTGGTGAAATGGGTTGTGGGTACTATCTAGTTGCGGGGATAATTTTATTGGGAGCAGGAGAATTGTTGAAAATATAGTTCCTTTGTAAATCCAAGAAACTATGCTTATTGAAAATTCCAACTTTGGAATTTATTTGGAATATGAAAAATATTTTTGTTGGGTGGGAGAGAGTTGGATACTGTCCTAGAATGTGAGAATGACTTGTAGAATAATTGAGGAGTGGTAGAAAATTTATTGGAAGATTTTAGAAGGGCTAGAAGGAAGTGAAAAAGCCATTTTCTTTGAAAATTTAATTATTCCCAAAAACTTTTATGAATGAAAATTGTTTGAAAACCTCCATATTAATTATCCAAATAATTTAAACCTTTCAAAACAGAACCAAAAAAATTTAGAAACCCAGTTAAAAATTAAAATAATTTTCAGAATAGAAGAACTAGAAAGAGAATAAGGCCAAAATAATTCAAAGTATTTTATTTTAAGGAAAAGATTTTGAAAATCCAAAAGAAATATTTTTGGGGTGTTACATTAACTATCCATCCGTCGACACGGATATGGTAGTTAGCCACGTATCCTATCCATCAAACTTTCGCCCATGTTTGTCTCTGCTTTTTTTAAGTCCGCAACACTCTAAAATAACTATAGATGAGCATAATTCTTCAAGCAGCGAAAATATTAAGTACAACACTAGTTCAAATTTAAATATTACTCCCTTCATTTTTATTTACTCTGCATATTAGATTTGTCTAATGTCAAACTTTATATATTTTCAACAAGTTTCTAGAAAAATATATTAACATATACACCACCTAATATATACCATTGGATTCATCCTTGCATATATTTTCACATCATATAAATTTGTTACTGTAAATGTTCATATTGTTTTATAAAAACTTGGTCAAACTTTATAAAGTTTGAGTTCAATCAAAGCTAATATGCGCAGTAAATAAAAATGGAGGGAGTACAGTCCAAACATTAAGTTTCAAATACAAATAATTAACTTTAAATTCAACTTATGTTCTAGTTGTCCCCTTTAATCGCCCACAGATGCTCGCCTGATCATTCTTAAGCTGCTCATGAGTTGCTCAACGCTGAATATGTTGATCCATCTCGACAAACTCCTCAAACGTTGGCAGATTTTGAATTGCAAGTTGGATACATTCACTCTCCTTCACCCTCATCCCCCACAATCATGCATGATGACACAACATATTTTTGCAGGTCCTCGAACAACTGCAAAACACAATTGGAGCACTCCAAGTGCCCTCTCCACATCATTTCTACCTCCTTGTCTTTGGGCAAAGTGAGCTCTTTCTAACCAACTAGCTTAGAGATAGTCCGGACGAAGGTCGCCCATGGAGGATAGATATCATCAAAATAGTCTATGTTGTAGTCATGATCATTGACAGTATAGTTGCATAGATGAGCTTGTCCTTCAGTCAACCTAGCAAACACTATATACCACTGTAGCACGCTGATGTCATTGCGAGACCCGGACATGCCAAAGAAAGCGTGCCAAATACAGAGCTCTTGTGATGCAACTGCATCAAGAATGTTGGTGGGCTTCTTAACACACTTAGGAAGAGAGTTGCACTTTCACCTTTCCTCTCCATCACCATCATCTTCCTAGCCATCATCCAACTCTGGAGTGGAATTGTTCTACGACTTCCTATGTTTGGAGGAGCCTCATCATTCCTTGATTTGCACTTCTCATTCTTCTAGCACATTCCAACAATGTTGGAGGCCAAATGATTTGCCCTTTGACTTGGCCATTTGCCGCTACCTCTCTTGTGATATACAAATGCTAAATTGATGAAAATACTCAAAGTGATGCAAATGTGGCAATCAAAACAATAAGAGTGCTAACATATTGTTCAATGGTGACACCGCTAGGAGGAGCGTGCTCCACTTGGTCCAAACAACCCGCCAAACGGTTGCACATCACTTGAATCATACCCCATCGGGTTGTGCGAGATTTTAGGGTACAGTTCGAGTTATGCCCAAGGTGTTGATGGAAATGCTCCTCGATGTGCCCCCAATAGTTTGCACTTGTTTGATCTTTCCCTAAGATCGCATCAAGAGTGATGCCTTGGCATGCCCTCACAAGAGAAATATCTACTTCTGTGGCGTAGTTTGCGACACAAATTGCTTTCTTCCATGACAAACTAGAGGGCTAGGATTGACCCAATTTGGTATCTTTGCCCTCGGCATCTTATTGTTCAAAGTGCCACACCGTTGGGCCATCAAGATCGACATCATTTGTCGCAAAAAAATCACGCATCATACTATCTAGGAATGATTCGTTATCGGCCACCGGTCCTCCGAAATGCGCAAAATCATCGTTAAACACAAGCATTCTTCCACGGTCACATTGCATTCAATCCAACCAATCGAAACAAAAGACAATGGTGGATGTTTCTTTTAACCTTATCGGTAAATCTTCGAGTGCGTCCGGCTGGGTAGGCGCCTGAATTTCGCCCTCCACCGAGATGAAGGGTGGAGGAGACGGATGTGGGGCGCCGCCGTCTTCTACCTATGTTTCTTTGTTGTGGGGCGATGCAGCCCTTGCGGGGGAGGCCATCGCCCTAAGTTGACGACACTGGTGGTGGCACATACGATCTGTCACCTCTGCGCCCGAATCATCAACTGCAGGGTGGACGAGGTGCTGACCTAGGCAGTGGCGGCCTGCCCTCGAGGCCGATGGAGGAGCAAGAGGCATGACAGGCAAGGAAGTCGTGAGATCCACCTCCAAACCAAGGGAATGAGATGCAGGGGTCGATGTGATGTCCATGGCGTCGTCGGCGGGGACCTGGGACGGCCGGAGGCGGCGCTACAATGAGTTGTGGGAAACCGTCAATGAGGACGGAAAGAGGATCTCATGACTTCGGTTATTATCCAACACATATGACCACTCTGCTAAAGTTGCTCTAAGTATTTAGACAATTTTTGTAATGAATAGATCGAGGCCTTTGACCTCTATTTTGAAGTAACTAGCAAATATGCCCGTGCGTTGCAACGGGAGAAAAAATATCTTTGTGTTGTCCTACTAAAAAACACAATGTGCCAAACGAAAGAATCGGGACATAATAGAACTTTCCAGAATTCTTGAGCACCAACGTTAACCTGTTTGTCCAAATTTGAATAATCATTGAAGATACATAGAATTGATTGAAGAATGAAATGATACAAAGTTCATTACCATTCAATAAAATGGCACATTTATTTTGACTACAAGTTTATTAATTAACATTACAAAATTGAGATGAATTTAAAATTTTCAGAATTCTCGGGCATGAATGTTCATAGGAGCGAGGGTGTTACATTCGAAAAAAATAACGAATTTAATTTTTTTATAGAATTATTTTTCATGTTGTTCATTGACTTAGAAATAACAATTACTAAATTATCAAGAAATAGCTCATTGAACAAAGTAATATCAATGATCGCACGTTGCAACGCATGGGCATATTTGCTAGTTATTAGGTAAAGAAGTAGTAGCAAGACCGCACGTTGTCTTTGTGGCATCCTACTCGGCGTACGGCGTGTATGTGGCTGCAGGAGGCACGCCGACCGGGAAACTGACTCCGTGGATCGTCGTGTTCATTCACTCTCCGTGATACAAGAGCTACTGTAGCTCGGCTACAGCTTCCACTACCTGCCGATGCGCGCGCAGTTTGAGCAGTGGGCCGTCGGCGCCAGGGTCAACCTCGTCGTCAAGTACAACAAACTAACCGTTTTGCCGGCCATTTCTCGAACCAAATAATGCCTCATTAATCACATGGTTTTCTGGATACACAGCAACATGTGGAAAGCATAAATGAATGGTTGAGGTTTCATACCCTACCACAGCTGATCGGGGATATTAGTGTAACGGATAATATCCACGAAAGGAGGGCTTGGGTGCAGTTGCAGGGCGTTCCTAAAGGCAGACTGGACTTTGAGATTCACTTGTTCACGAGATTCCTCGGGGTTGCATACAGTTAAACTGATTTGCTGGAGGTCTAAGAGGTGCTCCATGCCGGCTGGTGTAGCTCCACACCACAGCGGCGCATCGACTGTCAGACTGAGGTCTCGTAGCTTGGGCATAGCTCCTGCCTCGAAGCGCAGACGTGCTGTAACATCTTCGTCGGAGGAGAATGTAAAGCACTCCAGAACTGGGAACAATCCTCTGCTGACGATTACAGCCTCTTCTTTAGGGCATGTCTCAACTGTAAGACCGAGGGAGACGAGGGATGACAGTCCTCCAAGAACAGCAATCCCGTCAACTTTCATCTCCCTAACATATAATTCCAGGCTATGCAGGCAATTGAGATCACCGATCCATTTAGGAACTCCCAACATCTTCCACCCGCTAAGGTACATTTCCTCGATAAGAACGGGAGGATCTGAAACTGAGCCTGAAATGTCGTCCTTATCATCATGCTCACCTTTCATCAGGAGATATTTCAGGTTGCGTAGCTTACAAATAGAAGAGGCGAAAGCATTAGACTTCGCCGCCTTCTCCAGCAGATTGCACTTATCACCGTGATAGTTATCAAGCATCAGACTCCTCAGATTAGTCAGCTTACCAAGGCCCTCAAGAGCATCCAGCGAACTACTCCGCAGTGTGAAACCACAGAGTGTGCGAAGTGATTCCATGATCCCGATCCTTTCAGGTAGCCCTGTCATCATAACCAAACCCATTGTCAGATTAGACAAGCGGGGCAAGTGCTCTATGTCTGACGGGATGCTTCCACGTGCTACATCCAACGTATCCAAATGCACAAGCCCCCGAATTTCAGTGGGAAGCTTTGCATAGTAATAACCTGAAACCTTTAAGTACCTCAGTTGAAACAATTGGCTGATTGCAGTGAGGTCCAGATCTGAACCCCCTGCAATTGAACATTCAAAGTATAACACACGGATATACTTTAACTGACAAAGACGAGGTATGGACTTCCAATCTTCGAAGCACACCAATGACCGAACTTGTGATGTGTTATCCGAAACTGTCCATGATATTGTTTCTTTTGTTGTTCTATCAACATGTGAGATCAGGGATAACCGACGGATCTTGTACTTGCAGTCAATCAATCATGTCATGTCATTAGAAGTACATGCCACACTACTAAAATTATCTTCTGCACACTTGCTTAGGATCAAATCCAGCATCATATCGTGTACTTTGTAACACACCACCCCGAAACTGCCCATTGCAGGCTGAATAAGGCTTCTATTGACTAGCTCATTGAAATAACTTATCCCAACGTCCTCCAAATTCGTTCCATGTAAACTACTGACAAAGCCTTCGGCTATCCATTTTCGGACTAGATCATCCCTCAGAATCTCATAGTCTTCTGGATACATACCAAGGTAAAGAAAACAAGTGCGGAGATGGAGAGGAAGATTCATATAGCTGAGGTTTAATATACTCCTCATCCCTTTCAGAGTGGGGTTTATGGCAAACTGGGCACCTAGAGAATTCCGTATGTTCTCCTAGTCATTCTTTGATCTTTCTCGACGGGAAGCCAATAGGCTAGCTATAGTAATGATTGCAAGTGGCAATCCGCCACACTTCTTCAGAATTTCATTTGAAACTTCCTCAAAATTAGATGGACATTTGTTCTCAGACCCAAATACTCTGCTCGTGAATAACTTTCTCGAATCTTCAGAGCTGAGGGGCTTCATTTTGTAGATGTGCTCATAGTGATAAGAACATGCTGAGATTGCAACGGCTTCCACTCGTGTGGTTACTATTACTCTACTCCCGTTACCATTTTCTGGAAAGGCACATCTTATAATGTCCCATGCTTCTTCATCCCACAAGTCATCGACTATAATAAAATACCTGTTGAATATGGTGTTATAAATTGCATTAGGAGGCATCTAAAAATATTGCAGGTTAAAGCATCAATAAAATCAAATAACCTTGGGAAAAACGCTCACGCAAATTCCATTCTTATGGATAAGTTAGACATATTTGTTTAATATTCAAGCCAAAATAACAGTAACAGCTTGTGTGGCGTGTTAAAATTTGACTTTCAAAATAGCAGGTTTTACATTTGAGCTCTTTTATGGTGATTGGCGAGTTACGACTTGTAATTTCGTGTAACTCCGCCTTTGATTTTTTCTAACCGTCGGATCTGGAAAATCATTTAAAAATTTATTTTTTTGTAAAAAGGGTAGAATGGTAAAGTTGTAATCCATTCGCTTCTTCCAATCTGTTCGTCACAACAATAACCTCGCCCGCTCGTCCCCTTTCCGGTCGCATAGCCGCCGCCGGCCTTCACGCCGTTCCAATCAAGCAATCCACCGGCGACCACGATCCAGGCAAGCAGCACCGTCCCGCCTCCCTGGTCTCACTCCTGCCGCCTGGGTTGCGGCCCACCGACAGGGACTGCAAGTCCTCCACTGAGGCGCGCCGAGTCCGCCGAGCCTACCCTGCCCCACAGCGCCTCCCTCCGTCGAGCAGCCGGTGACGTCCAGTAACGCCGGCCATCAGTCCGTGGACAGGTAGCATCCACCTCCCCTCTTCCCCCGGCGGCTCAATCTGAACATGTTCGATGTATTTGCTCTGCTTTTTCTGAATGTTTTTTGCTCTGTTCAATGTCCTGGAACGTACTGTCTTCTCATCTTGAAGCAGATTGTGACTAGCAGAGTGGACAAACTGCCCTGCCCCAACTACATAGGTTCTGTAAATTCCCTCGTCTATTTTACAGTTTGTTCAAATTCTTCAACGAAGCACAGCAATCGCCTTATGTTTGTCACCAGAAAAATCAGTTCTGTAGATCAACGAAGCACAGCACATGTGACTTTTACAGAAAATTCAGATCATGTGTGTGCACTAGCTGCCTTGTGAAAGCATATCTTCTCTTATCAAGAGTATAATACTGATGTATGTGCACTGGACGGTCGGTTCACTGAACTTTTAGTGTTCTGAAACTCTTTTCATGGAATGCTCTGTCCGATGGGATGAAGTTTAACTAATAGATTACATACTGCTGCACTTCATCCTTTTTGTTTTGCTGCTAAATAAGCTGACATTAGTGATTAGCCTTTTTATAGACTCTCAAACACCTTCAGTTTTAGGTGACAACTCGTCAATGACGCCTTGAACATTCCTAAACCAAAGAGAAGCAAAGCCACTCCTGACTTAGGTTAGAGATTTTTTTTGTCTCCGATCTGAATAAAAACTGAGCATATGTTCTAGGCCAAATAACCTGAAACTACATACGTTGTGCTCCTTTAAACTTCTTATATGCCTACAATTGAGCAGATTAATAATTCACTAGAGAAAGTCACATTTGCTTCTGTGATTGAAGGAAAGAGGCGCTGCCCCTCCAGAAGCAACGTAAGACAGTAGACAAATCTTAGCACCCTCTGAAATTCTGACCCTTTTATCTTGAGGGGAATATGTATGCATGGAAATTCTTTTACTTCCGATACATGATCTTAGGGTAGTAATCTGGATTAATGATGTCGGCAAGGCGTGGAACGACTCCGGCCTCTTCCCTGACCCCTGCGGCCAGACTGCCATCCAGGTTCGTCTCCCCCACAGCCCCTTTTTTTACCGCATCTTCGGTTCTTGATTCATTCCTGGAAAATATGTTGGCTTCAACTCTGAGTAATGGAGGATTGGAAAACACCAAAATTTGTTCTTTTTTCAGGAATTAATCAATCCCCAGTTCATTTCCTGCTCTGCATTTTCCTGTTTTGGGATTCAGTACAAATTGTTGCTCACAAGGATTGCTTGCACATCTAATTAATTGAACTGCTGCTCTCCACCGTACGTCGGATACCCTACTGCCTCAGTCAGCGCCGCCGGCGACCTTCCCGCCCACTAAAGGTAGGTGCATACATGTTGTGTAGGAGATGATGGCAGCAAACTTTTAGCTACAAGGGGTTTCGTGGTAGGAAACTATTGCGCTTGTGGTCCTATTATCAAGTAATACCAGGTGAATAGTATTTCATTCTCTGTAACTAAGCATGTTTTCGTGGTAGGATGATGGAAACAGTCCCGATTGTGTGGGCATATGCATATGATTGGTGTACATAACAGTCTGAACTGGCCTTGCCATCGATCTAATCTACAATTTTTGTATCATGCGCTGTTAGGTACTCCTATTTTTGTGGTAGTATTAGTTTCTGCAAGTATTTCATTCTCTGTAACTAAGCATGTTCAAGTCTTTAGTAATACTACTTCTAATTGGTTGACACTTTGTTGCTGGTGAAAAATACACAATCATGAACTTACGAAGCTGCTGTTCTGGAGTTAGATACAAAATAGTCCACTTCTGCCTTGCATGTTGAGTGATTAATCTGAAATGTTAGATACAATTGTTTTACATGCTTCCAGTCATTTGCTAGTTTGTGACACAATTGTGTATTTGCTGATGGAAGGTCAAAAGGAGAAAATTCTGTTAAATAGACAATGACTCAAACATGCCCTTTTCGAAGTGTGGCTATTTAGTTTGTTAGGTACTCAGGTTAAAATGTTCAATTTCCCAGCTTACAACGAATTCTGCTAGTGATTACAGTTTACTTACCATGAAGCCTGACCAGTGCATCTATATCCTTCATATCATAAATTATTTAATCATGCTTTCTACAAATTTTAGTGCTCAAAGATAATAAGACTGGACCATGAAAGTGGCTAGAGAGCAAATGAAATCTTGTCCTTGGAATGTGATACTTCAGTACGAACGTCCTTTAATGTTGTTTGCTGTTCTTAGGGAATGGAGATCTATCTTTCGTTCAAAATATCTACTCCTATTGATTTTTATTGAGTGGAACTTAATAGAGTTGGACTTCAGGGATTTATAAGGTTGCAAGTGTCTTTTTATTCTAGCAAAGTTGCTGCCTCATTTATTTAGGAAAATGTTACTAATACTGTTGACCAAAAGTAGGACTAATGTTTGCTCACATGGTCTCCTATGAACAGTGATTGTGGGCATCCACGATGGACGTTGCGGTGCAGGGACTTGTTTCAACGGCGGCATTTTGAGGTCATGTACATATGAAGATAGGAAATACTGTTGGTGAGGTGGAGCTGATCTGAATGGGATGTGTTTGGGATCATACCAGGTTTCCCTGCTGCTATCTCTGTAGAGACGGGCGAGCGAGACTGCAGTTTCTTGTTCTTGCAGATGCATTCTTGGATAATTTCTTCTGACTATAGTGAATGCCTAATCTTACGGTTATATGAGCAGCATTGTTTTGATGAACTAGGCCGTGTGGTTTTCCACCCTTGTAGCTTGATTGCATTCTTCAAATGTGGCAAAGTAACGAGTTGCATTTTTTATTTGTGGGTTTGTTTGTGTGTGTTGGGGGTTGTATTGCTTGCCTTGCGGTTTACAGAAATTTAGACGGGCGCATGACCTTGTTGGGCGTTGTATTGCTGGGGCTCCTGAAGATTGATAAAGCTGGGGCTGCTAGATTGCACGCCTAGTCTTGTCATTGCCTCGTTATATATTTTGCTGGTGCATAATATAGTGAGATCACCATTGCGCTATACAAAGAATAATGTTTGGTGGGTAAGTACAGTTCTGTCATAGATTCGATCCCTGTTCTTTGAAAGAAAAACATTCCAAAAAAGCGGTCAACTTGTCTCGAACCGAGGACAACAAGGTAGAAGTGCAGATTGTTGCCAGTGCGATATAAGGTGATTTCTGGTAGTGAGCTATCTACACGTCTACTTAGGCAACCATCTTGCATTCATGGACGAACTATAGTGTAAAGGACAAGTTTGTGCAGGCAACACCGTTTTCACATGGAAGTTTAACGAGAAAAACACCAGCAAAGTAGTTCACTTCAAACGAATGATGGAATTCGACAAATAACGTAAATTAATCCGACGATACGAAAGATAGATAAAAATTCCAACCTCTTGGAGAACAAAATCGTAAAGTAAACGTCACTAAGGATACCCTTGTCACTAAGGATACCCTTCGTCCCGACACGAGTGAAAACACACAGAAGACAAAAACTCAAAGCCTACTAACGAACCATTTAATATATCCAGGTCCTTAAGTACCAATCTTAGTCGTCCAGGTCCACAAATACCGATCTTAGTCGTTCGGGCCCACAAGTATCGCTCTTAGTCGTCTAGGCCCACAAGTACCGATCTTACTCGTTCGGGCTAACTAGTACTGATCTTAGTCGTCCGGGTGCACACGTAACGATCTTAGTCGTTCGGGCGCACAAGTACCGCTCTTAGTCGTTCAGGTCCACAAGTATCGATCTTAGTCGTCCAGACCCACAAGTACCGATCTTACTCGTTTGTTCTTACTACCTCGTTCGGGCTAACTAGTACTGATCTTAGTTGTCCGGGTGCACACGTAACGATCTTAGTCGTTCGGGCGCACAAGTACCGCTCTTAGTCGTTCAGGTCCACAAGTATCGATCTTAGTCGTCCAGACCCACAAGTACCGATCTTACTCGTTTGTTCTTACTACTATTGATCTTAGTCGTTCGGGCCCACAAGTATCGATCTTAGTTGTCCGGACCCACAAGTACCGGTCTTACGCGTTCGGTCTTGCTACTATCTTAGTCGTTCGGGTCCACAAGTACAGATCTTAGTCGTTCGGGCCCACAAGTATCGATCTTAGTCGGCTGGACCCACAAGTACCGGTCTTACTCGTTTGGGCTCACTAGTATCGATCTTAGTCCTCTAGACCCACAAGTACCGATCTTAGCCGCCCGGATGACCGTAGTGGTAGTATTGTGTCAAGACACACTGCAGTGCTAGTCGAGGGACCAGACGACCTGCTCTACTAGTTGTGTTGAGATTACTTGTTAAGGTAGTTGTGGGTCCGGATGACCGGTAATGCTAGTTGTCGGCCCAGATAACCCATACTAGTAGTTCTGGGTTCGGACGACCCATAGTGCTAGTAGTGGGATCGGACTACCAATAGTGCTAGTTGTGGGACTGGACGACCCATAGTGGTGCTTGTGGACCCAGACGACCCATACTTGAAGTTCTAAGTTCGGACGACCCATAGTGGTGATTGTGTACCCGGACGACCCATACTTATAGTTCTGGGTTCAAATGACCCATATCTAGTAGTGGGATCGAACGACCCATAGTGCTAGTTGTGTGCCCACAAGTACCACTATGGGTTGGGCCACCAATACCACCTCGTGCCCCTTTACGTCATCCGGACCACCAATACCACTACTAGTCACTCTGGATCGTCCGGGCCAACAAATACGACTATGAATCACTCTGGGTCATCGGGCCCACACATACCACTACGAATCACTGTGAGTCGTCCGAGGTCAAAAGTACCGCTCTTTGAGTCGTCCTAGCTCACAAGTACCGATCGTAGTCGTCTGAGGTCAAAAGTACCGGCCTTAGTCCTCCAGGCACACAAGTACCGTTCTGAGTCGTCCAGGCTCGCAAGAACCGCTATGAGCCGTTCGGGCACACAAGTACGGATCTTACTCGTTCGAGCTCACAAGTACGGATCTTACTCGTTCGAGCTTACAAGTATCGATCTTAGTCGTTCGGGCCCATAAGTATCGATCTTAGTCGTTCGGGCCCATAAGTATCGATCTTAGTCGTTCAGATTCACAAATACCAGTTTGAGTTGTAGTATCTATTTTAGGTGATTTCCTTTTTTGAGAACTAATTTCAAGTGATATCAAGATCTACTAATTTCATACTTATATATTATTCAGTTTAGCTGCATGTCAGTCGCCTGAAAATGGAATTTGGGTCAGTCGATTTGGTGGAGAAGAAAGCAACAGCCGCAGAGCACTGAGGCAGGTTTGATCTCATCTATCTTAGGGTGCAGGGGGAAGAAGCAGTCTCCTTGTCTATCTTAGGGTGCAGGGGGTGCAGCAGGGGGTAGCATCTCCCCCCTTGTCTATCTTAGGGGTGGGGGTGGTGCAGGTTCGCTGGAGAATTCCATGGGGTTCGTAGATTCAGAGGGATGGCCGGGGGCGGCTGCAGCACAGCAGTGGGGAGAGGTTGAGGGGAGGGCGGGGCGGCGAGGCTGGCGCGGGAGATTTGATCCCTGTAAACATGCCATAATGCAATTTCTTTTGCTCGATAAACATCATTGGTTCCTAGATTTCTGTCCGGACTTTGAAATTTATTGTACATGACATATGTTCACAAGAAATGAAAGTAAACTGCATGAAATGGATTGAGCATAATCTGACAGCGTCCATGACATACAATATGAACTGTGAAACTCCCTTCAGTGACATTATAACGTACATTATTTACGCCCCAGCAAGTTGCCACTGGATCAAAAGCGTTCTCCAAGTATTTGAAACAAGAAGTTCAGCCTCTATGCAAACTAGGAACTGATGGATAGTTATCAGCAAAAATATGGACTGCAGATTGAAGAATTGATGGAAGAAGCAGCTGCTGGTTCCTGCTTGCCTGTAATTTTCTCCTCCTTGAAAAACAGAGCATGGTCAGTAAAGCAATTTGAAAAAAAAAGGA
Organism: Thinopyrum elongatum; assembly: GCA_011799875.1. Taxonomy (NCBI): domain Eukaryota; kingdom Viridiplantae; phylum Streptophyta; class Magnoliopsida; order Poales; family Poaceae; genus Thinopyrum; species Thinopyrum elongatum. The sequence continues at coordinate 511,394,363 of CM022302.1, forward strand.
GAGTTTTGTTTCAAGGATATTAACAACATGCACTCACCAGATAGGTCATGGCGAAGAATAACAAATTTTCCAAGGAGATGAAGCCTCCACCTCTTAATGCCAACTCATGAAAAATCATACATATCAAGTTTCCTAGTTTAGCTACAGAATACTGATAGGGAAATGCATATGTACAGTAACTTTTTTTAGACAAAGTATAGTAACTGCAATGAAGTACAAATCTAATACCTAAAATCTGTAGATGGGTCTGTTTCTTGCCAACCCATCTCTTTCCATTGTTCAGATGTTATTCCCCAAAGCTCAGTTCCAGGAAAGGAAGCACACTAAAGGGCCTTCAGTTCTTCCTGATAGAGCAAAAAATAAGATGAGAGCTAAATAACTAAGCTTCCAATTGATGAAGTGTCATCTTGTATCAAAGCTTGCAAAAAATAGCACGTCAACTTGATAAAAAAACATGAAAACAGCACTACCAAACTTCAGTAACTATGTCAATATTCTGAAGTGTTACCTAGCTTGTACTGAAAGATTAGTTGAGGAATTTTTTTTGTAGCAAGAAATAGCAAACACCGACTTCACAACAAAACAAATATGGGATATCAAATTACTAAACTACATTCCATATGAACACTTTGGTAGAAATATTAAGAAAAATTAGTACTGATACAGAGGGTGAGTAAATTTCCGCACTGATCAGAGAGAGAGAAACAATGAACTACTATAGGCATATGTATATGAACTAATAACAAGAAAAAAGGAACAAGATTCACACAAAGGGGAAGGGAAGGGGTGGAGCTGAACCATGCAGGAGGTAATATGGGATCCGATTAGCAACTCCCCCCATACTGCTACATCCATTTACTAGCTGATAAATCCAACAATCTATTTTGTACTATCACATACGTCTTATACCAACATGCTAGTTAGAGCAAGTAGTAGATTTCTGATTTCTAGTACAGTCCATGCTATTAATTTGAAACTGTCACTTTTCAAGAAATCGAGAGTCGCGCTTCACGAAATCAGATCCTAGCTGCTAATCATCTTCCATATTTGTGGCGGTGCTTCACGAAATCAGATCCTAGCTGCTACACTACAACTCTTAGAATTAGAACGTGAAGAAAAAAAATTCTGATTAATATATTTGACACGCAGGAGACCAATAATGAGATATATTCGTAGCAGTAACATGTACTTCAAACATTAGCTAGTGGCCGAGTTCGTTGTCTCAAGATCGAGTGCCGACAGAAGGATCCGCAGATCGGCCGTCGCGGCACCGTCGGCACCCACCGTATGAATTGAATCTAATTGGTAATAAGAGTGCAGGAAATAGCAGGGGCTAACGGATGTAATCAACAAATGTAGGGTTGGAGAGACTCGTACGGCACGTTGGCAGGATCAACCGAGGAAGAGTGTCCCCTGGCTAGCGACGGCGGCAGAACTAGTAGACCTTGGATAGCGCCGCGGCGGCGGCTAGCCTCACGTCCGTCGCAACCAACGTATTCGTTGACTGCGGAGCACCGGCTCGCCGGACACGGCTGGACGAGTACTTGATACACGGCTGGACGAGTACCTTGATTACGTAGGGTTTGAGAGAAGAGGGCGCCGCCTGATGAACTGCTGCCGATGGGATATGCCAATATGGCCGAGATCTGTCGGGGGAGACACAGAGATTGGGAAGAGGAGATACCTCGGCCATGACTGAGATTTATCCGGGGAAATGACGTATCTACCCGTTTAGAAACTTACTAGTCCCACCTAAATTTTGTAACGGTCCCACCGTTACTTGTACTTTCATGTAATTTAAGTCTTGTAACTCCTCGTAACTCTTATTTTTTCACCGTTAGATTTGGGTGGATGGACGGCTCCTAAAATCGCCAATCACTGTAACAATTGTATTTACATTTATTTTTTCATAAAAAAAGATCATTGCCAATTTTCCATAACAATTGTTTTGCTGCTGTATTATGACACATTCAATACTAAGAGCGGTCAATATGGTATACATTGTATTTCTTTATTTGCAGATCACTGGCATATTCTTAATTTAACACCGCATGAAAAGGCTACTTGGACTGGAGGTCTTCCTACGGATCTAATATAAACATTTGCTGATCCAGATATCAACTCTACATATTTGTCTAATGTTACATACAAGCGACCTACTTCATCACGTTGACAACTTTGTTTATACGAAATAGGAGTATTTACTAAGAACCTACAAGTTTAGTACAGTGGCAGGCCAGCAGTCCACGATTCAGACTTTGATTTTGCATAGCTGTCTAATATCATGTTTAAACGACTACAGTAATGAACAGACCAATGATCATTTGGCAGTGCAAATTATAATTCTGCACACTAATTAAGTATCATGTTCAAAAGGGCGGGGAATTCACAATTAAAATTTCCCTTCTGCGTTCTAATCTGGTATCATTAACATGTAGATCCGGGACAAATGACCTAGGGGATGGAACAATATAATTCTCTATGGCATTGATGAATTCTGCAAACTGATCTAGTTTCATGTATAAACTGCCAACGAGCTAGTGTTCTAAACTTTAGTTCTGTATCAATGACCCATCGGTTGGCTCATGATCTTGGCGGGCAACTTGACTGTAAGCATTCTTGCACTTCTCCCTTGGTTTCTCTGTATGTCAGGTACATTTTGACTTCTCAAATTCTTTGATAGAGAATTAATCTAATATTATGTGAGTAATGTTACAACCAATTGATACTGTTGGATCAGTGTTGAAACACACTTTCCAATTCTGATGATTTTATAATGATTTGTCTTTCACTGTAAAAAAACATTCATAGTAAAGTCATATGTGGACAGCCAAAATACGTTTGGAAACATAGGGTGTAAACTTAAATCTAGTTAAACTATTACTCAAAACTATCCTGCAGAAATGCAAGAATGCTTGTAGAAGTAAAGATGTAACTATACCTCTTGTTTGCAAGGTGTTCTCTAAGTTGACCGATGATGTCTTGCACCTCACAAATACCAGAGGACGCATTTATCCCAAGCTTTAATCTTAGGCTATTGAGAAGCCGTGGCATGTCTGGTTTTTGAGAGACAGGAATAAATGCCTTACAGTCAAATTGCCCTTCGAGATCATCATACACCTGATTAGCAAGGGTAGTTTTACCCAGTCCTCCGAATCCCACGATGGATACCACCTTTAGCTTCTTCTCGATCACTGTTAACAAACTGACAACCTCCTTCTTTGGGCCATCAGTACCCACAAGTCCAGCAGCGTCTTTGTACATCACTGAAATCCGCGGATCAATATCCACAGAGCCACAACTAGTATTGCAATCGTCAATCTTGTACCTGGAATTGATTGAAATGTCAAAGGAGGAAGTTACAATTGCATATGTTTCTCACAAAAGCATTGGGCCTTAAACCATGTTCCTAGTTGAGGTGTTTCTTGAGATGCACCGCTAGATTTGCGAGATGAAGATTTATTCGCAACTTCAAGATTATTTAGGAACAAATATGTGGCAATGCCATGGCGCATCATAGTTTCCCTTGAATGCCTTTAAACTGTTTGGCATGTCTAGGTTTGATGACTACCATGCTTTTTGTTTCGAATCTGAATTTGAATTAATGAACTTTGAGTATTTGAAATATTGTCAAACTATATGCCGATTGCAGCACAATATGTATGTTTGAAATATTGTGGTAGAATGTGGTTTACGAATATAGTTTGCATATATTATAAATGAGAAATGGAGAAAAATAGAATAGGGATTTGGGAGCTATGATTGGAGTACCATGCAAAACATGAAGAACTTCAAAATAATCAGACCTCCTACATGGTGTTTGGTAGTATAAACTAAAGCATATCTATGTTGTGTTCACAACATGGAAGGGAAATTAAAGCAAATACTCCACCTTCTAATACAAAAAACAGACAACATTTTGTGAACCAAGAGCAGCGAATCTTGTGGTACCTTTTTCTCCGTTCGTTCGCCTCTACTGCAAGAGCCATGAGCTCCTGGATCTGGCCAGCAATCCGGTGACGCACCTGCAGCGTCCTCAGGCGCCGAACAGTCCTCTTCACGAAACCTGCACTCGCGTTGGCGTCGGCACCTCCAATATCCTGCATGAAGTCATCGACGCAATTCTCCATGTCATAGGCCATCTCCCTGACATGGTCCCTCCAGTTCTTCGTATCTGGCTCGAGCTTTTCCATGAACTCAAGCTTCTCAAGGGCAGCATTCATGGCGCTGAGCTCGTCCCTGAGAAAAGCCACCTCCTTCCTCACTCCCTTGAGCTTCTTGTACTCGTCTCCCATCAGCGTGGTGAGCTTGCTGATGAGGGGGCTCATCACCCCCGTCGCGGCACTCACGATTGGCATTGCCATCTCGAGCTTAGTCTCCTTCCTCTCTTGGTTGACTAGTGAGCTAGCTGTGTTTGCGTGCAGTGGGCGTGTGAGAAGCAAGCAAAGGCTGGTGAAGAGAACTGCCTAACTCGCTATCTACTAGAGTATATACCAGTGCAATCCTTTAAATTCATACTCCCTCCGTCCGGAAATACTTGTCGGAGGAATGGATGTATCTAGTCGTATTTTAGTTTTAGATGCATCCATTTTTACCCATTTTCACGACAAGTATTTCCAGATGGAGGGAGTATTATTTTCTTAAGTTACCCCTCGAGATCCACATTCATTAGTTAATGTAAAACAGTCTGCAGACTGCATTGGAAATTATTTACATTGCATCTGGGGAGCATTTCAATGTCTGTGAGTGTGGAGTTGTTTAAGCCAAAACGATGCTTATTGTCTGGCTCTTTCAAATTAGTACGCATAAGGCTTGATGCAGAGAGTAGAATGATCAGTTGGTTTGGCCACCAGTTGGCTTTACAGTTCTACCTGATGTAATCCTTGATTCGACCACCAGTAGCCGGTATCATATTTTCCCCAAGATTTGAGGCAGTACACTCCAGTGAGAGCTCCGCACTGTACCTTTTGCAATTGGTTTGGTTAATTAATCGACACCTATAGATCAACGCCAGGGTTATTCACTTATTCTAATGCAACCATACACAAGAATATGTATGCATGTTCGTGTGTCAGGACTCAGATTAACTTACATATGTACACTTAATGCAAGCAAGGGAGGGAGGGTTTCTTATACTTTCACTGATGGGGTGCTGAATAATTTTGTTCTCAGGACCCGGATGCTCTTCGGTGGCTTACAGTGTGCCTGAAGCGATCGTCCCGTACTCCCGTTCCGGATCAAACCCAACGGAAACAGAGGGCTCTACCTGAACAAGTACTCGTGGAACAGAGGTGAGCCGGCCGGCAGCTCAGTGGGCTTCTCCGACTCCAATACCTCCTCTGATCTCAAAACCTCCAGCGACGAGAGGACCGGTAACCCTCCATTGCATAGTCCGTTGGAGCCACGGCACTTTTTTTGGATCGGAGGGAATAGTTATTTTGATGTGCCTGCTGAATGTGATGCAGCTCAAGACTGCTGCATTTTTCATCAGTTGGATGTCGTGGTTCCTGCAGTAACGGCATCGGGATTTCTACATTGCCGGAGAAAGCTATGCAGCTGAATGGTGCAGGAGTAACTGGAAACACATCGGGGTAGATTTCTTTCAATTGTTCTGGCTTTCAGAGCACCGGAACAAAAGAATCTATGATTACTGTCACACTAGCAGCATGACAAGAATCATGACCAGTGTCACCTGATAAGTACTTCCACTCACCCTTGGCTCAATTCCATTTTAACCCAGTCTAGGCCACTACGTGCCCCAGTTGGCAAGGAAGATCGTCGAGTACAACATGGCTTCACCCAACCCCTGCATCAACCTAAAAGGAATCCTTGTGAGTAGAGTACCACACTCAAAAGCTCTGCTACAGGCTACAGCATTCCACTGGTGGATCAATCGCACTGAATCTTCCATCTTTTGTTGATCGTGATGTATGCAGGTCAGGAACGCGGTGACCGACAACTACTGCGACAACGCCGGCACGGTGACCTACTGTGGACGCATGCCATGATCTCCGACCGCACCTGCCGGGCCATCCTCAAGTTGTGCAACTTCAGCAGCGCCAATGTTTCGAATGCCTGCAACCGCACCGTGAGCTATGCCATGAACCACGAGTTCCGGGACATCGAGCAGTACAGCATCTACACCCCCTCGCGCCACGCCGCCTCCGACTCGTCGTCATCGTCCTTCGGCAACTCCAACGCACCCTGCAGGCACCGCCGTGCAGTGCTCAGGTTCAAGGACACCCTCGTACGCCGGAGGTCCAACAGCTACGACCCCTGCACCGAGACCTACGCCGAGAAGCACTACAACCGGCTCGACGTGCAGAGCGCCATGCTCGCCAACACTACAAGGATTCCCTACAGACGAGTTATTTACCTAAAACCACCACACTTGGGGCTAGGATAACAGGTCAGTACCAGATTTGAGCCATGTCACAAAAAACCACCAACTCTGAGACTAATTAGTAACGCGGAGCACTGACGGGCTGATTTGGCCGCGGAAACAGCGAAACCGACAGGTGGGACCCACCTGTCGGGTCTACGTGGCGCGGGCTGACAGACGACGTTAGACGGAGGGTGACGGCCGTTTCCGCGCCCGTGTATTAGGTCACGCGCCCGCCGTTTCCTCCAAATCCCCGATTCAGTTTCCTCCCGCGCGACTCATTCATGGCGACCAGCTCCGGCGGCGGCGACGACGATGGCGGAGAAGGTCTCGACGGCGGCGGTGCCCGTTCTTCCGGTGGCCGCCGCCCGCAATGCGACCCCGTTGGCAAGTTGGGCCCCAACCCCGATGCCGTCTGCGAGCTGGATTCAGACTCGTCGGCTTGGGGAAAAGTTGTCCTCCCGCCGCCGTCCGAGTATGCGGAGGAGGCAGAGAAGGCTGCGGCGCCGGCTGATTCGTTGGGGGAGGAAGTACCCCCCTTGCCTCCATCTCAACCCAGGTAAATCTCAGTGCAAAAAACCTAGGGTTAGGGTCTAGCAATACTGGTTAGTTAGGATTCCTAGTGTTAGTTCTAGCTGTGCTGCCTAGTTGATTGTAGCAATATTGTGAGTTCCAATATTGTACCTAGGGTTAGGATTGAAAATGCAGTTTTTCTTTGTTTTTTCTCTTAATTACTTAATGTACTGAATATGTCATAGTTTTTTCTCTAAATATTATACCTAGATCTTATTGCTGTTATTTTTGCTGTTACTTTGTATTATCTGTGAATATGTCATAGTTTTTCTTGTGCTACTGTACTGAAAATGTTGTTATTTTGTTTTGTCTTGTGTAGGCCTGAGGAGCCATGGTCATTATATTTTCAGTTTCCTTCTAAAGATGCTGCCAGAAAGTATGCCCTTGTGAAGATGTATGAGAGAGACATCAGTTATGGCAGTTTGCTTAATGTGATGGTCAGAAATGGATATGGAAGTGATGACAGTATTTGCTACCTGAGGAAGGATGGCATAGGGCTGCAAGGGATATCTGTCATCACAAACAACACTGAAGTGGATGAGATGATAAATCAATTTAAAACCAGTCAGACATTGTGTTTCTATGTTAAAGAGGGGAAGTTAAATATGAAGCAAGCACCAGTAGACAAAAATGCAGAACATGAAGAAGTGGACCCAGCTGAAACAATTGTAGATTTAACAGTGGACCAACCTGTTGTTTTTGCTGTTAATGAGTCAGGTGTTGTGCACAAAACAACAGATGATTATGTTGGCTCATCATATTTTGTTGGTACACAAGAAAGTGTGAACTATATGCCAATAAAATCAGTTCCTCCACCATGCCAGCTTCTTCTTGGGACACAAAATCACCCAATTGAGCCAGAGATGGCAGATGCAGAGAAGGAAAATAATGCATTGCAGCAGGTTAACACTCAAGTTAGTGTTAATTATGCAGATTTCCAGTTTGATACAGATGAGGAGGAGCATGCAGCAAATGAGGACACATCTGATGAAGATGATGACTCAGTATTTGATGAAGACTTTGTAGCTGATGTGGACCTCCCAGATGCAGAAGAAGAATCTGATTCCATGGATTATGAAGAAGAAGATAGTGTGGCCAGAGAAGAAGAACAGAGGAGGACAGTAGACAGTGATCTGAAAGAAACAATATCTGACATTAAGAGGAAGAGAGCTCAATACATGAGTAGTACACACTGTGAAGGGGACACAGACCCTGAAGATTTATATGACATAGACTCGGAGGAAGAGGGTGATGACTGTCAAGAGATTGCAGTTCCTGATCCTGCTGAGAAGAAGGTAAAGAGGCCTGGGCCTACAAGTAGGTCCCACTCTAGTGCTACCAGAAGCATGAATGAGGACTGGTATCCATCTTCAGAAGAGGATGATACAGGATTTGAAGCTGATGATGATGGCAATGAACCAATGTCCTTTGTAATCCCCTCTGGTAGAAGGAGCGGAGCTAAGAAAAGACCACCCAGGGTCTGGTATGATGAGGACAAGCTGCATCCAGAGCAGCAATTCCAGCTCAGGCTTTGTTTCAGAGATGTTTACCAATTTAGAGAGGCTCTTGTGAATTTGCATGTGAAACAACTCAGAAGATACAAATATCACAGAAACTGTAGTGATAGGATAATAGTGTGCTGTGATGGAGAGGGATGTCAGTTCCACATGGTTGCAGCAAAGATCAGTAATGAGCCCACTTTATGCATTAAGAAGATGATATTGGAGCACACATGTCCCACCCAATTTGAGAAGACAAGGATTAGCTCAAAGTGGCTTGGCAACAAAATGCTTGAAACTATCAGATCAGACCCCAACACTACTGTACCTGCTATAGTTGATAAGGCAAAGAGGCAGTTTGGTGTTGAGGTGCCCAAGATGATGGCATGGAGAGCAAAGAGGAAAGCAAAGGAGATTGTGCTTGGAGATCACAAGATGCAATACAAGAGGCTGAGAGATTATTTGGAGACTGTGAAAGCTACAAATCCTGGATCAAGATGCATTGTCAGTACTGTGAGTGGAAAAACAAGAGAAAATCCAACTGCAGGACCAAGGTTTCATGGTCTTTTTTTTCTGTTTGAATGCATGTGTTGAGGGATTTTTGAATGGATGCAGGCCATTCATAGGCCTAGATGGTTGTTTCATTAAGTTAACTAGTGGGGCACAAATACTAGCTGCTACTGGAAGGGATGCAAACAACAATATGTACCCCATAGCATTTGGAGTGGTTGGAGTTGAAGACACACCAAATTGGTCCTGGTTTTTGACTCAACTCAAGTATGCCCTAGGAGGGACTGAAGAGGGAAAATTTGGGAAGTACACATTCATGTCTGATAGACAGAAGATGAGTTCATTTACATCTTCACTTGTTCTGCATTTAGTTTAATTACTTCATTAATTTATTCTGCATTTAGTTTAATTGCTTCATTAATTAGTTCAGTAATTAGTTCATTAATTTGTTCTGCATTTAGTTTAATTACTTCATTAATTTGTTCAGCATTTAGTCTAATTAGTTCAGCACTTAGTATAATTAGTTCATTAATTTGTTCAGCACTTACCCAAAAGGGCCAACATAGCCCAAGCAACCTTTCATTGAACCCATCTACCCTAGTTGGCATGTGTCGAGTGGTAACGCTTCTTGTCGACACTTAGGTCAAGATAGCCTAGGGTGACCCTTTTGGGTCAACATAGCCCAAGCAACCTTTCATTGAACCCATCTACCCTAGTTGGCATGTGTCGAGTGGTAACGCTTCTTGTCGACACTTAGGTCAACATAGCATAGGGTGACCCAAAAGGGCCAACATACCAATTAAATTGAATTAAATCAAAATAATAGTACTACAACAATTAAATTTAATTAAATCAAAATAATAGTACTACAACAATTAAATTTAATTAAATCAAAATAATAGTACTACAACAATTAAATTGAGTTACATCAAAATAATAGTACACCAATTAAATAAAAATGGTAAAATTAATTGAATTAAATTTGTTTTGATAGTTTTCTTTCATTTTAACAAATTCAAAATCCTTTGCAGGGTCTGCTGAATGCAGTCACAGCAGTCTTTCCAAGCTGCCCTCATAGGTACTGCTTGAGGCACATTTATGCCAACTTTCAGAGAGCAGGATTCATAGGAGAAGACTTGAAGAAATGCATGGATGCAGCTGCATATGCTTACACTGAACATGACTTTCAGTTGGGAATGGAGAGCATGAAGGCTGAGTGCAAGGCTGCTTGGGAGTGGATGTCAAGGATTCCTGCAAAAGCTTGGTCAAGACATGCAATGGATACTAACTGCAAAACTGATCTGGTGGTCAATAACTTAAGTGAAGTTTTTAATAAGTACATACTTGATGTAAGGAACAAGCCAATTGTCACTATGATCAATGGGATCAAGGACAAATTTCTGGTAAGGTATCAGCAAAAGAGAGAGGGTGGACAAGTTTCAAGATGGGAAATTGCACCAACTTATGCTGAGAAGTTGGAGATGAACAAGAGATATGCAAGGGACTGCAAATCATTGATAGCTGGACCAGGTCTTTTCCAAGTGAGTAGTGGGGACAAGACCTACTCTGTTGACACTAACCTGAAAACATGTGGCTGTAAGAAATGGGACCTCACTGGAATTCCTTGCAACCATGGTTGTTCTGCCATCTACAGGTCCAAACAACTACCAGAGGACCATGTAAAGGTGTTCTTCAAAAAGGCTATGTACTTGGAGTCATACAAGCCTATAATTTACCCAGTTCCTGGTCCTGATTGTTGGGTGAAAACTGCAACTCCTGACATTGACCCACCTCAGTTCAAAGAAGACAAGAAGGGACCAGCAGAAGAGAAAAGGAAGAAAGGCAGGTTTGAGCCTCCTCAAGCAAAGCAGACATCAAGGATGGCTACAATAACTTGTAGTAACTGCAAGTTGCAGGGCCACAAATACACAAGTTGTGCAAAGCCATTGAGGCCAGATCTGCAAATTAGGAAGAACAAGCACATGGTATGTTCTTTTTGACTTCCTTCTCTGTCTCATCATTCATTAAGTATCACTGAAATTTATCCAACAAAAATAATTGCAGGAAAACAGGACAGCCCCTGCATGGCAGCAAGGTGGAAGCTCAACATCTGCTACAACAACTCCTAGGGGTGCAAGCTCTACATCTGCTTCAAGGGGTTCATCTGTTGCTGCTTCAAGGGGCAACTCTGCTAGAGCTGCTGCTACATCTGCTAGAGCTGCTGGTACATCTGCTAGAGCTGCAAATTCTTCTCCTTCTGGTGCTGGTACTGCTGCTGCAAGAAGAGGTGCAAAAATAGGTGCAAGAAGCTTCAATCCTCCAAGAACTACTGCAGAAGCTTCAACTAGCCAGCCAGCAGGAAATAGGCCCAAAAGGACAAAATACATGAGCAAAAGGATGGAGGGGTACTTATATGCCAGTGGGAACTACTGAGAGTTCTTGTTTGACTATGTATCTAAGTGCATGTGTGCTCCATCAGGCACTAGAGCACTTTATCTATGCCAAGACTAAATTTGAACTTATGTAATGCTATGTTGAACCTATGTATGGCACTAAGAACTACTGCTATGTACTGCTATGTTGAACCTATGTATGGATCATCTTGGTTTTATGCTATGAGGAACTGCTATCTATAATTCTTGTGTACTGCTATGTTGGCTTGCATGATCATCATATATCTATCTACAATTTGACCATATATTTACTCTGTACTGCTATGTTGTTTGCTTGATCATCACATTCTGTGCACAATAATAATGCCATAAATTCCTGGTATACTCATGCCATAAGTTACTGGTATATCATCACATTTTGTGCACAATAATTTGACTATCACACCAGTTTCACCTGATATAAATATAATACAAAAGACAGTACTGCAAATTCAGTTCAAATTCATGCCATAAGTTCAAATTCTAGACTTGGAGATAAACTGGACAATTCAGTACAAATTAAACCATTACAACACTACAATGCACTTCTAGTTAGGTCTGATTATTAAGTGCAACAAAGCACAACTACACCAGTACAATACCACATTACATACTTAAAATTCATCACAGATCTCCTTCAACTTCTTGATCTTGTCCTTGTAGCCATGCTTCTGTTTCAGCAAATCAGAAATGATGTACTCCAGCTTTTTCTTCTCTTCCTTTAGTTGGTCTCTCTCTGTGAGCACTTGGTCTCTCTCTAGCACAAGCTTGTCCCTCTCCTTCTCTGCCTTTGCCTTGAGTAACTGATGTAGATTTGTGCAACCATGCTCTGCCAGCTTCTTCTTCTCCATCTCCTCTTTCAGATCACTAAGAGCCAACCTAGCATTGCCCAGCTGAGTAATAGCCTCCTCCTTGTCAGCCACCATTTTTGCAAAATCAAGTTTGAAAAATCTCAGCTCTTCCTCCATCTTCCACTTTTCTCCAACTACTTTGAAATTGTGTTCAGCAAGCTGAACATTGTCTCTCAGCATGTCCTTGTTTTCTTTGTCATACATGCTCCACAATTCAATTAGGCAGAACTGCAAAGCCACTGACCACTCAGGGTCTATCCACTCCAGATAGTTGCACTTTAGTTCAGGCTAAAATTCAGAAAAAATATTGTCAATCATACTACAAAAGAGATGTTCTTGTTCTCAATAAGAAATTGTGATCATTTAAGAGCAGAAACAATTATGAAAGCCTATGAAATTAATATGTGTTGTCAATAAGAAATTTTTGTCAATTTTAACAACATATAAACTAAATATATGTTGTCAATAATTATAACAACAACTATATTATTTCCACCAAATTATTTAATATAGCAAAATTTCCTACTGGCATTAACAATTTTGTACACTACTAAATTATTTGGAGCAAATTACACTGGCAGAGCATAATTTCCTACTGGCAGAGCATCATTTCCTACTGTGAGAGGATAACCACCAAATTATATCCAACTGTGGGCAGTGACAATTCTTTACACTAATAAGCAGAGCAAAATTTCCTTCTGGCAATTGAATGGAGCAGAAACTAACTAAGATTAACTAATTACAGTACTAAGCAACATACCTTCTCCTCAGCACAAGCAAGAAAACGTCGGCCAGTGTCCATAGATCCAAATGCTACTAGCCTGAGGCAAGGCAATCGATGCAGACAGCGAGAGGAGAGCTCATGAGCAATGCCACTCCATTCATAGCATGGGATAGTCCTAGGAAGCTAAAACCCCAAGAGATTGAACAAATCAGCGAGTTGGTAAGAAATCCCCAACTCAAGAACCCTAACCCTAAATGCTGGAATCCCCAAATGAACGTACCTGGCTAGTCACTGACTCGTCGTCCGAAGAAGAAGAGCTTGACCCCTCGCTCCAAGAAACCATGGCGGAGCGGCGGCGAGACGACGGTGGCGGCGCCGGCGGTCGTCGAGGTCGAGACAGAGCGGTGGATGTGGTCTGGTGCGACCAGCGACCCGCGCGGCCCACTAATACACGGGCGCAGAAACGGCCGTCACCCTCCGTCTTGTAGGGTAACGCAGCAGAAAACAAAAATTTTCCGACCTATGCACCAGCCCAGGACCACTATGGAGACTGCATACAAGGTTTGATCATTTTCGTTACCGACTCGTAGCGCAGCGGAAGTAGTCGATGACGATCGGCGGTGCAGATCCCCGCAGCTAGGATTTACAACCTCCCAACCGCGAGGATGTATACCCTCGTCTTCCCTTCGGACAGCCCTCTGGGAGGTGGTCGAACAGTCCCCCGGACGGTGTCGCAGACAGCCCTTCGGGAGGACCTTCGAAACTCGAACGGTCACTCGGACAGCCCTTCGGGAGGACTCACAGAACTTGGACCGTCACTTGGACAGCCCTTCGGGAGGCACTCACGAACAGCCCCTCGGGCACTAAGATCGAAACTACGACCTCTCTACAGAGTTGCACACATACGGTGTCATCTATCCGGCAGGGCTTCGCCGTCCAGAACTAGTTCCCACCGGAACCCAGACAGCCTTTCGGCTCTACGAAACTCTTTTCGTGGGAGGGAGAGAGAAGCCAGATCATTGCATGGCACTTGTATGTGAGAAGGGATGAGTCTTTAGGCAGCCCCCTCCACCCCTATTTATAGGCCAAGCCCAAGGGTGGCTTCTCCAAGAAGCCAAGGGGAAAAATACCAAAGGACCCTCAAGGTGGCTTCTCCAAGAAGCCACCCAAAAAGCACTTTCACTATTCACGACGACATTTTTCAGCGTCCGTTCGTACTGAAAATATTTATGTGGGCTTAGAACATTTCCAGTACCCACTAAAATAATTTTCAACGCATTCTGGAACAATTCCAGATTAGTGATTTTCATCTGCGAAAAGCATCTGAAGTGGTTCCGGCAGCTCCGGAACATTTCCGGTTTTTCTTCCAGAAAATTCCCAAAAGTTTTCAGAATGATTCTGGCACCCTCCAAGAATTATCGGGCATGTGCCGAAACCAATTTGACTTTATGGTATCCTCTGAAACAACTTTTCAGTTTCACCGGAACTCATCCGGTGACCTCTCTCTGCGGAACTTTTCCGCTGTCCGAAACTTTTTCGGTGTCCGAAACTTTTTCGGTGATTTTCTCTCAGACTCCCTGTCTAGTATTCAGCAGATAGATGACCCTTAAGCGTGTGACCCTATAGGTTCGATGAAGTATAGACATGACCCGGAACCCCTTCCGATCAATGATCAACATCGGAGCCGTGGACACCCATATTGACCCCTATACCCACATGAATGAATATTCGAGTGAACCTCCAGTTGCCGTGTGCTATTCCTGTTGCTTCGCGATATGTTACAAATACCCGAGGTGAGACATGATGGCATTCCCGTGGATCAACAACTTGTCCACTATGCTAGTTACCTCGTTACCGGTATTGTTCTCTTTTCTCGTTACCGTGTTCCGGCATCCCCGTGATCAAATCACAAAGTGTCTGGCCAGACGATGATGGATACCGTAACACCGAGAGGGCCCAGAGATATCTCTCCATCGTCGGAGGAGCAAATCCCAATCTTGAGCTATCAAGTTACTTAACATACTTTCCCATGAACCCGTAAGCCGCCGTAATAGCCATCCAGTTACGGATGACGTTTAACAAACCCCAAAGTTCATGAATCAAGCATGAAGAAACTTGATACTCTCATGGTCTGAGGAATCATGCAAACGTTAACCATCTCTGTGTTATTAACCATTAACTTGTGACGAAAGAATCTCATAGCATAACATCAATCGGGTCGATTCAACACAAATGTTCTTCTAACACTGTGCCCTCAAAGTTGCTGGCATAGACATGCCCATGATCAGGAAAACAGAACCATCATGCAACACTTGAGCTAGTCTTAGAGGCCAGACTAGGAATACATTTTACCGTTTATTATCCCACACGTGCATATGAGTCTTCCTCCGGGCCTCGTTTTATTTGCAGACTCGAGAATCATTGCAGTTATAGCATGGAACATAAACCTAATTATGAACAGGGAGATAATCAATAACATTTATTATTGCCTCTAGGGCATATCTCCTACATACTCCCACTTGCACTAGAGTCAATAATCTAGTTAATGCTAATGCACTTTACACTTGTGGCACACCGGTGTAAATATGCTTCGCTTGTGGTATAGCCTGAATGTCCAACGGATCTGACGACTTCAGCTCCGTGTGTATCTTTGCATATCCTCGCGTTTTCACGCTTTCACAAAAGTCATATTTTGTGTGGACTTGGCTTGGTATGTATGCGAATCACAGGTCGAACCTGGATTCCTCAGACTGAGTTATGGAGCAACTACTTGCAGTAGTGTCCCATTGACAAAAGCCATCTTGGAACCATACTAAGTTCATGAATGAACTATATGATTCAACATCTTGTTTGTCGCTTTTAAAAGCGGCAACATACTTTGCCTCTGTTATAGAATTCGCCACAGTAACTTGTTTGGAACAATTTCCAACTACCGTGCCACCATATTGTGTGTTACACAAAACCCTCAATTTAAATCGAAAATCGCTTGGAGCATGGATGAAGACTGTATTGATGTAACCTTTTACAATGAACTCTTCATGATCTCCGCTTGCGAGAAAACATGTCATCGGTGCTACTATAGTACTCAATGACCCTTTTTCACTGTTGTCCCATGATCAGTACTTTTGATC
Organism: Thinopyrum elongatum; assembly: GCA_011799875.1. NCBI lineage: Eukaryota > Viridiplantae > Streptophyta > Magnoliopsida > Poales > Poaceae > Thinopyrum > Thinopyrum elongatum. The sequence goes on from CM022302.1 coordinate 511,410,465, forward strand.
ACTTTGGTATCTATACTCGCAACAACTTTGGAAGTATTGGACATATCTGGTTTGTTTTTACATACCATGGAATACATGATTAATCCAAACACAAGAGTGTGTGGAATCTCCATCATGTATTTTGCTCATCAGTGTTTTGGGACACCGAGTCTTGCAAAAACTCTTTCCATGTGACTTCGGCAAGAATCACTCCTTGATGTTTTTAATGCTAAAAGGTTTTAGCATCTTGTCAATATGTATCTTTGCTCAGACCCATTAGGTAAATCTATCTCCATAGATCATCATGCCTAATATAAAGGCTATTTAGCCCAAGCACTTCATCGAAAAACTATTTTCAAATGAAGTCCTAATTCGTGTCAAGAAATTTATTTCCAATTAACAATGTGTCAAGCACACAACGTTTTTTAGAAATTTTATTATGCTCCCACTTACTTTCTTGAATCATAAGAATCTTCTTTACCCATTGATGAAGTCAAACCCCTTTGACCATTTCATCAAAACACGAAGATTCCAACTCCATTTTGCTCTCTTCTGTCCATTGCTGGAACTCTGAAGTTTGCATACTTACTAGCATCCTCTGGAATGACAAAATACCTTGGACTGTAACACATGCAAGTCCTTGGTTTTATTTCCATCAGATGGAAATCCTTTTGTCATCCTTTGTTTCATATCTCATGATTTGAAATATGTATTAATTGCTAGTTCAACCCGAACCGACTTAAAGCATCGCTACGGTGAAACAACCTCATCGTAGTCAACTCCTTGAACTTGTATATTGTAACAAGTCGAGCTTTATGGATAAAACATTTTTACCCGTATCAGTTTTTAGTTCCATAAAATTCGTTAGACTCTAAGTCTTCCGAAAGGTGTATCAAGGTTTTAATCTTGAAACATTTATATGGAGACTATCTCGGATTGTATTGGCATTTAGCCAATTCCGGAGTCAGGGCCCATCAACGCTTCCTTGTGTATCGTAGGTATACTGTTGTCTAACAACAATATCTCGTTTGCGCACCTGAGAGGTTTGCACGAGCCTTGCCTACGTGGTTCAGCTGCAAGTTCGACTGAAGTCCATACATTTTATTCTAGAGACTTCCGTATCAGTCGCAGTAGGAAACTCCGGAATTACTTCCAAGGTCTCTTTCCTTTGACCTGATGACGAAGATACTGTTTACCTCGTCGAGTTGCACTATTCTCCCACTCACCTTTTTGAAAGAACCATTTTCTTCAAAAAGGATACCGTTCTTTGTGGCAAACCTATTTGCCTCGGTATAGTGAGGGAGGAATACCCAATTGCTTGGGATAACCTACAAGGTAGCACTTGTCTGATTTGGAATAGGTTTGTAACCTTTTACACAAGCCCCATATTCCAAATGTTTAAGAAAAGATATAACATGGTTGGGCGTACCATACCATGGCGTCATTTCAACAGACCTGATGGAGCTCTTTTCAGTGTAAAAGCCGTAGTCTCTAAAGCATCACTCTTTAAAAGGGATAATGGCAAATTTATATATGTCATCTTTGATCTTACCATGTCATAAATGGTTTGATTACATCTTCACGGACTTTCCACATGCAATGGTGTTCCGGGAGGTGCAAGTTATGAAACTACTTTCAGAACTCATCAGACATTCGCTAAACTTGTAACTCAAATATTCCTTTCTGCAATCGAATTGTAGAAACATAATTTTCTTGTTACAATAACCATCTACTTCATTTTTGAAAACCTTTTGAATGAATTCAAAAGATCCATACTTACGTCTCATCAAGTAAATATCCACATATCTACTTGAGTCATTTCTGAAGATAGATAAATCCACTACTAACAACATTTATCGGACTACACCCATCAAATGTATGATCACCAATAAGTTTGTTGTCCGTTCCTTATGGCCTGTGAACGGTATTTCAGTCACTTCACTTTTCGGAGGAAAGTTGCAAGTGTCAGATGATTCAAAATCAAAGGACTTCAAAAATCCATCATAATGGAATTTATCCATGCGGGTTTCTCCAATGTGACCAAATGTAGTGCCACACTTGTGTGGTATTCTCTTAGTCTTGCGACATTTAGCGTCAGTGTTATGGATGTATCATATTACTATCAATATTCATAACATACATCCCATCTGGATGGAAGCATGGCTCTAAATGTTATTCATAACACTGAACAACAATTGTTCTTTTATGAACAACCCTTTTGCAACAACATTGTGCAAGGGGCTAGAGTGTAAAACTCTAAAATGAATTATGAAAGTAAATCCAGAGGTAATATATTAATATCATTATTCATAACATACATTTCATTCTCAATGAAAGTATGGCCCTTATGTTATTCATAACTTCGAACATAAAAAGTTCTCTCATGAACAACCTTCTTGCAAGATACCTTATGCAATGGGCTAGAGTTTAAAACTCTAAATGAATTATGAAAACAAATATAGACAGTAATACACCGATGGAAGGTATAGTAACATTTACTATGTTCCCTGTGTATAGCTAAACCTCATTCCTGGCTAGTTTTTCAGGCCATAGTAGTTCTTACATCGATTTGCAACAGAAAGCAATCGAGTGGGTATCTTTGTGATTAACTCACAATACCCAAGAATTAGTGATTAACAATTTAATCATAATTCCCAAGAACTATATCTTTGACCAGCCTTCTATACATCAAAAACTTGTATGACATTCATACATGAGCTGGATATTCCAGTCTTCTTTCTTTTTTCCTTTATACTTCTAACAGTTTAACTTTTAGTATTTCTCCTACTTCCAGAAGAAGCACCCAACTTAAGAGTGGCGTTAGCCCCGGACTTCCTAGGCGTGAAAGTTTCACTAACACCCTTTGGACACTTCCTTTCTCTTTAAGTTGTTGTTTTCTTCACCTTTCATCATATGACAGGCGTTCTTCTGGATCCCTCTCTTATCAGTCTAATGCATAGTAAACTCCTTTACTAATAGTTTGCTAACAAACATTGCTTTGGATATCTCATATCTTTTAGCCTTTGTCTGTCTCTGAAAATGATTTTCAGATTCCATGAATATCACATAACTATCCAAACTTTTGAAGTTCGGGTCTCATGGAAGTAAACATATTACACTTGATTGAAAACGGAATTCTAGCTTTTGGGTCGAAGGACGTGAGTCACATGATCCATAGCATAAGCGAGAGAATACCGAAAGTATGCGATAGGACAAAGTCCTTCTCAGCACTTTTGAGGACAATCCTCACATTACGTTACCAACCGTAAAGTTTTAACCAGATATTTAACAGCTATTCAATATTAATAGGGAAGGTGGAAACGCGAGCCATTATTCTACAACTATTATGCATATAACACTTAGACAGTGTTCACAATTAATTGCACTGAGAATTAAACAAGATAATTCTACAGTGCGCTCCCACTCAAATCAATATCTCTCATAATTGATTGTGAGTGATTCAAGATCCGCATTTCAATTCAACGCCATTGATGGTAGCATCACTGATGACGAAAATCTCAATCGGTAGGCAAACTTGCCAATCACATCTCTATGTGACTCTTGTTCATCTTTCGATGCGTGTGTTCCGAGCTCATGACTTTCATGCCTGAACGTCAAGACAACCAAGTGATCTCACTGCGAGGTCTCAACTCACCCGCCTCACACATCCCTAATCGTTCGTACCCATGTTAGCATGTGATACCCCGAAAAGTTAGGTGCCGTGACGGTGCTACACTTGGGAGAACACTAACTACTTGATATTTTTGTGAGAGATCACCCTAATAAAAGCGACTACCGCGCAATCAAGAAGGGTGCATCATAAGGGATAAACATCTCAGGCAATTCATAATAGCATGATATGGTATAGCCCTTTCTGACGGAGAAGTCTTGTATTTCTTCGTCTTTGGCATTCTCGTCGGTGTTCACCTTGGCGAAGATTGCCACCACCTTATCGATGCACCAGATAATATTGCTATCTCTATAGCTAATAAAATAATGCATTACTTAAGGTTGACACACAGGTCAATAAAGTGACAATCATATGGCTCCAGCCATCATGCCGAATCATGACACACAGGTCATGTTAATCAATTTACATTATATAGTCATCTCATACATAATCAAATTATTATGAGCACTGCTATACCACATCACATGCACATGCAAACCCTCCTGCAAAACCAAGTTAGACGCCTCTAATCGGTTCAGCAAAAACTTGTTTTACGTGGCTTCTAAGGTTTCGAAACAAACCAAAGCTACCAACGTCCATCATCAAGTATGATAATCCAAGTCGCTAGATTAACATCGCGGGGTGTATGAGACACGAGATAATAAAATCTCGAGCCCCATACTGAACTTCGTCATACGCATGACCCCCGTGCAGATCATATCTACATTGCCCTTTCGTCTGCGAAATTTCATCTTTCTTTTTAACTACGATGGAATTCAATGAACTGTTAGCACTTCGTTGATCAATCAGGATCGCGGATTGCCAGAACATTGAAACTCCACCATGCTGTTATCAAGATCAGAAATATGCAAATTCCAGGGAAGCAACAAGAATATCGGGTAACAGATTTCATCTGCTACCCGCACAAATAATTTTCAGTAATAGAACTCATCTACTACCTAATTATATTGTGCAACACCCATACATCTCATGTATTCTAGATCGCAACCTGCATCTACGCATAGCACGGCTCTGATACCACTGTAGGGTAACGCAGCAGAAAACAAAAATTTTCCGACCTACGCACCAGCCCAGGACCACTATGGAGACTGCATACAAGGTTTGATCATTTTCGTTACCGACTCGTAGCGCAGCGGAAGTAGAGTCGATGACGATCGGCGGTGCAGATCCCCGCAGCTAGGATTTACAACCTCCCAACCGCGAGGATGTATACCCTCATCCGCGCCCAGGACAGCCCTCCGGGAGGCGGTTGAACAGTCCCCCGGACAGTGTCGCGGACAGCCCTTCGGGAGGACCTTCGAAACTCAGACGGTCACTCGGACAGCCCTTCGGGAGGACTCACAGAATTTAGACCGTCACTTGGACAGCCCTTTGGGAGGCACTCTCGAACAGCCCCTCGGGCACTAAGATCGAAACTACGACCTCTCTACAGAGTTGCACACATACGGTGTCATCTATCCGGCAGGGCTTCGCCGTCCAGAACTAGTTCCCACCGGAACCCAGACAGCCTTTCGGCTCTACGAAACTATTTCGCGGGGAGGGAGAGAGAAGCCAGATCATTGCAATGGCACTTGTATGTGAGAAGGAGTGAGTCTTTAGGCAGCCCCCTCCACCCCTATTTATAGGCCAAGCCCAAGGGTGGCTTCTCCAAGAAGCCAAGGGAAAAATACCAAAGGACCCTCAAGGTGGCTTCTCCAAGAAGCCACCCAAAAAGCACTTTCACTATTCACGACGACATTTTTCAGCGTCCGTTCGAACTGAAAATATTTATGTGGGCTTAGAACATTTCCAGTACCCACTAAAATAATTTTCAACGCGTTCTGGAACAATTCCAGATTAGTGATTTTCATCTGCGAAAAGCATCTGAAGTGGTTCCGGCAGCTCCGGAACATTTCCGTTTTTTCTTCCAGAAAATTCCCAAAAGTTTCCAGAATGATTCTGGCACCCTCCAAGAATTATCGGGCATGTGCCGAAACCAATTTGACTTTATGGTATCCTCTGAAACAACTTTTCAGTTTCACCGGAACTCATCCGGTGACCTCTCTCTGCGGAACTTTTCCGCTGTCCGAAACTTTTTCGGTGTCCGAAACTTTTTCGGTGATTTTCTCTCAGACTCCCTGTTTAGTATTCAGCAGATAGATGACCCTTAAGCGTGTGACCCTATAGGTTCGGTGAAGTATAGACATGACACGGAACCCCTTCCGATCAATGATCAACATCGGAGCCGTGGACACCCATATTGACCCCTATACCCACACGAATGAATATTCGAGTGAACCTCCAGTTGTCGTGTGCTATTCTTGTTGCTTCGCGATATGTTACAAATACCCGAGGTGAGACATGTTGGCATTCCCGTGGATCAACAACTTGTCCACTATGCTAGTTACCTCGTTACCGGTATTGTTCTCTTTTCTCGTTACCGTGTTCTGGCATCCCCGTGATCAAATCACAAAGTGTCTGGCCAGACGATGATGGATACCGTAACACCGAGAGGGCCCAGAGATATCTCTCCATCGTCGGAGGAGCAAATCCCAATCTTGAGCTATCAAGTTACTTGACATACTTTCCCATGAACCCGTAAGCCGCCGTAATAGCCATCCAGTTACGGATGACGTTTAACAAACCCCAAAGTTCATGAATCAAGCATGAAGAAACTCGATACTCTCATGGTCAGAGGAATCATGCAAACGTTAACCATCTCTGTGTTATTAACCATTAACTTGTGACGAAAGAATCTCATAGCATAACATCAATCGGGTCGATTCAACACAAATGTTCTTCTAACACTGTGCCCTCAAAGTTGCTGGCATAGACATGCCCATGATCAGGAAAACAGAACCATCATGCAACACTTGAGCTAGTCTTAGAGGCCAGACTAGGAATACATTTTACCGTTTATTATCCCACACGTGCATATGAGTCTTCCTCCGAGCCTCGTTTTATTTGCAGACTCGAGAATCATTGCAGTTATAGCATGGAACATAAACCTAATTATGAACAGGGAGATAATCAATAACATTTATTATTGCCTCTAGGGCATATCTCCTACACGTCTAACGTCGTCCGTCAGCCCGCGCCACGTAGACCCGACAGGTGGGTCCCACCTGTCGGTTTCGCTGTTTCCGCGGCCAAATCAGCCCGTCAGTGCTCCGCGTTACTGATTAGTCTTAGAGTTGGTGGTTTTTTGTGACATGGCTCAAATCTGGTACTGACCTGTTACCCTAGCCTCAAGTGTGGTGGTTTTGGGTAAATAACTCCCTAACGGACTGCTTGCAGGTTCAGTTTCAGACAAACTTTCTTCTCTGTTCTTGTGATGGCTGGGTCATTGAAGATCAGTTCACAAGCAGGGGATGTTTTGAAATTGACAATGATGTGCTCATCAAGACACGGAATCTGAGTTTTCGATGCTGCTGACATACAGGAGGCTGATCAAGGCTGGGATCAAGATATAGGTGTTCAGGACTTCAGGTAAGCGCTGAAGAGCCTGAGACTGGGAAAGTTCTTTTTCCAATGCAGACATGCAGCACAGAATGTTTTCAGTTTGTGTAACATGTTTTCACTGTTGAGTGCAGCGGCGACACGGATTCGGTGACCGCGACGAGGTTTTCGCTCAACCACAACGGTCGGAAGACCAAGATTCGCTGGTACCCATGGTACTCAGCCGGTCAGGTACTCATGACGTCATTGTTGTTCTTCACTTACAGTGTATACAACAATTTTGCTTGCCGTGACAGGGTAACATCTTTGCATTTGCAGCCTTGCAGGTATACGACGATGATCGAAGGTGTATGAAGGGCTGACATTTGCGTCGGCGAGGGGGAGGCGAGGCGAAGGGCATGAGGTGCCATTGTTCCGGCCAAGGAGAGCGTTCAGGTGATGAAAAAAAATCCCCTTCTCTCGCCCGGGCCGCTCTCGCGGGCGGCAGGGCGAAACCCTAGCCGCCGCCCGCCAGCAACCCCTCCCCACCTTCCCTCCTCCCCGCCACCGCCGGAGGGCGCCGCCGGGCGAAGCCCAGCTGGCGTCGGTGGCGGCGGGGTTCCTCTCCCTCCTCCCCTGGTGTCCTGTGGCGCGAGACACAGAGTCCGGGCAAGGAGCACGGAGCTCGCGCAGGGCGGCGCGGCGGCGACCCGGGCGGCTGTGCGGCAGAGCGGCGGTGGCTGCGTGGAGTTGGTGGCGGGGCGTGCTGGCGCGTCGGGGACGGCGGGGCAGCAGGCTGCGGCGGTAGCTTCGTCAGATCCGGCGGGAGGCGACGAGGGCTGCGGCGGCGCGGGCTGGGGGCGGCTGCCGACTTGGCTGGGCTGGCCCCTGGCGTGGTGGGGCGTGGGCGGCTGACACGGCCACGACTTCGCTGGTCGGACGGCAGGGACATGCTTGGCGGCTTCCATTGGCGGCCTTGGGCGCGGATCTGTTGGGCTGTGTACTGGACCTTGCAGGGCGTGCGTGTGCCTTGCCGTTGTTCGGTTCGGCCGTCGCGCGGTGGTGGCTCTCGCCGGTGAGGCGGCCACCGCGGCTCTGGTGGTGGTGGTTGGCGTTCGGCGGCGGGGTGCGGGTGGTGCTGCTCCTCTCTTCTCTTAGGTCCGGGCTAGCGGCGTGGGCGTCTCCCGCCGCGGAGATGGCCATGACTTGGGGCTCGTGCTCGGGCGGACCAGCTTGGGGCCCGGGGCGGGTCGGAGCTCCGGCTCTGGGTAGGTGATGGTAGGTGCGGTCCAGGTGGTGCCCACGAGCAATGGGAGTCATGTCCTTGCGGGTACAGTGGTTGATGGTGGTGGTCGGGACAATGCTCCTCCGTCAGGCAGATCGGAGCCAGAGGCCACGGGCATGGCGTCGTGGGAGTCAGCTCGGCGACGGCCGTTGGTAGCCATGGGGTTGTTTCTTCCCCGGTCAACTGGGACTAGGTGGGGACGCAGGCGTGGGCGCCTCCGACGCTGGAGGCACCGACCCAGACTCCGTGGCTAATGCCGGGCTAGGAGTGAAAGGAGTCACCTTTCACTCTTCCGACCCAGACTCCGTGGCTAATGCCGGGCTAGGAGTGAAAGGAGTCACCTTTCACTCTTCCTACCGTGGTGGGTGCTCCGTGATGTGGATAGGGGCGGTGTCTGCGACAAGGATGCCGGGGTGGCGGCCCCGGATGGCGGTCCGCATGGTTGGCTCTCCGGCGGGCTTCATGGCGGTGGTGGTGGCTTTCCTCTTGGTCTTGTGGGCGGCAAGAGGTGTAGCGGCGGGTAGCTCGGTGTGCTCTCTGCCATTGGCAGTGGGGACGCCCCGATCCAGACCTGGCGATCGGACCTCATCGCGCTTGTCCTGGAGGCCTCATGGTTGACACGGTGGAGCTGCCGAGCGAAAGCTCTGCACTTTGTCGCCGACGGCGGCGACGCCCGCAGGCGTCGCTCTCTTCCTGAAGACGTCGTCGTGGTGCTCCTCTTCGTGTCAGGGTTCCGGGTGAAAACCCTTGTTCATGGTGGACTCGGCAGCGGCGTCGCTTCGCGTCGTTTCCCTCCTAAGGGCGTTGTGGTGGAGCTTAGGTGTCTAGGGCGTTGCGTGGCGTTGTACTCTGATCTTCCTGTGCTTTCTTTCGGTAGCGTAGTCGCGTGCGTCTTGCGTGGACCGATGATCTTGGGATTGGCATTTGAGGGCTATTCCATCACCTTGTATCGTTCAACCGTGTACTATGTCGGTTGGTGCTTTATATATAAAGCGGGGCGAAAGTCTGTTTCGAGCTAAGGAGAGCGTTCAGGATGTTCCTGTCATTCCTGGCTGGTAAGCCATTGCCCAAATCTTGAAGGTTCTTGCCTGCCATGGACTGCTGATGTGCAGCATGATGCCTAGCTAAAAGGGTCTGAAAACAGTGAGAGATGGATGGAGAGAGTGATGTAGAGTGCTTGCGAGTAGAAAATATCTAGTAGTACTTCATAGGTGATGATTAATTGATTTGGTACTGGGGAAAAGGATGAGGAGAAACAAGGGTGCTTATGCCATGGAAACCATGGGCATTGCAGCAACGAGCAAATAAATTTGAAGGCTCTGTTTTTTATGTTGTCTGATCAGTTATCACTATGAAATTTCCGCATCAAGAATATTGTATTGTATGATGTATCTCCTGTGCCAAACAAAGCAGCGAGGGACAAAAAAGATGAACATTACCAATATCCTCTTGGTGTCAGGGCAAGCACGGCATATCTTCTTCGGCTTCGAGTCAGTGGCAGGAGTTGCTGGGACTTCGTTCACAATGGTGCCTGCACGGGTGTTCACAATCGAGCTACCCATTTCAGCAGCAGACACTCAGGTACGATCTGAGGGTGGGGGAAAGGGAATTCACGTCAGCCTCCGTTGATCACGGGTGGAGTATATCCGTACATTACAACAGAATAACCAAAAAACATGCTGTTCTTCGATCACAACACAGTGGATAACAGGACAAGCGGATATTGGAACATTACAGTGTTATATCTGAACTTACTGGGGAGCAAAAACCGATCATTTACCCGCAAAAAAAAGAAAACGAGATCAATTTCGTGCAGCAATAGGAATTGCGCAAGATGGAACTGCAAGTGTGCAACCACCAGATTAATTCAGTGTCAGGTCAAATATGACCCAACAGTCGGTCATCTGAATTTATTCTCGGAAACAGCCCGCCTCTGAAGGCCTGAATCATTCGAGCAAAGGTAACCCGAAAGCCGAATGATTTAATAAGAAAATAAACGGGCGTAACAGCATCGGATCAACCGCCGATTCACGCTGCTCTTGCAGAGCCCACACCACAAGTACGCCCAATCGCGGAGTAAACAGAGATGTATGCCGGAGAAGAGAGGAGAGATTACTTGCCTGGAGGAGCAGAGGAAGTTGAATGGGGAAGGAGGGAGCGCCGCCGCCGCCGCCGCCTTGGTGTGTGCGCCGCGGTCGGTATGTAGGGTGGGTTCTATGCGTGACGGCCGCCGCGCGGTGGCCGTCAGCGTGTCTGGCTCTTCTTCTTGGGGCATACCAAATCCGGTTCACCCGCAAGTCATTTTTACCTGAGCCGGGAGCTACCGGTGGCTTACCACCAATGATGTACTGACGTATGTAAAGTCGTGGAACCATATGCATGTATATATGAAAGCAATGGCGGAGCTTGATCAAAATTATAGGAGAGGCTAACCCATGTAGGAGGAGCCATTCAATAAAAATTAGGCAAAAACTCCATCATTTCTGTCTAATTAAGTGCTAATGATATAGCAAAACAACACTAGTTGGGGGGCCATGGCCCAGGTTGGCCCTAAGAAAGCTCCGCCACTGTATGAAAGTATTTGGTGGAGATCACCTCTTGTATTTTTGATTTAGTCAAATCAATGCCATGATAGTGTAGTACCTTTTTACAGAGGTGATACGCATGCATGCATGCAGCATCTCTCTCCAACATATCCATGCATTTTCTCTTTGTTTAAAATTTTAGATGCCCAATATTTTCAACAGTAATGATCTATCACTGAAATTTTTTATATATTCAAATTCCTGAACATATGATCTTTAGAACAAGACCAATCTTGAATATATTTAAACTAGTTTCATTTTTGCTATTTCAATCATATTAAATTATCAATTTCACTCATTTCAAATTTACTTATTCAAAATAATTGTAATCAGTATTGAAATGATTGAAACCGTTTTCTGAAGAAAAACAATCATGCCTATGAAACATATTTCAACGTGAACTTGTTATTCCAGAGATGCGACACTAGTGAAATATATTTTTTGAAATGAGTGAAATCAGGTTTCTGAAATTAGTGAAATATGTTTTTTTTAATTCAGCAAAACCAATGTTTTGAAATAAGTGAAATTGTATTTTTATAAATGAGCAAAATATGTTTTATGAAGTGGGTGAAATTGTTTTTTCAATTGATAACTTTTTGAATTGTGTGAAATAGGTTTTTTGAAATAATTGAAATCAGTTCTTTGCATCAAGCATCAAATGAGCGAAATTAGCTTTTGAAAATTATTAAAACATGTTTTTCTTTCAATTGAAACGACTGAAATCAGTTGTATCAAATGAGTGAAATCGGTTGTTTGATGAAATGAGTGAAATCAGTTTTTAAAATGTGTGAAATAAATTTTGAATACTCCTAACTCCATCTTTTGAAAATGTGCGAAATAAATTTTGAATGAGCCTAAATCCATCATTTGAAAATGAGTGAAATAAAGTTTGAATGAGCCTAAATTCATCTTTTAAAATGTGTGAAATAAATATCATTTCACAGTGAAACAATTTTTTGTTTTATGAAAGTCATTTCAAAGATAACTGAAATATATAAAATAAAAAGTAGTTTAAATATATCCAAGATTGGTCTTGTTTTGAAGATCTTGTCATCACGATTCCAAATATATAAAAAGTTTCAAAAATGAACATTTTGTTTAAGAGATATGAATCATTCAAGATATGAGGATGAAATTAAATACATGTCAATTGTACGGAGAAAGAGAACACATGAAGCGCTGTGTAAGTGGTGAGAGAATGCATGCATGCATTGTACTCTGCACCCCGTCCCTCTCTCCTATGTAAAAGCTGACACTGTCTGAGGCAAGTACAAGTAAAGCTCTGTTTAATCTGATGTATTTGCATATGAAAAGTAAGTGTATAAAACCTACATAGATCTTGACGAAAGTGGTGAACTGTGGATTGCACACCGGTACACCCCAGCACCGGTAAAAAAACTTTTTCGTGAGGTCACCTTTCAAATCGCCGCGTCCACAGCCGAGATCCTGGTATCCTGTACCCTAAATCCATACTATGCATGCAACATGGAACATAATACGTAGATCATCAATGAAACAAACGGACGTTACACAAAACCACCACATTGAAGGCGACTTTTGCGAAAAAGACTACCCTACAGATTCTCTGCAGAAAACACCGCGTCTACGGTAATTCTTTTGCAGAAAGCACTGATCGGCGGAATGGGCCGTGTTAAACCTGTGTATGACAGGTGGGGCCAGTTTTTTGCGTACGTGGCACTGTCGGCCGTCCCGACAGCACCCGACGCCGTTAGACGCCGGTACCGTTCGCTCCCTCCTGTCTCTTAAGACCGAACCGGTCTGGTCGGTCGGTTCTGCTCCTGGACCTCCACCTTCTCTCTCTCGTTCCTTCTTTCTTCGGCTACTTCTCTCCCTCTCTCTTCTCTCCTTCATTCTCCTCAGCCGGGAGATAGGTGAGAAGTACGCCCCGGGGGGGCGCGGGTCGGGTCTCCTCTACCGCCGCCCCGTCAGCGCCCTCGCGCGCTGCCCCCCCCTCCCCCCCCCCCCCCGCTCGCGTCTCTTTCACGTAAGTATTTGTTTTTTTCCTTTTCTTTATTGTACAGCGGTACTTTCGTATAGTGACACTTCCCCTGTGTGGAGTACATGAGTTCTGCTTCCGACGACGGCATCATTAAGGTCAGTTCTTACAGTTAGGGTTAGGGTTAGGGTTTGGTACTCTGGGATCTCTCGATCCAGCTTGTTCTCAATATTGTGGATCAATGTTGTGCCACTCCAGGCTCCTGCTAGCACTGAAGACTCTGATTTCGAGGGCCCTGAGACGGACTTGCTTGTTTTGTGCCATGGACACGGCAAGGCAGCAGAGAGGGCAGTTGCTTTCGAAGGGATTCACACTGGAAGGAGGTATCTTCGTTGTGCAGAGAAGGTATGAAGTTACCATTGGCTTTGTTTAATAAGTATATGTACTATGTTAGCATTGTTTAGTGGATCTGGCAACATTGTTTAGTTAGGACAGTGGATGAAGTCATTGTTTACTCTGCCACCATTTTATAGTCTGGATCTGGCTACATTTTATTAGGATCTGGCAACATTTTTTAGTTAGGACAATGGAATGTTAATTATAAAATAAGGCAAAAGATGCATAGGTTAGCACACCATAACAGTTTAGTAAGTACTTGTTTACTTTTGAGCACTTCATTGTTTACTTTAGGACAGGCCTGCAGCTTGGATACTCTGCCAGCAATGTTTACTTTTGAGCACAACATCATTAGCAAATATTCTTCCTTGACCTTGCCAGTTCTGAATTTTAGGAGACTTTATAAATAATCTGCCAACATTATTTACTGTATTTTTTCAGGAAGGTAGAAGCTGTGGACTAGTTGAATGGCTTGATCTAGCTTGGCCCATCTGTCTTGAGAATGCATTGTCCAAGTTATGGCATATGTATGAAGAGACTAAGAGAAACAGGACAGAAGACAATTTGATGAATTCATTTACTGTCCACCAGCTGACACAAGAGAAGAACAAGCTGAATGCCAGCTATGAGAAGTTGGTTGAAGATGTGAATGCACTTTTGGATGCCCAACAGCAGAGGGCAGACATGGAAAAGACAGATGCAGAAACCAAGAAGTTGCAGGAGAAGTATGACATGGTTAAGAACCTGGCAGCTGCTCAAGCCAATGTCATTAGGAACATGAAGGTGAAGCTAGCTGAAGAGAGGAAGAACTTGCAGATCCACATTGATGAGCTCCAGAAGAGTGTGGAAGAGAGCAATGTGAAGTTGCATGAGAGCAATGTGCAGCTGCAGGACAACAAGGTGAAGCTGCAGGATAGCAATTTGAAGCTGCAGGGGATCAAGGCCATCCTAACTGAATGAGCACCTGGCTATGGGGCACTATCATTTGCATTTGCTGACCTTTTGTAGGTTGTGGTTTGGCTGTGCTTTAATGATAGTAGTTTATGAACTAGAGTACTACTGAACTATGGTTGTGTAATGTATGGATTATGTATGGATTATGTATGGATTTGAAGTTATGCTGAATGTGATGGTATTTAGAGTTGGTGCATATGATCTTAAGTAAGCTATTTTATAATTGTTGATTGTGATCTTAAGTATTATTCTTTGCAACTGATGATTGTGATTTGAAGTTAGGGTTTTAGGTTTTTGTCGACGCCGAGGCATCAATTAGGGTGAAGTTGAGGTTTTAGGGTTTTTGTCGACGCCGAGGCATCAATTATGGTGAAGTTGTGGTTTTGGGGGTTTTGTCGAAGCCGAGGCATCAATTGGGTGCAGTTGGGGTTTTAGGGTTTTTGTCGACGCCGAGGCATCAATTAGGGTGAAGTTGAGGTTTTAGGGTTTTTGTCGACGCCGAGGCATCAATTGATGGTGAAGTTGTGGTTTTGGGGGTTTTGTCGACGCCGAGGCATCAATTAGGGGTGAAGTTGGGGTTTTAGGTTTTTTGTCGACGCCGAGGCATCAATTAGGGTGAAGTTGTGGTTTTTGGGGGTTTTGTCGACGCCGAGGCATCAATTGGTGAAGTTGGGGTTTTAGGTTTTTGTTGACGCCGAGGCATCAATTAGGGTGAAGTTGTGGTTTTGGGTTTGTGCGACGCCGAGGCTCAATTAGGGTGAAGTTGGGGTTTTAGGGTTTTTGTCGACGCCAAGGCATCAATTAGGGTGAAGTTTGGTTTTGGGGGGTTGTCGACGCCGAGGCATCAATTAGGGTGAAGTTGGGGTTTTAGGGTTTTTGTCGACACGCCGAGGCATCAATTAGGGTGAAGTTGGCATTTTAGGGGGTTTTGTCGACGCCGAGGCATCAATTAGGGTGAAGTTGTGGGTTTTAGGGGTTTTGTCGACGCCGAGGCATTGCTTGATTAGCCATAGTTTGACACTGGAGTACTAGAACTAGAACTTAACAAGAATCATAACAAGAATCATAACTGGAGTAGCTAAATCTTCATCATGACAAGAGCAACACAACATTAACTGGAGTAGCATTACACACTTGAGTAGCCATAGTTTGACACTGGAGTAGCATTACATTAATTGATCAACATAAGCAAGTAGCATAGTTTTAGACAGCACCAGCAAGTAGCATAGTTTTAGACAGCACAAGCAAGTAGCATAGTTTTAGACAGCACAACCAACATGCACCAGAAGCAGCACAAATGTTTCACACAGCACAAATGGTTACCATTCTGCACCAGAAGCAGTCAAGTAGCCCTTCATTCTGTTGCTGGGCTTTCTGATTCTCTGGGAACCATCACTTGCTCTGGGAGGCAGGAAGGCTAACCTTGGTGCCTTTGCAGCAGCAGTGGAAGATCTAGTGGCTGCTGCTGCCTTCCCCTTGCTAGCAGCTGATGACCTAGCTGGTGTAGTAGTTGTGGCAGCTGAGTTTGCCCTTGGAGCTGGTGGTGGCCTCCTTGATGATCCAGCAGGAGTGGCAGCAGATTTAGCCTTTGTAGCAGCTGGTGCCCTCCTTGATGTTCCAGCAGCAGTGGTAGCAGAGTTTGCCCTTGGAGCAGGTGGTGGCCTCTTTGATGATCCAGCAGGAGTGGCAGCTGCAGTAGAAGCAGATTTTGCCTTTGCAGCAGTTGGTGGCCTCCTTGAAGTTCCAGCAGTAGTGGCAGCAGCAGAGGCTTCAGTCCTTGCAGGTGCATCAGGTGGGTAAGATGTGTTGCTTGGCTGCAATGAAAATACAAGTTATTTTAAGATTTGTAAATAACAAAGTACCAAGAAAATACAAATTAATATCAAGTTACCTCATGCTTGTTCTTTCTCATAGCCAGTGCAGGCTTCAAAGTATCATGGCAATTGATGTACCTATGGCCCACCTTCTGGCAGTTGGAGCAGGTAATTGAGGCCATCCTTGAGGTGTCTTTGGGAGCTGGCTTCTCAAATTGGCCCTTTCTCCTCTTAGTCTGTGATTTGCCCTTGTGTTCCTTGAAAATGGGAGGCTCAATGTCCATACTATCTGTCTTTGGCCACATGTCAGGCCCAGGGACAGGATATATTATAGGACTGTAAGCTGCCAAGTACATAGGTTTTTTGAAAAAATCATGAACAAAGTCCTCTGGCTGAAGCTTAGCCTTGTTTATGGCAGAAACATCATGTTTGCAAGGAATTGCTGTAATGTCCCACTTCTTACACCCACAAGTCCTATGTTGTAGGTTGACAGGATAAGTATTCTCCCCACTAGTAACTTGGTAAAGATTGGGGCCAGCCATCAATGATTGGCAGTTTCTAGACCGCTTCTTTGATTCCTCCAATTTCTCTGCATATGTTGGACAAATCTCCCATCTGACTGTCTGAGTCTTGGTTCTATTTGTATTGAACTTCACCATTAACTTTGTTCTAATTCCATCAACCATGGTCTTTATTGGCTTAGCTCTTACATCTAGAACCCACTTGTTGAAAACCTCACTTAAATTGTTAACTACTAAATATGTTTTGCAATTGGTGTCCATAGCATGTCTGGCCCAAGTGTGCTTTGGGATTTTATTAAGCCAGTCCCAAGCTGCCTCACACTCTCTCTTTAACTCATCCATTGCAACATTAAACCCATGTTAAGTGTATGAGTAACTTGCTTCATCCATGTATTTCTTTAATTCTGGCCCTCTAAACCCAGCATTTTGAAAGTTCTGATAAATATGTCTGAGGCAAAACCTTTGTGGGCAATCTGGGATGATTCTGTTTATTGCATTAAGCAGGCCCTGTGTGAAATTAACTATAACTTAGTAACTACACCTAAATGCAAGTAACTACAAGAAAGAACTAGATGAAAGTAACTACAACTAGCACAAGTGCATTTTATTACCTTCTGCCTATCAGAAATTATTGTGTAGTTACCAAACTTCCCAGATTGGCCACCTAGTGCTGTCCTCAGCTGATACAGAAACCAAGTCCAGGAATTGGTGTCCTCCTTAT
This sequence comes from Thinopyrum elongatum, assembly GCA_011799875.1. NCBI lineage: Eukaryota > Viridiplantae > Streptophyta > Magnoliopsida > Poales > Poaceae > Thinopyrum > Thinopyrum elongatum. The sequence continues at coordinate 511,427,785 of CM022302.1, forward strand.
CAACAATTCCAAAAGCAATGGGAAATATATTATTGTTCCCATCTCTTCCAGTAGCAGCAAGAATCTGTTGACCAGTAGTGAGCTTTATGAAGCATCCATCCAAACCTACAACAAGTAAATGAAAGCACAAATTACAGCTCAGCAGCCTGTAGTTCAATCCACACATTAGTTATAGAAATATCATTACCAGGTATTTACCTATGAATGGTCTACAGCCACTAAGAAACCCTTCTTTGCATCCATTTAGGCAGTAGAACAAACCATGAAACCTAGGGTTTCTGCTTGGATGCTCCTTCAGATATCTAGTTGTGACAATACACTTTGAACCTGGATTAGTATCAAGCACAGCCTGCAAATAATCCCTAATCCTTGTGTACTGGGCCTTCTGATCTCCTAGTACAACTTTCTTTGCTGCATTCTTGGCCCTGTATGCCATGTGGGTAGATATTTCCACACCATACTTGCTCTTTGCAGTGTTAATAATAGTTGTGATTGTAGTGCATGGGTCATTTCTGATTGCTTCCTCACAGAATTTTGCAACCCACTTAGCAGTCACTTTGGTGTTCTCTGACACAGAAGGGCATGTGTGCACCATATACTACTTCCTGATGTTAAATGTCTTCTCATTTGCAATCAGAGAACCAACTACATAGAAAGGGCATGTCTCATCTATGCACTGTGCTATAACCCTGTCACTGCAATTTCTATGGTACTGAAAGTTCCTGTTCTATGCAATGTGCATGGTTTGAAGTGCTGTTCTGAACTGGTACACATTTGTGAAGCAAAGATGCTTCACAAATTGCTCATATGGGTGAGCTCTCTCCTCATCATACCAAACTCTCTTCTTCATCTTCTTAGCTCTGCTTTTCCTCCCATTGGGCAAAACAAATGCCAATGCTTCTGCACCATCATCATCTTCCTCACCCAAGTCCATTGGTTCCCTGTCCTCATCAGATGATGGTATCCAGTCCTCCTCAAACTCCTCATCTACACTTCCATGTGATCTGCTGGTTGGGCCTTTTCTGTGTCTCTTGGCCTTTTTCTTCTTGTCTACAACTTGCCCTAGGTCCTCCCCTTGTTCCTCTACCTCCAATTCCATCTCATCTTCATCCTCTTCTTCACTCTCTTCACCTTCTTCACCTTCTGGCTCATATAGTTCTTCATCTGTCTCATACATTTCCTCAACATCTGTGTCCCCTTCAAAATGATGTAATGGATCATCCCTCAGTCTTTTCATCTCCTCAAGCCTAGCAAGGATATCACCATATTCCATCAAATCATCATCATCACTGTCCTCTTCATTGTCCATCACTGCAACTTCTCTTTTCAAATTGACCTTCTCTTTTTGTTTCTTATTATTCCTGAAGATTTCAATTTCCTTCCTCCTAGTCTCCTCCATAACTCTTTCTATCTCCAGTTGCTCCTCTGAATTGTTGACATGATCTTCTTCCACTTGTACATGATCTTCTTCCACTTGTACATGATCTTGTTCCACTTCTAAAGCAGGCACCACATTCAAATTGTTTGTGCTGTGTTGTGTTTCAAACTGTATGGGAATTGGCTCCTCTTCTGCTGCTTCTGAATTTACTGCTGCTTCTGAACTTACTGCTGCTACATTGACATTTGTTGCATTGAACAACACTCCTGCAGGATCTATCTGGTACAGTTGGGCTCACCAATTTCTTCTAGAGGGATCTGTTGCTCAATAACATTTGAACTGCTGTTTATATTTGCATCTTTGGGAGAACTGGCCCTGACAACTGTCACACTCAAGACCTTCTTATTCTGCAATGCTATGTGGTCTAGGATTTCCTCAAGCTTGTCATCATCATCTATTTCATCCATTCCTTCTATCCCTAGCCCTGGATCCCTGACATAGTACATGTAATCTCTAAAACCATATCCTTCTGTCTCTATCAGTGCTACTAGGTTGTAAAAGGTTATGTCAGACAGCATCATAGATCTCTCAATATTGTCTCTGTCATGAAAATGCATCCTCAATTCCCAAACCTCATCATCCAGACTGCAAACAATTAAAAATAAATATCAATGAAGTATAAGTACTTAATTTAAACTGAATAAAACAAATTAAATAGCTAAACAGCACCTAACTTGAGACAATCTATCATGAACATCACCTACATTGCTGAATTAAAATGCATATGACACAGGGCACATGCCAATCACACACAAACCCTAGGCACAGGCCAAACCCTAGCAATACAATAATATATGGTTAACTAAAATTAATTGAATCACAGGGCACAACACAAACAGTACCAATACAATCACAGGGCACATCACAAACAGTACCAGTACCTAAGAACAACTACATGAGCAATATGAACCCTAGGGCACAGCACAAACAGTACCAATCAATCAAATGTGAACGAAATCACATTGGAAACCCTAGGGCAAATGATGATAATACTAAATCTAATCTGATAGCAATATTAAACCTAACCCTAGAAACGAAATCAAATGGGGAACGGGGAGGAGAAGAGCAAAGAGATGGGGATCTCACTATATGCCGCCGTAGGACGACCCGATGTGGTGGCTTCCAGTCGGATTCGCCTTCACCGCCGCGGCGAATGCCCTCATCGCCCGGAATTCCACCGAATATTGCGGGTCCTCCTCCTCCGAAAGCTGCCACTCCTCCAGCTCCGTCGCCTTGTTAGGGTTTGAGCTCCCGCAATGCTCGCCTGGATCGGGATCCACGACGGGTGCGCCACTGCCGGGCAGGGCGCCGCCGCCAGGAACGCCTGCTTTCGCCGGACTAGCAATCTGTGGAGGGGGCGGCGGGTGCGGGTGCGAGGGGGGCGGCTGCTGCAAGGGGGCGGCGGGTGCGGGTGCGAGGGGGCGGCGGGAAGGGGAAATGGTGAAGGGGCGGGAAGGGGAAATGGTGAAGGGGGAAACGGTGAAGGGGACGTCTAACGGCGTCGGGTGCTGTCAGGACGGCCGATAGTGCCACGTACGCAAAAAACTGGCCCCACCTGTCATAAACAGGTTTTACACGGCCCGTTCCGCCGATCAATGCTTTCTGCAAAAGAATTACCGTAGACGCGGTGTTTTCTGCAGAAAATCTGTAGTGTAGTCTTTTTCGCAAAAATCGCCTTCAATGTGGTGGCTTTATGCATTTAACTCAGATTCGCTGGTACCCATGGTACTCAGCCGGTCAGGTACTCATGACGTCATTGTTGTTCTTCACTTACAGTGTATACAGCAATTTTGTTTGCCGTGACAGGGTAACATCTTTGCATTTGCAGCCTTGCAGGTATACGAGGATGATCGGAGGTGTATGAAGGGCTGACATTTGCGTCGGCGAGGGGGAGGCGAGGCGAAGGGCATGAGGTGCCATTGTTCCGGCCAAGGAGAGCATTCAGGTGATGAAAAAAAATCCCCTTCTCTCGCCCGGGCCGCTCTCGCGGGCGGCAGGGCGAAACCCTAGCCGCCGCCCGCCAGCAACCCCTCCCCACCTTCCCTCCTCCCCACCACCGCCGGAGGGCGCCGCCGGGCGAAGCCCAGCTGGCGTCGGTGGCGGCGGGGTTCCTCTCCCTCCTCCCCTGGTGTCCTGTGGCGCGAGACACAGGGTCCGGGCAAGGAGCGCGGAGCTCGCGCAGGGCGGCGCGGCGGCGACCCGGGCGGCTGTGCGGCAGAGCGGTGGTGGCTGCGTGGAGTTGGTGGCGGGGCGTGCTGGCGCGTCGGGGACGGCGGGGCAGCAGGCTGCGGCGGCAGCTTCGTCAGATCCGGCGGGAGGCAACAAGGGCTGCGGCGGCGCGGGCTGGGGGCGGCTGCCGACTTGGCTGGGCTGGCCCCTGGCGTGGTGGGGCGTGGGCGGCTGACACGGCCACGACTTCGCTGGTCGGACGGCAGGGACATGCTTGGCGGCCTCCATTGGCGGCCTTGGGCGCGGATCTGTCGGGCTGTGTACTGGACCTTGCAGGGCGTGCGTGTGCCTTGCCGTGGTTCGGTTCGGCCGTCGCGCGGTGGTGGCTCTCGCCGGTGAGGCGGCCACCGCGGCTCTGGTGGTGGTGGTTGGCGTTCGGCGGCGGGGTGCGGGTGGTGCTGCTCCTCTCTTCTCTTAGGTCCGGGCTAGCGGCGTGGGCGTCTCCCGCCGCGGAGATGGCCATGACTTGGGGCTCGTGCTCGGGCGGACCAGCTTGGGGCCCGGGGCGGGTCGGAGCTCCGGCACTGGGTAGGTGATGGTAGGTGCGGTCCGGGTGGTGCCCGCGAGCAATGGGAGTCATGTCCTTGCGGGTACAGTGGTTGATGGTGGTGGTCAGGACAATGCTCCTCCGTCAGGCAGATCGGAGCCAGAGGCCACGGGCATGGCGTCGTGGGAGTCAGCTCGGCGACGGCCGTCGGTAGCCATGGGGTTGTTTCTTCCCCGGTCAACTGGGACTAGGTGGGGACGCAGGCGTGGGCGCCTCCGACGCTGGAGGCGCCGACCCAGACTCCGTGGCTAATGCCGGGCTAGGAGTGAAAGGAGTCACCTTTCACTCTTCCGACCCAGACTCCGTGGCTAATGCCGGGCTAGGAGTGAAAGGAGTCACCTTTCACTCTTCCTACCGTGGTGGGTGCTCCGTGATGTGGATAGGGGCGGTGTCTGCGACAAGGATGTCGGGGTGGCGGCCCCGGATGGCGGTCCGCATGGTTGGCTCTCCGGCGGGCTTCATGGCGGTGGTGGTGGCTTTCCTCTTGGTCGTGTGGGCGGCAAGAGGTGTAGCGGCGGGTAGCTCGGTGTGCTCTCTGCCATTGGCAATGGGGACGCCCCGATCCAGACCTGGCGATCGGACCTCATCGCGCGTGTCCTGGAGGCCTCATGGTTGACACGGTGGAGCTGCCGAGCGAAAGCTCTGCACTTTGTCGCCGACGGCGGCGACGCCCGCGGGCGCCGCTCTCTTCCTGAAGACGTCGTCGTGGTGCTCCTCTTCGTGTCAGGGTTCCGGGTGAAAACCCTTGTTCATGGTGGACTCGGCAGCGGCGTCGCTTCGCGTCGTTTCCCTCTTGAGGGCGTTGTGGTGGAGCTTAGGTGTCTAGGGCGTTGCGTGGCGTTGTACTCTGATCTTCCTGTGCTTTCTTTCGGTAGCGTAGTCGCGTGCGTCTTGCGTGGACCGATGATCTTGGGATTGGCGTTTGAGGGCTATTCCATCACCTTGTATCGTTCAACCGTGTACTATGTCGGTTGGTGCTTTATATATAAAGCGGGGCGAAAGTCTGTTTCGAGCTAAGGAGAGCGTTCAGGATGTTCCTGTCATTCCTGGCTGGTAAGCCATTGCCCAAATCTTGAAGGTTCTTGCCTGCCATGGACTGCTGATGTGCAGCATGATGCCTAGCTAAAAGGGTCTGAAAACAGTGAGAGATGGATGGAGAGAGTGATGTAGAGTGCTTGCGAGTAGAAAATATCTAGTAGTACTTCATAGGTGATGATTAATTGATTTGGTACTGGGGAAAAGGATGAGGAGAAACAAGGGTGCTTATGCCATGGAAACCATGGGCATTGCAGCAACGAGCAAATAAATTTGAAGGCTCTGTTTTTTATGTTGTCTGATCAGTTATCACCATGAAATTTCCGCACCAAGAATATTGTATTGTATGATGTATCTCCCGTGCCAAACAAAGCAGCGAGGGACAAAAAAGATGAACATTACCAATATCCTCTTGGTGTCAGGGCAAGCGCGGCATATCTTCTTCTTCGGTTTCGAGTCAGTGGCAGGAGTTGCTGGGACTTCGTTCACAATGGTGCCTGCACGGGTGTTCACAATCGAGCTACCCATTTTAGCAGCAGACACTCAGGTACGATCTGAGGGTGGGGGAAAGGGAATTCACGTCAGCCTCCGTTGATCACGGGTGGAGTATATCCGTACATTACAACGGAATAACCAAAAAACATGCTGTTCTTCGATCACAACACAGTGGATAACAGGACAAGCGGATATTGGAACATTACAGTGTTATATCTGAACTTACTGGGGAGCAAAAACCGATCATTTACCCGCAAAAAAAAAAAGAAAACGAGATCAATTTCGTGCAGCAATAGGAATTGCGCAAGATGGAACTGCAAGTGTGCAACCACCAGATTAATTTAGTGTCAGGTCAAATATGACCCAACAGTCGGTCATCTGAATTTATTCTCGGAAACAGCCCGCCTCTGAAGGCCTGAATCATTCGAGCAAAGGTAACCCGAAAGCCGAATGATTTAATAAGAAAATAAACGGGCGTAACAGCATCAGATCAACCGCCGATTCACGCCGCTCTTGCAGAGCCCACACCACAAGTACGCCCAATCGCGGAGTAAACAGAGATGTATGCGGGGATCGAAGCCGGAGAAGAGAGGAGAGATTACTTGCCTGGAGGAGCAGAGGAAGTTGAATGGGGAAGGAGGGAGCGCCGCCGCCGCTGCCGCCTTGGTGTGTGCGCCGCGGTCGGTATGTAGGGTGGGTTCTATACGTGACGGCGGCCGCGGTGGCCGTCAGCGTGTCTGGCTCTTCTTCTTGGGGCATACCAAATCCGGTTCACCCGCAAGTCATTTTTACCTGAGCCGGGAGCTACCGTTGGCTTACCACCAATGATGTAATGACATATGTAAAGTCGTGGAACCATATGCATGTATATATGAAAGCAATGGCGGAGCTTGATCAAAATTATAGGAGAGGCTAACCCATGTAGGAGGAGCCATTCAATAAAAATTAGGCAAAAACTCCATCATTTCTGTCTAATTAAGTGCTAATGATATAGCAAAACAAACACTAGTGACAGGACCTGATCGATCTACTGGTGGAAATTTTGGGGCGCGTCAGACGGCCCAGATGTGGATCGGGGGAAGAAAGGGGAAGAACGCAAAGACGAAACCATAGCTACTAAGACTAAGAAATGATATGATAACTTTCTTCTTAATTTCTCCATCTCAGGTTCCAGCTTATAACCTGCTGGTGATAGTTACAGTGGTAAAAGGAAATGACACGCAGGACGTCAATCTCCCTTAACTCGCTTCCTTCTCAGCCCTTGGATAACTGACGAACCGTTGCCACTGCAGTGTTCTGTTCTTCAGAGTTCTTCAGGTTCAGGGATTCAGGGTCCTGACAATACCCCCCATTAAGTTGCTGCTTGTCCACGAGCAGCTCGAGGCACATGAGGTGGTCTTGGAGGCGGAGGAGCGAACTCTGGAAAGGTGGCCTGCAAGAAGGTTAGATCTTCCCAGGTTGCATCAGTTGGCGCCAGATTCTCCCAATGTACCAACCACTGTGACACAGGAGCCTTGTTGCGTTGAACTACTCGCTTGTCCAGCACAGCAAATGGAGTTGTTTTCAGTCTTCCATCTTCAGTGACAATAGGAACATGTGGTAGGGGAATAGCATGTTCTCCCAAGTGTTTCTTCAAGTGACTAATATGGAAAACAGGATGGATTTGTGCAGTTTCAGGCAACTGTAATTTGTAAGCTACCTTCCCCACTTGAGCCAGAACTTTGTATGGCCCATAGTATTTGGATCTTAGTTTGAGGGACCCTCTGAGGCCAAAGGCATTCTGCCTATATGGTTGTACTTTGATGTAAACATTATCTCCCACCTGAAGTTGTCTTTCTGTCCTTTTCAAATCAGCAAAATACTTCATTCTATCTTGGGCTTGCAGTAAATTTCCTTTTAATTGCTCCCTCATCTTCTCTCTTTCTTCTACAGTAGCTCTAGCTTCAGGTAGTATAGTCCTTGGTAGGGATAATTCTCCTATTTGTGGTGGGTGATAAGCATATAAAGCTTCAAAGGGGGTGACTTTCAGAGCTGTATGGTATGTGGTATTATACCACCATTCTACCATGGATAACCAATTCATCCAATCCTTGGGGTTTTGAAAAACCATATTTCTAAGATATTGCTCCAGACACTGGTTCACTCTCTTGGTCTGACCATCTGATTGTGGATGGTGAGCAGTACTAAAGCTCAACTTGACCTTGAAACTGGTGAGGATATCCTGGTAGAAATTACTGGTGAAAATCCTGTCTCGATCAGACACAATCACCACTGGCATTCCATGGAGCTTGACAATGTTATCAAGAAACAGTTGTAGGACACTCTGAACTGTGTAAGGATGACTCATAGGAAGGAAATGGGCATATTTGGTTAATCTGTCAACCACAACTAGAATTACCTCTTTGCCTTTAGAATTTGGCAGGCCCTCAATAAAATCCATGGATATGTGGGACCAAGGGACAGCAGGTATCTCAAGAGGGTCTAATAGACCAGTGGAGTGGACATGCTCCACTTTAGTGAGCTGACACACAAGACATTCAGAAATATACTTCTCCACGTCTTGCTTCATTTTGGGCCAGTAGAAGTGTTTTTTCAGTCTATGCAATGTTGCTCTTACTCCAGAATGGCCCCCAATGGCAGAGTTATGAAAAGTGTTGAGAAGTGTCTTTCTGAATTCAGAGGCTACTCCAATGTATAATCTGGTTTTGAACTTCAGAATGCCCTCTGTGATAGTAAACTTAGAGTTCTCTTGCACATCTTGTGCTAGCCTAGTGAGTAATTTAGAGCTGTCAGGGTCATTGACATAACTCTTTCTAACATCTTCTAGCCAATCTGCCTGAATAATTGTCATTTGAGAACAGCCAATGGCCTGAATTTGGTCTCTTCTGGAAAGGGCATCAGCTACAATATTTTCCTTGCCCTTTTTGTATTCAATGGAATAATCAAAGTCCAACAACTTGAGGAGCAGCTTGTGTTGTATTCCCTCACTAAGTCTTTGTGTTGCCATGTATTTCAGTGCTTGTTGGTCAGTCTTGATAATCAATGGATTTCCAATAAGATAATGTCTCCATTTTCTTAAAGCCTCCAGGATGGCCATGGCCTCCTTCTCATAGATTGATTTTCCCATGGCCGTAGGGCTGATGGACTTGCTAAGGAAAGCAATAGGCCTCTGGTCCTGCATTAGTACAACACCAATACCAGTTCCACATGCATCTGCCTCAATAGTAAAAGGCTTGGAAAAGTTAGGTAGTGCTAGGACAGGACAGGTGGTCATGATGATTTTTAATTTAGAAAATGCTTTCTCTTGCTCTACTCCCCACTGGAACTGATCTTTCTTGAGAGCATCATAGAGTGGTCTGCAGATTGTCCCATAATTTTGGACAAATCTTCTGTAGTACCCTGTCAGTCCAAGGAAACCCCTGAGTTTTGTGACATTATCAGGAGAAGGCCATTGCAGGATAGCTTGAACTTTGCTTGGATCTGTAGCCACTCCCTCATGAGAAATAATGTGTCCCAAATAGCAGACCTTCTGGACAGCAAACTCACACTTGCTCTGCTTCACAGACAGTGAGTTTGCTTTGAGTAAATCCAGTGCTATTTTCAGGTGTTCTATATGTTCCTCCAATGTTTTACTGAACGCCAACACATCATCAAAGAATACCAAAATGAATTTTCTGTGAGGTCCAAAAATCAAGTTCATAAGATTTTGGAATGTGGCTGGAGCATTAGTTAGCCCAAAAGGCATAACTATATATTCATAGTGCCCTAAGTGGGTTCTGAATGCTGTTTTAGGAATATCAGGTGTGGCCATTCTTATCTGATGAAAACCAGACCTTAAATCAAGTTTGGAAAAGTACTTTGCCCCATGTAGCTCATCAAGCAAATCTTCAATGATAGGCATAGGAAATTTGTTTTTAATTGTCCTGGCATTGAGTTGTCTGAAATCATTGCACAGTCTCCAGCCCCCATCTTTCTTTCTCACCATTACTGCAGGAGATGAAAATGGACTGAGACTGGGTTATATTTCCTCTCTGATCAGCAGATCTTGGATGATTTCTTCCATAGCAGATTTTTGATAATGGGGAACTCTGTAAGGTCTGATATTGGGTGGAGTGGAGCCAGGTATTAGTTCAATCCTGTGGTCAATATCTCTTTTAGGAGGGAGGCCCACAGGCTCTTGAAATACTTCAGGATATTGGTCCAGGAGAGATTGTACTGGTGCAGTCACTGTTGTAGTTTTTTCTACAGTAGGTCTGATCAAATTGATCTGAATGAGATACCCCATAGCCCCCTTTTGGAAAATCTTGTCTGCTTGTTCAGGAGTGCAAGACATGTCAATGTTACTACCAATGTAGTCTTGAATGAGAAAAGGTTTGTTGCTCCTATTAATGACAACTGTTCTGCGGATGAAATCCATGCTCACAGGACTGAATTGTTTCATCCAGTCAGCCCCTAGTATGATGTCATAAGTCTGGAGGGGTAACACTTTGAAAGTGTTATGAAATTGTTTGCCAGCAATAGTATATGGACAATCCGTAACAGCACTATCAGACACTAACTGTCCTCCACCTGCTACAGAAACCTTTCTTCTCACAGTGGGTGTTAAAGAGAAATTGCACTCCAAGGCACACTTGTAATCCATGAAAGTGTCTGAAGATCCACTGTCCACAAGAGCTACAGCTCTCTTCCCAACAATATTGACAATAATGCACAAAGTAGCAGGACCTGGTGTTCCTTCTGCAGCATGGATAGAGATCTGACAACATTGCTCAGCTGGTGCTTCCGTATCAGGTGTGTTAGGAGCAGTGTGATATTGCACTTCTGGCAGTACTTGTTCTTCTGTAACTGTGATAGTACTTTCTTCCTCAACTTCCTGAAGTATGTGGATAGTTTTTCCTATTCTGCACTTGTGTTGCCTGTTCCAGGGCTCTCTGCAATACCAACAGAGATTGGGAGCTTTGGCTGCCGGTTGTGATTGATTTTTGTCATTAGTTTGAAGATGCAAAGGAGCAGGTTTATGAGGAAAATTGTTGTACTGCCTTGGTTTAGATGTGCTGGGCAGAGCTTGAAGTCTTGCATTAGCAGCCTTTTCATAAACCTTAGCATACCAATATGTTTCCATGATACCAGATGGTCTTTGTCCATACACTTCATGTTTAATTTCAGACTTTAGACCTCCAATAAAACAGCTCATCAGAAAGTTTTCTTGCAGGAAAGGATGGTCTCTTTTAACCAAAGCGACACACTCCTCAAACTTGTTGATATATTCAGTAACTGTTGTTGTTTGTTGTATGTTCTTCAACAGTTCAACTGCTTCATGGACACTGGCTTCTGTAAATCTGTCAGCCAAGATCTGACAAAACTGCTGCCATGTAACCATCTGCCAGGGAACACAAATATTTTTAAGCCACACAGAAGCTTTTCCTTGAAAATGCCCTGTAGCTAAGTTCAACCATTACTCATAAGGAGTTCCTGTCATATCAAAGAATTTTTCACAAGTAATCAACCACTGAATAGGACCTGTGCCATCAAACAAAGGTATTTCCAATCTAGGCCCTTTGAGAATTGCTTCTGCATAGTAGGAGGGCCCTCCAAGCTGAGTAGCAAACTGGTTTCTCTGGCTGTCATACAGATTTACTCCAGCATGATAGACAGATGGGGGAACATTAGTAGTTGCTGCAGTGTTGATGTACTGGCCAGTAATATGGTTATAGGTAGGTGGAATGGCATAAGGGGCAATGACAGGAGCAAAGTGTCCTGTGTTTCCAGTATTTGCCATAGGGGGTGGTTGTCCATGGAGTTGCACATTAGGAAGGCCAGCCTGACAATTACCTATGGGTGCACTCAATCTGAATGGGAACACAGGAGCCTAAGATACTGCAGATGTGGTGTTGACAATAACACAGTCAGAAAACAGAGCTGAGTGCATAGGAATAGACTGACTATGTGCTACAGTAACCATAGGTGCAGAAAACGTGTGAGCAGAGTTCATATTGCTACTGGGAGTGATACTTGTCTGAGCAAAAGCTGCCTGCAAATTAACTGGAGACACAGGTGTGGTGACTGCGGTAGTTGTCTGGATCACACTGGATTGTTCTTCTGACGCGAGAGGGGAATTAGGAACTTGCGAGACAGGTGGATTTGCCGGCTTAACTGCGTTCAGAATTTGCTGCAGTGTCTTATCCATGGAATTCTGCAGATTCGACAGTTTACTATCGAGTTGAGGCACTGTGACCATGTTGGCTTTCAGTTGTTGAACTTCTGCCTTCAGGCCCTGCAGATCAGTAAGTTCGACCCTGAACGCCTGCATCTCACTCTCCAGTTTCTCCATCGCCTTGGCGCGTGTATGATCCGCCATCATAATCACCGCTACCAGTACTGGAGAACGTACAGGGATTATACCTTGCTCGAACCTGTCGTCTCTTGCTGTTGTCACCGAAGAAGTGCTCGAGATCGGAACGAATCACATGGATTTTACCACCAGAGCAAGACGCTCTGGAAACCGCGACCGTCCTCCGATCTGCACCCAAACGAGGTGCGCCGCCGCCCCTTCAGAGCCGCACCGCCGCCGCGAACAGGGAGGGTAGGGTGGGATTTTACGAGAGGACCCAACCACCCTGTCTCCACTGTCCGATTCGCCGCCGATGAACCGCGCCGCCGAGGAAAGGACTGGCTCTGATACCCTTGACAGGACCTGATCGATCTACTGGTGGAAATTTTGGGGCGCGTCAGACGGCCCAGATGTGGATCGGGGGAAGAAAGGGGAAGAACGCAAGGACGAAACCATAGCTACTAAGACTAAGAAATGATATGATAACTTTCTTCTTAATTTCTCCATCTCAGGTTCCAGCTTATAACCTGCTGGTGATAGTTACAGTGGTAAAAGGAAATGACACGCAGGCCGTCAAATCTCCCTTAACTCGCTTCCTTCTCAGCCCTTGGATAACTGACGAACCGTTGCCACTGAAGTGTTCTGATCTTCAGAGTTCTTCAGGTTCAGGGATTCAGGGTCCTGACAACTAGTTGGAGGGGCCATGGCCCAGGTTGGCCCTAAGGAAGCTCCGCCACTGTATGAAAGTATTTGGTGGAGATCACCTCTTGTACTTTTGATTTAGTCAAATCAATGCCATGATAGTGTAGTACCTTTTTACAGAGGTGGTACGCATGCATGAATGCAACATCTCTCTTCAACATATCCATGCATTTTCTCTTTGTTTAAAATTTTAGATGCCCAATATCTTCAACAGTAATGATCTATCATTGAATTTTTTTTATATATTTAAATTCCTGAACATATGATATTTAGAACAAGACCAATCTTGAATATATTTAAACTAGTTTATTTTTTGCTATTTCAATCATATTAAATTTTCAATTCCACTCATTTCAAATTTACTTATTCAAAATAATTGTAATCAGTATTGAAATGATTAAAACCGTTTTCTGAAGAAAAACAATCATGCATATGAAACATTTTTCAACGTGAACTTGTTATTTCAGAGATGCGACACTAGTGAAATATATTTTTTGAATTGAGTGAAATCAGGTTTCTGAAATTAGTGAAATATGTTTTTTTAATTCAGTGAAACCAATGTTTGGAAATAAGTGAAATTTTATTTTTATAAATGAGCGAAATCTGTTTTATGAAACGAGTGAAATTGTTTTTTCAATTGATAACTTTTTGAATTGTGTGAAATAGGTTTTTTGAAATAATTCAAATCAGTTCTTTGCATCGAGTGAAATCAATTTCGAAATAGGTTTTCTCAACTGAGTGAAATATGTTTTCACAACTGAGTAAAATTATTTTCTTCATATGAGTGAAATATGTTTCTTCAGATGAGTGAAATTGGTTTTTTGAACATAAAGAAATGAGTTTTTTTAATGATTGGTATTAGCTTTTCTGAAATAAGTGAAATACGTATTTTTTAATTTAGTGAAACCAATGTTTTGAAATAAGTGAAATTGTATTTTTATAAATGAGCGAAATCTGTTTTATGAAGCGAGTAAAATTGTTTTTTCAATTCATAACTTTTTGAATTGTGTGAAATAGGTTTTTTGAAATAATTGAAATCAGTTCTTTGCATCGAGTATCAAATGAGCAAACTTAGCCTTTGAAAATTATTAAAACATGTTTTTCTTTCAATTGAAACGACTGAAATCAGTTGTATCAAATGAGTGAACTCGGTTGTTTGATGAAATGAGTGAAATCAGTTTTTAAAATATGTGAAATAAATTTTGAATGAGCCTAAATCCATCTTTTCAAAATGTGTGAAATAAATTTTGAATGAGCCTAAATCCATCTGTTGAAAATGAGTGAAATAAAGTTTGAATGAGCCTAAATTCATCTTTTAGAGTGTGTGAAATAAATATCATTTCACAGTGAAACAATTTTATGTTTTATGAAAGTCATTTCAAAGATAACTGAAATATATAAAATAAAAAGTAGTTTAAATATATCCAAGATCGATCTAGTTCTGAAGATCTTGTCATCACGATTCCAAATATATAAAAAGTTTCAAAAATGGACATTTTGTTTAACAGATATCAATAATTCAAAATATGAGGATGAAATTAAATACATGTCAATTGTACGGAGAAAGAGAACGCATGCAGCACCGTGTATGTGGTGAGAGAATGCATGCATGCACTGTTCTCTACACCCCGTCCCTCTCTCCTATGTAAAAGCTGACACTGTCTGACGCAAGTACAAGTATAGCTCTGTTTAATCATATGAAAAGAAAGTGTATAAAACCTGCACTAATCTTGATGAAAGTGGCGAACGGTGGATTGCACACCGGTACATCCCGGCATCGGTAAAAAAACTTTCTCGTGAGGTCACCTTTTAAATCATCGCGTCCACAGTCGGGATCATGGTATGCGGTACCCTAAATCCATACTATGCATGCAACATGGAACATACTACGTAGATCTTTTTTTTTTGAAACGGTATACTACGTAGATCATCAATGAAACAAACGGACATTACACAAAACGGGCATAGAAATCTACATAATCCGGACATAGATATCCACATAATCCGAACATGGACCAATAGAGCACTATAGTTCAGCGGACGGACATAGTTCTAAACTAAAGTTATTAGAAAGAGCAATAAAGACGGACAGAGGGCCGAGCTTCTTCACTACTTCCTTGCCGATCCTTTGCCCTTCCGGTCACCGGCGCGACCATAGCTGTCCGTGTAGGCGTCGGCGACAGGAGGGGAGTCGTTGACGGAGGGGAAAGAGTCGATGTAACCTGCCATCCTTCGGACGGCGTGGTTCTGCAGCCTCGCGAGCTTTGCCGCTCTCGCACCCGCTGTTGCCCTCTTCGCTGCCTCGCGTGCCGACTGCTTGAGGCCGAGGCGGTGCGCCTTGGCATTCTTCCGACAGAGCCCGCGAGCGTCTGTCTCCGCCGTCGTCAGTGAGCCGCGGTAGACAACCACGAGGAGTTGATCCTCCTCAACGGGCACCGCCGGCAATGCGCGACAGCGGTGGGAGGATTGTGCGACCACCTCCGCCCTCTCCTTAGTTCCATGCCTCTTGCGGTGCGCCTCTGATTCAGGCGTTCGCGTGCGCGGCGCCAGCAAGGCAGGCACGAGCACCCATCGATGGCCTTGAGGAGCTGCGGTAGGGGGATTAGGAGGGCGGCGTGGAGCACGCGGAGCTGTTCGCAATGCGGAATGTTCATTATCTTTGCCCTCGACATCTAATTCTTCAAACTGCCGCACCGTCGCGCCATCAAGATCGACACCATCAGTAGCAACAAAATCACACATCATAGTATATAGGAATGATTCATTACCGACCACGGATCCTCCGAAATGCACAAAATGATCGCTAAACACAAACATTGCACAATTGCAAGCATTCTCCCACGGTTACATTGCATTCAATCCAATCAATTGAAAGACAAGACAAGGGTGTAGGTTTTTTTACATCATCGGTAAATCTCGGAGTGTGCCGGAGTGGGTAGGCGCTTGAGTTTCGCCCTCCATCGAGATGAAGGGTAGAGGCAGTGGATGCGGGGCGCCCACGTGTACTACCTATGTTTCTTTGTTGTAGGGTGATGCAACGCTTGCGGGGGAGGCCATCGCCCGGAGTTGACGACACCGGTGGTGGCATATACGATCTGTCACCTCCGCGCCCAAATCATCGACGACAGGGTGGACGAGGTGCTGGCCTAGCAGCCTGTCGTCGAGGCCGACGGAGGAGCAAGAGGCGCAACAGACGGGGAAGTCATGAGATCCACCTCCAAATCAAGGGAATGAGATGCAGGGGTCGATGCGATGCCCATGGCATCATCGACAGGGACCAACGATGGCCGGAGATATCGCTACAATGAGTTGTGGGAGATCCGCGGTGAGAACAGAAAGAGAAGGGGGAGGGCAAATGTCGCTTGCGCCAAACTTCGGTGTGGAATGAGTGGCAACTCGGATGGTCCAACATTTATCAACCGAAGTCGCTACGCGCATGGTTATTATCTCAGACATATGACTACTCTGATAAAGTTGCTTCAAGTATTTGAACATTTTTTAATGAATAGATCAAGGCCTTTGACCTCTATTTTCAAAGGAAAACAGTACTAGTAAGACCGCACGTGGTCTTTCTGGCATCCTACTCGGCGTACGGCAACTAGACGCCGCAGTGGACGTGGCTGCAGGACGCTCGTCGATCGGGAGACTGACGCCGTGGCTCGTTGTGCCCATTCACTCGCCGTGGTACAACAGCTACAACTTCCACTACACGGAGGGCGAGCCGATGCGCGTGTAGTTTGAGCAGTGGGCCGTCGACGCCATGGACGAACCTCGTCTTTGCCAGCCACGTGCACGCGTACGAGCGTGGCCACACCGGATGTGCAACGTCCAGTACAACATAACAAACGGGAGGGAGCGCCGCGAGCCCGTGCACATCACCATCGGCGACGGCGGCAACATCGAGGGTCTCGCCAACAGCATGACCGAGCTGCAGTCGAGCTACTTGCTAACGGGAACCATACACTTTTGGTTTGAGTCAGCCATACTCAGAAACACGCCACCACTTCAATCCTGACCTGCCCAACATTTTCAATCTTGTGCAAACTTGCATACACCGTCTGAAGAGCACTTACAACGGCCGCAATGCCCTCAGCTTTCCCGACGGCATCCCCTGATTTTGCATAGAGAGGCTGAAGGGTCATGTATGCCAACTGTTAATTCAGTTAGTCAGCAAACAGAGAACACTGTCTCAAAGTACTCAAGTGTCATCGCTAGTCGTCAGTCGTTACTCGGCTTTCTGTCTCATCCTTGTTGGAGATCCGTGTTGCGACTAAGTAACGAGGCAGGTGCAGACATCTTATTAGCGAGGTAAGTGCAGACATCAGTGTGCAGTAATCAGTAAGTAGGCAGGTGACAGCTTGTTAGCTTTAGCACAGAAGCAAAAGATATGAAACATCCAACACAATAAGGTACGGGACTTGAGCGCTCGCTGGGCCATGCCACATCGGCACATTTATTGTCGCAGGTTTTTCTTTTTACAACGCTCTTGCAGTTACAGGGATTTAACATTGACACACTACCAGAAAGGCAGCCTGCGTATGCGTTCTCCCTCTCGTTTCCTCTCCCCTAGCCCAAGGTTCCGCCCCACTGCACCGCCGCCGCAGCCCACAACCCCTCCCAGTCTCTCTTCCGATTCACCTCCTCTCCTCCCCTCCCCTCCCCTTCGAGGCAGCCCACGCACCGCCACCATCCCTGCTCCTCTAGCGCCGGCCACTCCACCCAGCCATCATGGTGGTTACAGAGGACGGGGAGGAAGGGGATGGCATCAAGATGCCGACGGAGTCTCTGAGTCGGGGCGGGGAAGCTCGTCGGCCGGGAATCGCGTCTTCCTCCCTAGCCAAGGTGAGCGTCATGATTTTCTGGATGTGTTTGCCTGTTTGGATTTCGGACATGTCTGCATCAGTTCCCCTTGACCTGTCTTTATGCAGGGGCAGCAGATTTGCTGCACGAGCTGTCCTGGATCCCAAGGGCGTCGTGGCTAGCCAGGGCAAAGAGGCGCAGAAGAAGGTATGGCCCGCATCTCCCTGTAGGCTGTGTCGCTGTGGTGATGTTGTGGCGTTCCATTGTCTTAATTTGAGAAAATTACACGAAAGTACCACATTTGGGGCGGTGATGGCGGATTGGTACCATTTTTCGTAATTTTTACATGTTAGTACTATGTTAGGGGCAGTTTGTTACAAAATAGTCTAAACCGGGTATAATAATGTATTGACGGTGTATATGACCGTTGGGACCTGGATGGCATGTGCTGACGAGACATGTTCTTTGCAAAAAAGATCCTTACCTTTTATTTAATCACGCATCCATCCCTTATTTGCGTAAAAAAGGTCCTGCCAGGGATTTTTTTTTACAGAAAATTATATCACTGCCTTTTATAGTTTGGCAAGTTTCGTCGTGGCAGAAAAAAATACCACGCGCGGGGTCAGGATTCGAACTTTGGCCGTGATGCTCGAAACCAGCGCACACTGACCAATGCGCCACCACGCTGCTTCAGTAAAGTAGCAGGCACCTACTTTTGTATAATAATACTGTAGGCATGTCCTAGCCTTTCTTATTGTTCCCTTTTTTTGGCACCTGTCTTTTTTTGGGATTTCTTTTATCTATTTTCAGATTTTAGGTATTCTTCGGGCCGTATGCAGTGTGCGTATTGTATATTGAAAATTATACGTATTATGGGCAGTGACCATAATTATATAATATACCACATACAAAAATTATAGCCATTGCATACTATTCAAAAATTATAGTCACCGCGTATATATTGTATAATGATCTAATATACAATATATGATGTGTATTATACAGATAATATACAATATGTATATTGTCAACATTATGGGCAGTGACTATAATTATATAATACAATACATATATTGAAAAACTTATAGTATATTAAAAAATATCACAATCGACATTATAGTATAATACAATACATATATTGAAAAACTTATATTATATAATTTTTAGATTTACGATTAACATTTAGTATGCAATATTTTGTAAAAATGTTTCATCGTATATATATATATATATATATATATATATATATATATATATATATATATATAATATATATACAAGGTTCTCATTCAACGCCAACTCTAGGCTATACAGAGAACTACACACGCAGAGATTTCTCCTATAAGATCTCTAGCATAAGAACTCTTCCCATAAATTCATAAGTAAAAACACCAAGTGAAACCAAAGAAACTACATCATTTCAACAACATAATTTACACATGGTTTTCCTTTTCGAAAAAACCCCGAAGGGATTACACACGAACTAGGTAATTACCTTAATATTCCTGACGATCTCAGCGCCTTCCTGGCTAAACTACTAGGTGGTGGTGGTGGCTAAGCTACTAAAGAAGCTGGTGCTCTGGCTCTCGCTTGCTTCGAGTGCTCTGTCTCTCTCTCTCGTGTTTCGCTTTCCTCCGTTCCTCCTCCTTTTATAGCTGCGAGACGACTGCCAGCGATGCCTTCGGGAGCCTTCGCTCGACTGCCAGCGAGACCCTCACTTATTTATTTTACATAAACATTTTTTAATATACGATGCTTATTTATGTGTATAATGTTTCAATATACAATGCGCACACCGCATACAGCCGAAGAATACCCAAGACTAAAAACAGATAAAAGAAATCCGAATAAAAAAACATACACAAAAAAAATGGAAGGGTCCAAAAGGCTAGGACATGTCTAAAGTGTATAAAAACATAAATTGTTCATCACATCGTTCAATCTATATATTGAATATTTTTTAATATACAATGATCTTATTTAAATATAAGATGAACATTTGAATATACAATGAACTTTTTCTGTATTATAAAAATGTTCACAGTATACATACATTTTTTAATACACAATGTATATATGTGTATAAATTTTTTCTATATATGATATGCACACTGCGTACGGCCCGAAGAATACCCAAAATCTGAGAAAAGATAAAAGAGATACGCAAAAAAAAAAAGAAACATGAAAAAAAAGCACGGAAAAAAACGAAATGAGCTAAACTATAAAATACCAGACACATGGTATATGCGGCGAAGGATGTCGTAGCGCGGTGGGACAGAGATCCAGTGCCTTGCCCATAGCAAGGCACGGCGTAACTGGCGGCCAGCCAGCCGTTGGATGGGGGGGGGGGGGGGCAGCTCAAGTCGAATATTGTAGCGCAGAGCACTGTTGACGGGGGGTACTGTAGGGGCAGATCACTGTAGGGGGGGTACTGTAGGTTGAACACTGTAGAACTGACACTGTTCACGCAGATCTGGCCGTCGATCCTGGATCGGACGGTGTGGAGAGGGAGGCCAGTCACCGTACTGTTCATCGGTGCCTTTGCTCACAACAAGGCACTGGATCGCATTCCAGCGCGGTGGCAGCGACGTCACGCTGCGAACCCGACGGCGCGGGTTCGAATCCTCGCCCCGCTCGGGCGCGCGTAATTTTCTGTAAATTTATTCCTGGTAGAACCTCTTTAAGGCTATTTTGTAAAAAAGTAAAGGTCTTTTTTGCAAAAGAACATACCACGTCAGCACCTGACAGGCGGACTCCAACGGTCAGATACACCGTCAATACATTATTATACACGGTTTAAACTATTTTGTAGCAAACTGCCCCTAACATGATACTGACATGTAAAAATTACGAAAAGTGGTACCAATCCGCCACTACCACCCCAAATGTGGTACTATCGTGTAATTTTCTCTCTTAATTTGCATCACGGTGCAGGTCTCGGCAGCACCCAATGGCAGGCTGAACAGCGTGGTGACATCTACCAAATCAATTTCCATGTACGATCTTTCTACCAAAAGTAGTTTAGCCTTTCCGTATGTTTGCATATTCACCTAAATAGCCATCTACTTTGTAGAGTTTGCCACAGGTGGAGTACAGTATAGAAATTAGAAAGATGGTACGCTCTATCCAGCCATCGTGGGTATACAAGAATAGTGGGACTGTATTACTGGAAGTATTATATACCCATGCTTTGCGTATTGACAAGCTTGCTCCCAAGTCACGTTCTTCTCAGCTGATCCTTGAGAATGACTCCTAAGAATCAAGAATTTCCATGCAATCGTCAGTCATTACTTAAACATGTGTCTTTTCTGTGTTTTGTGCTCTTCTTTATTGTTTAAATTTAATGATTTGTCTGATGCTCAAATATTGTGTATGCTATATATGGTTGTGGGGTGAGATTTGGAAAGGATCAGAAGAACACATTAAGACGCTCCAAATGACTTATTAATAAGTTTGTACTTATCATGATTTACATTCGACTTGATCATAAGCTTCTTATCGGGATTCACATTTGACTTGATATACAAGTTTCATAAGTTGAGATTTTCTTAATATCTTCTTAATTTGTAGCTAGGTCAAATTCCCAAGTTTACTTTTGCATGTTATTGTCCTATTCAGATGGCTAAAGAACTTCTCTATATGTTTTTATTGCTACAAAATTTGCCTAATTAGATAGAAAATGATTACTATATTGCATAAGCCACATCTTTACTTTGGCATATAGCATTTGTCTTTAATCTAACTGATTTTCATAATGTGGTAATTATAGAGAGTGCAATATGGATTATGCTTAATACATATTCCATATCTTTCAGGGATGTTATAGCCAGATAATGAAAAGTTTTTAGTTCATTGGAGGTTTCAAATCCTGTATTATTGTTGTCATTTCCCTCTTTTAAGAGAGAAAGATCTTTAGCTCAACCATATGGCTGCATTCTTGAGATATATAGCTTATAATTTATGCTGCTACAATTTCAGAAAAATGTTGTGCATATCTTCACTATTTACACTATCATATAGCTTATGGTTTTGCAGATTTCCTTTGCCATGCGAAGAGCGAAGTATAAACCCTAAACCATAAATATTCGCACAAAATTGGTGATAGTCTGATAGCAATGCCTTTTGGGATTTACAGGCTGGGGGGATTTTCAGATTTTCTTGCGTTTTGATCTTGGTACTTAAGATGATAACAAAACTATAGTTAAATCATAAATATTCGCACAAAATTGGTGATAGGCTGATAGCAATGCCTTTTGGGATTTGCAGGCTGGGGGGATTATTCAGTGTATGTGGGCCTTGACGGAGCAGAGTCACTTAACCCTGTGACTATTATATCTTGTACTTCACATACCTTTATCCAGCCTGAAAATATCATTCCTGGAAGAATTGTTGTCCATGAGATGGTGAACCTGTATGCGTCCATTACCATATCCTTTATGTGCCGCACATCTTCCCGCGGCTTTTGGCAATTAAGGATCGGTACTACTTAGTTTCCTTTTGTTGGATTAGAACATAAATTTAAAGATCTTCTCATAGTGTGCTCTTAATCAACAACTTAAACATATACTTTATGAAAGCAAGACTGTATCGGTTTATTGGAATTCAAAAGCAAGACTATCGGTTTATCGGAATTCAGGAGTGAATTTCAATGACTTTTTGTACTGTATGTGCTAGATTCAGAGTCTTTGTTCAAATCACTATGAGCGATGTTGTATTAGGGACGGAAAAGAACTGATGTTCTATCCATTTTCTAATCTCCCTGTTAAAGAATGATAATCTAGGTATTGTGATTTTCAATTCCAAAGCATAGTATCAAATTACGCTATTTTTAATCATATTATGTATATGCATGTAGTTCCTGTAGGATAATTTGCTCAAATAGCACCAACCTACGCAATGCCATGGTTATGACCCTAATACACGATTCTTTCTACTAGGGAAATGTGCTAGCAAGGGTATGATGGATGGCAGGAAAGAGAAGGGGAGATCTTGTAGAGTGTTTCGGCAGATGACGATGCAATGCCTGTGCTCCGGGGAACAGGCCAATGTGGTTGATGACCTCAACCCATCAAATGGCGAAATCAAGTTGTATGCCAAAAATTATGGTCTTCGGTAAGCCGAGTTATATCGCCAGGAGGGTGAATCCCTTAACTATGAGGTTGGTGCTTCATCTTCTAACATAAATCTTCTCATGACCAACAATATTATTGTCTGCTGTGGTGCCCATATCACGTTTTCCTTGTATGTTATTGTCTGCTGTGGTGCCCATATCACGTTTTCCTTGTATGTTCGCTTCATGCCGAACCATACTAATCCAACTGAAGTCCTTGAGCTGTTTCTTGGACTATTTCATTATTTATGATTGTCTATTTTTTCTCTAAAGAAGAGGGAACAACTTTGTCTTAGATTCTGACGCATAATGTGTCAAAAAAATCTGTCTTTGACAGCTCGTACATGTTTTCTAAAATTATGTGCCTCTGCCTGCCATTTAGTTTTTCTTTGCTTAGTCTCAGATGCGCTGGAGACATGGGTCTTCGGCCGCGCCTGCCTGCACCCCAAGTTCCTCCACACCAATGCGACCTCTCACAAGCTCGACGGCCCCCAGCGTGAAGGGGGACGGGTATGACAGCGACACCAGCTACAACTTTGTGCCGCCGTGAGTACCCAGCCTGTTCTTTGTTTTGTTCTGTTCGATCTAAGTATGACGCGCCTGGTTCGGTGTTTCTTCTTTTGTCCATATTAAAGCAAAGCTGTACACGGGTACCGTCAAGCTCCTCAAGCACATGGAGATTGCCAAGGTCTGGTTCATCATGCGACAGGCCAAGACCCTCAAGACCTATGCCAATCACCTCGGTACTTCTTTACTTGTCCTTTTTTTGGAGGATAAATTTGATTGGGTTTCTATTAAAGGTTGACTGAAATTCTGTAAGACGTCCCATATACTTTAGTGCTTGTATGTTCATCGTAAATTCTTATGGCCACATCTTTGCCTATAGGAATTTGACTGTTAGCTTTGTTATCTCTGAAAATGCATGATGGATTATGTAAATTTGGTGACTAAACTTGGCAACAGGTTAGTGGTGTTGTTCATTTAGAGTATGGTCTTGTTTTACAGGAAACATAATCAGAAGACGCAATAACTCATTATGCATGTTATGTTGCTTTGATCTTAGACAACTACCAGCCATCATTTGTTTGGCGCCGCCAGCCGCCCCTCCCCGCTCCTCCCCCGCTTCGCCGCCGCCGGAGGGGACACCGGCGAAGCCCGCGTGGTCCCCAGGGAAGGTGGCGGCGGGGCGTCCTCGTCGTTCTCGCGCAGATCTCGCGGCGGCCGGTGGCGCGCGGCGGTGTTCCGCCGGTGGCTGGCGCCTGCTGCCCGTGGGGCGGCGTCCCTCACGGCGGCGGGGCTGCCCCTGAACGGCGCTTGGTGGTGGCCATGTGGCGGCGCGCGGGAGGGTCGGATCTGGGCTTCCAGTCTGCGTCCTCGTCGTGGTAGCGCTTGCCGTTGCCCTCGGCCATGAGGCGTGGTCCGGGACGGGCCGAGCGCCGGTGGTGCTGGCCAGGACGCACGCTGGCAGCACCCTACTTCATCTCGCGTCGTCTCGCTGGCCAATGGTGGTGGTCATCTTCGTCGTCAGAGATGGCCGGCCAGAGGCTTGGTGATCGGATCTCGAGATCCATCATCTAGTCCCGGCTGCGAGTTGGGGAGACATGGTTGCCGGTGAAAACCGAGCCATTGGCAGGCGATGGCGGCGTTCTACGTCGTTACCTTGATGGAGGCATCGTCGTGTAACTACTGTCGACCCACTCGTGCTGCTCCGGGGGAAACCCTAAGATCTGTTTTCCAGATCGGACGATGGCGGCACTGCGGTGTCGTTTCTCTCTTGGGAGCATCGTTTGTGGAGCAGCGCTGGAAGTCAGAGGCAGGAGGTGGAGCGGCTTCGTCTTGCACGGAGCTTCGGTGGAGATGTTAAGTCATGCCTGACCGACAGGTGCTACGCTTTGTCATGCCTGGTCGGCAGGTGCTACACAAGACAGATCTTCCAAAGACTTCAAGCTGTGTTGGCTGGTGGTACTTGGCAGCATGGTGCTGAGGTGTATCAGTGGCGACCGCGACGTGCACAGCTGTTTGCGCGCAGGGAGGAGGTGCCGTTGGGCGCCGTGGTGGCGTCGATGATAGCTAGACCGAGCAAGGTTGATGCATCAGTACAGTTCTGAAGATGGAGCGGTGGAAGTTGGCGGCGGCGGCCTCTGAGAGCACGCCGGACCGGTGAGACCCATACCCGGCAGGCGTCCTGGATGGGTCCTCAGGTCTTAGATGTTCGGTTTGGCTGCGATGTCTGTTTGGTATTAGGCCCAGGCTATCTGCTCCCCTTCATCAACTGGATAGGTGTAGCGACGGTTTGTTGCTTATACGGCGGCTTTAGTCTTACTGTGGTATTACTTTGTAAGGTCTTGTGAGAATAATTAATAAAGTGGCCGTATGCATCGCCCAGATGCAGAGGCCGAGGGTCATCCTCTTTTTCTAAAAAAAATCATTTGTTTGGCGACGATACCATTTGGTACAGAATGTAACTTAAACACCCAGGTTGTTTCCGATTTCTTTACACTTCAATCATTCAAATCTTTCTTAATGCTTTTTTTGGTTATTTTCAGGAGCAATTTCAGATCGAAAAGGATGATGGGAGGATGCAAACTAACACAGTATGATGCTCCATGTCAAATGGTATATTTATCTCCTTTTATCTAGATGAAGATTTCAACGTCGCTTGATTATTTGGTATGCTGCCATTATGGTGGACTGGTGCAAGAGTGTAGACCTATAATTAGGCTTGCCAAGATTCATTTGTTGTTCATGGCATTAGTTAGACT
This sequence comes from Thinopyrum elongatum, assembly GCA_011799875.1. Classification (NCBI taxonomy): domain Eukaryota; kingdom Viridiplantae; phylum Streptophyta; class Magnoliopsida; order Poales; family Poaceae; genus Thinopyrum; species Thinopyrum elongatum. The sequence continues at coordinate 511,453,234 of CM022302.1, forward strand.
CCGGCTGCCGGCCAACGGAAGGCTCTCCTCGGCCTCTTCCACTTGACATGTCTTGTTCTGTTTTATCACCTTTAGGAGGTGCAGGCTCTCCTAAATCTAAATCACATTTAACTTTGATAATTGATTGAACAATGCTATAGAAGAGAAGGATACATATCCTCTCTAGATTAACAGACCCGAAAGGAAAAGGTTTATAATGAAAAAAGTTACATCAGTACCTATGTATACAGTTCTTTTTACATTCTTTCACATAGTTTTCTTAAGACCCACACCATAATTCAAAAACATTTTTCTTTCTAGACACTGATCATACTACTTGATCATGCTACTACAGAGAACACAAAATATAGCAAATTTTAGTTGGGACAGCCTCTCACTCATTAACATTGCTTATGTTCATATTTTCCAGTGTTGCCATATGTCTGCGGCGGCGGCATCCTCGACAGCCTTGCGTGAGGTGTATGGGTCGCAGGGTAATGAGATGAGGGAATGGGAGATGACAGCGCAAAAGAGCGGCGGCATCCTCGACGACGACGGGGCGTTTGCGGAGGTCGGCCATGTCGCCCTCTATCAGAAACAGCCTTGCGTGCAGTGTAAGATTCTCCAGCCTTGCTGCGCGGGCATCCTTGTGCCGTCGGAGTCAGTGGCTGTTTGGAGTCGTGTAGGTCGTACCCTATGTAAGAATGACCTTCTTCAGGCTTGCTTTACATATTTATTTGTTATAAATGGATGTAACCGAGTTATGCAAACATGTGATGCTTCTTAATTACTGTAGTTAATATATATTCCGCTCGTTAATCTCTCATCGTTTGCATGTCCATATACCACTCAGAAAGCAAAAAAGAAACTGAAAAGGGCGTGTACCCAACCTTTTGCATGTCCATATACCACTCAGAAAGCAAAAAAAGTGATTTGTTCAATTTCATACCATCTGCTCTGCCTTAGGTTTGACAGACAAAATCTGGAGCCTTGCTCTGAAGGTCCAAGGAGGTGGAAGCACCAACAATGCCCTCAACAGAGCTGCTCAATTGGATTTGAATCCAAGGATGACATCCAAGAAAAGGTGCCCAACTTCCTTTATTGCTTTAACCATACTAGAGTAGCTGTATATGGTGCACTTGGTAGGGATATTCTCAAGGAATTACAAGATGAGGCTGCATTTTGCACTGAAATTGTGAGGTGAGGCTCAAAAAGATACAGCGGTTACCAACGGCGGCGAAGACTAGCCCGGGATCTGGGACAGTGGATGCATTGAGCTCAAGATGAAGATCAGACACTCCATCCACGGTCACTATTTTGTTCCTTTTTTTTTATATGATTTCAGTACTCTTTATCAATGTGATGTTAGAGCCAAGATGCATGTGTCACTTGTTTCATCAAGTGTGTAATGAACTTTAAATTTTGTTCCTGATGATCTCAAATCCCTGGTTTCTCCTGGCTCCCTGCCGCTTAATATGCCTATTATGCAATAACACTGCATACTATAAAAAGTAAAGTGGAAGGGGCGCCTCCCACCTGGCACTGCCCAGCTTCCTCTCAGGCGGCACCACCGGGTGGCGCCCCAACCACTTGTAAACTAAGATTTGGAGGCAACCGGCACTACCAGTTCTCGCATCACCTTATCTATACTCGCGTAACCCCCTCGCGTCGCTCCCGCAAGCGACCGAGGGGGCGAACCCCAGCCGCCGCTCGTAGTCCACCGCCTCCAGCTACCTCCCTCGCCGCCGCCAGCGTGCGTCGCCGATCCGGTCGGCGTAGGCGGCGGCGGGGATCCCTTTCTCCTTGCACGAGGCCGGGCGGCGCGGGACGACGACTTCAGCGACGGCGGCACGGCGGATCCCGGCGGCGGCGCTTGGCAGCGCGGGTGGATCGGTTGGGCATGGCGTGCCGGTCGGCTGGACGTGGCTAGAAGATGGAGGTGGGGCTCGGCGTGGCCGGTGGAGGTGGCGGCGGCGGCGTCCAGCCTGGATCCGGTCTTGGCGATGGCGATGGCTGACCCGGATCTGACCATGGTGGTGGCGGCGTCCCCTCCGCTGGGGATGACGGGCCAGGTGGTGGGTCCGTGTGGCGGCGCCGGTGGCGGCGGATCTTGGGATCTCGTGTCTGGGCTCGTCGCAGGACGCACGTGGCGGCCGGAGCTTCCTCCGGCGTCGACAGCGGCTGGTGCGACGGTGGGTGCTCTCTGTAGCGCCCAGAATCGGGGCGGCGGCCCCTTTTCATCAACGATGGCGGACTCCGGGGTCGTGTGGGCGACTCGAAGTCCGGATCTCGAGATGGCGACGGCCTTCTGAGGCTGGTGGCGGTATGGGACATCCCCTCCATCAACAGACCGGGTTCGATGCGGCTCGGCAGGTGACACATGAGCCTCTCTCGGAGTTGTTGGTCGGTGCCTGTCGTCGGCAGGTGAAGCCACCGGTGGATGTGCTACCGGCGGATGCTACGCACGACGTCTTATACGGGGACGTCAAGTCATGCCTGCTACCGACAGGTGATGCAGGGCGGCTCAGGCGGAGGTGTCAAGTTTAGCTTGTTGTTGTTGGATCGAAGGTGGTGCGATAGTAGCGGGGGGCAGGTGGTATGGGACGTCTTTGTCAACCGTTGTCTCCTCCAGAGGTATCCAGCTATCGAGGCGTCGGTAGACGGATAAAGGCGGATGGTACCGACAGCTTCAACGATGAGCTTATGCACTCCGGTGGAAACACAAGGTCTCTGATCGGGCTATGTCGTCGCGTGCCTGCGTCATGTCGGTATATGGCCTCAGGTTTGTTTTTCGCTTTTTTTCCGGGTCGATGGTGTTCGGCTGCTGGATTTTACTCTATTAATAATATATGGCTGCATGCATCGTCCTAATGCAGAGGCTAGGGTTATCCTCCTTTTCAAAAAAAGAAAACAAACTAAGATTTGGAAAATAACCAGACTAAAATTAGTTTGGGGCTTTTCAAAGAGCATTTCTAAGGTTGTCCGTGCAAATTATTACTAGCAGTACTAGTAGTAGCTACTTACAAACTAACCGTTTTGCTTTTGCCAGCCATTTCTGGAACCAAATAATGCATCATTAATCGCATGGTTTTCTGGATACACAGCAGCATGTGGAAAGCATAAATGAATGGTTGAGGTTTCATACCCTCTCACAGTCACAGTACATCGGAGATATTGATATGACAACACTCAAGAAATTAAACACCAGAGAAATGAATGAAAAACACTATACAACATATAGCAGAGGAAACGATGAAAGTTACAGTAGAGGCCGTCCAGAGACAGATTGCTCGGTGCACGTGGTCCGTTCATGCTTCACTCACTAGGTGTAACAGGTAATATCCAAGGAAGGAGGGCTTGGGTGCAGTTCCACGGCGTTACTAAACGCAGACTGGATTTTGAGCTTCACTTGTTCAAGAGATTCTTCGTGGTTGCGGTATGCAGTAAAACTGATTTGCTGGAGGTCTAAGAGGTGCTCCATGCCGGCTGGTGCAGCTCCACCCCACAGCGCCGCATCGAGTGCCAGACGAAGCTCTCGTAGCTTTGGCATAGCTCCTGCCTCGAACCCCAGATATGCTGTAACATCTTCGTCAGAGGAGAATTTAAGGTGCTCCAGAACTAGGAATAATCCCTTGCTGACGATTACAGCCTCTTCTTTAGGGCATGTCGCAACCCAAAGGTAGAGGTAGACGAGGGATGGCAGTCCTCCAAGAATAGTAATCGCATCATTTTTCGTCTCCCTAACAGATAATTGCAGGCTGTGCAGGCAACTGAGATCACCGATCCATTTAGGAACTCCCAACATCTTCCAGCTGGTAAGGTACATTTCCTCGATAAGGGTGGGAGGATCTGAAACTGAGCCTAAAATGTCGTCCTTATCATCATGATGGCCTATCATCCGGAGATATTTGAGGTTCCGTAGCTTACAAATAGAAGAGACCAAAGCATCGAACTTCGCCTTCTCTAGATTGCAGATATCAGCCTTATGAAGCTTCAGACTCCTCAGGTTAGTCAGCTTACCGAGGTCCTCAATAGCCTCTAGCGAACTCTTCTCCAGTTTGAAACCATCGAGTGTGCGAAGTGATTCCATGATCCCGATCCTTTCAGGTAGCCCTATCGTCACATACAAACCCATTGTCAGATTAGACAAGCGGGGCAAGTGCTCTATGTCTGACGGGATGCTTCCTTTTCCTATATCCAACGTATCCAAATGCACATGCCCCCGAATTTCAGTGGGAAGCTTTACATAGAAATAAGTTGAAACCTTTAAATACCTCAGTTGAAACAATTTGCTGATAGCAGTGAGGTCTAGATCTAGACTTCCAGGTAAATCTGGATATTCAAAGGATAACACACGGATATACTTTAACTGAGAAAGACAAGGTATGGACTTGCAATTTCCAAACCACACCAATGACCGAAGTTGTGATGTGCTATCCGGAATTGTCCATGATAATGTCTCACTTATTCTATCAATAGCTGAGATCACTGATAATCGACGGATCCTGTACATGCAGTTACTCAGTCTTGGCATGTCTTTAGAAGTATATGCCACACTATTAAAATTGTCTTCTGCACACTTGCTTAAGATCAAATCCAGCATCATATCGTGTACTTTGTAACACACACCACCCCATTTGTCCCTTGCAGGCTGAATCAGGCTTCTATTGACTAGCTCGTTGAAATAACTTATCCCCACATCCTCCAAATTTGTTCCATGTGAATTACTGACAAAGCCTTCAGATATCCATTTTTGAACTAGATCATCCCTCATAATCTCATAGTCCTCTGGATACATACCAAGGTAAAGAAAACAAGTGCGGAGATGAAGAGGAAGATTCATATAGCTGAGGTTTAATATACTCCTCATCCCTTTCAGAGTGGGGTTTATGGAAAACTGGGCACCTAGAGAATTCCGTATGTTCTCCCAGTCACTCCTTGATCTTTCTTTACGACAAGCTAATAGGCTAGCTATCGTAATGATTGCAAGTGGCAATCCTACACACTTCTTCAGAATTTCATTTGAAACTTCTTCAAAGTTAGATGGGCACATGTTTTCAGACCCAAATACTCTATTCATGAATAAGCTTCTCGAATCTTCAGAGCTGAGGGGATTCATTCTGTAAAGAGAAAAGTATGTTTTTGGTCCCTTAAGTTTTCAAAAAGTACAGACTTGGTCCTTCAAGTTTTTTTGGTATATATTTGGTCCCTCAAGTATCAAAACCGGACAAGTTTGGTCCTAAACCAGATTTTGACCCCGTTGACCGGGTTTGACCGCCACAAAACCGCCCGATGAACAGTAAGTTCGAGTTTTTTTTCGAAAAATCTTCAAAAAAATCTGAAATTTTTTGGGGTCCAATATGCTTACATGCACAAGGTGCGACCAAATTTTCGTAGTCTTTCGACACTCGAGGAGCTTGTGACAAAAAAAACAAAAATATCTGTCTGATGAATAGTAAATTCGAAAAAAAAAATCAAAAAATTCTGAAATTTTTTGGGGTCTAATATGGTTACATGCGCAAGGTTTGACCAAAATTTTTTGGGGTCTAATATGGTTACATGCGCATGTAACCATATTGGATGAAATTTTTTGAATTTTTTTCGAATTTACTATTCATCAGACAGATATTTTTGTTTTTTTTGTTACGAACTCCTCGAGTGTCGAAAGACCATGAAAATTTGGTCACACTTTGTGCATGTAAGCATATTGGACCCCAAAAAATTTCAGATTTTTTGAAAAAAAACTCGAATTTACTGTTCATCAGGCGGTTTTGTGGCGGTCAAACCCGGTCAACGGGGTCAAAATCTGGTTTAGGACCAAACTTGTCCGGTTTTGAGACTTGAGGGACCAAATGTATACCAAAAAATCTTGAGGGACCAAGTCTACACTTTTTGGGAACTTGAGGGACCAAAAACATATTTTTCTCTTCTGTAAATGCGCTCACGGTTAAAAGAACATGCTGACATTGCAACGTCTTCCACTCTTGTGGTTACTATTACTCTACTCCCATTAATATTTGGTGGAAAGGCACTTCTTATAAACTCCCATGCTCCTTCATCCCACAAGTCATCGACTATAATAAAATACCTGTTGAATACGGTGTCATACATTACACTAGGAGACAACTAAAAATATTGCAGATGAAATCATCAATAAAATCAAATAAACTTGGGAAAACATATAAAAATGTCATTCTTAAGGATAAGTTAGATATATTTATGTAATATTCAAGATAAATAAGTTCAAACAAATATCATTCTTAAGGACGAGCTGCCAACACATTACAAATTGTATTTCTTTATTTGGAGATCTCCGACATATTCCTAATTCAACACCTCATACAAATGCTACAGGGCTTTAAGTCTTGCTACGGGTCTAATTTAAACATTTGTTGATCCTGGTACCAACTCCACATATCTGTTTACAAGCGAACTACTTGGTCACGTTGACAACTGTATTTCTACAAAGTATTTACTAAGAACCTACAAGCCCAGTACAGTGGCAGGCGAGCAGGCTATGATTCAGTCTCTAACTTTGTATAGTGATCTAATATCACGTCTAATGACCACAATAATGAACAAACCAATGATCATTTGGCGGTCTGAGTAATGGCATATTGCCCCATCGCCCCCCCGTAGGGCGACTCGGGCGGAGCCCAAAAACCTAGCCGCCGCGGCCGCGAACTCCCTCCTCCTCTCCCTTCGCAGCCGCCGGGGGCCGCCGCCGAGCTAAGCCCGGGGGCCGACGGCGGTGGCGGGAGATCTCCTCTCTCACGCGTCTCTGGGGTGGTGCGGGGCCCCTAGACGTGTGGTGGCGCGACCGATCTGGGTTCTGCGGCACGGCGAATGGCTGCGGCAGGTGGCGGGTGGCCGGCCCGTCCTCGGACGGTGGCGGCTAGGCACGGCGGGCGGCCCGGTCACAGACGGCGGCGTGGGCTGCGGGCGCAGCGGCCGGCCTTTTCGGGCGACGGTTGCAGTCGGGGGCGGCGGCTAGCTAGGCTACGGTGGCGTGCAATCTGCCTTCAGATCGGCGGCGGCGCCGGGGAGGGCCTGGTGGTCTCGTCGGCGGCACCTCCGGTCAGATCTGTTCTGACCGGTGTGGCCGGTGGTGGTGGTCATCTCTTCCGTCAGAGGTGGTCGGCCTGAGGCTGGATGTTCGGATATCCGGATCCATCATCCAGTACTGGTTACGAGTCGGGGAGACATAATTGCCAGTGAAAACCGAGCCGACGGCAGGCGATGGCGGCGTTCTGCGCCGTTACCTTGATGAAGGCATCGTCGTGTGACTTATGTCGACCCACTCGTACTGCTCTAGGGGAAACCCTAGGATCTGGTCTTCCAGATCGGACGATGGCGGCACTGCGGTGTCGTTTCTCTCTTGGGAGCATCGTTTGTGGAGCAACGTTGGAAGTCAGAGGCAGGAGGTGGAGCGGTTTCATTTTACACGGAGCTTTGGTGGAGACGTCAAGTCATGCCTGGCCGACAGGTGCTACGCTTTGTCATGCCTGGTCGGCAGGTGCTACGCATGACAGATCTTCCAGAGACTTCAAGCTGTGTCGGCTGGTGGTACTTGGCGGCATGGTGCTGAGGTGTACCGGCGGCGACCGTGATGTGCTCAGCAGTTCGCGCGCAGGGAGGTGGTGCCGTTGGGCACCGTGGTGGCGTCGACGGCAGCTAGACCGGGCAAGGATGATGCGTCAGTACAACTCTGAAGATGGAGTGGTGGTAGTTGTCGGCGGCGGCCTCTGAGAGCGCGCCGGACCGGTGTGTGCCCCATACCCGGCAAGTGGCTTGGTTGGGGCCTCAGGTCTTATATGTTAGGTTTGGCTGCGAGGTATGTGGTATTAGGCCCAGACTATCAGCATCCCTTCATCAGCTAGATAGGAGTAGTGACAGTGTCGCCTAGACGGTGGCTTCAGACTTACTGTTGTATTTTTTTGTAAGGTCTTTTATGAATAATTAATAAAATGAATGCATGCATTGCTCTGCAGAGGCCAGGGGTGATCCACCTTCTCTAAAAAAAAATTTGGCAGTCTGAGTTATAATTCTACACACTAATTCAGCATCATGTTCAAAAGAGTGGGGAACTCGCAATCTAAACTTCTTCTCTATATTATTAACATGTATATCCAGGACAAATGACCTAGGGGATGGACCGATACAATTCTCTATGTCTAGATGAAGTGGAACTGATGAATTCTGCAAATTTATCTAGTATCATGTATAAACTGCCAACAAGCTACTGTTCTAAACTTTAATTCTGTATAGATGACCCATCGGCTGGCTCATGATCTTTTTTTTGGGGGGGGGGGGGTGCGAAGGCACATTTTGACTTCTCAAATTCTTTGATCAAGAAATAATCTGATAGTATGTGAGCTATGTTACAACAAATTGATACTGTTGGATCCGTGTTGAAAGTTTGAAACAGACTTTCCAATTCTGGTGATTTTACAATTATTAGTGTTTCGTTTTACAAAACATTCATAGTCAAACTCATATGTGGACTTCCCGCAAAAAAAAAAAACTCATATGTGGACAGCCAAATACTCCTTACAGTAGGAAACATGGGGGGAATATAAATCAAGTTAAACTATTAGTCACAACTAGCCTACAGAAGTGCAAGAATGCTCGTAGAAGTAAGGATGCCAGTATACCTCTTGTTTATAAGATAGTTTCTAATTTGATCGATGATGTCTAGCACGTCACAAGTACTGGATGACATATTTGTCCCAAGCTTTGATATTAGGCTATTGATAAGTTGTGTCTTGTCTGGTTTCTGAGAAACAGAAATAAATGCCTTACAATCAAATTGCCCTTCAAGATCAGCATACACCTGATTAGCAAGTGTAGTTTTACCAAGTCCCCCGAATCCCACGATGGACACCACCTTGAGCTTCTTATCGGTGTCTGTCAACAAACTGGTAACCTCTTTCTTTGGGCCATCAGTACCCACAAGTTCCTTCCCGACAATGTCGTTCACCTCTCAATCTCTTATCCCAGCATCACATCACCACTCGGCACCAATGCACGGCGTCGAACGCCATCGCCATTCGCTCGACACCGCCCACTACTCTCCTTATCCTTCCCCACCTCGATGTCACTCTCTGTCCTTCTTTTCGAGCCCTCCACCCCCCCCCCCCCCCCCTGCGGCCGCGCTCCCGACATATGCTCCTATCGTACTCCACCAGTGTGGGCATTTGCCCAAACTGACTAGATGAGTTTTATTTCTTTTACTTTTTCTTTCATTGTCTTTGTAATTCACAAATGATCATTGAGAATGAGGAAGTTCAATAGAAAGATTTGCCTTTTTCCTAGTCGAGTTTGAGATGCATCGCAAATTAATTTGTGACATGAAGATTTATCCCAACTTTGAGATGATATAGTAGCACACATGTGGCAATGTCATGGCACATCATAATTTCCTTTGAATGCCATTGAACTGTTTGGCGTTTCTTAGTTTGATGACTACCATGCTTTCAGTTTTGAAACTGAATTTGAATGATGAACTTTGAGAATTGAAATATTGTCAAATTATATGCAGCAGAATACGTATGTGCGGAATATTGCAGTAGAATGTGATTTATGAATATAGTTTGTGTATAATATAGATGGGAATATGGTTTATGAATATAATGAATAAAAAAAAGAATGGATGGAAGGGTTCAGGTGAGGCTCAAAACCTCCAGGAAGTTGGTGCTAAGATTAGCAGCATGGCACATGTCTTGAGGAAGTGGTCTGATAGGGACTTTGGCTCTGTTCTGAAGAAATCAGCAGACATTAGAAGAAAACTGAGCGTGCTATGGAATTCCCCAAACACGCCTGAAAACCAACGTGAGGTAAAGCAATGTACAGAGGAACTAGATGAGCTTCTACTGAGAGAGGAGTTAATGTGGAGGCAGCGATCAAGAGCAACCTATCTGCGGGAAGGCGACCGCAATACGAAATGGTTTCAGAGAAAGGCAACGTGGAGAAAGAAAAAAAATGAAATCAGCAAATTAAAAGATGGCAGCGGAGTTTGGAAAGAGGGCAGACAAGGGATTCAGGAAATAGTGAGGAGTTATTTCCAAAGCTTGTACGAGAGGGAACATGATGTGGAACCACAAGTGGTGCTGAATTTTGTTGAAAGAAGGGTTACTGACGAGATAAACGAGGCATTAATAAAACCGTTCTCGGCGGAGGAAGTGAGTGATTCCCTATTCCAAATCGGACCATTAAAGGCTCCTGGCCCGGACGGCCTACCGGCTAGATTCTATCAAAGGAATTGGGAGGTCATGAGAGATGAAGTCGTCAGAGGTGTGCTAAGTTTCTTCGAGGGTGGGGCTCTACCGAAAGGTATTAATGATACAGTAATTGTGCTAATCCCGAAAGGCAAAGACCCACAGTCACTAAAAGATTACCGACCCATCAGCCTCTATAACGTCATTTACAAAGTGATTTCGAAGTGCCTCGTCAACCGTCTACGCCCTTTTTTGGACGGAATTATCTCGGAGACTCAAAGTGCATTTATCCCGGGCCGCATGATTACAGATAATGCCACAATTGCATTTGAGTGCTTTCATAAGATTCAACATAGCAGGAACAAATATGACACGCACTGTGCATATAAGCTGGACTTGGCAAAACCATATGACAGGGTTGATTGGGGATTTCTGAAAGGAGTTCTTCTAAAAATGGGATTCAGTGAAAAGTGGACAGCCTGGGTTATGGAGTGTGTGAGCTCTGTCAGATACTCAGTCAGATGCAATGGGGAGCTCTTAGACCCTTTTATCCCTTCTAGAGGATTGCGACAAGGGGACCCTCTGAGCCCGTATCTGTTCCTCTTTGTTGCAGATGGACTGGTCAATTTAATGAATAAAGAAATAGATGAAGGCAACCTGACACCCATAAAGATTGCGAGGAATTGCCCAGGAATATCAAACCTCCTCTTCGCGGATGACAACCTTTTATTTTTCAAGGCGTCGGGTGAGCAGGCACAAGTAATGAAGAGGGTTTTGTCTTCCTTCCAAAGGGGCACGGGGCAGTTGCTGAGCGAGAATAAGTGTTCTTTACTTTTCAGTGAGCAGTGTCCAGAGGAGAATAGGGAAGAGATAAAAAGAATCCTGGGAGTGGTGTCCTCAACATTTGAAAGCAAGTATTTGGGGCTTCCAACTCCTGAGGGAAGGATGAAGGATGAGAACTTCCAACCAATATTGGATAGGTTCAGCAAAAGATGTAATGACTGGTCAGGAAGATTCATGGCTTACGCGGCAAAGGAAGTTCATGTCAAGTCTGTGGTCCAGGCTCTTCCTTGCTTCACTATGGGGGTCTTCCTACTCTCAAAAGGATTTTGTGAGAAGTATGAGAAGATGATCCACGATTTCTGGTGGGGGGATGAAGAAGGTCACCGTAAAGTGCATTGGATGTCTTGGGAGCGCATGACTCAACCTAAGAGAGCGGGTGGTATTGGGTTTAGGGATATGCACCTATTTAACATTGCGCTGCTCGCGAAACAAAGTTGGAGACTCCTTCAGAACCCTGACAGCTTGTGCGCTAGAGTTCTAAAATCGAAATACTACCCACATGGAAACCTTCTAGATACGGTGTTTGCATCCGACGCGTCACCGGTTTGGAGAGGTATTGAGGCTGGCTTGGAGATCCTAAAGAAAGGCATCATTTGGCGTGTGGGAGATGGTACCAACATTCAGATTCAAAGGGACCAATGGATCCCTCGCAAGGAAGGCCTAAGGTCTGCAGCTTTCATCAGGAGGTCTAGATTGCGTTGGGTGAACCAGCTTATGAAACCAGGTAGCAAAGAGTGGAACGAGGACCTCATTAGGCAAATTTTCCAGCCATTTGATGCGGATGAAATCTGCAAAATCTCTGTCCCTAGCTCACCCACAGAAGACAGAATAGCTTGGCATTATGAAAAGAGCGGAATCTTCACTGTAAGGAGTGCTTACAAGCTGGCCGCTACAATCCAGGGCCAAATGAGGCAGGCTCCGTCATGCTCATCGAAGGATCCGAGAGATAGGAGTAGTTGGGATCTTATATGGAAATCAAAGGTCCCTCCAAAGGTCAGGATCTTTGGCTGGCGAGTTGCAACCAACACGTTAGCCACAAAAAAGAACAAGTGGAAGAGATCATTGGAGTTGGATGCCACTTGCAGCATTTGCGGCTGCGAGGAGGAAAGTGAGTTCCATGCGGTGGTATCCTGTACCAAAAGTAGAGCCCTTAGACACGAAATGAGGAAAGTGCGGGAGTTACCTCCTGAAAGTTCATTCAGATATACCGGTCCGGATTGGCTGCAACTGTTGCTGAACTCAACCCCGGATGATTTGAGGGCAAAGGTATTGCTCCTGTTGTGGAGAGGATGGCATCTACGTGATGATTGTGTTCACGGGAAAGGCAAGGAAACTATCTGGCAATCTGTCAAGTTTCTGCAGAAATATGAGGAGGAGGTGCAGCTATCCTTTTTGCCTCTCTCGTCGGAAACAAGGAAAGATAATAGACCTCTGTCCAAGGCCGAACCACTTCAGACAGCTCAGCAAACCATAAGGTGGTCTGCCCCGAGTAGAGATACAGTGAAGTTAAACTCTGACGCAGCTCTTCTACCTGACAGTGGGCTTAGCTGGGCGGGAGCAATCGCAAGGGACTACAGGGGATTCCTGCTTGTGTTAGTTGGAAAGGAAATGGGCATAGTGGGGAGCATCGAGGAGGCAGAGGCAAGGGCCGCGCTTGTAGGCCTGAAGGCTTTGGCTGAATTGTACAGAGGACCATTAGTGCTTGAGATGGACTGTTTGACGATGGTTAATGAGTTAAAGAAGGAAGCACAAAGTCTCTCCCCATGCTATGGCGTCCTCTATGACATCAAGGAGACTCTGAAGGTGTTTTCTTCCTTTAAGATCAGTCATGTGGGAAGAAAAGGCAACTCTGTTGCTCAGGAGTTAGCCATGGAGGCTAGACAACTTGGGGATCTGCGGCTCGTTGCTAAGGTCCCGGACAGACTGATAAACCTGATGCAGGCTGAATGTACTCCTTCCACTTGAGTATCCCATATACTCGAGTTTCTCCAAAAAAAAAGAAGTGAGTGGATGCAAAATATGAGGGACCTAACAATGGTGAAAATAGTGAGACCTCCTACACGGTGTTTAGTAGGAATTGAAGGCTATTATTTAAGTAACTTTTAGGGGGAAACACTTTCCATCAGACGTCTGGTATGTGCATTCGTCAGACCAGTCGCACGTCGTCAATGCATTTTTCATCTCAAGGCCAAGATTGCTACCAAAATTTGTCGATGCATTTCCAAAGCAGCCCGAATTTCTCGCCACGTCCTCACCCATAACCCCTCCTGCATGAACCTCACCTGCCCCAAACCCACTCACCCCTTGTCCCCACATCCATTGCCTAGTCCCGAATCATCTACATCGTCGAGCTCGCAAATCCCCTCGCCGCTCCACATCTCTCCACCATGAACTAGCCTTCCCCGCGTCGACTCGCCGGTATCAGCCCCCGCGGGGCGAACCGAGCTTTCCCCCCGCCGGCAATGGTGCGGGCCGGGGCCGGCAGGGGGCCAAGCGGAAGAAGAAGAGGGGGCTGGGCCGTGGTAATGGCTCTGCCCAGCCCGCTGCCCCCACTCGCGACCCGGCAGCCTCCGCCTCCAGCGCTTTGCTCCCCGAAGACCGCTTCTCCGACCTCGTGAAATGCTTCAACTGCGGCCTCACTGGACACTCCCAGGTGGCATGTACGCGCCCTCAGTGCTGCTACGTGTGGTCGGACCCCGGCCATCCGGCGTTCCTTTGCCCCGACCGGCCGGTGCCGGAGGAGTTAATGATGTACGGGCATTGGATCGAGGGCCTCGGCTACTTCCACATCGAGGTGCCTGACATCCCTCCTCCCTCTCCCTTGCTCCTGGCGATTGTCACCGTGCGCGATGGGGTGGCCTCTCCGGAGATGATCGAGGCGGAGCTCAACCACCTATACCACTACTCCTGGGATTGGCAGGTCACCCTACTGGCCGGTGGCCAGTTCTCGGTGGTGTTCCCCGACGTGGTTAGCCACGGCTACGGCACCCGCAGCGCCGATATCACCTTGGCTCTCAACAAGCTAGTGGTGGACATCTTTGTGCCGGTCCGGGACCCCCTGGTGGTAGCCGTCCTGGACACGGCATGGATCCTCATCGGCGGCCTCCCCGACATAGCCCGTTCGGAGAGGGTCATTCGGAACATGTCCCGCATCCTCGGCAAGGTGGTCGTGGTGGACGAGCTCTCTCTCCGCAAGGAAGAGGAGGTGCGGGTCAAGGTCAAATCCCTCGACTCGTCCAAGCTCCGCGCCACGGTCCGAGTGTTCTTCAACGACCAGGGCTTCGATCTCCGGATCTTCCTCGAGCCGCCCAATCACATTGGCCGCCTCCGCATCCCCGACGACAGCTTCTTGGGGGTGGCCCCGATGGTGGGGGCATGGGGGGCCATCGCAGCGACCGAGACCCCCGCCACGGCCGCAACTCCGGCTCGGAGGATGACGATGATGACTCCGAGGACAGTCCCCCCCGCGACCAGCCTCCCGCCTCGGCTGCCAGGGGCGGCGCAGGGGCCGGCCGATCCCACGCCGCCCCCCCTCCCTCGTCGCCCGATGACGGCTGCGACGCTTCAGACGCGAGCCTTCAGGTCTTCCTGGCGTCGTCTGCTCGCTCCCCCGACGGCATCCTCGCTACTCTCTTCGCCGAGGCCGACTCGACCCCGGTCGTCCCGCCCCCGTCCACAGCGATCGCGCCATCCGGGGCGACGGGGACTGACCTGGACCTGCTCCTAGCGGCTCCTCTCGACGAGCAGGTCATGCCGGACCTAGGGGCGGCCGATCCCCCTGGTGCTGCCTTGACCCCGACTCCGCTGGCCTCCGTCGAGCTCCGGATCATGTCTCCACCGGCCCTGCCTCTGGCCTCCTCGTACACCGCCTCCGGTGGGTCGGCGGCGGTGGTGACCACTCCTGTGGCCGCTCCTCCACTTCCGCCTCGGACTGCGGCCTACCCCAGGCGGGGCAGATCGACCTCGACCTCGGTGACGTCCTCTCGCCGCAGTGCATGGATTGCTGCGGCCAGGCCCGTGGGCAGCCCAGCTCTGCCTATTCCCGAGCGGGCAGAGCTCCGGGCCGCTGCCCGGAACCTTGAGCCAGGTACTCCGTCCATCCCAGCTACTCCCGCTACTTGCTCGTTTTCTACTCTCGAGTCGGCTCCGCTTGGCCACCTCGCAAAGGTGGCTGCGGACTCGGCCATCGTGTTCAGGAGAGAGATCGCGCCTCCGCTAGTTCAGATTGAGGTTATTCGCGCGCGGGAGATCCTCGATGGGCGTCTTGCCGAGGCCCGCGCGCGCCTTCAGACCTCCTCGGGTTCCTCTACTGAGGCCACCCCGTGCGCCATGCCGCGTGCGGCGGCCGATCCGGCTGAGATCCGGGGCCGCACCCGCTCCCGCACCACAGCCCTCCGCGCCCAGAGCGCGTCCCGAGTCTTGGGGTCAAGCAGCCCCCCCATGGTCTCGTGATGCAAATCCTCTTCTGGAACATCCGCGGTTTCGGCCAAGATGGTCGGCGCCGCCAATTGATTGAGTACATGAGGAACGAGAGAATCGACATTGTGGCCATCCAAGAAACGATGCGTACGGAATTCTCCCTTTCGGAGCTCGAGCATTTGAGCTCCGACCTATTTGCTTGGCACTGGCTCCCTTCTAGTGGGAGCACAGGCCACTCGGGTGGCATCCTTCTAGGTGTTAAGGATGCCACCTTTGAGGTAGGAAGCATGGACCGGGGCGAGTTCTTCGTTAGCATGGAGATTTTCGAGCGGGCCCTAAACTTCAAATGGGAGGTCATAGCGGTCTATGGTCCGGCGGATCACCGCCGCTCTGAGGCCTTCCTCGCTGAGCTCCGCACGAAGGTAGTGACCGCCCTGCTGCCGGTGATGGTGGGCGGCTGTGACGCCCCCGGCTTAATCGTGCACTAATCATACACACAAATGCACACGATCAAGCCTAAGGACTCACTTGAAGATATCACAACACAACTCTAAAACATAAATAAAGTCATACAAGCTTTATATTACAAGCCAGGGCCTCGAGGGCTCGAATACATAGCTCGATGGCATACAAGCGTCAGCGGAAGCATCAGATATCTGAGTACAGATATAAAAGAGAAACAGAAAGGCCTTTAGAAAGGCGGGGCAAAATAAAATGCTACAATCGAAAGGCGTAGGCCTCCTGCCTAGGACCCTCCGAACCTACTCCTGGTCGTCAGCCATCTCGAAGTAGTAGCCATCCTCGGGGTGGTAGAAATAGTCGTCGGCGGGGCAGCGTTCTCAGGGGCTCCGTCATCTGGTCACGACAAACTGGTATGGGGAGAAAAAGAAAGCAAGCAACCGTGAGTACTCGGAAGTACTCAGCAAGCAAGGATCTACACTACAAATGCAACATTATCGAAGGAAGGTTGTATATGTGGACTGGGCTGCAGAAATGCCAGAATAGAGGGAAGGCCTAGTCCTATCGAAGACTAGCATCTTCAGCAACTTCAAGCATCTTCAACGATCTTGCAGCATTAGAAGAGTATAGTATAGCATAATGTAAAGTAGTAGTAGTATCAAGTAACAGTCTCGCCCAGAGATCCTTCCTCGTCTCCCTGCGAGAAAGCGATCCCGGAGTCATCATATCCAGTTATCATCTCAAGTTCTAGTTGTATCGATCGGGATAGAACTCCGAGTGTCCTTTACCGTAGGACCGGCTATCGATAGATGTGTTCTTCCCTGAAGGGGTGCACCAACTTACCCACCACGCTCGCTTAACTCCGGCCGGACACACTTTCCTGGGTCATGCCCGGCCTCGGCCAAACGACACACCGCAGCCCTACCTACAGCTCAGCAGAGAGGTCCCCGCCGGTCTACCTCCTAAGCGCAAGGGGGTCTTGGGCCATCGCCCCTCGCCCTCCGGGTCGTTGCGTGCAGGGCGAACCAGGCTCCACCACTACCGGATGGTGCCGGCCCAGCCCGGCCGCAGTGCTGAACTGGACGTCTGACAGAGCTTTCGGCTGATGCTACGATGCAGAGTGCCCATAACTCTTCCCACGTGATGGTTAGTGCTATCCGACCATAGGCCGGCTCGGATCAAATATCCAAATCGTTAGAGGTCTAGGGGCTTGCGGTAACGAGCAGAGACTCACGATCGATGTGACCCCGTCGCCCCGTCTCGAGGACTTGCTGCAAGGGCTAAGAATGCCCGGCCGCGCCTCGTAGAATAACTCACGGGTAACTATCCATCATTCGCGGGTACCCCTCAGGGTCGACCCGCCTTTTCAAGTATTAATATCAACAGTAATGCAAGGCATCCATGTGGTCACCGTACCAAGGGGAATCCGAGGCATCACCCTCGTTGGACTCCCACCTGATGTAACATCAAGATGGACGTAGGAGGCATCACCCTCGAGGTCCGCACGTGGGGTGTTGCACGACTTCGTCGTTATCGGGGGTGGTGTAGGAGGAACCACCCTCGCTTACCACGACCGGTTAACTAACCTACAAGGTTATCATCAGAAGTGCTAACAAGGTACCACCCTCGGCACTCGATGGTAACCCAGTAGTGTCGAGCAACTAAGGGGAAAGTGAGGTGCGGTGCCGGGGTCTGGTCTTCGATCCCATTGATCGGGTCTTCTGAGAATCTAGCAGGGCAGTCAGGACAAGTGGGGGTCTCTGATGGGGCTCTACCCAGTCTATTCTAAACAGTTTAGGATGAACAGGAAGGTATCAACAGCAGGTTACAATAAATAGGCTATGCAGCAGAATAGGAGCAATCATTTACAATAGCAAAATCTAATGCAAGCAGGAGATATTAGAATGGACGATATCGGAATGCTCAAGGGGGGGGGGCTTGCCTGGTTGCTCGGCGGCAAAGGCAGAATCGTCGGTAATGTAGCCAATCACCAGAGCTGCGTCGATCTCAGAGGCTACGTCGGTACCGGGCTCTATCGAGAGAGAAGAGGGGGAGAAAACAGATAAATATAAGGTAGACAAAGCAACACAAAGCTTGCTAGGCTAACGTGCAGTGCAGAGTTGCCTAAAAGCATGTCTAAGTCATATTAGTTATTTTAGGATTTAAGTTGGATTCAGTAACCGGTTTATATGCACTATTCACCTACCGGAATCGGACGAAAAGTTATGGGTTCACCTTGTTGGGGAACGCAGTAGAAAACAAAAATTTTCCGACCTACGCACCAGCCCAGGACCACTATGGAGACTGCATACAAGGTTTGATCATTTTCGTTACCGACTCGTAGCGCAGCGGAAGTAGAGTCGATGACGATCGTCGGTGCAGATCCCCGCAGCTAGGATTTACAACCTCCCAACCGCGAGGATGTACTCCCTCATCCGCCACTCGGACAGCCCTCCGGGAGGCGGTCGGACAGTCCCCCGGACGGTGTCGTGGACAGCCCTTCGGGAGGACTCACAGAACTCGGACCGTCACTCGGACAGCCCTTCGGGAGGACACTCGAACAGCCCCTCGGGCAAAAGGACGAAACTACGACCTCTCTACGGGGTTGCACACATACGGTGCCATCTATCCGGCAGGGCTTCGCCGTCCAGAACTAGTTCCCACCGGAACCCAGACAGCCTTTCGGCACTACGAAACTATTTCGTGGGAGGGAGAGAGAATGCCAGATCATGCATGGCTTGTGTGAGAGAGTTGGAGTGGAGTTGGAGAGCACCTCTCCTCCTCCTTATATAGTGGTGGAAGGGGTGGAGGCGGCTGAAAATTCAGCCCACTAAACATGGGGAAAACATGTTCCCACAAAACAAGGAGAACATGTTCCCACCAAACAAGGGAAAAACATGTTCCCTTGTCCATGGTGTTCCCCCATGGGGCCCCACCTTCCTCCCAACACTCTCCACCATTTGTGGGGGCTGCCCCCCACCATGGGCCCCCCCCCCCAACATTTTGTCCAGCCACAAGGGGGCTGCTCCCAAAGGGGGCCCCCCCAAAAACAGCCCCCACGATCCGTGGGATCTTGTCCCCTCACGCTGGGACAAGATGTTTTCCGCGACTATTATTTCTGAAAAATTCCAGAAGGTCCCAGAACATTTCCGGCACCCTCTAAAATTATCTGGACGCGCTCTGGAACATTTCCAGTATGGTGGTTTAATTTAAAACCATCTTTGTTTACCCGGTAAACAACTCCGGTAGCTCCGAAACTTTTTTTTCGGTTTTTTCTCCAGAAAAATTCCAGAAATTACCAGACCAATCTGGCAACCTCCAAAACATTCCCGGTGCTTGCCGAAACCTTTTTGGATCAATGGTTTTATCCGAAACAACTTTTCGGTTTTACCGAAACTTTTTCAGTGTTCTCTCTCCGGAACTCTTCCGTTGTCTCCGAAACTTTTCGGTGATTTTCTCTCAGACTCCCTGTCTAGTATTCAGCAGATAGATGACCCTTAAGCGTGTGACCCTATAGGTTTGGTGAAGTATAGACATGACACGGAACACCTTCCGATCAATGATCAACATCGGAGCCGTGGACACCCATATTGACCCCTATACCCACACGAATGAATATTCGAGTGAACCTCCAGTTGTCGTGTGCTATTCCTGTTGCTTCACGATATGTTACAAATACCTGAGGTTAGACATGTAGGCATTTCCGTGGATCAACAACTTGTCCACTATGCCAGTTACCTCGTTACCGGTATTGTTCTCTTTTCTCGTTACCGTGTTCCGGCATCCCTGTGATCAAATCACAAAGTGTCTGGCCAGACGATGATGGATACCGTAACACCGAGAGGGCCCAGAGATATCTCTCCATCGTCGGAGGAGCAAATCCCAATCTCGAGCTATCAAGTTACTTGACACACTTTTCCATGAACCCGTAAGCCGCCGTAATAGCCACCCATTTACGGATGACGTTTAACAAACCCCAAAGATCATGAAGCAAGTATGAAGAAACTCGACACTCTCATGGTCTAAGGAATTTTGCAAACATTAACCATCTCTGTGTTATTAACCATTAATATGTGACGAATGTAACTCATAGCATAACATCAATTTGGGTCGATTCAACACAAATGTTCTTCTAACACTGTGCCCTCAAAATTGCTGGCATAGACATGCCCATGATCAGGAAAACAGAACCATCATGCAATACTTGAGCTAGTCTTAGAGGCCAGACTAGGAATACATATTACCGTTTATTATTCCACACGTGCATATGAGTCTTCCTCCGAGCCTCGTTTTATTTGCAGACTCGAGAACCATAGCAGTTATAGCATGGAACATAAACCTAATTATGAACAGGGAGATAATCAATAACATTTATTATTTCCTCTAGGGCATATCTCCTACAGACTCCCACTTGCACTAGAGTCAATAATCTAGTTAATGCTAATGCACTTTACACCTGTGGCACACCGGTGTAAATATGATTCGCTTGTGGTATAGCCTGAATGTTCAACGGATCTGACGACTTCAGCTCCGTGTGTATCTCTGCATATCCTCGCATTTTCACGCTTTCACAAAAGTCATATTTTGTGTGGACTTGGCTTGATATGTATGCGAATCACAGGTCGAACCTGGATTCCTCAGACTGAGTTATGGAGCAACTACTTGCAGTAGTGTCCCATTGACAAAAGCCATCTTGGAACCATACTAAGTTCATGAATGAACTATATGATTCAACATCTTCTTTGTCGCTTTAAAAGCGGCAACATACTTTGCCTCTGTTATAGAATTCGCCACAGTAACTTGTTTGAACAAATTCCAACTAACTGTGCCACCATATTGTGTGTTACACAAAACCGTCAATTTAAATCGAAAATCGCATGGAGAAATGATGAAGACTGTATCGATGTAACCTTTTACAACGAACTCTTCATGATCTCTACTTGCGAGAAAACTTGTCATCAGTGCTACTATAGTACTCAATGACCCTTTTTCACTGTTGTCCCTTGATCAATACTTTTGATCACTTTGGTATCTATACTCGCAACAACTTTGGGAGTATTGGACATATCTGGTTGTTATACATACCATGGAATACATGATTAATCCAAACACAAGAGTGTGTGGAATCCCCATCATGTATTTTGCTCATCAGTGTTTTTGGGACACCGAGTCTTGCAAAAACTCTTTCCATGTGACTTCGGCAAGAATCACTCCTTGGCGTTTTAAATGCTAAAAATTTTTTAGCATCTTGTCAATATGTATTTATTGCTTAGCCCCATTAGGTAAATCTATCTTGGAAATCCTTTTGTCATCCATTGTTTTATATCTCATGATATGAAATATGTATTAATTGCTAGTTCAACCCGAACCGAATTTAAGCATCGCTACGATGAAGCAACCTCATCGTAGTCAACTCCTTGAACTTGTATATTGCAACAAGTCGAGCTTTATGGATAAAACATTTTTATTCATATCAGTTATAGTTCCATAAATATTCGTCAGACTCTAAGTCTTCCAAAAGGTGTATCAAGGTTTTAATCTTGAATCACTTATATGGAAACTATCTCGGATTGTATTGGCAATTAGCCAATTCCGGAGTTAGGGCCCATCAACGCTTCCTTGTGTATCGTAGGAATACTGTTGTCTAACAACAATATCTCGTTTGCGCACCTGAGAGGTTTGCACGAGCCTTGCCTACGTGGTTCAGCTGCAAGTTCGACCGAAGTCCATACATTTTATTGTAGAGACTTCCGTATCAGTCGCAGTAGGAAACTCCGGAATTACTTCCAAGGTCTCTTTCCTTTGATCTGATGGCGAAGATACTGTTTATCTCGTCGAGTTGCACTATTCTCCCACTCACCTTTTTCAAAGAACCATTTTCTTCAAAAAGCATACCATTTTGTGGCAAAAACTTTTGCCTCGGTATAGTGGTGGGGGAATACCCAATGACTTGGGATAACCTACAAAGTAGCACTTGTCTGATTTGGAATAGGTTTGTAACCTTTTACACAAGCCCCATATTCCAAATGTTAAGAAAAGATATAACATGGTTGGGCATACCATACCATGGTGTCATTTCAACAGACCTGATGGAGCTCTTTTCAGTGTAAAAGCCGCAGTCTCTAAAGCATCACCTTTTAAAAGGGATAATGGCAAATTTATTTATGTCATCTTTGATCTTACCATGTCATAAATGGTTCGATTACATCTTCACGGACTTTCCACTTGCAGTGGTGTTCCGGGAGGTGCAAGTTATGAAACCCCTTTCACAACGCATCAGACATTCGCTAAACTTGTAACTCAAATATTTCTTTCTGCAATCGAATTGTAGAAACATAATTTTCTTGTTACAATAACTTCTACTTCATTTTGAAAACCTTTCAAATGATTTCAAAAGATCCAGACTTACGTCTCATCAAGTAAATATCCATATATCTACTTGAGTCATTTCTGAAGATAGATAAATCCACTACTTGCAACAACATTTATCGAACTACATACATCAAAATGTATGATCACCAATAAGTTCTTTGCTCGTTCCTTATGGCCTGTGAACGGTATTTCAGTCACTTCACTTTTCGGAGGAAAGTTGCAAGTGTCAGGTGATTCAAAATCAAACGACTTCAAAATCCATCATAATGGAATTTTCCATGCGGGTTTCTCCAATGTGACCAAATGCAGTGCCACACTTGTGTGGTATTCTTTTAGTCTTATGACATTTAGCGTCAGTGTTATGGATGTATCATATTACCATCAATATTCATAACATACGTCCCATCGATGATGGAAGTATGGCCCTCATGTTATTCATAATACTGAACAGCAATTGTTCTTCTATGAACAACCCTTTTGCAACAAACATTGTGCAATGGGCTAGAGTGTGTAAAACTCTAAAATGAATTATCAAAGTTAATGCTGAGGTAATGTATTATTAGCAATATTCATAACATACATCTCATTCATAATGAAAGTATGGCCCTTATGTTATTCATAACACCGAACATCAAAAGTTCTCTTATGAACAACCTTCTTGCAAGATAACTTATGCAATGGGCTAGAGTGTGTAAAACTCTAATTGAATTAGGAAAATAAACACAGACGGTAATACACCGATGGAAGGTACAGTAACATTTACTATGTTCCCTGTGTATACCTAAACCTCATTCCTGGCTAGTCTTTCAGGCCATAGTAGTTCTTACATCGAGTTGCAACAGAATGCAATCGAGCGGGTATCTTTGTGATTAACTCACAATACCCAAGAATTAGTGATTAACAATTTAATCATAATTCCCAAGAACTATATCTTTGACCAGCCTTCTATACATCAAAAACTTGTATGACATTCATACATGAGCTGGATATTCCAGTCTTCTTTCTCATTGCCTTTATACTTCTAACAGTTTAACTTTTAGTATTTCTCCTACTCTCAGAAGAAGCACACAACTTAAGAGTGGCATCAGCCCTGGACTTCCTAGGCGTGAAAGTTTCACTGACACCCTTCGGACACTTCCATTCTCTTTAAGTTGTTGTTTTATTCACCTTTCATCATATGACAGGCGTTCTTCTGGATCCCTCTCTTATCAGTCTAATGCATAGTAAACTCCTTTACTAATAGTTTGCAAACAAACATTTCTTTGGATATCTCATATCTTTTAGCCTTTGTCTGTCTCTGAAAATGATTTTCAGATTCCATGAATATCACATAACTATCCAAACTTTCGAAGTTCGGGTCTCATGGAAGCAAACATATTGCACTTGACTGAAATGGAATTCCAGCTTTTGGATCGAAGGACGAGAGTCACATGATCCATAGCATAAGCGAGAGAATACCGAAAGTATGCGATAGGACAAAGTCCTTCTCGGCACTCTTGAGGACAATCCTCACATTACGTTGCCAACCGTAAAGTTTTAACCAGATATTTAACAGCTATTCAATTTTAATAGGGAAGGTGGAAACGCGAGCCATTATTCTACAACTTTTATGCAAATCACACTTTAGACAGTGTTCAAAATTAATTGCACTGAGAATTAAACAAGTTAATTCAACAGTGCGCTCCCACTCAAATCAATATCTCTCATAATTGATTGTGAGTGATACAAGATCCACATTTCAATTCAACGCCATTGATGTGGACATCACTGATGACGATAATTTCAATTTGGTGGGCAAACATGCCGATCACATCTCTATGTGACTCCTGTTCATCTTTCGATGCGCGTGTTCCGAGCCCAGGGCGATCAAGCCAGAACGTCAAGACAACCAAGTGATCTTGCTGCGAGGTCCGACCTCACCCGCCTCACACTTCTCTAATCGTTCGTACCCATGTGGACATGGCGCACCCCGAAAAGTTAGGTGCCGTGACGATGCTACACTTGGGAGAACACTAACTACTTGATATTTTTGTGAGAGATCACCCTAATAAAAGGCGACTACCGCACAATCAAAAAGGGTGCATCATAAGGGATAAACATCTCAGGCAATTCATAATAGCATGATATGGTATAGCCCTTTCTGACGGAGAAGTCTTTCATTCCTTCGTCTTCGGCATTCGCGTCGGTGTTCACCATTGCGAAGATTGCCACCACCTTGTCGATGCACCAGATAATATTGCTATCTCTATAGCTAATAAAATAATGCATTACTTAAGGTTGACACGCAGGTCAATAAAGTGACAATCATATGGCTCCAGCCATCATGCCGAATCATGACACGCAGGTCATGTTAATCAATTTACATTATATAGTCATCTCATACATAATCAAATTATTATGAGCACTGCTATACCACATCACATGCACATGCAAACTCTCCTGCAAAACCAAGTTAGACGTCTCTAATCGGTTCATGCAAAAACTTGTTTTTCGTGGCTTCTAAGGTTTCGAAACAAACCAAAGCTACCAACGTCCATCATCAAGTATGATAATTCAAGTCGCTAGATTAACAACGAGGGGTGTATGAAACACGAGATAATAAAATCTCGAGCCCCATACTGAACTTCGTCATACGCATGACCCCCGTGCAGATCATATCTGCATTGCCCTTTCGTCTGCGAAACATCCATCTTTCTTTAACTAAAGTGGAACCCAAAGAACTGTTAGCACTTCGTTGATCTGTCAATCAGCATACTCAGGAGCAGTATGAAAGGATCGCGGATTGCCAGAACTTTGTGAGATTCCACAATGCTGTCAAGATCAGGAGTACGCAAATTCAAGGGAAGCAACAAGAACATCGGGTAACAGATTTCATCTGCTACCCGCACAAATAATTTTCAGTAATATAACTCATCTACTACCTAATTATATTGTGCAACACCCATACATCTCTATGTATTCTAGATCGCAACCTGCATCTACGCATAGCACGGCTCATGATGCCACTGTTGGGGAACGCAGTAGAAAACAAAAATTTTCCGACCTACGCACCAGCCCAGGACCACTATGGAGACTGCATACAAGGTTTGATCATTTTCGTTACCGACTCGTAGCGCAGCGGAAGTAGAGTCGATGACGATCGTCGGTGCAGATCCCCGCAGCTAGGATTTACAACCTCCCAACCGCGAGGATGTACTCCCTCATCCGCCACTCGGACAGCCCTCCGGGAGGCGGTCGGACAGCCCCCCGGACGGTGTCGTGGACAGCCCTTCGGGAGGACTCACAGAACTCGGACCGTCACTCGGACAGCCCTTCGGGAGGACACTCGAACAGCCCCTCGGGCAAAAGGACGAAACTACGACCTCTCTACGGGGTTGCACACATACGGTGCCATCTATCCGGCAGGGCTTCGCCGTCCAGAACTAGTTCCCACCGGAACCCAGACAGCCTTTCGGCACTACGAAACTATTTCGTGGGAGGGAGAGAGAATGCCAGATCATGCATGGCTTGTGTGAGAGAGTTGGAGTGGAGTTGGAGAGCACCTCTCCTCCTCCTTATATAGTGGTGGAAGGGGTGGAGGGGGCTGAAAATTCAGCCCACTAAACATGGGGAAAACATGTTCCCACAAAACAAGGAGAACATGTTCCCACCAAACAAGGGAAAAACATGTTCCCTTGTCCATGGTGTTCCCCCATGGGGCCCCACCTTCCTCCCAACACTCTTCACCATTTGTGGGGGCTGCCCCCCACCATGGGGGCCCCCCCCAACATTTTGTCCAGCCACAAGGGGGCTGCTCCCAAAGGGCCCCCCCCCCAAAAACAGCCCAAAAACAGCCCCCACGATCCGTGGGATCTTGTCCCCTCACGCTGGGACAAGATGTTTTCCGCGACTATTATTTCTGAAAAATTCCAGAAGGTCCCAGAACATTTCCGGCACCCTCTAAAATTATCTGGACGCGCTCTGGAACATTTCCAGTATGGTGGTTTAATTTAAAACCATCTTTGTTTACCCGGTAAACAACTCCGGCAGCTCCGAAACTTTTTTTTCGGTTTTTTCTCCAGAAATTACCAGACCAATCTGGCAACCTCCAAAACATTCCCGGTGCTTGCCGAAACCTTTTTGGATCAATGGTTTTATCCGAAACAACTTTTCGGTTTTACCGAAACTTTTTCAGTGTTCTCTCTCCGGAACTCTTCCGTTGTCTCCGAAACTTTTCGGTGATTTTCTCTCAGACTCCCTGTCTAGTATTCAGCAGATAGATGACCCTTAAGCGTGTGACCCTATAGGTTCGGTGAAGTATAGACATGACACGGAACACCTTCCGATCAATGATCAACATCAGAGCCGTGGACACCCATATTGACCCCTATACCCACACGAATGAATATTCGAGTGAACCTCCAGTTGCCGTGTGCTATTCCTGTTGCTTCACGATATGTTACAAATACCCGAGGTTAGACATGTAGGCATTTCCGTGGATCAACAACTTGTCCACTATGCCAGTTACCTCGTTACCGGTATTGTTCTCTTTTCTCGTTACCGTGTTCCGGCATCCCTGTGATCAAATCACAAAGTGTCTGGCCAGACGATGATGGATACCGTAACACCGAGAGGGCCCAGAGATATCTCTCCATCGTCGGAGGAGCAAATCCCAATCCCGAGCTATCAAGTTACTTGACACACTTTTCCATGAACCCGTAAGCCGCCGTAATAGCCACCCATTTACGGATGACGTTTAACAAACCCCAAAGTTCATGAAGCAAGTATGAAGAAACTCGACACTCTCATGGTCTAAGGAATTTTGCAAACATTAACCATCTCTGTGTTATTAACCATTAATATGTGACGAATGTAACTCATAGCATAACATCAATTTGGGTCGATTCAACACAAATGTTCTTCTAACACTGTGCCCTCAAAATTGCTGGCATAGACATGCCCATGATCAGGAAAACAGAACCATCATGCAATACTTGAGCTAGTCTTAGAGGCCAGACTAGGAATACATATTACCGTTTATTATTCCACACGTGCATATGAGTCTTCCTCCGAGCCTCGTTTTATTTGCAGACTCGAGAACCATAGTAGTTATAGCATGGAACATAAACCTAATTATGAACAGGGAGATAATCAATAACATTTATTATTGCCTCTAGGGCATATCTCCTACACACCTATGTAGAGGGTCCCGTCACGGAAACAGACGGCACGGTTAGCTTCGTCTCGTCGTTCTGATCAACTTTCATGTACAAAGTTTTTCGATCCGAGCTACGATTTATTTTCTACGATTTTCGAAAGTTTTAACCATTTTCTGAAATTTATTTTATTTATTAAATCAACATTATCCAGAACAGTAGCAGTGATGTCAGCATGACGCAATGGTGACATCAGTAGTCAACAGGACGGGGACCCACCTGTCATTGACAGTGGGTCTTAACAGCGTTTAAACTAATCCAAATTAGTTAACTAAGGATAGGGGCCCACATGTCAGTGTCTACTTAGGTTAGCTAATTAACTCTAATTAATTTAACTCATAATTAGGGGGTGGGCCCCATCTGTCAGCAGCTGAGGCTGCCCAGTCAGCGTTGACTCCGACCAACGGGGCGAGCCCGGGCCCCTGGGGGCCACCAGGCAGTGACCCTGGGGGTGGCCCCAGTGGCGCCACGTCGGCTCACCGGCGTTCATCGCCGGCGCGCGCTCCGGTGACCACCAGAGACGGCGGCGTCGCGTGGAAACGGGCGTCCGGCCATGGATCGGCGTGCGGAGAGGTGCTACGGGACGCTAGGGGTCGGCCGCGTCCAACGGTGGCCTCAGAAGGGCCGGGGAGGGATGGCGGCGCTGGATCGAGCGGCGGCCAGAGTTCGGCGAGATGGTGATCGGCGCTACGGCCGTGCTTTCGACGAACTACGCGTGCGGGCAGCTCCTACGAAGCACTACGAGCGCGACGGTGTGCTCAGACGAGCCCGTGAGGCACGGGAGCGCGGGGATGACGGTAATGGCGGCGACCGGAGCACGGCTTCGTGGGCGAGCTAGCCAAGCGACTCAACGGCATTGAGAGAGAAAGGGAGGTGGCGGAGGCTCACCGTGGGGACACAAGAAGGTCCGGCGATGGCTTAGTAGCAGCAGCGGCGCTGTATTTGGAGAGGCTCGTCGGCGGCAGAGACGAAAGGGGGCGGTGGAGATCCGGCGCTGCCAAGGGCTCCTGCACCAACGGCTGGCTCCAGGCGACGTGGCAGATGAAGGCGTGTCTCGTGGGCACGGTGGCTGGTCGCGGGGAGCCCTGTGGCTACGCGGACGATGGCGGCGCAGCCATGGCAACGCTCGGGCGAGCTCGGATCTGAGCGAGGAAAAGCGAGGAGGAAGGGGGAGAGTGAGGCGAGGCGACAGGGGCGAGGCTGGGGGTTCCTCCTTATCCCCTCTCCGTCGGTGGGCATCGCGCTGTCGTCTCCTCACCGGCGTGCGCGCGTGCGTCCACGGCGGGAACGACACGGGGTGGAGGGAGACGGTAGAGGGGAGAGAGAGGCCGACTGGGCTGGGCCGTGCACTGTGCACTTAGGCCCAGACCAGTGCGGCTGTACTGGCCTTTTTCCTTCTTCTTTTTTTAATTTCTGTTGGAATTTTCAGTAGGCTTTTACAATTATTTGAGCTACC
The DNA here is from genome assembly GCA_011799875.1 of Thinopyrum elongatum. NCBI lineage: Eukaryota > Viridiplantae > Streptophyta > Magnoliopsida > Poales > Poaceae > Thinopyrum > Thinopyrum elongatum. The sequence continues at coordinate 511,482,174 of CM022302.1, forward strand.
AAATGCCTCTGCAAAAATGTGAAACTGGGTCACACAAATACATTGCATTATTCCACATTGCCACAAAAAGTTTGGGCAGGTTTGGAATTCTTTTGGTATTTCTCTAAAATAGAATAACATTTAAAAATGCTGAAATGGTGCTGTTTTAATTGATAATGTTCACCTTTGCTCAAGAGTGATGTTGTGTTCCTTAACATTTAATTGTTTTGGAATATTTGCAATGATGTGAACATTTTTCCCACAAGCTTTGAGAAACTTCATATTTCACTTTTGAATTTGAGTTGATTTCCAGAATAGAATTTGAATTGTTTTGAATAACCATTATGACTAGGCACTGCAAATGAAGATGACTTGGCGTATTAGCAGTTGACCACAGTGGTTATTACACAGGGGTGTTACAGCGGCGACTTTAACCTCATCCGGACGGAGGAAGACAAGAAATAATTTGGTCAACTTCCCCCGGATGCAGATGTTCAATGACTACATCGCGGACATGGGGCTTCGCGAGCTAGATAGGGTTGGTGCCAGGTTCACTTGGACCAACCGCCAAGCGGATCCGACCCGTTCCGTCCTCGACAGGGTCTTCGCTTCTCCTGAGTGGGACATTCGCTGCCCCCTAGCATCGCTCCGGGCGATTACGCGGATTGGTTCCGATCACGTCCCCCTCCTTCTCTCTTCGGAGAACGATCGTCCCCCCCTACCGCCCCGCTTCCGATTCGAAACCTTCTGGCTGAACCAGCCTGGGTTTGCCGCTGCGGTGGTCGCTCGGTGGCGCGAGGCGTGCGAAGCTCCCCATCGCTCCCTCTCGATCGTTGACTCCTGGCACTTCTGTGCTAAGCGGTCACGGCAATTCATGAAAGGATGGGGTGCCAACGTGGGCCGGGACATCCGGGAGCGAAAGAAAGCTCTCCTTGAGGCCATCTAGTCCCTCGATCTCCGTGCTGATACCGCGGGCCTCTCGGCCGAGGAATGGATGCTTAGGTACGATCTGGAGGACCAGCTCACGGTCATCTACACGGATGAGGAGGCATACTGGCGCTTGCGGGGTATGCAGAATTGGGTCCTCAAGGGGGATGCCAATACCGCCTACTTCCAGGCCATCGCCAACGGCCGGCAGCGCCGTAACTCCATCCCGCTCCTTTGGGACAGAGAGATCCTCCTGCAGCAGCCGGAGGCCATCCGGGCCCATGTAGACGGCTTTTACAGGGACCTATTCTCTGCCTCCCCTCAGGGAGGGCTTGCCCTCGCGCAAGATATCTGGCCTGCCCACAGATGTGTCTCGGCTGCAGACAACGCGGCCCTAATGGCCCCGTTCTCCGAGGCAGAAGTGTGGGCGGCCATTAAGGGCATGAATCCATCTTCGGCCCCTGGCCCGGATGGCCTCCCGGTGAAGTTCTTCCAGACCTTCTGGGAGGTAATTAAGCCAGAGGTGATGGCTCTTTTTGAGGAGTTCTATGTAGGATCCATCGACCTCACCAGGCTTAACTTCGGGATAATAACCCTCATCCCCAAAATAACTGGAGCTTCGGATATCCGCCAATTCCGCCTGATTATGGTGATCAATGTCATCTTCCGCATCCTTGTGAAGGGGTACGCCATTAGGGTGGCCCCCATAGCTGACCGAATCACTCACCCTGATCAGTCGGCATTTATTCAGGGCCGTTATATCCTTGACAGAGTCCTAGTGTTTCACGAAGCACTCCATGAGGTGCACACCAAACACCTCAAGGCGGTCTTCCTGAAACTTGACTTCCACAAGGCATATGACACTGTCAGTTGGCCCTTCCTTCGGGAATGCTTGCTCCGGAAGGGCTTCGACGACAGATGGGTGACCCGCGTGATGCAAATGGTCTCCTCGGGCCGGACCGCGGTTAACATAAACGGCGAGATTGGACCATACTTCCCCACATTCTATGGGGTTCGTCAGGGCGATCCCTTCTCCCCGTTCCTCTTCAACATGGTTGTTGATGCGCTGGCTGCCATCTTAGATAAGGCCAAGGCTGCGGGACATATCAAGGGCATAGTCCCGCATCTTGTAGGTGGGAATGGGATTTCCCTCCTCCAATATGTGGATGACACCATTATCATGGTGGAAGGCTCTGCGAGCGACATCACGAACTTGAAGTTCCTCTTGCTCTGCTTTCAGCAGATGTCTGGCCTCAGGATCAACTTCGATAAGAGTGCGGTGATGGTCTTGGGATATTCCCAAGACGAACGGCAGAGCATCGCGGACCATCTTAACTGTCAGCTCGGGAGCTTCCCCACGACTTATTTGGGGATCCCCATTAGCGACACGAGGCTCACAGTGGCCGAGCTGCGCCCTACGGTGGGCAAGCTCCAGCACCGCATTGAACCTTGGCAGGGGCGGTGGCTCTCTAAAGCATCCCGGACTGTGCTCATTAACTCGTCCCTATCCAGCCTGCTCCTATTCATTATGAGCTTCTACAGCCTGCCTGAGACTCTGCACCATGAGATTGCCAGAGTTCAGGGGCGCTTCTTCTGGGCTGGCGAGGGCGATAAGCAGAAGTACCACATGGTTCGGTGGACGGAGATCTGTAAACCTCGCGACCAGGGCGGACTCGGGATCATGTCCTCCAAATGAATGAACATTGCCCTCCTGACTCGGTGGCTTTGGCGGATTGCGAACGGAGAGGGTGGCCTATGGCTTCGCCTCATCCAGCAGAAATACCTCCGTGGCCAGCCACTCGCCTTCTGCCAGCGGTTCGGTGGCTCCCAGTTCTGGCAATCCATCATTCAGCTCCTCCCAGTCCTCCGCATCGGGACCTCGATTGCGGTTGGATCTGGCACCGCCACGCTCTTATAGTTCGATAGATGGGCTGGGGACGTCCCCTTCGCGGCTCGGTTTCCTGACCTGTTCACCATCGCGGTAGATCCGCGGATTTCTGTCGCGGTGGCCCTTATTGACTTAGGGCAACTCGCGTTCCGGAGACCATTTGGACCGGCGGAGAACGCTGATTGGCATGACTTGCTCGACTGCATCGCTCTGCACAAGCCTGATATTGATATGGGAGATGACCGCACCAGGTGGCGCCTAGAGCCATCTGGTCAATTCTCCACTAAATCTCTCTACCAGGCCATAGCCCCCTCGCCGGGACCTGAGGCTCTCACCACCATCTGGGAGATCCGGCTCCCCTTGAAGATTAGGATCTTCTTGTGGCAATGGATTCGCGGCCGCCTCCCGTCCGGCGTGGAGGTCCTGAAATGCAACGGCCCTGGGGATGGGCGTTGCCCGCTCTGCGGGCCTGAAGAGGATTCGAACCATATCTTCTTCTCCTGTGTGTCCGCGCAGTTCCTCTGGAGCTGTTTCCGCGAAATAGTGGATGGAAGCTGGGACCACAACAACTTCCCCGCTCTCTTCGCCGAACTCCAGGCGTTACCACCCTCGTCTCGCCACATTAGGTGGTTGACCATCGATGTGCTAGCCTGGACGCTGTGGACTGTTAGGAATAAGCTTGTGATTCAGCGTATCCCTCTTCGTCGCGCTACTGACGCTCTGTTCAAATGGTCTGGTTACTTGCAGCTTTGGCGGCCGCTTAGCCGTCCCAGGGAGAGAGACGCCATCACCTCCATCATCACTCAGCTTCGCGCGATGGCTCTCCGGATGGCTCCGCCACTTCCCCCTCCACCAACGGAGCCGGATTAGATCCTCTCTACCTCGCCACCGCCGTGTGTGTGTTGTGCGTGCCTTGTGTATGTGTTGGGCTTGTTGTGCTGTGCTCACAGCTGAACCCGTGTAGTGTTTGTGTGCCTATTTGTTGGACCTTGCCTGCGATGGCATTGTGTGTGTGTTGTTCGGTTGGTACCTTGTTGACTTTGTGCTCGGTGGTTGCTTTATTTATAAAGCGGGGCGAAAGCCTTTTTCGGTAACTAGCCTTCCCCATGTGTCCGTGAGAATCACCATGTTCGTGTGCGGTGCACCGTCCTATTTAGTGGCTGCGCCTAGCACCACCCTGCTTCCGACGCCCCACAGCTGCCCAAGATTGGATATTAACCATAGAGATCTCGCTGACCAATGAAGAAAGGGAGGTGCAGCCCATGGAAAGGCAAAGATTGCTGATTGCGCCTGTGTTTTTTTTTAAGAGAAGCGTCTGTGTTTTCTAGGGAGCAAGTCGTGATGTTGCCCTCGTTGCTTCATGAAGAGGAAGTAGGGAGGAGAATGGAATGATGGGACGGGGGAGGACATGCAGAGATGAAGCATCCCGTAGGAGAATGGAGTATCTTCTGAAGCATTTTTTATATAATGATGAAGCATATGTGGTCTAGTGGTGGTGCAGGAATTGACACAAAAAATCGTTTTGATTTGGTTTCTAGTGTTATTTGTGGTTTATCAAAACATGGTTTTTTTTTTTTGCGGGGGCAAAACATGGTATATTGTACATGAAATTTTACTAGAGCGAAGCAACCTCATGGAAACAATTTCTTTGGAAATAATGTGCATCAATTACATTAATGTTGCTTCATACAACTTGTTCTCATGCTTCAATGGACGCATGCTTGAATCACATTTCCCTATTTCTCTTTAATGACTTCAGTGTGTCAGTTCGCGTCATACCCTCAGTCAACAACTCAACATTTAGCGCTGCCAGCTTGCTTAGTATATCAAGAATGTAAGGAAACGCATGGATAGCAGAGTGAAGCAAATCTGTATTATGGAGGAAACATGTGATATGAGAATATGTTGCCCACTATGATATTGGCTACCAGAAGGAAGAAATATTTAGGTCGTTAAAAACACGTTATATGAGCTGATGAAGCATGTTAATTTTCAGTCGGCAATGGAAGCATTCTTCTTCCTTTTTGTGCAAGGACAGCAGAAGCATTCAATCGGCAAGGAAGCAAGTTTCCTAATCGATGGACACATAGTTTTGGTGCATTGGAATTGTACTGTTACAGTAGAAACAAATTATTGTTGACCATCTAGAAATGAATTTTTTGGGAACAAGATAGTTATAGTTGCGTTGGAAGCAAATTTTGGTAATATTAAATACGAATCTGGCTTATTAATTAAAGAAACCAATTGATGATTTTTTTAGCAAAATCCAACCATTGGAGGTGCGAAAGCTTATTTTGCTATATTAGTTCATTTTATTTAAGTCTAAAATTAGTTTTCTAAGTTCTATTTTGCTTTCTATAATTATGAATTAGCTTTCCTCAAATCACGTGATGTCAGGTAGTATAGTAGTTTCCTCATAGAAGTATTCGTAGCGAAACAACTTCCCTGGCACACGTTTCCAATACCATGGAACCGGACGCTCGACCAGCTTCTGATCGTAAGGCATGAAGCAGTCTGATGAAAAACAAGAAAGGCACGTGTTGTGTGGGTGTTACTAGATCTCAGTTGACTGAGATTTAACCAATTTAGAATATATGAATAAGAAGAAAGAACCAATTTAGAAAAATTACATCTCATGAATATAACATCGATTGAGACTTCGTTAAGTTCCAGTCAACTGAGATTACCAATTCACAACATGCAAGGGAATAATGCAAATACTCGACCCTTTATAACACAAAAAATACATTATTTGTGGACAAGAGCAACGAATCTTGTACCTTATTCGCCGTTCATTCGCCTCTACTGCATGAGCTTTAAGCTCCTCGATCTGGCCGGCAATCCGGTGGCGCACCCTTAGCGTCTTCAGGCGCCAAGACATCCTCTTCATGAAACCTGCACTAGCGTTGGCGTTGGCACCTCCAATATCCTGCATGAAGTCATCGATGCAATTCTCCATGTCGTAGGCCATCTCCCTGACATGTTCCCTCCAGTTCTTGGTATTTGGCTCGAGCTTTTCCATGAACTCCAGCTTCTCAAGGGAAGCGTTCATGGCGCTGAGCTCGTCCTTCAGAAAAGCCACCTCCTTCCTCACTCCCTTGAGCTTCATGTACTCGTCTCCCATCAACGTGGTGAGCTTGCTGATGAGGGGGTTCATCACCCCCGCCGCACTACCAGAATTAGGTACGTTGCCGACGGCCCAGGGCCGTCGGCATAGGCCCAAAAACCGTCGGCATAAGCCTATGTCGACGGCCACCGTCGGCATAGCCCCGTCGGCAACTCGTACGTCGGCATATCCCAGGACGGCCGTCGGCATACAAAAACCGTCGGCATAGTGAGCTAAGCCGACGGTGTCCGTACCACCGTCGGCAACATTTTCCACCTGACGGCCGTCGACGGCGCCGCCGTTAAAGGTGTGCCAATTATACGCTGACACGTGGCAGCTCCTGGGCAACCGTGGCGCGAAGGTACGCCGACGGTTAGACCGTCGGCATAGTGCCTATGCCGACGGCATAACCGTCGGCGTAGCTCCGCGCCACGGTTGCCCAGCAGCTGCCATGTGTCAGATAGGCCGGCGGTTAGGCCGTCGGCGTAGCTCCGCGCCAGCCTTCCCAGCAGCTGCCACGTGTCGGCCGCTGGTAACACGGTGGGCACTATGCCGACGGTTTAACCGTCGGCGTAGTTATGCACTGTTTTCTTTTTTTTCCTGTTTTTGTTGCATTTCAATTCGAATAACAACATATGTATATATATATCATCACAACAGAATAGAGAAGATAATTATCACAAGTTCATCATCATCGCAAGTCCAACATGATAAACATAATAGCAAGTCCAACATAAAAGCATCATCATCGCAAGTCCAACATGATCACAATAAAAGTATCATCATCACAAGAAACATAAAAGACCGCAAAGTTCGTCATCGCCAAAGGCTTAAGCGGCATCACTTCCACTGCCAAAGCCGAGGCCGCCAAAGCCGAGGTCGTCACCGCTAGCGCTAGCGCCACCGCCACCGCCACGCCAGACCGGAGTGACTGGGCTCCGTGACTCAGGAGTGGAACCATCAGTAGCACTACCACCGGCGGATGATCCACCGGTTCCCTGCATGTTTGAAAATGGATGGTAAGGCAATATATGATTGTATTGAATAAACGAGAAGTTGTGGTTGAATAGGTTGGTGATGTACTAACCGGAGTGACATTGTAGTGGTCTGCCAGAAATTGTTCAAACGTAGGCAGCACTGGTTGCGGTCCAGGAGGTGGTGGTGGTGGTTCCATTGTAGGAATCTGCCCGGTTGCCATAGACGCAAACATAAGCTGCGTCATGCGACTGTTGTGCTTCGTGACTGCTGCAACTCTCTGGTTCCAGTCGAAGAGCTGCTGACGTGCGAACTCCATGTAGGCCTACAATATGACATGATGCAACTCATAATACATAACAAAGCGGAAAATAAAAGTAGAAAGAAGGAAGATAAGAGGGAAAATACTTACAAAGTGGCGCTGGGCTAGGATGGACTGTGCAGTGGACGTGCTCGGGCGCGGGCGCGGGCTCGGCCTTGGGTTGGTAGCTCGGATCCGTCTGTAGGAGATAGAAGGGGTGATCACAGAATCCAGAACCGCCGACCGACCATGACTCCTCGGCCCTATGCTCACCACCGCCCTCTCGTCGGCATCCATACACATGGGGTCAGGTTTGTCAGGATTCCACTTCTAAAACTCCTCCTTGTAGGACTCCAGGTTCTCCTCGGTATGGCCGTAGTACTCACTCTCGCCAGGCTTGCGATTAGCCCGCACACGGGCGAGCCTCCACGACTCGATGTCTGAGAGGGGCCGCTTCAAATTCTCCTCCTGCACCGCCAAACAGAGGTTAGTCATACATAAGAACATACGGTAAATAGAAGATCAAGAATGCTTCATGTACATAGATATACCTGAAGTTTCTTGTGGCTCGAGTGGTTTCGGTTTCCCTGGCCGTGTGTTCCGTCAGATCCTCGATTAGCCCTGTTTATGTTGCTCTTGGCAGCAAACTCTGCGTCCTCGCCGAGCCACAGATCCACCAATCCCGCCCATCCATTACTCCTTCCATAGCACCAATCAGGAGGCACCTACATAATGAAGCATAATGGCATGTGAACATGAAACAATTAAATTTACCACAAACGTCGAAATGAAAAAGTCTGTTATGCTACCATCATGTACTGCTCCCTAGTCAAGGTAAGGTTGTTCTCCTTAGCTTCTTCCTTGGTCACCTTCTGAGAATGTTTGTCGTGATAATACCGCGAGATGGCCACCCAACGCACCTCGTACTGTATCTGACGGGTCTGCTTCCTCGCAGCCCGCAGCACGTACTCATCGGCCATGGCCTTGTGCTCCTCAAGAACTCTATAGAATTTCTACAGGTAATCATAAAACCAGAATGAAACAAGCCATGATTTTAAACGATTCGATGATAAACTACGAAATAAACTCAAGACTAGTGCTTATGAAGAGAACTTACCCAAAAGTTTGATATCACGGCCTTAGCGGCCGTCTCATGGGCCGGGTGGAAGGCCGCTTCGTAGTGATCCCAGCACGTGGCCAAAATCTCGCGCTCCGGGTGGTTTCGATCTGGAGCGAACATCCCCGGCCAATATTTCTTCAACAGGATAGTGATGATGCCATTTGGAAGACGGGCACCTACAGGATATTTCCAGCTGCTGCAAAAGAATGAAAATATTAGTATGTGCACAATAAAACTGATAGTATGTGTACAATAAAAATGATAGTATGTGTTTAAATTATTATTAAGGGACACTAACTTTTTCCCCGTGGGCTCAATGAGCCACTTCATCTCCTCGGTAGCAGGAGGTTCCGGGAGTCACGCACGACCACGCAGCCAAGCCTTCTTCTTGCCACCCACCTCCCCGCCACCACACCCCTCCTCGCCACCACCATCCTCCCCGCCACCACCATCCTCCCCGCGTGCCTCCTCCTCATCCTCCTCCCAAACCTCCTCCTCCTCCTCCCCCTCCTCCTCCTCCTCAGAGGGTACCTCACTAGAGGAGGGCCACGAAGACGACCCCCCTATGTCGGTCACAGAGCGCAGTTTCTGGCCCCGAAACCGTCTCCCCCCACCCCCTCCTCCTCTAGGGGCACCTCTCCCTCGACCCTCCTGTGTCAAAAACCTAGATCACGGACCAATGCCTTCATAGCTTTATTTACTAGATGAGCAATACAAAATAAATTCATCCACTTAAAGTTTCATATTCAAAGTATTAGAAATGTTAAATCCTAATGAACAAGTTACCATTTTTGCACAAATTACTATTTTTTAGCAAGACCATGAAGTGTCAAAAAATATTTCATCATTATTTTGCAAGACCATCATGAACAAGAAACCACTTATCACGGAGATGCGACACAACAAAGAATGCTAATTCCACCGTGCGAAAATTATATATATCATCACATCACATACAACTTTGACACTTCAAACTTGGAAAAAAAATCATAGTGCTAATGACATCCATTGATCAATATTTTGCAAACTATCCACCTCCAAATATCACCATGAACTCCAAACCTGCCCACGGATGCCTAGTACACCCCACAAATTATGTCACAGCATGTAAAATACACTAGGTACAAAACTAAAAAAAAAGGAAAAAAATCCTCACTTTGGAGAGAGGCCGGCTGGTCGGGGGTGGGGGCGGGGCGAGCTGGTGCCACGGCCACGGCCAGCTCACCAGCAGCAGGGACGGGAAGGGGGCGGGGACGATGGGGCCGGTGCGGGGATGGGGGCGCGCGGTGCGGGGCGGGCGGTGACGGGCAGCGGCGATGCGGGGCGGGCAGGGACAGGCGGCGGCGCTGCGGGGCGGGGACGGGCGGCGGCGGTGCGGGACGGGATCACGGGCGGCGCGGAAGGGGGCGGCGGTGGCGCAGAAGGAGGCGGCGGTGGCGGGGACGGCGAGATGCGGCTCGGGCGGGGGCGGCGGCGGCGCAGAAGGGGGCGGCGATGGCGGGGGGGATCGAGGGGCGACGTGCGGGGGCGGATCGAGCGGGCGGCGGCGCTGGATCGAGCGAGCGGGGATGAATGAGTGGTCGGGGTGGGTTGACCGGTTGGATAAGGGCAGGGAGGTATGCCGACGGTGTAACCGTCGGCATAGGTGTTGTCTACCTATGCCGACGGTTAAACCGTCGGCATACCTTTTTTTACATTAAATTTATTTTATTTTTAAAATGTCCTTACAATTTTTAAAATGTCCTAACAATTTATTTCATCTGCATCTACCATTTTTTTCTGATCCTGCCCAGCTCCTCATCTTGGCTGTCATGCCGCATGCAAGCTTCATCGCCACCACACAACACGCTCGAAATTAACTACCAGATCAGGCCTGACAGCTATTGTCAGATCGATCCCGAGAGATCGATATCGATCCTTCCGTCTAATCATCTTGGTCCGGCCCGAGCCCGAGACCATCAGCAAAGGACGACCGAACGGGATCCAGGTCATCCACCCTCCAAGCTAGCGAGAAACACATTACTTACGATACAATAGCAATTCAATGAACTCCAATTTATTTTTATAGCAGAGATTCAAAGTTTACAACCAAGCGAGATATCGACTCCCGAAGCATCTCCGGCAATAGGACCTGGTGCGGTGTTTCGGTGGTATTGCTACACCCGGAAGGCCACCACGAAGCCCCATTGACCAGGAGATCTAGCCCTTTGACTTTCACCCGACGGGCTTTGACCAGCGGACTCTTCCACCTGGTTGCGATAGGTCAGCCCATAGGAACATCCCCGAACACGGTCTGGACCCAACCCACCACTAGATTCCCTCCGGTTCTACTCGACGCGCACAATTCCCCCTCCAAGTGACGGCGACACTGCCGGCCGTGGAGGGGGGCCACACCCCGGAGCCCCGAGACGAGCATCTGAGCATGCCACATCACTTTCACACATGCATCAGGACTCGATGCGGTTTTTCGGTGGCATAGCTACACCCGGAAGGCCACCACGAAGCCCCGTTGATCACGAGATCTAGCCCTTTGACTTTCGCCGGACGGGCTTTGACCAGTGGACTCTTCCACCTGGTTACGGTAGGTCAGCCCATAGGAACATCCCCGAACACGGTCTGGACCTAACCCACCACTAGATTCCCTCCGGCTCGACCCGACCAGCACGTTTCACCTCATCCAAGTGACCGCGACAGTGCCGTCCGTGGAGGGGGGCCACACCCCGGATCGCCAAGACGAACGTCTGAGCATGCCACATCACTTTCACACATGCAAGAGGACCCGGTGCGGTGTTTCGGTGGCATTGCTACCCCCAGAAGGCCCACCGATCGGACTAACCCTAGCCCGTCGCGCACGATTCCCCCTCCAAGTGACGATGGCAGTGCCGTCCGTGGAGGGTGGCGACACCCCGGAGCCCCAAGACGAGCGTCTACGCATGCCACATCACTTTCACACATGCATCAGGACCCGATGCGGTGTTTCGGTGGCATAGCTACCCCCAGAGGGCCACCACAAAGCCCTGTTGACCAGGAGATCTAGCCCTTTGACTTTCGTCGGACGGGCTTTGACCAGTGGACTCTTCCACCTGGTTGCGATAGGACAGCCCATAGGAACATCCCCGAACACGGTCTGGACTCAACCCACCACTAGATTCCCTCCGGTTCTACCCGACGGGCACGTTTCCCCCCTCCAAGTGACGGCGGCACTGCCGTAGGTGGAGGGGGGCCACACCCCGGAGCCCCAAGACGGGCGTCTACGCATGCCACATCACTTTCACACATGCATCAGGACCCGATGGGGTGTTTCGGTGACATAGCTACACCCGGAAGGCCACCACGAAGTCCCGTTGACCAGGAGATCTAGCCCTTTGACTTTCCCAGGACGGGCTTTGACCAGTGGACTCTTCCACCTGGTTGCGATAGGTCAGCCCATAGGAACATCCCCGAACACGGTCTAGACCTAACCCACCACTAGATTCCTTCCAGCTCGACCCGACCCGCACGTTTCACCTCATCCAAGTGACCGCGACAGTGCCGTCCATGAAGGGGGCACACCCCAGATCCCCAAGACGAACGTCTGAGCATGCCACATCACTTTCACACATGCAATAGGATCCAGTGCGGTGTTTCGGTGGCATTGCTACCCCCGGAAGGCCCACCGACCAGACTAACCCTAGCCCGACGCGCATGATTCCCCCTCCAAGTGACGGCGGTAGTGCCGTCCGTGGAGGGGGGCCACACCCCGGAGCCCCAAGACGGGCGTCTACGCATGCCACATCACTTTCACACATGCATCAGGACCCGATGCAGTGTTTCTGGGACATTGCTACACCCGGAAGGCCACCACGAAGCCCGTTAACCAGGAGATCTAGCCCTTTGACTATCACCGGATGGGCTTTGACTAGTGGACTCTTCCACCTGATTGCGATAGGTCAGCCCATAGGAACATACCCGAACACGGTCTGGACCTAACCCACCACCAAATTCCCTCTGGCTCGACCCGACCCGCACGTTTCCCCTCATCCAAGTGATGGCGGCGCTGCCGTCCGTGGAGGGAGGCACACCCCGCAGCCCCAAGAAGGGCGTCTATGCATGAGGACCCGGTGCGAGATTATGATAAAAAAAAGTCATTTAAAAGTTGTCCAAATCTATGGAAGTATCAATTATTTGTGATTTTTACTAAGTATAAGGACCTATATGCAAAATTACATGAGGTTACATTTTAACATACTCAAAAGTAAAAACAAACCGGATATTCATAATCTATTGAAAATTCTGCCCCAAATCCATATATAATTTGTGTATGTTTAAGTTTAATTAGATTTAAATTCATCAAATCTAAAATTTAAAAAATGTAAATTAGAAATAAAAAACATATAATACATATGCCGACGGCATGGCCGTCGGCATAGATGGCCCACATGTATGCCGACGGCATAGATAGCCCACGTGTTTTTTTTGTGATTTAAAAAAGGTGTACTAGCTATGCCGACGGCCTACGTCAGGGCCGTCGGCATAGCGGTGACGGCGTCAACCCCCCGTCTCATCCTGGGTCGGCGGGCCCACACGTGTGCCGACGGCCGATATATGCCGACGGCACCCGTCGGTATAGTGAAGGAGATGCCGACGGTGCTTCTACGCCGACGGCCCCTGTCGGCCTAGATGGAGGTTTGCCGACGGCTTTAGTACGCCTACGGCCTTTCCCAAGCCGTCGGCATACCCACATCTATGCCGACGGGGGCCGTCGGCATAGAAAAAGCCGTCGGCAGCGCCAATTATTCTGGTAGTGCCGCGGCGCTCACGATTGGCATTGCCATCTCGAGATTGGTCTTCTTCCTCTCTCGGTTCACTAGCGAGCTAGCTGTGTCTGTGTGCAGTGTGCGCGCGTGAGAGGCAAGCAAAGACTGGTGAAGAGCTCTGCCTAACTTGATGGTGCCATCTAATATCTCCTACTGCAATCCTTTAAATTCATATTATTTCCCCCTCGAGATCCACATTCATTAGTTAATGTAAACAGTTTTACACTGTTTTCGGGCCGGTTTTTTTCTGTGTGGGTTTTCTTTGTCCAGGTTTCACTGTTTCGTTTTCTCTTTCTTTTATTTTGCTTTTTATTTCTTTGCCGGTTTTCTTCTGCTTTTCTTTGTTATAATTCGGTTTTCTTTGTTTTTTCATCGTTTGTTTCGTTTTTCTTTCTTTGTTCTACGTTGGTTTTCTTTATATCTTTCGTGGTTTTCTTCATTTTATTCGGTTCTTCACTTTTTCCTTTTTTGTTTCCTTTGTTGTTTTTTACTGGGTTTCTTTTTTAACACATGGCTACCTTTTTTTAGTAGAATACACATTTAAGCTTACACGTAAAACATTTTTTGATGGAAAATGATTCAAATCACCCAATTGATTTCTGGGTTCTCGGTCGCCGCTTCGCTCGTGTGACACGTGTTCACGTGACGTGCTATCCATGGCTCCTCACGATTCCCCACCTTACCCAACCTCAATCACTTTTTTTAACACAGTACAGACGCAAGCGCTCATATACACGCGCATATACTCACCCCTATGAACGCACACACGCACACCCTATCCCTATGAGCACCTCCGAAAGACTGAGCCGGCATATCATCTTGAAATTTACGAAGTAACCGTAGGCACCTCGTCGTCGACGGGAACGTCTCCTCCCACTGAATGCGCATCGCCGAAAATCCTGAAATAAATCCAGGAATAAATGCGAGCACCAGGATTTGAACCCTGGTGGGTTGGGGATACCATAGTCCCTCTTACCATCCAACCACAGGTTGGTTCGCAAACCTCAACCACTTATTTCGTTATCCTGAGCATTCTCTTCCCCACTTGCAACCTTCTATGCCTCATGTTGCTGCAACTGACTGCACAGCAAGGCAACATTGACAACATCCATTCATGTCCTGCAGCTCCTTCACCACGGCTCGGTGCAGATCTGGTGATGAGCTTGCTAGCTGTGGCACATGGTGGTTCTGCAGCAACAGCAACGGCGGGGGCGCTCCTCGGCTTGTGGCGGGTGCAGCAGTTCTTGCAACTACAGATGGCGGTCACCGGCTGCCTCCGCCATAGCCATCGGTTGTCGCAGGTCCGTCGGCCACAGCGGAGCATTCGACTCTGCTTGGCACGGCCGTCGATGTCCTCCTCCCGTTCGTCTACGACTATCACCGACCACCTCATGTTGCAATTGCAATGACATAGTTGAAAACAGCGGCGGCGAACAACCCGACATGGTGTTTCTGCCATCTTGTTTCCAATCAACAATTTTCTGCAACATCATTTGTGTTGCAGAAGTCCCTTCCGCAACAACTCCTATGTTGTAAAAAAAGTGAAGATCAAAAAAAAATTTGCAACATCATCTTTGTTGCAGAAAAATTAAATGCAAAACTTTTGTTGCAAAAAATTCTGTAACAAAATCTTTGTTGCAGAAAGAAAAAATCCACAACAAGACCTTTGTTGCGAAAAGAATCTGCAACAAGACCTCTGTTGCAATGATCGAGCCGTCGCTCGACTGCTCGATGCGCTAGATCTGACGGCTTGCGACACGGCTGATCTTTTTAAAAGATCAGCCGGCGGACGCGTAGCACGCCCCTTTTTTGATACACATTGAACATTTTTTAAATACACGATGTACATTTTTCTTTTTTCTACGTTGGTTTTGTTTTTCTTTAGTTTTTTATTTCTTCGCAACTTTTTCTTGGTATTTCTTTCTTGGTTATATCAGTTTTCTTTGTTTCTCCATTGGTTTTGTTTGGTTTTTACTATTTTTCTTTCTTCTACATTGGTTTTCTTTGTTTCTTTCTTGGTTTTTCTTTGGTTCTTTGCTTTTCTATTTTGTTTTCTTTGTCGGTTTTTATTGGTTTTCTCTTTGTTTAACACACAACTAATTTTCTTAGTACACAATATATACATTCTAATGTACACATAAAACATTTTTTATACACATTGAACATTTTTCAAATACACAATGTTCATTTTTATTTCAATATATGTTTTGAACACTTTTTTTACTGTATGGTCAACATTTTTTAATGGTAATAAACATATTTTTCAACCTAATCGGACATTTTTTACATTATATAAACATATGTTTCACAAATATATTTTTGCAATGCAGGAATATTTATTTAAAATATCATTAAAAATAATGGTACAATTTTTTTATACTAAGAAAACATTTTTTTGCATTGTACACAGGTTTTCAAAAAGTTGACATACATTTTTTGAACTGAATAAATGGTTTTTTATTGTCACGGACAGTTTTTATTGAAAGCTATCAACATTTTTCTAATTGCGCCAACATTTTTTATACTGTGTGAACATTTCTTAAAATCATTGTTTCTATTTGTTAAATAAATTAAGTTTTTCAAAATATATTCATTTAAAATCTAAATAATTTAAAAATAATAAAATGGGAAATTAGTGTGACCACCACCGGCTCCCTGTAGCTGTTCACGGGTGAGGTTGTTGTCCGTCTCGCGTCAGACGAGACATCGGCACGCCCGCATCCACAAGCCTTAGGTGTTAAGCACTGGACGTGGGAGCAATCGTGATTAGGAGCAGCTGGGCTGGGCCTAGGTTTTTTCCCTTTCTTTTCTTAAATATATATATGGTGGAGTATGTGGCAGGACGCAGAAGGCCACCAATGTCGTCCGCGTATTTGCGGATGGGATCAAGACCATCGACGCCTCGCCACTAGTGATCACCATTCCAGCCGAAAACATCACCATCACTACTCCACAATCATACCCTCTAAGGCTCTAACTCTAGTCGTCGCTCATAGATCACATCCCATTGTCGATAGCTACCAGACCTGCCCGTCGCCACCTTCATTGACCAGTGTCGTGTGGTCTCTAGCAGTGACGAGGGGAAGGGAGCATGAGGAGGGAGGAAACGACATCTGTTGAGAGGGAGGAACTGGCCGTTAGGTCTTACAAGCCCTTGTAGATTGATAGATAGATAGACAAGCAATAGATAGATAGATACTCCCTCCATTCTAAAATAAGTGTCGCGGTTTTAGTTTAAGATAGATAGATAGCCTTAGGGTTGCCGTTAGGCTGTCTAGGCCTATTCATCTGACTTGGGTTTCGTATGTTCGATTTTCCCACGTGGCAAAATATATGGGGGGAAATCAGCTGGTTAGAATTAGGGATGAAAACGGAGCGGAAACGGACGGAACTGAGTGCTACCATATTTGTTTTTATATTTTTTTGCAGACACGGAAACAAATACAGAAACCCCGAAAATGAAAACGGAAACAGATACTACCGAAAACAGACACAGAGCAAATACATAGCAGATACAGAAACGGAAGTGGGCGTTGGACGAAACTTAAAAAAAACCTGAATCATAGAGAAATGCACACAAAACAAACAAATTTAATGAATTGGTAACATGGCTAGAAAATAATATGATTATGTTAGCAACTTAGCTTAGTATTGCAGTAGCGTTGGACAACTGCTTATATGGTCTAGTTGAGTACAGGTGTGGCACTAGAAGTTGGGATTCAAATGATCCATCTGCTCATTGTGTCAATGTGTGTTGTTTGGTGGTTGGGCTACAAAGCAACCATAAGCCTATAGTAAAAACAGAAATTCCATATTCACGGAAACGGAAAGTTCCGTTTCCACATCTGTTTCACCGGAAAACACCATTCCATTTTTGTTTCCGTTTTTGTATAAAAAAATCCATTTCCACTTCCGTTTTGCAAATTTCCGTTTCCGTTTTTCATATTTCCTCTCCATTTTCATTTTTCTTCCGGAAAAACAGAAAGATTCCACTCCATTTTCATCCCTAGTTAGAATCGAGACTGAAAATCACTCACTCTCTCCATCCACGTTGACCTCCCAGTGTTGTTATCCGATAAGTGCTAGACCACATGGATAGATTTTCTGCATATACGATATCTGTTGTTATCCACCCACCAGGTAAATGCAACAATCTATATCTATACCTACTTATTTTTATTTTTATATTATATATATATATATATATATATATATATATATATATATATATATATATATAATACCTACTATTAAAGGGAGGTGATATTCTTGGTTTCGTTCCGCTTCGTTTGGTCCCGCTTCAATTAATTTCATGTACATTATTTGGTTTCGTTACTTGTCACCCGTTTTGGCCCAACGGAGGAAGCCCATCTAGCGGCGCACTGTGGCCCAGGTCCGGAGAGCTAGCAAAAAATAAAATTGCTGATGGGAGTGTTCGATCTCATAACCTGCCAACCGGCCACGCACAGTTTGTCCAACTGACCCAGCTAGAGATATGAAAGGATTTTTTTTCTCCCGTTGCAACGCATGAGCCTTTTTGCTAGTGTGTGTGTGTGTGTGTGTATATATATTATTTATTTTATATTTTATTTTATTTTATTTTATTTTATTATTTATATTATATTATATTATTTACACTAATAAAGCAAGGTGCGTTTCTCCGATTTTTTCATCCGTTCACCGATGTAATATTGTTTTTCTAGGCGAGGTGGTACTAAATTTTTGTGCATCCGTTTGCTAGAAAAGAACAAACAATTTCGTACATGGGCCACGCACGCTGTGGCCCGGCGAAGCCAGCCCACTTATTTATCTGCCCAGACAGCTGTGAAACCTATTTGCCGCACCAAGCGTCAAATAGTCGGAGCTTCAAACAAGACACCCAAGACTGCGCCGGCCCATTTTCTTTCTTTCTGTGTTATGTTTATATTTTTTTCCTGTTCCTTTCTCTTTTTTCTTTCCTGATTCTTTTCTCCTTCCAATTTTATATTATTTTTCCTTTTCTTGTAAATTAAAACCTTGAAAAAATCATTCAAAATTTCAATTTTTTTACATATTTAAAAAAAATCAGAATTTAAATTTTTTGTTCCTATCTTGTAAAATGTTCAAAACTTTAATTTTTAGTTCCCATTCCAAAATGTGTTCCAAATGAAATAAAATTTCCCTTTTTTAAGAAAAATGTTTGTGTATTGAAAAATAAAGATTTTCAAAATAAGTTGCATTTTCAAAAATATTCCAGATTTGAAAAATATTCTTGTTTTAGTGAAATGTTCAAAAAATCAAAATAATGTTAGTGGTTAAAAAACACATTTTCTAAATTTGTTCTAAATGTGCAAAACATGTTCACACATTCAACAAATGTTGTTTTTTCAAAAGGTTCATTTTGTCAAAAAAAATTATGAATTTTTTTAAAAATCTACCTACTTCAAATTATGTTCGTCTTTTTTCCAAAAATGAACAAAATTTTCAAAAAATAGATCATATTTTTGAAACCTGTTTAGGGTTTCAAAAATTGTTCATCTTTCCAAAAATATTTGGCAATTCATAAATATTCATTTATTTTTTGAAAAAATCAAAAAAAATGTTTTTAATCTGACGCTGCAACATATTCTTAAACATTTGGGTTGGCCATTGGTTAGCAGAACCCATTTGTTTGAGTGGCTAGCAGCCCGTGGTCAAGTTTTTGAGGTAGTGAGTTCGATCCTTCAACACGTCATTTTTTGAAAATTTATATCGTGCCTTACAAATATTGGTCGTTTTGGTGCGTGCCAATCGGCCGGCCCAGATATGAACTGTTGTGCGTTCAAGCGCTATTTGATGATAAAAGAGAATATGCTTGTTGGCTATAATTGAAATATATTGTGGGCACGTGCCAATAAAAGAGAATATGCTGGTTTGGCTCTAATTAAGAAGAATTGTGGGCACATGAGCGCTGAGATAATTAAAGAGAATAAACCCTGATAAAGAAGGGACTGTCTGGTTATGCGTGGATTATGCTAATAAAACGGGATTTATGCGTTGCAATTAGTAATCCATCCGGTTACGTTGTCCTAGGAGAGATTGATCGAAGCAACAGTGCCCCGAAGGTCGCCGCGCAGCTACCAAATGAGGAGACAGCCACAACCCCGACACGAAGGTGAACCTGAAGGAAAAAAACACGAGTTGGGTGGTCGCCGCAATGCCGACTACTGCCACCACTATCAAGATCTCGCCGGACAAACATGACTCGCGAGAAGACCACAACTCCTCGCTTTGTCGCCCCACCACTGTGGATACCGTTTTTGGTGAACACACTAGCAAGATGCCCATGCATTGCATGGAACATCAAGATGCATTTTTTTTACAAAACACATGTTGTGATTGACCCATGCAGGAGTAATCCCATGTGTAGAAACTAATGATATCTCAAGAATTTCATCGAAAAAATGATATCTCGAGAATTTCATTGAAAAAATGATATCTCGAGAAAGATGAGAGATAAAGTGAGAAGGAGTGGGGCGCGGTGGTGATCGGTGGTCGGACTTAGCGGAGGCATGGGGATGGACGACGCCGGCAGCGGCCACCATGCCAGATTGTTACAGAGGCTTCATTTTTTAATTACTCAATAATGAAGTTGTGGGAGATAAGGATGAACGAGAGAGAGGTGCGGATATCCTTTTACAAAATTGTCATAGTTTACTTTCTATCCGTCAGATATAGATCGGACGGTCTATATTGCAAGATGGCAGGCACACCATCATCATCAACTCGGTTTTTTATAAGAGTAGAGATAATTTATCTCTCTCATTGCTTCTCGAAAAAATATCTCTCTCGTTGCAACGCACGGGCATATGTGCTAGTGCTACATAATATATGATAGACTTTCTACAGATTAAATCTATAGGTGATGAACTCAAAACAAAACAAAAATCTACGGAGGTGACGTGGGGCACCCAAGGACCAATAAAAATAGGACATACTATCAGCCTGTAGATTAACCCTAAGAAAATCTAGCATTTTTGGGATAAATGAGCCTCAGACTTCTGGGCACGGTACGATGGTGTGGCGGGTATTCCAACACGCTCCATTCGCTCTGAAAGTTGGCCTCCATCTATCTTTCTTACAGTTCCTCCGCGTGACAAATTTAAATTTGCACGAGAAATGGGTACCCGTTAAAGAGAGATGCCGGCCGTGAGATTGACATTTGAGGCTGGAACCGCAAGCTCGATCCATCCCCGTCGTCGTCATGCCATCATTGCAAATCGTTAACCCAACACGTGCTGCATTGTTCGCCATGATATAATGGGCCTGGGAGGAGGCGATTTCTGTGCAGCAGACAGCACAGCGCCACAGTGCCGCAGCGTGCGTGCGTGCTCTCGTCGATTGACCTCTGGCCATGGGTGCTCTACGGCTTCATCAGTGGCTCACTGCCGTGGCCGTGCTCGTCGTGCTGCTCCTCGCCCAAGCCGAGGCGCGCGGGGTGACGAGCGCGTACCGGCGGAGGCTGGAGGCGGCGGAGGACATGCCGCTGGACGCCGACGTCTTCGCCGTGCCGCCCGGACACAACGCGCCCCAGCAGGTGCATGTCACGCTGGGCGACCAGGCCGGCACGGCCATGACGGTGTCGTGGGTGACGGTCGACGAGGTCGGCAACAGCACCGTCATGTACGGCCGCACCATGGGCAAGCTAGACATGGCGGCCGAGGGCACGCACACGCGCTACAAGTACCACAACTACACCTCCGGGTTCATCCACCACTGCACGCTCACCAACCTCGAGGTGAACTCACTCACACACATACACGCTGCAACTCACTAGTCACAGCTGAATTGCGCTTTCCAGTATTCTAATACTCCCTCCGTTCTAAATTACTCGTCGTGGTTTTAGTTCAAATTTGAACTAAAACCACGACGAGTAATTTGGAATGGAGGAAGTATTAGTTAGTACTCCCAGCGTTTAGATCACTAAATTTAACTTAAATAAAATAACCTTTTTTAGACATGATAGAGGATACCTAGCCTTGCTGCTAGGATTGGTTGATAAAATTTTGGGTTGATAACATGAAAACCAGAATAAATATATATATAACTTATTATATTTGATTATTTATAATTGTGATAATGTTTATTGAATATAAGTAGAATAATTGAATGAAAAACATTTTCCCGTGCATGGTTGGATTTTTTTTTTTGGCGGAGAGCATATGTTAAATGTTGTGGTGGGTATTTTTTTCATCAGTTTTGCTAAGTCTCAGTCGACTTAGACTTCGTTATGTCTTAGTCGATAATATCTTCCTTTGATTTTGCATGAAGATTCGTGCAAAAAATTCTTTTCAGTTTTTTTTTCTTCTTACATGCTATATCACTTGACTTAGACTTGGTTAAGTCTCAGTCGACTGAGACCTAGCCACACCCTTTTTTCATATATAATTGCTTGTTAAGGTGTGCTTTATCTCTTTCATAGTTGTATGAAGAGGTTACATGTTTGCATATTGAGATCAGTAAGTCAATGGGGATGACTCTATTAGATATATAGAATTCAAGTGGCCTTTGCGGGTTTTTTTATAGAAACTTGCGTCAATTAATTTGCAGCATGGCACCAAGTACTACTACGCCATGGGCTTCGGCCACACAGTGCGGACCTTCTGGTTCACCACCCCTCCCAAGCCCGGCCCGGACGTTCCCTTCCGACTGGGCCTCATCGGCGACCTGGGCCAGACGTCTGACTCCAACAGTACACTGACCCACTACGAGGCCACCGGCGGCGACGCCGTGCTCTTCATGGGCGACCTCTCCTACGCCGACAAGCACCCCCTCCACGACAACAATCGTTGGGACACCTGGGGCCGCTTCTCCGAGCGCAGCGTCGCCTACCAGCCATGGATCTGGGTCACGGGCAACCACGAGGTCGACTACGCCCCGGAGCTCGTAAGTTAATCCATGGATCCAATTCGATCGATCATCTGTACGTTCTTGTTGATATGCGGGTTATTCACTCAGTCATGACATGATCATTGTTTGCATGCATGGTTGAAGGGCGAGACGGCGCCGTTCAAGCCATTCAGTCATCGGTACCCGACGCCGCACCGGTCGAGCGGCTCGCCGGAGCCCTACTGGTACTCGGTGAAGCTCGCCTCCGCACACATCATCGTACTGTCCTCCTACTCCGCGTTCGGTAAGTACACGCCGCAGTACAAGTGGCTGGAGGCGGAGCTGAAGCGCGTGAACCGGAGCGAGACGCCATGGTTGATCATGGCATCGCACTCGCCGTGGTACAACAGCTACAACTTCCACTACATGGAGGGCGAGCCAATGCGTGTGCAGTTGGAGCAGTGGGCCGTCGACGCCAGGGTCGACCTCGTCTTTGCCGGGCATGTGCACGCGTATGAGCGCAGCCACCGGGTGTCCAACATCAAGTACAACATCACAGACGGGAGGTGCAAGCCGGTGAGGGACCACCGCGCGCCTGTGTACATGACCATCGGCGATGGTGGCAACATCGAGGGGCTTGCCGACAGCATGACGGAGCCGCAACCAAGCTACTCGGCGTTCCGGGAGGCCAGCTTTGGGCATGCCGTGCTGGACATCAAGAACCGCACGCACGCCTACTATGCCTGGTACCGCAATGCTGATGGTGCCAAGGTCGCCGCCGACACGGTGTGGTTCACCAACCGCTACTACATGCCCAACCACGACGACTCTCGTTGATTCGTTCCCATGTAATCAAGCATATTATTACTTACTGATAATAAGGCTGATGCATAGTTGCCATGCCATATATGTATGTGTGTATTTACTTTCAAAAAATTGATGTATAAACAACTCCTAGTTCATATGGTTGAATAAATCTATGAGTTTCTTGTGAAAGAAGTTTTAAGGTGCTACTCCCGAATAATGTGACCTACTTGTTTTCGGCAATCTAATTGCTAGTATCCGCTATTACGTCCTAGAAGGTAAGAGGATGTCAACAACTTTATGAGGTTAATATGGGCTTTTCCCTCATTGCAAATGGTGTGTGCATTTTGACTCGCTATTTTATAAGATAATTTGCTCTTTAATCATACATATTTAATCATGTCTTCTACTTTTTACTTCCATTTCCCTATATTTATAGATTAGTAGAGGGGACGCTAAAAAACCTATTGAAGCTAGAATTAGGAGAAGATTCGATGAAAAAGACATTTTCAAATAGACTGAAAAATCCAACAAAAATACTACAAAGAAATGTAGGTAAAAATGAGCTATTAGCAAGAAGGCCGCATCTATGGGAGGCCCAGGGAGCTAGACGACCAGGCCAGGCACCCCATGGGCACTTAGAGTAACCGCCTAGGGCCCACCAGGGTGCCTTGGGACTCTTCTTTTGGGGAAGGCACCCCTTCCTCCTCCGGGCACGCCATATTTTTCCATGACTTTACTATGCGGTGGTGGCCTCTAGAGCACCCTAGATTCTCTCCCAAAGAGTATGATCCCGCTGGATCTGGCACCTCTAACCGGGGAAATTCGAAGTCGTCGTCATCCATTGTGATCATCTTCATCCGCTCCATCATCACCATCCCCATCTACAACACCAACTCAATATCCATCTCCATCACCTCCTATGCATTGGGAATTGTTATAGATCGGTTACTATGATCACTTCTTGATGTTAATTGATATCTAGTTGTTGATTTTTTGTGTTTTATTGGTGAAAGATTTACATATTCGGATTTTTTCATCATATTTATATCCACTCATTATGTTCATTATGTTTTCTTAGAAGTAGTCCATAACATCATTTAGGACATGCGAGAAAAACCTTTGTTGATGGTCATATTAATTTATAGTAAACACTTGATATTTGATTATATGTTGTGGTCTAACTCCCTAGTGGTGATTGCTACTGATATCCTCAACTAGTTTTTATGCCTAGTGAATATCACACATCGAGCCCTACAGAGTCAGGGTTTGCAGTATGCAACAAGTTTTTCCTCAGTTGAGAACCAAGATATCAATCCACAGGGATCTCATACAGCCAATGATCAATACCTACACACAATTGAGAACTTATTATTGGTCCCCAACACTTCTAGTGAGGTTGTCAATCTCACTAGCTTTACTAGTTAGAATGATTAACGAATCGCGTGGTTTGAATTCATGATTGTAGGCAAGTGAATGTAACGGTTTAGATTGTAGAAGAATAGAAAACAAGTTGAACGAGGTTGTGATTATGAGGAATATAAAGGACTGGGATCCATATTTTCACTAGTGACGAAAAGAAAATTTTGACAGATCTCGGGTAGGGGGTCCTGAGCTAGATGCGGTGGTAACAGAGACAAGGGGTTTTACCCGGGTTCGGACTCTCCGAGGAGATAAAACCCTACGTCATGCTTGTGTTGTATTGATTTGACATGGAGTACAAAGTACATGTTAATCTATCGTGAGATCGTTGTTGTCTATGAGCCCTACCCCCTAGTCTTACAGTTACAATTAGTTCAGCTACGTAGAAGGTAGTCGTATTGTAGGCGACCTCTAAGCCTTAGAGTATGCACAAGTCTTCAAGAGTATTCCTTCTACGCACCATGGGCCGCCTTGACATGGCCCGCTAGTGAACCAACATCGGGGTCCTTCGAACGGCCCACCTGGTCGGGAGACGACATGGTCAGTGACTCCTAATCCGGAACACCATCTGTGACGACCCCGGCTTAATCGTGCACTAACCATACACGCAAATTGTGACGACCCTGGCTTAATCGTGTACTAATCATACACGCAAATGCACATGATCAAGCCTAAGGACTCACTTGAAGATATCACAACACAACTCTAAAACATAAATAAAGTCATACAAGCTTTATATTACAAGCCAGGGCCTCGAGGGCTCGAATACATAGCTCGATGGCATACAAGTGTCAGCGGAAGCATCAGATATCTGGGTACAGATATAACAGAGTTACAAATAGGCCTTTAGCAAGGCGGGGCAAAATAAAACACTACGATCGAAAGGCGTAGGCCTCCTGCCTAGGACCCTCCGAATCCTACTCCTGGTCATCTGTCGGCTCCTCGTAGTAGTACTCGTCGGGAGGGTAGAAGTAGTAGCCGTAGTCGTCGACGGGTGCAGCTATCTCAGGGGCTCCGTCATCTGGCGGCGACAATTGGATATGGGGAGAAAAAGAAAGTAAAGCAAACGTGAGTACTCATCCGAAGTACTCAGCAAGCAAGGATCTACACTACATATGCAACATTTTCAAAGGAGGGCTGTATGTGGACTGGGCTGCAGAAATGCCAGAATAGAGGGGAAAGCCTAGTCCTATCGTAGACTAGCATCTTCATCATCTTCATCGGTCTTGCAGCATTAGAGGAGTGCAGATTAGCATAATGTAAAGTAGTAGTAATGTTATCAACCTCGCCCAGAGATCCTTCCTCGACTCCCTGCGAGAAAACAATCCCTGAGCCATACTATCCATTTCATCTCAAGTCACCAGTTCTAGTTGTGCCGATCGGGAAACAACTCCGAGTGTCCGTTACCGTAGGACAGGCTATCGATAGATTAGTTCTTCCCTGCAGGGGTGCACCAACTTACCCACCACGCTCGCTTAACTCCGGCCGGACACACTTTCCTGGGTCATGCCCGGCCTCGGCCAAACGACACGCCGCAACCCGACCAAATACTTAACAGAGAGGTCAGCACGCCGGACTAACCTATGCGCCCAGGGGTCTTGGGCCATCGCCCCGGGGACTCCTGCGCGTTACGTGCACTGTCGGTGAGCAAACCTAGCAACCCCTTAATACAAGCGCGGTTGCGTTCCCAGTCCAACCCAGCGTGTGCCGCTCCTTGCTGACGTCAATTAAGCTCCGGCTGAAGTATACGACGCAGAACACCCATACTATGCCCACGTGATGGTTAGTGCTATCAGGCCAGAGGCCCCTCGGATCAAATATCCAAACCGTTAATGTGTTGGTAGGGCGGTAACGAGCACAGACTAACGAAAGATGTGACCCCGTCGCCCCGTATCGAGGACTTGCGGCAAGGGCTAAGAATGCTCGGCCACGCCTCGTGTTCAGCTCTCGGGCACCATCCAGGTCCACCCGACTCCATATCACTCTCATCATATACTCGTGCGGGTACCCCTCAGGGCCGACCCGTCTTAATCCAGATTTAACAGTATCAACAGTAATGTAAAGGCATCCGTGTGGCTACCTTATCAAGAAGGAATCCGATGCATCACCCTCGTTGGATTCCCACCTGACGTAAACATCAAGGTGAACTAAAGAGGCATCACCCTCGAGGTCCACACTTGAGCAGTTGCACGACGATGTCGTTAACTGGGGTGGTGTAGGAGGAATCACCCTCACTGACCACGACCGAATAACTAACCTACAAGGTTATCATCAGAAGTGCTGACGAGGTATCACCCTCGGCACTCGATAGTAACCCAGTAGTGTCGAGCATCTAAGGGGAAAGTGATGTGCGGTGCCGGGGCCTGGTCTTCGATCCCGTTGATCGGGTCTTCTGATGATCCAGCGGGGCAGTCGGGATAAAGTGGGGTCTCTGCTGGGTCCCTACCCAACCTATGCTAAACAGTTTAGGATAAGCAGACAGGTAACAATAACAGGTTACAATAAACAGGCTATACAGTAGAAATAGGATAATAGCAGCAACAGTAACTTCTAATGCAAGCATAAGAGGGAAGAGAGTGGGCGATATCGGAATGCTCAAAAGGGGGGTGCTTGCCTGATTGCTTTGCAAACACCAACTGGTCTTCAACGAGGTAGACGATCTTCGGGTCATCGTCGGTCTCGGGGTCTATCGAGAGAAAGGGGGATAAGAAACAAATAAATACACGACAACGAAATTAATCACAAAACAAGACATGGCACTACGCGGCGTTAGGGGTGACCTAACGCAGCGATACACGTCGTAGGTGAAGCGGGAAAATATCTGGGATATTTTCCCAGCTCTGGGCATCTGTCAGACAGATGAACCGGAGGGGAAGGTTACATGTTTGGGTAGTTAGAGGCATGTGATAGATAAACGGAGAGTGTATTCTAATTTGTCTCGTCGTTCTGAGCAACTTTCATATATAAAGTTTTTCCATCTGAGCTACGGTTTATTTTATATGATTTTCTAAAGATTTAAATCATTTTCTGGAATTATCTAAATTATCAGAAAAAGAGATACTGCGTCAGCCTGACATCACTATGACGTCAGCGAGTCAAACCCGCTGGTCCAGGTCAAACCTGACCTGCGGGACCCACATGTCATAGACAGTGGTTTAAATAGAGTTATTTTCAACCTAAACAGAGTTAGTTAGCTAGTGAGCCCGGCATGTCAGTGGCTAATTAACTAATATAATTATGTTTTAATTAAAAGTGGTTAATTAACCTAATCTAAACGAGAGGGACCAACTGGTCAGTGACACTGACCGCCATGTCAGCGGCGCTGACCGCGGTCAACGGGTCAACTGTGGCGCAGGGCCCATCGGTCAGCGACTCAGGCGGCCCCACCGGACAGGCCACGTCGGCGGGCGGTGGAGGTTCACCGTCGGCGACCGAAAACGCGGCGGAGGCGCGCGGACCTCGCCGGAATCACGCCATGGTGCATGTAAGGGGGCGCGGGTGGGTTCTTTTGAACGCCCGCGCCATGGCGTGTTGAATGGAAGCGGTGGCTTGGCCGGAAGAGGACCGCAGCGTCGCCGGCGATGAGCGGGGCGGACGCCGGGGCTCGGGCGAGCTCGAAGGCGGGGCTGCAGGGCACGGTTCGTCGTGGGGCTGGGTGCATTTGATCGCGGCGATGCATCCGCGTCGAATGGAGGCGATAGGATAGGCTGGAACGGCCGGATACGGCGCCGGCGTCGAGCTTGGCGGGCGCCGGAGTTTGGGCGCGGACGGGGATCATGCAAGGGAGCATGGGAGGACAAGCAGAGGGCATCGACGGGTTCCTGGGGAGCCCAGGAACACGAGGCAAAGCCCCGTCGCGAGCTCTACGGCCTATGGCCACGACGGCGACTCGAATGGCGGCGACGAGCTTCGGCAACGGCGGCCGGGTTAGCTACGGGGCGCGGGCGAGCTCTGCCAGAGGAAGAGGAGGAGCGTGAGCTCACCAACGTTTCTGAGACGGCCCGGGGAAGACGCGCGGCTGCCGGAGCTGTTGGCGAGGCGGTAGTGATCCGAGGAGGAAGAAGAAGGCCGGCCCGGAGATGGAGGGCTTCCGGCTCCGGCTCGTAGGCGTGGACGACGGTGCTGACCGCCGTGGAGCTCCGGGACGCGCCGAAGATGAATGGGGGCAGCGATCACCGCGGTGGACGCCGATGGGCGGCGACAGAGAGGCGCGGCCGA
Organism: Thinopyrum elongatum; assembly: GCA_011799875.1. Taxonomy (NCBI): domain Eukaryota; kingdom Viridiplantae; phylum Streptophyta; class Magnoliopsida; order Poales; family Poaceae; genus Thinopyrum; species Thinopyrum elongatum. The sequence continues at coordinate 511,510,557 of CM022302.1, forward strand.
GGCGGATCTGGAGGGGAGAGAGCGCACGCGAGAAAGAGGGAAGGTGAGAGAGTGAGGCGAGGCGGCCAGGGGGAAGGCTCGGGCCGTCCTTATCCCCTCGCGCTCCTGTTCCCCGTCGCGGTGGTGCGTTGCGACCGGCGGAGAGGCGCGCGTCCACGGGGAAGGTGACACGGAGGAAGAAGTAGGTGGAGGTGGGCTGGGCCGAGTGACTGTAGATGGTGGGCTTGAGTGCACAGTTGTTTTTTCCCATTTCTTTTTCTGTAACTGAATCAACTACTGCTCTCCATTTATTTAGATTAGCAAACGATTTTCCCTACACATGAAACTTGACATATAAATACAAGGTAATATGTCAAAGCTACTCACAAAGTTTGGGGCCATTTGGAAATGTTTAACTATTTTTAGAAATTGATTTGGTCAATCAAATTGATGTTGTACCACTGTTTTGGTTGCTAGGGTCAATTTGGGAATAAAACAAATGTTGGTTTTATTTTTTTTATAAATACTTTGGGATTATTTGCAATAACTTGAACTATTTTGTTTTACTGTTTGGATGATTTTTATTTTGACTTGCATTTTAAATTTGAATTTGAGTTGGACTTGGGACAAGTGGCATTTTGACTTAGTGAAATATGATGACTTGGCAACTTAATTAGCTTGAAGACAGGGTTAAGGTCTAGGGATGTTACAAATCTCCTCCACTACAAGAAATCTCGTCCCGAGATTTAAGTGGGGAAGAAAAGGGTAACTTCGGAAGAACTGACCTTTGCAAGGTCGAATATCTGGTGGTTAACTCAAGGGATGTGGCGGAAAAAAAATATCTCTCGTATTTGAATTTCAGGGAAATCATCGAGAGCAATGTATGAAGGTATGATAAGAAGTATCCAGCGAATGGACATTCGATCGATACCTGAACAAAGTGTGAACAGGGGTTCAGGGTATCGGGAGTAGATCATCTCTCGAGGGGTGGCTCGAGATAACACACAAAGTTAAGGGCAAAGGATGCTTTAGAATCAAGGATGTTACAGGAGAGTCAGGTTCCGATCCTGTGGAACTGTGATGAGGGTCGATCAAAAGTAGAGAGGACGGTGACATCTTACCGGTCACGACATCAAGGTATGTCAGAGGATAGTCTGTCAGTTATGTCGGTGGCAACATCGGTACCAAGGGCGAGGGACGAAGAGAACCATTTTCCTGCTCGTGAAACGAGGCAGACCAAAAGGCAAAGTTCTCGTCCATCGGGGGTTACCGGAATGTCATCAACAATAGTAACAGGGTCTCACTGACAAAGTTGTACACCGGGGTGTTTTATAAGCAGGGAATTATTTCTGCTTATAACATATGGATCACAAGAAAGGTTAAACAAACCAATGGAAAGGAAAATGTGTTTTTACACAAGAATTAGGAGTGTATCTTTTCCCAAGGAGTAGTAGAGCATCATATACATGTCAGAACAACAAGTACATCACCATTTAGATAAAGGGGCAAGGGAATTCATGATGTTATCCATACAACAGTGTTTGGATAATAGATCAAGAAACATTTGGTAATATGCTCCCAATGTTCTTGTTGATATTCGGAATACCACTATCATGCTTCGAGGTAGCATTGATATGGTGTTTCAAGTAAGGGTTGGATCTGAAGATCACAAGAGATACGAATGAACAATTTCAAGAATAACAAGGAACTCAATGTATGAGCAAAACATCATCAGGTGGGTGTTGGAGGAAGTCAAGGATGTGGTCGATGATAACACAGATCATCGAGGGGCAAGAATGATACTTCTCATCATGAATTCGATTGATATCCTGAAAGAGCTTAGAATAATGGTGATGATTACGACGCAATTGTCAAGGGGTTTCAAGAAGATGTAATCGGTCAACGACGACATCAAGCAAAAGGAATGGTGAAGCGAAAGGTTATTGGAACCACGGGTATGACACAAACCCTAAATCAAGCTTGTTGTTCGAGGTGAAATGATAAGATGAAGAAGATCGACGTAAGCTTAGCTCATCGTCGGAAGTTGTGCTCTGGAGAGAAGGACCAGGTAGCACAGTTAAAAGTTGGCACGATAAAGATATAGCCGATCAGGCTAGGAATGATGTGATGGGGTATTAAACTTCCCAGTAACAAGTACTAGAGGAAATACCGGAAGGTAAATCGGAGTAGAGGTTGGACGGGGAAAATGATTTGCAGAGCATAAGTATTTTAACTTATCTGGAAAGTGGAATCAAAGAGGAAATATGGTCGGAACCACGATTGCAAAGGATCAATTCATAGATACAAGATGAACTTGTACCGAGGAAATAATTATTTTTACGAGTAGCTTCCATGATAAGTTCTACATCGGGTCCATGGGCATGAACTCAAAGGTTCAAGGTCGACTCCCACTTCTTCAATGCATCACCTTTCATTCACTACTCTTATAAAAATGATTTTAGTATGAAAACCTACCTGGTGAATTACTGGGGAAGCATGACCCGTGAAAACTTTTCGGGTTCACACAGATTAAGGAAGGCATAGGTTCAACCCGTAGGGGTATCTTATGAACATATACCTCGAACTTCAGGAGTATTTAACACAAGCTCGACAGCAAAGCATGGTTGACAAAAGGAGAAGATACAATTTTACCAAAGGCTTTATGTATCAGGGAAATAACTCACAAGAATTTTTGGATGTGAAGGACACTGTCGGATAACAACCCAACAATGGATCAGTTGGTTGGCAAAGGATCTGATGTGAGTATCGGTACTTAATCAGAAGAAGGAAAGAATGCTAAGGCATCAGATTATAGAAACATCGGAATACCCGACGTTTAGGTACAAAGGAGTTATGGTTCAGAAACGAAGGATCAGAAGCAAAAGCTCTGACCAAAATTGAGTAGGTTGAACAGATCTTCAGTGTTCCGTCTTGCAAAGATCTCCACCCATGGTTACGGGACATGTCCTGGTCAGTAGTCAGTCCCAAGTCAATATGGAGAAGGTATGCACTGTCTCTCCGTGCCATGCAAGCAGGGCGGATATACAGACGGCAAGAAGTAGAGAATGCTTCAGTGCCAAAGGCAATGTCAGCGAGGGAGGAACCGATAAGGTTCTTAGAATAGAAAAGAATCGGTCGGATAATTGTCCACAAAAGGAATCAAGTGATCCGTGAGAACTAACGGGGTAAGGTTTAAACAACTGGTTCCACCTGAGAGTCCTCCGAGAAAGGACGGGAGGCAAGCACACCTGATTAAGGAGATACTTGAATAACTCAAGTACAATATCCAGAGGGATCACGACCTCCATAGTGAGGAGTGGCAGGTAGATTACCTGGGCAAAAGTACAAGTAAATTGAACAGGCTTAGTTGGACAATCAACCAATGCTTGATTAGCCGAGAACCAGCTCATGTCCGGAACGGTGAATGAGCCGGAAGGACGAATTCTAGGAATCGACGAATGATAGAAAGCGTTCGCAGCAGATTGAATCAAGGGACGCAAATGGCATTGACAAGGAATGTCAACGAAGATTACTGGACATAGGGAATTAACCATAAGGCAAGCAGGTAAGAATTTCAAGGGCAATAGGGTGCAGAGAATTTTTGGAAGATCGATTGACAGTGGGAAGGATGTTGCGAAGCACATGATCAACTAGGGATGAACGAATCCCTGATAAGTGTGGGGAATTATTCGTAGGTGTGTTCAGGCGGAGAAGAACTGCAAGGCAGTAGGTTCAGAGAATTCTCGAAATGTCGGATATTGTTTTGATATGTCGGATAGAACCCGAAAGTAACTGGAACGAATATATGAGCGACAGTTGTAACTAGTTATCCATCGGAGTTTATCGGTGGTCAGGAACTGCAAAGCAGTGGGCACAGGGTCTCGGGAATCATCGAGGAGTATCTTCAGAGTCTTCTGATGAAACAGTCGATCATCTGTGGTGAAGGGGCTCTCCGGGATGAAGTGGTTATGAGAACCTAATGCCAGAGTTAGAAAAATCATTTAACCCGAATTGAAGAGAGAGATCAGAGTTCCTAGAGTAAGGACGAGGAGTAAAAGATCCCAATACTGTAACACCCATGTGTAATAGCCACTGTGACCATCTGCTAAGTATGCCAAGTCATCTCCATTTGCAGTGCCTAATCACTTTGGTTAAATATTCAATTCAAATTCTACTCTGAAAATCAACTCAAAAATTCAAAAGTGCAAAATGAAGTTGCTCAAATCCTATTGGAAAAATGTTCATTAAATAGCAAATAATTCAGAGGCAATTCTAAAATTAAAATCAACATTTGCAAAATAAGTTGTGTGACTCAAACATCATGAAACAGTACCAAAACAGAATTATTTAATCCATTTATGATACTATCAAATTCAAATAAAAATCCTACTTTGCCAAAACAAGTTTTTGGTGAAAGGTAATAATGCACTGTAATATTTGGGCCAAGTGTCATATTTTACAAAAGTGCAAAAGTGGCCTAAACAATTACCTAACAGAAAATAAATAAATAAAAAGGCAAAACAGAAAATAGAAAAATAAAATGAGGCACTGTGCACTGGACCTAAGTGCACACTGCCCCGAAACCGACCCAACAGGCCCACCCCACTCTCTCTTCCTCGCGCTGTCACTCTCCCCGTGGCTGCGCCGGCGCGCACCGGCCGCATCTCGACACGGCGACGGCACCGACGCGCTAGGGGGATAAGGCCGAAGCCGTCCATCCCCCCTGGACCTCCTCGCTCACTTCTCCCCTCTCCCCTCGCTCTCTCCTCCCTTTTCCCATCAGCGCCCGAGCGCCATCGCCGCCGTCCTCGCTCATCCTCGCGGCCACCGAGCTCCGTTCGCCGCTCTGCCGTGTCCAGCGTCACCGCCATGGACCGCCACGACCTCGGGCGCCGTTGATTGGGGCCGGGAAGCTCTACGTCGAGCGGATCGAGCCGCCCCTCTTCTTCCTGGACTCCGGCGATCTCCGGCGTCCCCAACTTCTCTGCTGCTCCTAAACCGTCGCCGGGCCATCGTGTGCCTCCGCTTTGAGCTCCCCCTCCTTCCCCATCTCTTTGTTCACTCCACACGCGCGCGCTAGCTGTTTTTCCATGGTGCCCGAACGCGTCGCCGTCGAGCTCTTCACCGTCGTGGCCACAACCACTGTCGTGCTCACCTGAACCCACCAGCGAGCTCCTGGTGCTCCCAGGAGCACGACGCACTCACCTGCACGCCTCCCCGTGCCCTCTAGCCTCTAGCTCGACGAGCGCCCGAATGCGCCTCCGCCCACGCTCGTCGCCGGCGTGCTTCCGATGACCAAATGGTCACGGGGCTGAGCCCGTTGAGCTCAACGCGTCGCGCAGCACCTCCCTAGCCCTTCCATTCGCATTGTTGCACGCTGATTCACCGTCTCCGTCGCGCACCCGTAAGCACCGCCGCCTCCGCCGCTCGCCGGCGCCATTTCCGGCCATCCCTGCTTCGACTAGTACCACCACGAGATGCGCGACACCGCCAGCAGTCGAACGCAAGTTGCCGCGCCGCGTTTGAGCCCGTGTACGCAAAACCCGAGCGTCTCCGGCGAGCTCCGCCGTGTTTTTGGTCACCGGAGCAACTGACGCTGACGCTGGGCCCCACGAGTCCCCGTTGACTGGGTTGACCCAGTCAATGTGCTGACTGGGCAACCCCAGCCACTGACATGTGGGCCCCAGGTTATATTTAGCCTAATTAAGCATTTTATAATTAAAAACTAATTAGGTTAGCCTAATTACCCACTGACGTATGGGGCCCACCCCTATAATTAGCTTATTAAGTCAGTTTAATTCACTGTTAAAATAACAGAGGCTGACATGTGGGTCCCACTGGACCCACAGGTCAGGTTTGACCAGTCAGCGTCTCTATTGACTGCTGACATCATCCACACCTAATGCTGACATCATATTTCCTTTTCTGTTAAATAAAAGTAATTCCAGAAAATCATTTAAATCTTTAAAAATTTGTAACTTTTAAACCGTAGCTCAGATCGAAAAACCTTCTACATGAAAGTTGATCAGAACGACGAGACGAATCTGATCATGTCGTCTATTTCTATGTCGGAACCCCCTATGTAGGAGAACACGTAACTTTTAGCCCGATTCCAGCAGATGAATAGTGCACACACTCCGGTTAATAAATCCCGCGTTAATCCTAAGATAACTAAAATGACTTAGGTGCATCTTCAGGCAACCCTGCACTGCATCTTAGCATAACATGCCCTGTATTGCATTGTTTGCTGTGCATTTATATGTTTCTTCCCCCTCTTCTCTCTCGGTAGATCCTGACGTCGACGTAGCTCCCGAGACTGACGTAGCTCCGGAGGTCGACTACTCTCCTGACGATCAGACCCTTGCCGCCGAGCTTCCAGGCAAGCACCCCCATTTTGAGCATTCCAATATCGCCTACTCTTCTCTCTCTTATGCTTGCATTAGAAGTTGCTGCTGCTGCTGTTATCCTATTTCTGCTGCATAGCATGTTTATTGTAACCTGCTATTGTTACCTGCCTGTTTGTCCTAAACTGTTTAGTATAGCTTGGGTAGAGACCCATCAGAGACCCCACTATATCCCGACTGCCCCGCTGGATCATCAGAAGACCCGACCAACGGGATCGAAGACCAGGCCCCGACGCAGCACATCACTTCCCCTAAGTTGCTCAACACTACTGGGTTACTATCTAGTGCCGAGGGTGATACCTCGTCAGCACTTCTGATGATAACCTTGTAGGTTAGTTAAATGGTCATGGTCAGCGAGGGTGATTCCTCCTACACCACCCCCGATAACGACATCATCGTGCAACTGCTCAAGTGTGGACCTCGAGGGTGATTCCTCCTTCGTCCACCTTGATGTTTACATCAGGTGCGAATCCAACGAGGGTGATGCCTCGGATTCCTTCTTGATATGGTAGCCACACGGATGCCTTTACATTACTGTTGATACTGCTTATTCTGGATAAAGATGGGTCGGCCCTGAGGGGTACCCGCACGAGATTATGATGAGAGTGATATGGAGTCGGGTGGACCTGGATGGTGCCCGAGAGCTGAACACGAGGCGTGGCCGGGCATTCTTAGCCCTTGCCGCAAGTCCTCGAGACGGGGCGACGGGGTCACATCTTTCGTGAGTCTCTGCTCGTTACCGCACTACCAACACACTAACAGTTTGGATATTTGATCCGAGGGGCCTCTGGCCTAATAGCACTAACCATCACGTGGGCATAGTATGGGCGTTCTGCGTCGTATACTTTAGCCGAAGCTTAATAGACATCAGCAACTGAGCGGCACACACTGGGTTGGACTGGTAACGCAACCGCACTTGTATTAAGGGGTTGCTAGGTCTGCTCACCAGCGGTGTACGCAATGTGCAGGAGCGTCCGGGGCGATGGCCCAAGACCCCTGGGGGCATAGGTTAGTCCGGCGTGCTGACCTCTCTGTTAAGTATTTGGTCGGGTTGCGGCGTATCGTTTGGCCGAGGCCGGGCATGACCCAGTAAAGTCTGTCCGGCCGGAGTTAATCGAGCGTGGTGGGTAAGTTGGTGCACCTCTGCAGGGAAGAAACAATCTATCGATAGCCTGTCCTACGGTAACGGACGCTCGGAGTTGTATCCCGATCGGTACAACTAGAACTGGTGACTTGAGATGAACTGGATAGTATGGCTCTGGGATTGCTTTCTCGCAGGGAGTCGAGGAAGGATCTCTGGACGAGGTTGATGACATTACTATACTTTACATTATGTTATTTTGCACTCTTCTAATGCTGCAAGACCGATGAAGATGCTTGAAGATGCAAGTCTTCGATAGGACTAGGCTATCCCCTCTATTCTGGCCTTTCTGCAGCCCAGTCCACATATACAGCCTCCCTTTGAAAATGTTGCATATGTAGGGTAGATCCTTGCTTGCTGAGTACTTCGGATGAGTACTCGCGTTTGCTTTACTTTCTTTTTCTCCCCATATCCAAATGTCGCCGCCAGATGACGGAGCCCCTGAGATGGCTGCCCCCGTCGACGACTATGGTTACTACTACTACCCTCCCGGCGAGTACTACTACGAGGAGCCGACAGACGACCAGGAGTAGGATTCAGAGGGTCCTAGGCAGGAGGCCTACGCCTTTCGATCGTAGTGTTTCATTTTGCCCCGCCTTTCAAAAGGCCTATCTGTTATTCTGTAATATCTGTACCCAGATATCTGATGCTTCCGCTGACGCTTGTATGCCATCGAGCTATGTATTCGAGCCCTCGAGGCCCTGGCTTGTAATATAAAGCTTGTATGACTTTATTTATGTTTTAGAGTTGTGTTGCGATATCTTCAAGTGAGTCCTTAGGCTTGATCGTGTGCATTTACGTGTATGGTTAGTGCACGATTAAGCCGGGGTCGTCACAGGTTGGTATCAGAGCCGACTGCCTCTAGGAATCCCCCTGTCCAACTCATTGGCCGAAGTTGAGTCTAGTGGTCCGAAACTATTTTACTAACTTGGCTGTGTGGCTTACGGGCCCACGTCACCAACTGGGTGGTATTAGGATCTTTTATTCCTCGTCTTTACTCTGGGACTCTAATCTCCCTTCTATTCGGGTTTAATAAATTTACTAACACCGACACTTAGGATCTCGTAAATCCCGTCCTCCTGGAGAGCTGGATATCTATGCGATTTCCCTGTCATTGATCTGATTAGTCTGATAATCATTTTCCTTTCCATTGTTTTGTTCAACCTTTCTCTTCGAGATCTGTTATACTTCTCATCGTCAAATGAGCTAGTGAATTACCATGCTCATATCACTCACAACGCCAAGGCTCAGATTTATGCCTTGAATGCGTTGAACGCTTCTCCGCTTGAGGGGATCGAAAACATTCCAGTTGTCTGCAAATTCCAGGATGTTTTTCCCGAAGAACTTCTAGGAATACCCCCTGCTAGAGCTGTCGAGTTCGTCATCGACTTGAAGCCTGGCACAACTCCTATTGCGAAGCGTCCTTACAAGATGCCTCCGCACCACCTTCTCGAGCTTAAGGAAGAAATCGACAAGTCACTTAAGAAGGGCTTCATCCGTCCCAGTTCTTCTGCCTGGGGAGCATCGTCTCTCTTTGTCAAGAAGAAAGATGGTACGAATAGGTTGGTCCAAGATTACCGTCCTATCAACCAGGCAACCATTCAGAATAAATATTCGCTTCCTCGGATCAATGATTTATACGATCAACTCACTGGATCATCGGTGTTCTCTAAACTCGACTTGAGGTTGGGTTCTCACCAGATCTGTGTCCGCGAAGAGGATATTCCAAAGACTGCATTCGTTACTCGTTATGGTTCCTATGAATACACCGTCATGTCATTTGGCCTAACGAATGCTCCAGCTATGTTCTCCCGCCTGATGAATTATATATTCATGGATTACCTCGACAAGTTCGTCGTGGTATATCTTGATGATATTCTAGTATATTCAAAGAATAAGGAAGAACATGCCGAACATCTTCGCCTTGTTTTGGAGAGACTTCGAGAACATAAGTTGTATGCCAAGTACTCCAAGTGTGAATTCTGGCTTTCCGAAGTAACTTACCTTGGACATGTGATTTCCAAGGACGGTATTGCCGTTAACCCAGAGCATGTTCAGGCTATCCTTGACTGGACTCCTCCGAAGAATGCCAAGCAAGTCCGAAGTTTTTTCGGCCTTGCAAGTTATTGCCGTCGATTCGTCGAGAACTTTTCCAAGATCGCCAAGCCCCTGACTAATCTGCTCCACCAAGGCGTTAAGTTTGAGTGGACAGACAAATGTCAGGAGAGTTTCCAGACTCTCAAGGATAAACTTACTTCTGCTCTAGTGCTTGCTCCTCTCGATTCTTGCAAGGACTTTGTAATTTATTGCGACGCCTCTCGTCAGGGATTAGGCTATGTCCTAATGCAAGAATGAAAGGTAATTGCATATGCCTCGCGACAATTGCGCCCACATGAAGAAAACTATCCAGTGCATGATCTCGAACTCACTGTTGTGATCTATGCTTTGAAGCAGTGGCGACACTACCTTCTTGGTAATCGGTGTGAGATTTATACCGATCACCAGAGTCTGAAGTATTTGTTCACTCAACCGGATCTTAATCTCCGTCAACAGCGATGGTTGGAAACAATTACGGACTATGACTGTGGTATTTCTTATACCCCTGGCAAGGCTAATGTGATGGCTGATGCCTTGAGCCGCAAGTCCTATTGCAACAACCTCATGGTTAACCAAGCTCAACCTCAGCTATATGAAGAATTGCACAAGCTGAACCTCTGTATCGTTCCGCAGGGTTCTTTTAATAACCTTGTCGTACAGCCAGATCTTGAGAAAGCTGTAAAGACTGCGCAAGCCAAAGATGCTGAAGTAGATCTGATGAAGAAAGAACTTCACCTTGAGAAGTACCAGGATTTCTCAATTGCTGAAGATGGAACCTTGTATTTCAGAGACCGCATTGTGGTACCTCGCTTCGAGCTTATGACTGACAATGTCATGAAGGAGGCTCATGATACGCCGCTGTCTATCCATCTGGGTAGCACCAAGATGTATCGCGATCTTCGTCAAAGGTACTGGTGGTCTAGGATGAAGCAGGACATCGCTCGATATGTTGCTGAATGTGATGTTTGCCGTCGCGTGAAGGCAGAACATCAGAAGCCTGCTGGAATTCTTCAACCACTCCCTATTCCTTTGTGGAAATGGGATAAGGTGCAAATGGATTTCATTACTGGCCTTCCCAAGTCTCAGAAGGGTCACGATGCTATTCTTGTCGTCGTCGATCAACTTTCCAAGGTTGCTCATTTTCTGCCTGTCAAGGAGACTATCACTGCTAGTCAGTTAGCAGAGCTGTATATCTCCAGAATTGTTTCACTACACGGTATTCTGAAGGAGATTAGTTCGGACCGTGGCGGTCTTTTCACGTCCAAGTTCTGGGAAAGTTTTCAAGAAGCTATGGGAACTCATATCACCTGGAGTACGGCTTATCATCCTCAATCCCAAGGCCAAGTTGAGCGAGTTAATCAAGTGCTTGAAGATATGCTTCGGGCTTGTGTTATATCCTTTGGCAAGAAGTGGGAAGAATCTCTCCCGTATGCCGAATTCTCTTATAACTACAGCTATCAAGCCAGCTTGAAGATGGCTCCCTTCGAAGTGCTATACAGACGTAAATGTCGAACCCCTCTGAATTGGTCAGAAACTAGGGAACGACCTCTCGTGGGACCGGACATTATTCAACATGCCGAAGAACAAGTCCGCATTGTCCGAGAAAATCTCAAGGCGGCTCAGGACCGCCAGAAGAGCAACTATGATCGCAAACGATGGGGTCTGACTTATCAACCAGGTGATCAAGCTTATCTTCGTGTCACTCCTATGAAGGGCACTCATCGTTTCGGAATCAAGGGCAAGCTAGCTCCTCGCTATATTGGTCCCTTTCGCATCGTTGCCAGACGTGGACAGGTGGCATATAAATTAGAGTTGCCACCACAATTCTCTCATATCCACGACGTCTTCCATGTGTCGCAACTTCGTAAATGCTTCAAGGAATCCCCTCACCGAGCAGTGGACCATGAGATGCTCGAATTGCAAGATGATCTTTCTTATAAGGAGCATCCGATCCGCATCCTCGACGAAGCTGAACGTCGAACTCGTCAGAAAACGACCAAGTTCCTTAAAGTGCAGTGGTCGAATCATACTGAAGATGAAGCCACTTGGGAACGCGAGGATCATCTTCGGGAAGAATATCCCGACCTCTTTCCTTCTACCTCCTAAATTCTCGGGACGAGAATTTCTTTTAGAGGAGGAGAATTTGTAACACCCCTGTGTAATAGCCACTTTGATCATCTGCTAAGTATGCCAAGTCATCTCCATTTGCAGTGCCTAATCACTTTGGTTAAATATTCAATTCAAATTCTACTCTGAAAATCAACTAAAAAATTCAAAAGTGCAAAATGAAGTTGCTCAAATCCAACTGGAAAAATGTTCATTAAATAGCAAATAATTCAGAGGCAAATCTAAAATTAAAATCAACATTTGCAAAATAAGTTGTGTGACTCAAACATCATGAAACAGTACCAAAATAGAATTATTTAATCCATTTATGATAATATCAAATTCAAATAAAAATCCTACTTTGCCCAAACAAGTTTTTGGTGAAAGGTAATAATGCACTGTAATATTTGGGCCAAGTGTCATATTTTACAAAAGTGCAAAAGTGGCCTAAACAATTACCTAACAGAAAATAAATAAATAAAAAGGCAAAACAGAAAATAGAAAAATAAAACGAGGCACTGTGCACTGGGCCTAAGTGCACACTGCCCCGAAACCGGCCCAACAGGCCCACCCCACTCTCTCTCCCTCGCACTGTCACTCTCCCCGTGGCTGCGCCGGCGCGCACCGGCCGCAGCTCGACATGGCGACGGCACCGACGCCACCGACACGCTAGGGGGATAAGGCCGAAGCCGTCCATCCCCCCTGGACCTCCTCGCTCACTTCTCCCCTCTCCCCTCGCTCTCTCCTCCCTTTTCCCATTGGCGCCCGAGCGCCATCGCCGCCGTCCTCGCTCATCCTCGCGGCCACCGAGCTCCGTTCGCCGCTCCGCCGTGTCCAGCGTCACCGCCATGGACCGCCATGACCTCGAGCGCCGTTGATTGGGGCCGGGAAGCTCTACGTCGAGCGGATCGAGCCGCCCCTCTTCTTCCTGGACTCCGGCGATCTCCGGCGTCCCCAACTTCTCTGCTGCTCCTAAACCGTCGTCGGGCCACCGTGTGCCTCCGCTGTGAGCTCCCCCTCCTTCCCCATCTCTCTGTTCGCTCCGCAAGCGCGCGCTAGCTATTTTTCCACGGTGCCCGAACGCGTCGCCGTCGAGCTCTTCACCGCCGCGGCCACAACCGCTGTCGTGCTCACCTGAACCCACCAGCGAGCTCCTGGTGCTCCCAGGAGCACGACGCGCTCACCTGCACGCCTCCCCATGCCCTCTAACCTCTAGCTCGACGAGCGCCCGAATGCGCCTCCGCCCACGCTCGTCGCCGGCGTGCTTCCGATGACCAAATGGTCACGGGGCTGATCCCGTTGAGCTCAACACGTCGCGCAGCACCTCCCCAGCCCTTCCATTCACATTGTTGCGTGCTGATTCACCGTCTCCGTCACGCACCCGTAAGCACCACTGCCTCCGCCGCTCGCCGGCGCCGTTTCCGACCATCCCTACTTCGACCAGTACCAACACGAGATGCGCGACACCGCCAGCAGTCGAACGCAAGTTGCCGCGCCGCGTTTGAGCCCGTGTACGCAAAACCCGAGCGTCTCCGGCGAGCTCCGCCGTGTTTTCGGTCGCCGGAGCAACTCCGGTGACCGTCGCCGACGTGGCATGACAGGTGGGGCCCCTGAGACGCTGACGCTGGGCCCCATGAGTCCCCGTTGACTGGGTTGACCCAGTCAACGTGCTGACTGGGCAACCCCAGCCACTGACATGTGGGCCCTAGGTTATATTTAGCCTAATTAAGTGTTTTATAATTAAAAACTAATTAGGTTAGCCTAATTACCCACTGACGTATGGGGCCCACCCCTATAATTAGCTTATTAAGTATGTTTAATTCGCAGTTAAAATAACAGAGGCTGACATGTGGGTCCCATTGGACCCACAGGTCAGGTTTGACCAGTCAGCGTCTCTGTTGACTGCTGACATCATCACACCTAATGCTGACATCATATTTCCTTTTCTGTTAAATAAAAGTAATTCTAGAAAATCATTTAAATCTTTAAAAATTTGTAACTTTTAAACCGTAGCTCAAATCGAAAAACCTTCTACATGAAAGTTGATCAGAACGACGAGACGAATCTAATCGTGTCGTCTATTTGTATGTCGGAACACCCTAAGTAGGAGAACCCGTAACTTTTAGCCTGATTCCATTAGATGAATAGTGCACACGCTCCAGTTAATAAATCTCGCGTTAATCCTAAGATAACTAAAATGACTTAGGTGCATCTTTAGGCAACCCTGCACTGCATCTTAGCATAACATGCCCTGTATTGCATTGTTTGCTGTGCATTTATATGTTTCTTCCCCCTCTTCTCTCTCGGTAGATCCTGACGTCAACATAGCTCCCGAGACTGACGTAGCTCCGGAGGTCGACTACTCTCCTGACGATCAGACCCTTGCCGCCGAGCTTCCAGGCAAGCACCACCATTTTGAGCATTCCAATATCGCCTACTCTTCTCTCTCTTATGCTTGCATTAGAAGTTGCTGCTGCTGTTATCCTATTTCTGCTGCATAGCCTATTTATTGTAACCTGCTATTGTTACCTGCTTGTTTGTCCTAAACTGTTTAGTATAGCTTGGGTAGAGACCCATCAGAGACCCCACTGTATCCCGACTGCCCTGCTGGATCATTAGAAGACCCGACCAACGGGATCGAAGACCAGGCCCCGACACAGCACATCACTTCCCCTTAGTTGCTCGACACTACTGGGTTACTATCGAGTGCCGAGGGTGATACCTCATCAGCACTTCTGATGATAACCTTGTAGGTTAGTTAAACGGTCGTGGTCAGCGAGGGTGATTCCTCCTACACCACCCCCGATAACGACATCGTCGTGCAACTGCTCAAGTGTGGACCTCGAGGGTGATTCCTCCTTCGTCCACCTTGACGTTTACGTCAGGTGGGAATCCAACAAGGGTGATGCCTCGGATTCCTTCTTGATATGGTAGCCACACGGATGCCTTTACATTACTGTTGATACTGCTTATTCTGGATAAAGACGGGTCGGCCCTGAGGGGTACACGCACGAGATTATGATGAGAGTGATATGGAGTCGGGTGGACCTGGATGGTGCCCCAGAGCTGAACATGAGGCGTGGTCGGGCATTCTTAGCCCTTGCCGCAAGTCCTCGAGATGGGGCGACGGGGTCACATCTTTCGTGAGTCTCTGCTCGTTACCGCACTACCAACACACTAACAGTTTGGATATTTGATCCGAGGGGCCTCTGGCCTAATAGCACTAACCATCACGTGGGCATAGTATGGGCGTTCTGCGTCGTATACTTTAGCCGAAGCTTAATAGACGTCAGCAACTGAGCGGCACACGCTGGGTTGGACTGGTAACGCAACTGCACTTGTATTAAGGGGTTGCTAGGTCTGCTCACCGGCGGTGTACGCAACGTGCAGGAGCGTCCGGGACGATGGCCCAAGACCCCGTGGGGCATAGGTTAGTCCGGCGTGCTGACCTCTCTGTTAAGTATTTGGTCGGGTTGCGGCGTATCGTTTGGCCGAGGCCGGGCATGACCCAGTAAAGTGTGTCTGACCGGAGTTAATCAAGCGTGGTGGGTAAGTTGGTGCACCTCTGCAGGGAAGAAACAATCTATCGATTGCCTGTCCTACGGTAACGGACGCTCGGAGTTGTATCCCGATCGGTACAATTAGAACTGGTGACTTGAGATGAACTGGATAGTATGGCTCTGGGATTGCTTTCTCGTAGGGAGTCGAGGAAGGATCTCTGGACGAGGTTGATGACATTACTATACTTTACATTATGTTATTCTGCACTCTTCTAATGCTGCAAGACCGATGAAGATGCTTGAAGATGCTAGTCTTCGATAGGACTAGGCTATCCCCTCTATTCTGGCCTTTCTGCAGCCCAGTCCACATATACAGCCTCCAAAACTGTTTTACTAACTTGGTTTTGTGGCTTACGGGCCCACGTCGCCAACTGGGTGGTATTTGTGACGACCCCGGCTTAATCATGTACTAATCATACACGCAAATGCACACGATCAAGCCTAAGGACTCACTTGAAGATATCACAACACAACTCTAAAACATAAATAAAGTCATACAAGCTTTATATTACAAGCCAGGGCCTCGAGGGCTCGAATACATAGCTCGATGGCATACAAGTGTCAGTGGAAGCATCAGATATCTGGGTACAGATATAGCAGAGTTACAGATAGGCCTTTAGCAAGGCGGGGCAAAATAAAACACTACAATCGAAAGGCGTAGGCTTCCTGCCTAGGACCCTAAGAATCCTACTCCTGGTCGTCTATTGGCTCCTCGTAGTAGTACTCGTCGGGAGGGTAGAAGTAGTAGCCGTAGTCGTCGATGGAGGCAGCTATCTCAGGGGCTCCGTCATCTGGCGGCGACAATTGGATATGGGGAGAAAAAGAAAGTAAAGCAAACGTGAGTACTCATCCGAAGTACTCAGCAAGCAAGGATCTACACTACATATGCAACATTTTCAAAGGAGGGCTGTATGTGGACTGGGCTGCAGAAATGCCAGAATAGAGGGGAAAGCCTAGTCCTATCGTAGACTAGCACCTTCATCATCTTCATCGGTCTTGCAGCATTAGAGGAGTGCAGATTAGCATAATGTAAAGTAGTAGTAATGTTATCAACCTCGCCCAGAGATCCTTCCTCGACTCCCTGCGAGAAAACAATCCCTGAGCCATACTATCCATTTCATCTCAAGTCACCAGTTCTAGTTGTACCAATCGGGATACAACTCCGAGTGTCCGTTACCGTAGGACAGGCTATCGATAGATTAGTTCTTCCCTGCAGGGGTGCACCAACTTACCCACCACGCTCGCTTAACTCCGGCCGGACACACTTTCCTGGGTCATGCCCGGCCTCGGCCAAACGACACGCCGCAACCCGACCAAATACTTAACAGAGAGGTCAGCACGCCGGACTAACCTATGCGCCCAGGGGTCATGGGCCATCGCCCTGGGGACTCCTACGCGTTACGTGCACCGCCGGTGAGCAGACCTAGCAACCCCTTAATACAAGCGCGGTTGCGTTCCCAATCCAACCCAGCGTGTGCCGCTCCTTGCTGACGTCAATTAAGCTCCGGCTGAAGTATATGACGCAGAACGCCCATACTTGTCAGGACCGGTTTTCCAGGATATTAATTTCCCAGCAAATGGTCCTTGTGCTCACCAGCCCCAGGATTACTGTTAGCTGATGAGACACAAACTTGATACAGAAATTCCAAGCAAAAATACAAAATATGAAGTACAAGACCATTCTGGTCTATGAGTACAACAAATGGTTTCTAGTGGTTGATGACGGAAGCGGTTTGCGGTTCATCAGCGTCTATGGGACTCCACTTCCCACAGGAACAGCTGACCTGGATAACTCCTATCCTCGCGAGGCTACTATCATCATTGCCTAGGTTCCGGGGCTGTCATCGCAGCGCTCCTCTCCAAGCGAGAAATCTGGCCAAGACAATAGCCAGGGACAAGCCAGTGAGTACTTTGAATGTACTCGCAAACATTATGAACACAGGTATAATATAACAGATGATAATCATGCTCTGAAATATTCTCATGATCACTTAGCCAGTCATGAAATAAAATTCATGCCGCATGCAAGCAGGCCATTCAGAATTAAATATGAAAAAAAACAATTAGATAATAAGAATAAAATAAACCGATCGGGTGTCTAAAGCGATGCCTCGAAAGGATAATAATATAAGACATGCCACAGTCGGGCGTCTGAGCGACACCACATAAAGGGCTTATAAAGAAAATTAAATAATCAGCATGCCACAGTTGGGCATCTCAGCGACACCACATAAAGGGCTCATAAAGAAATAAATAGCAGGCATGCCACAGTCGGGCGTCTCAGCGACACCACATAAAGGGCTTATAAAGAAATAAATAGCAGGCATGCCACAGTCGGGCGTCTCAGCGACACCACAAAAAGGGCTTATAAAGAAAGTAAATAACAAACGTGCCACAGTCGGGCGTCTGAGCGACACCTCATAAAGGGCTTATAAAGAATAATCACAGTGAATATCCAGGAGGTAGAATCGTCCCAGGGATACTCAATAATTCAAATAATACAAATGGTTAGTCCATAATAATAATAATCATAATCATCATATGTCACATGTCTTGATCAATGTTCTGGTATAGCAGTTTTTTTTTCCTCCGAAGACCGACACTAATACCGACACTTGACTCATCCCATATTGTAGTCCTTAACCATGGACACGGCTATTCGAATAGATATAATCTCTGCAGAGGGTGTACTCTTTCCCCACGAGTAACAGATTCCTTTAGTCCATCGGGACTAATTCCGTTTATGGTCTTTTACTTGAAAACACACCTGACCCGCACACACCAGCTTAACTTACCGGTGTCTGGAATCACCCTCGACACCCGTTAAGCAAAACTCTAAGTGGGGAGGCTACAACCTCGACTAGCATGGGATCACAAAATTTATAACGCGCGCAAACTAGGGGAGCTACCCCTTCGGCTCCAACCGGAAACACCCATGCCCCCGGACCAGGTGGCATGTCTACCGGATGCAGCCGTTATCTTCCACCATGGCCTCTCTGTACGGTGTGTGCTAAGAAAGGGGTTGACAACTTACTGAACCATACCCTACCTAAGGCAGGGACAAGTGGTAGCACGAAGCAAGTATGGCGGTTACTGGCACAAGACTCGATCTATGGTCGTCTCAGGAGGTTTAAGTATTCCCTGCATGATTAACATAACAAATATATTTCACACCAATAGGCAGAATCACCACTCATCATACCTTACCATGCCTTACTGAATATACCCGTCTCAGCGAAATATCAGTAACAAGCTCGTGTCCACCCAAGACAGAGACTTTCCCGGAATCCTTTCCGGTAGGCATGAAAGGCAAACAAGGGTGATTACTATCACAAGCATATCAATTTCCAACAGCAAGGAAACTTCATCATACACTCATGGGTATGATCATATCATCACATAAATTAACGAATACTTCGTGTCAAGGTGGTGTTGTATTCGCGTCAAACAACACATAACAAATATTACGCCAGGGTTCAGAATGCTTGCCTTTAGTGTGTGGAGAGGTAGGGTGCACCTTTGAAAGTTTTCATCTCTCTCCGTTTCCTATTTTTGAAAAGATTCAAATCAACACATAATTTGAAAACAGTACAGAAAAGTTGTTTGGAAAATTTTCAAATAAATATGAAAATAAACTAGATGGAATTTGAGAAACACCAGAAAAAGAATCAAGTCAAATGGAGTTGTAGTTTAGAAACTAGAGCCAATCAAAGTTCAGGTCAAAACTCTGTTTTTAAAATAAACAGAGAAGAAACGTTTCGGGGAAGAATACGTTTTCCAGAAACAGAAAACGTATATCTAGTAATACGCTTACTCGCGAAGAAGACGTACTCGAGGGCTAGCGCCACTGGCGGTTGGGTTGTGACACCGACAGGTGGGGCCCACCTGTCGGGTTTGTCTCCCTCCTCACGCGCGCTCCTGGCCAGAGGGAGAGGCCGACTCCGGCGACGATTGCCGGCGCTAGGGGGCACCTCTCCCGGAGCTGTGCACACCGGCATGCTCAGGAGGGATGGCCCCATCCTCTGGAAAGAAAAAGGACCGCTGGGGAGCTCGGGGGTGAGCACCCCTTCATCCATGGCGGACAAAGAGCTTCGGCGAACACGGCATCGGCCTACGGCTGTAATGGCGCAATTAAGCAGAGGGAGTGGGTTTGAGAGGTCTTTGTGGAGCTAGCAGAGGCCAGGGTGGGATGGCTGAGGTTCGGATTCGCCTGAATTTTGCCGGAGGCTGGCGGCAGCGCTGTGACCAGAGTGGGGCAGTACGGGCGGCTCCGGCTAAATTTGTGCGAGGGGGAGAGGCCTGAGGGTCCAGGGGGGCTCAAGCCTCGGCTGGGGCTCGGGGGCTCCTATTTATAGCACGGCTAGGTCGGTTCCGCGGCTGCGGATAAGAACGCCGGCGAACCTCCGCTCTGTTGCTAGCAGGGCGACGTGGGGCTGGTCGGCGCTAACCAACGAGCTCGCGGATGAGCTCGAGCTGTTCTAGTGGGTAGCTGGGGCGCGGGGAAGGCTCGGGCAGCGCCGTCCATGGCAGAAGCTTGCTGCGGCCGCAGGCTTGCCGCCAAGGGGCTTGCTGCGGTGGCACTGCGGGGTGCCAGAGGTAGCAGAGTGGCACGGGCGAGTGGATGAGAATGGGGCGCGGCCCTGCGGGCGAGCAATGGCCAGGGGCAGGATGCGGCGGCTCGGTTGCGCGCGCGTGCATAACGTGCGCTCTGGGCGCGCCCAGAGCACGCACGTTACATGCTCGACAGAAAGCCTGGGTGGCCTAGAGGGCTTGGGTGAGGCTGGAAATTAACAGGGCTAGGTTAGAGGTATCTAGGAGATTAGTGGACATGTTGGTTGGTCCAGAGGGGCAAGTTTACAATGCAAACCTGGCTCCATGCCAAATCTGTTCATGAACACAAGGTGTTCGACAGAATGCCAAGGGCATCAAGGCAATTCTACTGGTGGCCAAATTCTCCAGGTTGGGCTCTCTTTAGATGATAAAGAGGGTGGCAAGGTTAGTTTGACAAAAGCAAAAACTTCCTTGTGCAAGTTTTTGAGAAAACCAAATCTGGACAGAAAACGAATGCCATTATTGCATGCGTTTAAAATCCTCTAATGGGTCTGATCTCCTAGACTTAAGGGTTTGGCAGGGTGGATTACAAGCAAGAGAAATCCCAAGATTACTAGAGCGAAATAAAATATGGTTGCATTACAAATCACCAAACTGAACTAGAATGAAGATGAGGATGGTTTGCTCAAATTTTTCAAAACACATGCGTGGGTTTTTGCATAAAAGTGATCCAGGGACATCACATGTTATCCCCAAATTTTTGTGGAATCTTTAAATGAAGTTATCAAATGGTTGCAGTGCAACTGAGGCTCTTAAAAGAAATGACAAGCCATTTTAAAAGAAACAAATTAGGAGAATAATTCTAGAAGTATTTACCACTGATCATCTATAAATAAAAGAGTTGCTCTCGAGAAGGTATTCAAGTCCTACGATATTTTTGAAAGGTTTTTATTTCGAGGAAAAACTCCACAATCCAGAAGAAAAGAGTGGTTCTGAAATCAGAAGATAATCCAGAAAATAAAAAAATTAATTTCCTGGCGAATTTTTTTTATTAATAAAACATGGACAAAATTTTGGGGTGTTACAATACTATGCCCACGTGATGGTTAGTGCTATTACGCCAGAGGCCCCTCGGATCAAATATCCAAACCGTTAGTGTGTTGGTAGTATGGTAACGAGCAGAGACTCATGAAAGATGTGACCCCGTCGCCCCGTCTCGAGGACTTGCGGCAAGGGCTAAGAATGCCCGGCCACGCCTCGTGTTCAGCTCTCGGGCACCATCCAGGTCCACCTGACTCCATATCACTCTCATCATATACTCATGCGGGTACCCCTCAGGACCAACCCGACTTAATCTAGATTTAACAGTATCAACAGTAATGTAAAGGCATTCGTGTGGCTACCTTATCAAGAAGGAATCCGAGGCATCACCCTCGTTGGATTCCCACCTGACGTAAACATCAAGGTGAACTAAAGAGGCATCACCCTTGAGGTCCACACTTGAGCAGTTGCACGACGATGTCGTTAACTGGGGTGGTGTAGGAGGAATCACCCTCGCTGACCACGACCGAATAACTAACCTACAAGGTTATCATCAGAAGTGCTGACGAGGTATCACCCTCGGCACTTGATAGTAACCCAGTAGTGTCGAGCATCTAAGGGGAAAGTGATGTCCGGTGCCGGGGCCTGGTCTTCGATCCCGTTGATCGGGTCTTCTGATGATCCAGCGGGGCAGTCGGGATAAGTGGGGTCTCTGCTGAGTCTCTACCCAACCTATGCTAAACAGTTTAGGATAAGCAGACATGTAACAATAACAAGTTACAATAAACAGGCTATGCAGCAGAAATAGGATAACAGCAGCAACAGTAACTTCTAATGCAAGCATAAGAGGGAAGAGAGTGGGCGATATCGGAATGCTTAAAAGGGGGGTGCTTGCCTGATTGCTTTGCAAACACCAACTAGTCTTCAACGAGGTAGACGATCTTCGGATCATCGTCGGTCTCAGGGTCTATCGAGAGAAAGGGGGAGAAGAAACAAATAAATACACGACAATGAAAGTAATCACAAAACAAGACATGGCACTACGCGGTGTTAGGGGTGACCTAACACAGCGATACACGTCGTAGGTGAAGCGGGAAAATATCTGGGATATTTTCCCAGCTCTGGGCATCTGTCAGACAGATGAACCGGAGGGGAAGGTTACATGTTTGGGTAGTTAGAGGCATGTGACAGATAAACGGAGAGCGTATTCTGATTCATCTCGTCGTTCTGAGCAACTTTCATATATAAAGTTTTTCCATCTGAGCTACGGTTTATTTTATATGATTTTCTAAAGATTTAAATCATTTTCTGGAATTATCTAAATTATCAGAAAAAGAGATACTACGTCAGCCTGACGTCACTATGATGTCAGCGAGTCAAACCCGCTGGTCCAGGTCAAACCTGACGTGCGGGACCCACATGTCATAGACAGTGGTTTAAATAGAGTTATTTTCAACCTAAACAGAGTTAGTTAGCTAGTGGGTCCGGCATGTCAGTGGCTAATTAACTAATCTAATTATGTTTTAATTAAAAGCGGTTAATTAACCTAATCTAAACGGGAGGGACCCACTGGTCAGTGACACTGACCGCCACGTTAGCGGCGCTGACCGTGGTTAACGGGTCAACCGTGGCGTGGGGCCCATCGTTCAGCGACTCAAGCGGCCCCACCGGACAGGCCACGTCGGCGGGCGGTGGAGGTTCACCGCCGGCGACCGAAAATGCGGCGGAGGCACGCGGACCTCGCTGGAATCACGCCATGGTGCATGTAAGGGGGCGCGGGTGGGTTCTTTCGAACGCCCGCGCCATGGCACGTTGAATGGAAGCGGTGGCTTGGCCGGAAGAGGACTGCAGCGTCGCCGGCGACGAGCGGGGCGGACGCCGGGGCTCGGGCGAGCTCAAAGGCGGGGCTGCGGGGCACAGTTCATCGCGGGGCTGGGTGCGTTCGATCGCGGCGATGCAGCCGCGTCGAATGGAGGCGATAGGATCGGCTGGAATGGCTGGAGACGGTGCCGGCGTTGAGCTTGGCAGGCGCCGGAGTTCGGGCGCGGACGGGGATCATGCAAGGGGGCATGGGAGGACAAGCAGAGGGCATCGACGGGTTCCTGGGGAGCCCAGGAACACGAGGCAAAGCCCCGTCACGAGCTCTACGGCCTATGGCCACGACGGCGACTCGAATGGCGGCGACGAGCTTCGGCAACGGCGGCCGGGTTAGCTACGGGGCGCAGGCGAGCTCTGCCAGAGGAAGAGGAGGAGCGTGAGCTCACCAACGTTGCTGAGACGGCCCGGGGAAGACGCGCGGCTGCCGGAGCTATTGGTGAGGCGGCGGTGATCCGAGGAGGAAGAAGAAGGCCGGCTCGGCGATGGAGGGCTTCCGGCTCCGGCTCGTAGGCGTGGACGACGGTGCTGACGGCCGTGGTGTTCCGGGACGCGCCGAAGATGAATGGTGGCAGCGGTCGCCGCGATGGACGCCGATGGGCGGCGACAGAGAGGCACGGCCGAGGTGGATCTGGAGGGGAGAGAGCGCACGCGAGAAAGAGGGAAGGTGAGAGAGTGAGGCGAGGCGGCCAGGGGGAAGGCTCAGGCCGCCCTTATCCCCTCGCACTCCTGTTCCCCGTCGCGGTGGTGCGTTGCGGCCGGCGGAGAGGCGCGCGTCCACGGGGAAGGTGACACGAAGGGAGAAGTAGGTGGAGGTGGGCTGGGTCGAGTGACTGTAGACGGTGGGCTTGAGTGCACAGTTGTTTTTCCCATTTCTTTTTCTGTAACTGAATCAACTACTGCTCTCCATTTATTTAGATTAGCAAACAATTTTCCCTATACATGAAACTTGACATATAAATACAAGGTAATATGTCAAAGCTACTCACAAAGTTTGGGGCCATTTGGAAATGTTTAACTGTCGGAGTAAATGACCACGGGTAGCCCCATCAGCTCCCTTTGGTATTTCAAGACATCGGGGCAGGCTGCGCCCCTCAAACATCAAGGACAAAGGGCCGCCTTCTTGAGGCCGGCTGGTCCAAGCAGCCGGCTGCCAGGAGGCGGCGGAGTCCACAAGACGGCCATGAAGTGGGCCGACTCCTAGCAGGCGGCCTCCTGGGAAGCCGAGTCCTAGCAGGCGGCCCCTCGCGCCCTCGAAGTCAGCACCAACATAAACATGATGAGACAGGGCATGGCTACAGTACAGGCCTGCCACCCCCGAATCCAGGGCAGAACGTGGCCACAGTACAGCGTACCAAGCAGGCATCCTGCGCCCAACGCAGGACTATTGCCATGCCGCTCATGACATCACCCATGGCAGAGGAAGCCATGCTCCCACGACGGGCAGCCAGTATGGCCCGCAGGCGGCGGGCCCTACCTGTCCGTGACAAGCCAGAAGGCGGCGAGCCCAGACCAGTCGGCTCAGTGGGAGGTCGGCTCCTAGCAGGCGGCACTCCTCCTCCCTTGAAGTCTATGCGCCATTAACCAGATACGACGGGGTATGGCTACAGTGAGCCCCCGCCAGGCGGCGGGACTGTATCCACGCTCCCCCTGACGAGGCCTTCGTCATGAGGGGCAATGCTACAGCATAAAGCAGTCAACGCGGCCCGTAGACGGCGGGACCCACCTGTCGGCTGAGATCGCGGCAGTCGGCGGACCCACCAGGCGGCGGGCCCCGGCGGTCGGCGGAGAAGCCGGCGACCAGTGACGCTGACTGCCGGGCCCCGCATCTGGCCAGATTACCGTTGCACCCCTGGGGGGTAGGCTTATATAAACCCCCCAGGTCACCCCATGCAAGGGGTTGGCACTTTGGCAGACGCCTCGTCGAGCACCCACAGCACCACACACACACACGCAGAGAGAGTGGAGTAGAGCTAGCCTTGCCCTTTTTCCTCCTCTAGCCAAACAGCTCAAGGAGCAAGCTTGTAGCTACCTATTGAGGTAGTGATCATGCGAAGACCCCGCAGAGCAGGACTAGGGGTGTTACCTCCTAGGAGAGCCCCGAACCTGGGTAAGATTCGCAAGCGTACGCGGTCTCGCTCACTCCCGCTTCTAGAGCCCGGCGACGTACTTTTGTCCCCATCCACGATAAGCCACCCCATGGCATATGTCGCACGATATCCCCGACATTTGGCGCCCACCGTGGGGCTAGGTGCATCGTTGTCCGGAAACACGTTCTGGACAGGAACCCTCTTCCTCCCTGGCGAGCGCAGCCAGCCCGGCACGCCCGACGGCATTTGCGCCGACACGCTGCACGGCGTGGAAGTTATTTGCACCGCAAGCAGCCTCACTGATCTCATCGGCGGGATCCGCCTCTTCGACGAGCCCGCACTCGACGCGGGCGCAGCTAGCTCCGAGAGCTGCCTCGTCGATCTCCTCGGCAAGCTTCACATCGCCGACGAGCCGGTCTCCGACCCGGAGTCCGTTGGCTCCGCCGACCTGCTCGTCGACATGGCCATCGACGCCGACGTCGCGCTTCCTGATGCCTTCCCCGGTGAAGTGGTGATCTTCGACGACCCACTTCCCGCTGCAGACAGCAGCGCCAGCACCAGCACCGTCACTGAGGTGCTGGTCATCAGCCATGACGGAACCTCCGACCAGGCCGGCCGGGACCCGTTGCAGGCGGCAATGCGGGACCTGTCCTCTCCCGTAGCGCCCGGTGCGAGCGGTGACACGCTGGAAGCATGCCGTATCGCACTTCTCGACAGCGCCAACAAGTTGGCGGCCATGAGACGCCTCACCGAGGCTTACCACCGCGAGATCAACCACGCCGTCTGCGGCACACCGGCTGCTGGCGAACCCAGCCGCGTGGGCACGGTCCGGCAGCGCGGCGCCGCCATCGCCAGCATGTTGGGGGCTGACCTCCCGGTCTACGCCACGCCCATGGAGAACTTGCGCGCCGCCCAGGCAGCGGCAGACGAGCTGGACCGCCTGGAGGGCGACGAGCGTCGCTGCATGACGGAGCGCGTCTAGCAGCTCATCGACGCGGCCGCTGCGCAGCAAGAAGCTGGCCGCCGCATGGTGGAACCCGGCCTACAGGCTGGGAACCTTCCCCCTTGCCGAGAGCACGGCGCGACCTCCCGGACGCCGACAGCCGGCGCCCGCGACCGAGGAGACCCAGAGCCGGTTGCTAGCCGCAGCCGCACCCGCATCTCCATCGAGCGCGACCAAGACGGCCGCCCACGAGCAGTAGAACGGCGGGACGGTCGTCAGCCCCCTCCCCCGCGCAGGGAGAGGCGCGCCTCTCCGCCGCCTGTTGAGCATCCGACTCTCGGGCGCCGGCTGGGCCCCCGCGAAGAAGACGGAGAGAACGACGCCCGCAACCGGATCGACCGCTTGGCTCGGTCCCTGGCATTGGAAGAAGAGGATGCAATCGGCCCGCCTTGTTTCGGCCCCCGCATTCGCGACGAGCCCTTCCCCAAAGGGTTCTCGCTCCCTCGGGACACTCCTAAGTACAACGGCTCTGTGAAGCCGGAAGATTGGTTGGTCGACTACTCCACTGCCGTCAACATAGCGAATGGCAACAAGCGTGTCACCATGAAGTATGTTCCGCTCATGCTCCAGGGCACGGCCCGGACATGGCTGAACAGCCTCAAGCCCTACAGCGTCAACAGCTGGCTAGACTTCACCGAAGTTTTCATCCGCAACTTCACCAGCACCTACAAGCGGCCGCCCAAGCCTCGCCAGCTCTCCCTGTGCATCCAAGGCCCGATCGAGTCCACCCGCGAATACTTAACGCGGTGGGCCGAGCTGCACAACTCCTGCGAAGGGGTTCATGAGGTGCAAGCCATTGAATACTTCATTACCGGGTGCCGAGAGGGCACCCTACTCAAGCACCGGCTCCTCTGCGACGAGCCGGCCACGCTCGACGAGCTGCTGATCATAGCGGACAAGTACGCCACTGCCGACTCCTCCATGAAGTCGGAACTCCGAGTGGATGCGTCAGGAAAGATGCTCCCTCCGGCCCCTCAGACACCGGCTGGTGATTCCAGTCGGCGCCAACAGTCAAACGACAATAAGCGCAAGGCCCCGCAGCCGGCTACTACCAGCCGGCAGGTGGCGACAGTCGAAGACCAGTAGCCAGAGGAGCAGCCCGGCCCCAAACGCCAGAAGGGCGGCAAGCCTGCCTAGTTGCCCGCCTTCTCGTTTGAGCAAACCCTCGACGCTCCCTGCAAGTTCCACAGCGGCGCGAAGCCATCCAACCACACCACCCGGAAGTGCCACTGGCTCACCCGCATCGCCAGAGGCGAAGGACTGCCTCCGCCGCCTGCTGGCCCGCCGCCTCCGCCTCCCCAGCAGCCGGCGGTCTGACCAGTCGGCGCGATCCAAGATGAGTTTCCTGAAGAGCATGGAGCTTACGTCGTCTTCACCAGCGTGACTGACGACAGGCACAGCCGGCGTCAACAGCGCCGAGAAGTGAATACTGTCGCCTCTGAAGCCCCAGAGTTCATGCACTGGTCGGAGAAGCCGATCAGTTGGAGCCGAGCTGACCACCCGGAGGTGATGCCTTCTCCGGGTTCCTATGCCCTGGTGCTGGATGCCACCTTTGCAACAGAGAGGCGAGCTGCTCGTTTCTCCCGAATTCTGATAGACGGCGGTAGCAGCATCAACATCCTCTACCGCGACACCACGGAGAAGTTGTGCATCAAAGAGAAATAGCTCCAGCCCAGCCGGACTGTCTTCCATGGCATTGTGCCTGGCCTATCCTGCTCACCAATCGGCAAGATCAAGATAGATGTCCTCTTCGGAGACAAGAATCACTTCCGCCGAGAGCCAATCTGGTTCGAGGTGGTTGACCTTGAGAGCCCCTACCACGCGTTGCTTGGCCGGCCTGCTCTGGCCAAGTTCATGGCGGTCCCCCACTACGCCTACCTCAAGATGAAGATGCCGGGCACCAAGGGCATTATCACCATAGCCGGCGACTACCAGAAGTCTGCCGCATGTGCCACTGCCAGCAGTCGGCTGGCCGAGTCCCTTGTGATTGCTGCCGAGAAATGGCTCCTTGACCGGGTTGTGGCCATGGCCGGCGAGCAGCCGGACCTGTCGCCAGATCCCAAGGGGTCAGAAGCTCAGGGCTCTTTCCAACCGACCAAAGAAACCAAGAAGATACCCTTGGACCCGGAGCACCCGGAGAGGTTCGCTGTCATAGGAGCCCGCCTCGACAGCAAATAGGAAAGCGAGCTCGTCGATTTCCTCCGTGAGAATCGGGACATCTTTGCGTGGTCTCCAAAGGACATGCCGAGTGTTCCGACAGATTTCGTCGAGCACAAGCTACATGTCAGAGCAGATGCAAAACCAGTCAAGCAACCCCTCCACCGCCTATCAAAGGAGAAGAGAGGAATTGTTGGTGAAGAGATAGCCCGGCTTCTAGCAGCCAGCTTCATTATGGAAGTATTCTTCCCAGAGTGGCTTGCCAACCCAGTCCTTGTACTAAAGAAGAACAACAAATGGCGCATGTGTATTGACTACACCAGCCTCAACAAAGCTTGCCCAAAAGATCCGTTCGCCTTGCCTCGGATTGACCAAGTGATAGACTTCACAGCCGGATGCGAGCTGTTGAGTTTTTTGGATGCCTACTCGGGGTACCACCAGATCAAGTTAAGCCCGGCCGACCGCCTGAAGACCGCCTTCATCACACCATTCGGAGCCTTCTGCTACCTGACAATGACGTTCGGCTTGAGAAACGCCAGTGCCACGTTTTAGCGTTGCATGCAAAAGTGCCTCCTCAAGCAACTCGGCAGAAATGCCCATGTTTATGTGGACGATATTGTGGTGAAGACGGAGAAGCGCGGTACCCTCCTGGAAGATCTCAAGGAAACCTTTGATAACCTGCGCCGCTTTCAAATCAAGCTCAACCCAGAAAAGTGTGCCTTTGGAGTACCAGCCGGCCAGCTCCTCGGCTTCCTTGTCTCAGAGCGCGGCATAGAGTGCAACCCTGTCAAGATCAAGGCCATCGAGAGGATGGAGAGGCCCACCTGGCTGCGAGACATTCAGAAGTTCACCGGCTGCTTGGCATCCATCAGCCGCTTCATCGGTCGGCTAGGCGAGAAGGCTTTTCCACTGTACCATTTGATGAAGAAAACCACTCATTTCGAGTGGAACGACAAGGCGGACGAGGCTTTCCTCCAACTCAAGAAGATGTTGACCACGCCGCCCGTCCTGGCCGCTCCGGCTACCAAGGAGCCCATGCTTCTCTACATCGCCGCCACCAGCTGGGTGGTCAGTACAGTTATGGTGGTAGAACGCCGAGAGGACGGTAAGGCACAGCCGGTCCAGAGGCCCGTCTACTACTTGAGTGAGGTGCTGTCAGCTTCCAAGCAGAACTACCCCCCACTACCAAAAGTTGTGCTATGGCGTGCATTTTGCCGCCAAGAAGCTCAAGCCATACTTTCAAGAGCATCCCATCACGGTCGTCTGCACCGCCCCGCTTGCGGAGATCATAGGCAGCAGAGACGCATCGGGCCGAGTGGCCAAGTGGGCCATCGAGCTGGCCCCCTACACCATCTTCTACCAGCCTCGCGCCGCCATCAAGTCCCAAGCACTGGCCGACTTCCTCGTTGACTGGGCCGAGACCCAGTACCTGCCGCCAGCTCCAGACTCCACTCATTGGCGGATGCACTTTGATGGCTCGAAGATGCGCACCGGTTTGGGAGCCGGCGTCGTCCTCGCCTCTCCCAAAGGCAACAAGCTTAGATACACGCTGCAAATCCACTTTGCCGCCTCCAACAACGTGGCCGAGTATGAGGCGCTAGTACACGGACTCCGGCTGGCCAAGGAGATTGGCATCCGCCGGATTCTGTGCTACGGCGATTCGGACTTGGTGGTCCAACAGTCGTCTGGCGACTGGGACGCCAAGGATGCAAATATGGTGAGCTACCGCTTCCTCGTCCAGCAGATCAGCGGATATTTTGATGGGTGCGAGTTCCTTCACGTCCCACGGGCCGACAACGAGCAAGCAGACGCCCTGGCACGGATCGGCTCCACCAGGCAAGCCATACCAGCCGGCGTGTCCCTTCAGTGCCTCCGCAAGCCGTCTATCAAGCCTTCCCCGGAATCAGAATCCATCTTCGTGCCGGTTGCTCCCGAAGCAGTCGGATCCGACTCAGAGGCTGCAGCAGCCGGCCCGGGGACTTCGGCAAGCGGCACAGGGACTGCAGCAGTCGCACCCGGCCCAGGGACTTCGCAACCCGGCCCGGGGGCTGCAGCAGCCGGCCCGAGGAGTTCGGCAGGCGGCACGGGGACTGCAGCAGTCGCACCCGGCCCGGGGACTTCGCAACCCGGCCCGGGGGCTGCAGCAGCCGGCCCGGGGAGTTCGGCAGGCGGCACAGGGACTGCAGCAGTCGCACCCGGCCCGGGGACTTCGCAACCCGGCCCGGGGGCTGCGGCAGCTGGCCCGAGGACTTCACCAAGCGGCTCGGGGACTGCGGCAGTCGCACCCGGCCCAGGGACTCTACAACCCGGCCCGGGGGCTGCAGCGGCCATCCCGGGGACTTCAACAACGCAGCAAGACGCGGTCGACTCCACCCCGCCACCTCCCAACCCAACCGCCCTAGTTTCAGTGGCCGTAATGACAGTGGATGAAGTCGAAGCACCATCATGGGCGCAGCCCATCCTCAACTTTCTGGTAAGCGGAGAGCTACCAGTTGACAAGATCTCGGCCCGGCAGGTGCAACGCCGGGCAGGAGCTTACACGATAGTAAACAGAGAGCTTGTCAGGCGCAGCGTGACCGACATTTTCCAACGCTGCGTCGAACCAGAGAAAGGCAAGGCAATCCTCAGAGACATACACCAAGGCGAGTGCGGCCACCACGCGGCCTCCAGATCCCTTGTCGCCAAAGCTTTCCGCCATGGTTTCTTCTGGCCGACTGCTTTGGAGGACGCCAAGGATCTGGTCAAGAAATGCAAGGGGTGCCAAAAATTCAGCTCCAAGCAACATCTGCCGGCTTCTGCACTCAAGACCATCCCCCTTACCTGGCCCTTTGCCGTCTGGGGGTTGGACATGGTGGGCCCATTCAAGACAGCACGCGGTGGCATGACCCATCTGCTTGTCACCGTGGACAAATTCACCAAGTGGATTGAAGCAAAACCAATCAAGAAACTAAATGGTCCGACTGTTGTGACCTTCATTGCAGATATCACCGTCCGGTACGGTGTACCACATAGCATCATCACCGACAATGGCACTAACTTTGCCAAAGGCGCCTTGGCCCGTTTCTGCGCGACGCAGGGCATCCGACTGGACTTAGCGTCCGTTGCCCATCCGCAGTCAAACGGCCAAGTAGAACGAGCAAACGGCCTCATCTTATCCGGCATCAAACCTCGACTGGTCGAGCCACTGGAGTGCTCGGCCGGCTGCTGGATCGACGAGTTGCCGACCGTCCTCTGGAGCCTCCGCACCACTCCGAACAGATCAACCGGTTTCACTCCCTTCTTCCTCGTGTACGGGGCCGAGGCCGTCATCCCAACTGACATCGAGTTCGACTCACCTCGCGTCACCATGTACACGGAGGCGGAGGCGAAGGAAGCACGAGAAGACGGCATCGATCTGCTGGAAGAAGGCCGGCTGTTAGCACTCAGCCGGTCCGCCATCTACCAGTAGAGCCTGCGCCGCTACTACAGTCGGAAGGTCAAGCAATGATCCTTCCAAGAGGGAGACCTTGTGCTCCGACTGATCCAGCGAACAGCCGGCCAGCACAAGCTCTCGGCCCCTTGGGAAGGCCCCTTCATCATCAGCAAAGCCTTGGGCAACGACTCCTATTACCTCATCGACGCGCAGAAGCCCAGGGCGCGCAAAAGGGACAATTCCGGCAAGGAAATAGAGCGCCCATGGAACGCAAATCTCCTCCGAAGATTTTACAGTTAAATACAGTATGTACCACGCTACCTTTTGTACTAAGGGCAAAGGCACCGGTCCCTCGAGGAGCACTCGGGGGCTACCTTTCTTATCTATATGATAAGTTTCATGCCTGTGAGTATGTTATTTCATTCCTCCGCCCGGCACCGGGTCCGACCAGTCGGCCCGGGGGCTTGCCGCCTTGTACTATGTTGGCTCTACCTGCAGTCGGACAAGTAGTGTGCCGGTATCTAAGCCCACCCTTGCCATAAGCCGCAGCTCGCAGAGCGACTGTCTGGCAGGCAAGAGTCAAAGGCAGGAAATGGTGCTCACATGAAAAATGGCTAAGGACGAAAGCATCCACATAGGACAAGTCGGCTCCTCGCCTAGCCGTCCGGTTGCTGAGCAGCCGGCCGGCCGGCTTCTCACTTAAATTGCTACGTTCTAAGCGGCCAAAGTACTTATCTTCCCAAAATGGCCAAGTACTTGACCCGGCCAGCAGACCGAAGAATGGTTGTCTGGCCGGCAAGGCGGCAGCCAAGGTAAAGCGGCAAAGGAAAAAGCCAAAAGAATAGAAAGCAAGACAAGTAAGAGCTCGGCGAAGCACATCTTGTGCAAGAATTAAATCACATAGCAAGAGGCCCTCAGCCAGCATTCAACAAAGTTTGAATACACCCCCAGTGGGTGGAACTGCGCGAATTTAACAAAGTTTGTTCTAAAGATTACCAAAGCAGGAAAAGATAAGATAAGTTGGCAGCCTAGGCCAAAGGAGCAACAGGCGAGTCTGGCAGGTTGGTGGAGTCGGCGGTGCCAGCTGGTGGAGTGGCCGTCTGGCGAGTCTCGGCTTGGTCGCCTTCAGCAGCAGTCGGTGCACTCGCATGCGGCTCGTTGCTTGAGGCCCAATCAAGCTGAGGCTGGGCGTCCGCTCCGCCCTCCGGTGCGTCGCCTTCACCATCCTCATCTTCCTCGTCCTCGCCTTCGTCGCTTGAGACGATTTCTTCCGCCGAGTCCTTGCCGTCATCCGGGTTCAGCCCGAACCAGTCCATCGGCACCTCGGCACCCTCCTCGCCAGCTCGGGGAAGAAGACACTGGTGTCAGTGTACTCGGCGATCGCCACCACACCATGGGTGAGCGCAGGCCCCGCTGCCACCAACTCTTCCACGGCCTCCTGCCGGAACGTGGCCAACTGGGCTAGGTTCAGCCCAGGATACCACGCCTTGACGAACTCCAAGGCTCTTCGGGCGCCTGCCCAAGCGGAGGAGCCCCTCCAAGCCTCGAAGCGGCCGATTGCCGCCTCCAACCAGTCGGCAGTCCGACTGGGGGTGCGTGGAGCTTGGCCGCCTGGCCAGAGGGCGGAAACCAGCTGAGACCCGGCACGCTGAAGGCGGCGGAGCAGACGGTGAATCGGCTGCAAACGCGTCGTGGCGGCCAGGAGCTGCTCGTTCATGTTCCGAGGCGCGTCGGGCAGGATCTCCACTCCTTCCCTCCTACGCTGGTCGTGCCGCGCCTCGATGGCCTGGCTGACGGCAACAGTGTGGCCAGGAAAGAAGTCTACGCAAAAGAAAAACAAAGATCAGAAGGCGACTCCCGATGCAGTCGGCAGCTATTCCAAAGAAAGAAGTTTACCGTCGATCATGTCCTCAATCTCGCCGTAGCCAGCGCCGAGGATCGCCTCCTTCTCGGCCCACTTTGAGCGTTCGATCTCAAACTCGGCCTGAAGGGCGCCTTCCGCCTCCTTGAGCTTCTGGAGCTCCGCCTTGTGCTGGTCCGCCAACTTCTTGGCCAGACGGTCGCGCTCCAGGGCCGCCTTACGGCGCTCCTCCTCCTTGACGTGCAGCTCGGTCCGGACTTCGCCCAGATGCTGCTGCAGTGTGGCGTTGGCTCCTGCAAAAATGAGAAAGAGAGGACAATCAACAAAGATGACCAAAAAAGAAAAGTGATTGCCAGAAGATCCGGCCCGACTGCTCAGCAGTCGGCCCGAATCTCGGGGGCTATACCCAAGGGGTGCGCTGACGCGCCCCCGCGAGGAAGTAGACAGAATGCTTACGCCGGCTTTCGGTGAGGTCGGCGGTCCGCTTAGCCAACTCCTGGACCTGGGAGTTGAAGGCGGCTGCGCGGATGTTGTGGTAGTCCTACAACGAAGACAAAAGAAGAGAAAACAAGTTAGCACTCGGAACGTACCTTAAAGTTCCGAGCCGCCTGCTCAGCAGCCTGCCCGGAACTCGGGGGCTACACCCAGTGGGTGCGCTGGTGCGCCCCCACAGAAGACTGCAAGAATCAAAAAACAAAGCAAAGAAGCATACCCGAACGGCCATCCGCGTCGCCAAGAACGCCTTCGTACACTGCTGGAGGGCGGCGCCTTGGGCCTAGAGCTGGGCCTGAACGTCCTGCGCGGCCTTGTTCAGCACGCCCGTCCCGCCCCCAGGCGTCCATTCTGGTGGGGCAGCACTGGTGGCCTCTGCGTCTGGGGCCGACGAGCTCGCGGCCCCGATCTCCTGCGCCTGCGGAGCCGAGGCCGCCTTCGCCACACGCCGGCGCACCGAAGGGCGGACCACGGGAGTCGCCCCCACCACCAACTCGCCACTGACCGGCGGCGCCGGTGGCACGTCAGGGCGATTGCCTCGGGCCCCGGCAGTCGGCGCTTGCGGGGGCACCTTCGCGTCCGAGACGATGGCGTCGCCTCCTCTCCTCTCCACGACCGGCTAGTCATCGCCGGCTCCTCCAGTCGGCACCGGGATCTCTGGCGCTAGCGGCACCGTGCGCAACGGAATGACAAGTTGCAGGGTCCGGCCGCGCGCAGTTTCTTCCGCTTGCGCCCTAGCGGCCGCGTCCGCCTGAGCCCTGGCGGCGGTGTCCACCCGGACCTTGGCCGCAGCGTCCGCTTGAGCCTTGGCCACCGTGTCCACGTCCGCCCGCGCTGCCTCGGCCGCCTCCGCCTCCTGCCTTTCCGCCTCCTCCCGCTCCTCACGCGCCTCCCGCGCGTTCCTCTCCATCGCCGCCCAGAGGTCGATGAGCGGGTCCACGCGGCGGGTATTGGCGGAGCCTTCCGCCTTCCCGATCACGGAAGCAGCGACAGACCGCTCAAGAGTGAGTGGGGCCCTGATTCAAGCAAGACAAGAGAAAACTCAGAAAAAGTTTGCAAGGAAGAAGAAAGGAAAACACAACCAAGCACTTACGCGGACACCATCGGGGGCTGCTTCGGGGCCCTCTGGAACTGGGCCGCTCTTGCGGCGGCCTCTTGCCGCCTGGTCGCGGCGGCCGCGTTCTTGGACTTCTTCGGCCGGCTGCCGAACAGCAACGAGCCGGCTCGGCGCTTTTGTGGGCCGCCTGGTGCGGTCGGCGCGGCTGAGGAGCTCGTGCCCGCCCTGTCGGTGCCGTGCGGGCGGCGCGGCTCGTTCTCCTCCTCATCATCATCCGGCTAGTCCTCAAGGCCGCCTCCTCCCCCGGAGCCGCCTACTCCACCGCCGCCACCTGTGGCGTCGTCCTCCTCCATGGCGGCCGCCCCCAAGTCGGGGTCTTCCACGTCGCTCCTTGTTCGGTCCAGTATATACTGCCGACCTGGATCCAGAGCGTCGACGGCCGACTGGGACGGGAGGACCTGCACCATGGCCGACTGGTCAGGCGGCAAAACAAGAACTCGAACCAGCAAAGAGAAAAGAATTACAAGACTCACCGCAGGCGGCGGATGTGCGCGGTCGTACGGCCGCATGCCGAACCGCCAGTCCGCCTCCGACAGCTTGCAGTTGGAGATATAGTTGACTAGCCGGACCACCTCCACGTCCGGCAGGTCCCGTGTGCACATCCGGCACGGGTCCCGGTGCCCGCTCATGTAGCTGATGATGTGAGGCCGAGCTTGGAGGGGGAGCACTCGGCGCGTCACGAAGGAAGCCAGCAAGTCCGAGCCCTTCAGGCCCTCCGACTCCGTCATCGCCTGAAGTCGGGCAAGGGCGGCTGAGGAGGCGGCCGACAGGGAACTCGGTTTGTACTGCCAGTTGGCGCGCGGCTCGGCTGGCGGGCCGGCTGCGTAGGCCGGCAAGTTGACGTAGTCGCTTGTCGGGTGGATATTCTTGACGTAGAAATAGGATTTCTGCCACAGCTTGGCCGACTACAGCAGGGAGATGGGCGGGAGGCGGTTCCCGGTGCCCGGGCGCCGCACCGCCACGCAGGCTCTGCATTGAGCCGCCTGGCCCTTGGCGGCGGTGCCAAGTTTGAGGTAGAAGCACTCCCCCCAGAGTTTGAGGGTGGGGAGAGTGCCGAGGTACCCTTCGCACATGGTGACGAAGGCGGCTAGCAGCACCACCGTGTTTGGCGTGAGGTGGTGCGGCTGGACTCGGTAGAAGTCAAGGAAGGAGCGGAGGAAGCCGCTCGCCGGAAGGCCGAAGCCGCGAAGGAAATGGGACCGGAAGACGACGCGTTCATCGTCCTCCGGCGCCGGTGAGATTTCTGCTTCGGGGGGAACGCGCACCTGCATGTTCGCCTCCCGGGGCAGCCGCCGTGTTTGACAGAGGAAGGAGAGGTGATCATCATGGACGTTGGAGCTGTCCCAGTCGTCAGCTCGTGAGCGCGCCATGGACGAAGGAGCTCGTCGCAGGCGCGGCGCGGTGGCGAGCGGGCGAGGCTGCGGCGGAGCAAGGAAGCCGCAGCGAGAGGACGCTCGACGACGGCGGGCTGCGGCAGCACTTCGACGGGAGGAAAGGGCGCGGCGGCAGCGGAGAAGATGAAGAACGGCGAAGGGAGAGGAGGGTGCGCGTGCATCTGCCGCCCCCCTCCTCCCCCTACTTATAGCCCCAGGCGGCGAAGCTGAGAGGGCGGGGGCATGGGGGATCGTGGGATTAACTACGACCACTCCCCCACGTTCCCACGATTGCGGCGCCAGTAAAGGCGCGTATTAACTACCGCAGAAGCCCAACCGTCCACCTCGGCCACATAACTAACCTACAAGGTTATCATCAGAAGTGCTGACGAGGTATCACCCTCGGCACTCGATAGTAACCCAGTAGTGTCGAGCATCTAAGGGGAAAGTGATGTGCGGTGCCGGGGCCTGGTCTTCGATCCCGTTGATCGGGTCTTCTGATGATCCAGCGGGGCAGTCGGGATAAAGTGGGGTCTCTGCTGGGTCTCTACCCAACCTATGCTAAACAGTTTAGGATAAGCAGACATGTAACAATAACAAGTTACAATAAACAGGCTATGCAGCAGAAATAGGATAACAGCAACAATAGTAACTTCTAATGCAAGCATAAGAGGGAAGGGAGTGGGCGATATCGGAATGCTCAAAAGGGGGGTGCTTGCCTGATTGCTTTGCAAACACCAACTGGTCTTCAACGAGGTAGACGATCTTCGGATCATCGTCGGTCTCGGGGTCTATCGAGAGAAAGGGGGAGAAGAAACAAATAAATACACGGCAACGAAAGTAATCACAAAACAAGACATGGCACTACGCGGTGTTAGGGGTGACCTAACGCAGCGATACACGTCGTAGGTGAAGCGGGAAAATATCTGGGATATTTTCCCAGCTCTGGGCATCTATCAGACAGATGAACCGGAGGGGAAGGTTACATGTTTGGGTAGTTAGAGGCATGTGACAGATAAATGGAGAGCGTATTCTGATTCGTCTCGTCGTTCTGAGCAACTTTCATATATAAAGTTTTTCCATCTGAGCTACGGTTTATTTTATATGATTTTCTAAAGTTTAAATCATTTTCTGGAATTATCTAAATTATCAGAAAAAGAGATACTACGTCAGCCTGACGTCACTATGATGTCAGCGAGTCAAACCCGCTGGTCCAAGTCAAACCTGACCTGCAGGACCCACATGTCATAGACAGTGGTTTAAATAGAGTTATTTTCAACCTAAACAGAGTTAGTTAGCTAGTGGGTCCGGCATGTCAGTGGCTAATTAACTAATCTAATTATGTTTTAATTAAAAGCGGTTAATTAACCTAATCTAAACAGGAGGGACCCACTGGTCAGTGACACTGACCGCCACGTCAGCGGCGCTGACCGTGGTCAACGGGTCAACCGTGGCGCGGGGCCCATCGGTCAGCGACTCAAGCGGCCCAACCGGACAGGCCACGTCGGCGGGCGGTGCAGGTTCACCGCCGGCGACCGAAAACGCGGCGGAGGCGCGCGGACCTCGCCGGAATCACGCCATGGTGCATGTAAGGGGGCGCGGGTGGGTTCTTTCGAACGCCCGCGCCATGGCGCGTTGAATGGAAGCGGTGGCTTGGCCGGAAGAGGACCGCAGCGTCGCCGACGACGAGCGGGGCGGACGCCGGGGCTCGGGCGAGCTCGAAGGCGGGGCTGCGGGGCACGGTTCGTCGCGGGGCTGGGTGCGTTCGATCGCGGCGATGCAGCCGCGTCGAATGGAGGCGATAGGATCGGCTGGAACGGCCGGAGACGGTGCCGGCGTCGAGCTTGGCGGGCGCCGGAGTTCGGGCGCGGATGGGGATCATGCAAGGGGGCATGGGAGGACAAGCAGAGGGCATCGACGGGTTCCTGGGGAGCCCAGGAACACGAGGCAAAGCCCCGTCGCGAGCTCTACGGCCTATGGCCACGACGGCGACTCGAATGGCGGCGACGAGCTTCGCAACGGCGGCCCGGTTAGCTACGGGGCGCAGGCGAGCTCTGCCAGAGGAAGAGGAGGAGCGTGAGCTCACCAACGTTGCTGAGACGGCCCGGGGAAGACGCGTGGCTGCCGGAGCTGTTGGCGAGGCGGCGGTGATCCGAGGAGGAAGAAGAAGGCCGGCCCGGCGATGGAGGGCTTCCGGCTCCGGCTCGTAGGCGTGGACGACGGTGCTGACGGCCGTGGAGCTCCGGGACGCGCCGAAGATGAATGGGGGCAGCGGTCGCCGCGGTGGACGCTGATGGGCGGTGACAGAGAGGCACGGCCGAGGCGGATCTGGAGGGGAGAGAGCGCACGCGAGAAAGAGGGAAGGTGAGAGAGTGAGGCGAGGCGGCCAGGGGGAAGGCTCGGGCCGCCCTTATCCCCTCGCGCTCCTGTTCCCCGTCGCGGTGGTGCGTTGCGGCCGGCGGAGAGGCGCGCGTCCACGGGGAAGGTGACATGGAGGGAGAAGTAGGTGGAGGTGGGCTGGGCCGAGTGACTGTAGACGGTGGGCTTGAGTGCACAGTTGTTTTTCCCATTTCTTTTTTTGTAACTGAATCAACTACTGCTCTCCATTTATTTAGATTAGCAAACAAATTTCCCTACACATGAAACTTGACATATAAATACAAGGTAATATGTCAAAGCTACTCACAAAGTTTGGGGCCATTTGGAAATGTTTAACTGTCGGAGTAAATGACCACGGGTAGCCCCATCAGCTCCCTTTGGTATTTCAAGACATCGGGGCAGGCTGCGCCCCTCAAACATCAAGGACAAAGGGCCGCCTTCTTGAGGCCGGCTGGTCCAAGCAGCCGGCTGCCAGGAGGCGGCGGAGTCCACAAGACGGCCATGAAGTGGGCCGACTCCTAGCAGGTGGCCTCCTGGGAAGCCGAGTCCTAGCAGGCGGCCCCTCGCGCCCTCGAAGTCAGCGCCAACATAAACATGATGAGACAGGGCATGGCTACAGTACAGGCCTGCCACCCCCGAATCCAGGGCAGAACGTGGCCACAGTACAGCGTACCAAGCAGGCATCCTGCGCCCAACGCAGGACTGTTGCCATGCCGCTCATGACATCACCCATGGCAGAGGAAGCCATGCTCCCACGACGGGCGGTGCCGGGGCCTGGACTTCGATCCCGTTGATCGGGTCTTCTGATGATCCAGCGAGGCAGTCGGGATACAGTGGGGTCTCTGATGGGTCTCTACCCAACCTATACTAAACAGTTTAGGATAAGCAGGTAGGTAACAATAGCAGGTTACAATAAACAGGCTATGCAGCAGAAATAGGATAACAGCAGCAGCAGTAACTTCTAATGCAAGCATAAGAGAGAAGAGAGTGGGCGATATCGGAATGCTCAAAAAGGGGGTGCTTGCCTGGTTGCTCAGGGGCAAAGGCAGGATCTTCAACGGTGTAGTCGTACTCCGGAGCTGCGTCGTTCTCGGGGACTACGTCGGTACCGGAATCTACCGAAAAGAAGTAACGGAGGGGAAACACAATAAATAACAGAGCAATCAGAGCATCATAAAGCGTAACATGGCAAATACGCGGTGCTAGGGGTGACCTAACGCAGGGCTACTCGTTTCAGACGGAGTGGGAAAACATCCAGAGGTATTTTACCAGCTCCGGGCAGTTATCGGTCAGATGAACCGAAGGGGAAAGTTCCATGTTCATCGTGTTAGAGGGGTGTGGCAGGTACGAGGAGGGCATATTCGGATTCGTCTCATTTTTCTGACCGTTTTTCATATATAAATTATTTTCATCCGAGTTACGGTTATTTTTCTATGATTTTTGAAGTTTTAGCAATATTCTGAATTTCTAGAATTATTATTTTTAATTAATCCGAATTGACCAAGTCAATTTGACTGGTCAAAGTGGACCGTGTTGGGGTGGTCCCACATGTCATTGTCATTGGCTTTATTAGATTAATCATTTTCGTTTAATTATCAGTGGGGCCCCATGTCATAGAACCATTAGACTAACTAGGTGCTGATTAATCTAACTAACTCCTAATTATACCTAAACTAATAGGGCTGGCCCCCACTAGGCAGTGGCCTAGCCGGCCATAAAACACACACACACACACCACACACACACACACACAACCCGCACACGCACAGCACACTCACATACTCACGCACACATCACGCACACACACAGCACACTGTACAGGCTAGCCATGGCT
Source organism: Thinopyrum elongatum (assembly GCA_011799875.1). Taxonomy (NCBI): domain Eukaryota; kingdom Viridiplantae; phylum Streptophyta; class Magnoliopsida; order Poales; family Poaceae; genus Thinopyrum; species Thinopyrum elongatum. Next base: position 511,551,029 of record CM022302.1, read on the forward strand.
AGCACGCACAGGAGGTGCAGGACAGCGGCGGCGGCGGCAGCGAGCGGCTGGGCGAGCGGGGCAGCAGCTAAGAGCAGTAGCAGTGCAGCGGCCAGCAGCAGCATCAGCAGGGCAGCGCAAGGAGCAGCAGCGCAAGGGCACGGCCATGGAGCTCCGGCCATGGCCGTGGAACGGCAGCAAAAGACATGAAACGAAGGGGGAAAGGAGGGGAATCGGGGGAGAAGCTTACAACGAAGCTCGAAGGAAAAGTCGGGGAGGCCGGGGGTGGCCGGATGAGTCGTGCCCGTCGACGAGCGGCGGCGGCCATGGCGGGAAACTAGCTCGATCCCGAGCGTACGGCGCGCCCCGGGTTGATTCAACGGGTGTAGGCGAAGGAGACGAAGGTGGGGAAGCTCCTGGACATCTTCTTACGTCACGGGGAGGCCGGTGGCCGCGACGACGACGATGGCGCGACGGCGGCTACGTTTGGGCGTTGAAGAAAATGAGGGGGCGAGCAGGAGAGGGGGAGTGGCAGCTAGGTTTCGGTCGAGGGGGCTCCGGGGTCGATCTTATCCCCTCTGGAGCTCGGACGGATGTCCGACGCGTGTGCATCGGCGTCTCTGGCGGCTGTGGCGTCGACACAAGGAAGACGACTGTAGCGGTAGTTGGGCTGGGCCGCATGGCTCCAGTAATGAGCTGGGCCAAAATGCAGCAGTGTTTTTATTCCTTTTTTTTATTTCCTGTTATTTTGATAAGCTACTGTTTTCTAATTGCTTTGCATAGCAAACAAATTTTGTTTAGGTTGTTACCTTTTGTACCAATCAACTACATTATTATAAGGCCCCACACAAGGTTTTACATTATTTGGAAAAGTACAGATATTTATTTGTATTTAATTCATCATGTTTAGTGTTGCTGGACCTATTCCAATATTGCTAGGGTCGATATGGGAATTTAAATAATGCTGTTTTTATTTTTATAATTGCTTTAGGATTATTTGCAATATAATGAACACTTTTGTTCTGCTGTTTGAAGAAATATTAATTTGACTTGTGTTTTGAAGTTGAATTATTTTCTAAATGCAATTAAATCAAGATGATCATGATGACATGGCAATTTAATTAGTTTAATGAAGATGGGGTAATCTGGGGATGTTACACCATCAACTAGTGGCATCTCTCCAAAAAAAACATAGCATACTTGTGGTGAACAAATTACAATTACGCATCAATTAAATTGCAATGTTTATGATGTGATCATATATGTCGTGATTGCATATATGCACGATGTCCTTGTATCCATAAGCCATTACCCAACTGCTTCTATAGCTAATACTCCACTCGAGACCGCTATCCAGCATGTATCTCTAAGTATTAAGTAGAAAAACAAAGCAGTGCATTAATCAAGGTGACATAATGTCATTAGTATATTCTTTTTACATCCAATTCATAACCAAGACAAGCAATCAACTACCCTTTTATCCTTAGTGGCAGTAACACAATACAAACATTTTTCCTTATCTATCACTTGGATAGATATCTTGCAAGATTAAACCAAACTATACACAACTCCTGTTTGTAGATCATCACTCTAAATATGGTCAGTGAAATACGAATATATTGGAGAACATATATGCATATAAATTATACAAAAAAGCGACTCAAAAGAATCCAAAAGAAATTCATAGATAATTTGATCATAAACTGACAACTCATCATCCCATAACAATCACACCAACAATTACATCAGATGGATCACAATCATGTAGGGTGGCTGACGTGATATTTGTATTGAGAAGTAAGGAATAGAGGCCGCCATCTTGCTATTGTTGTGGACCCATAGTCCAAGGAGGACTACTCACACATGGACATGGTGACAGAAATGTTGATGTACATAGCTCCGTTAGTGGAACCCAAAGAACACCAAAATAAGGCCTTCAGATTGGATCGCCATTAATGGTGGCGGCAACGAAAAAAAATCCTCGATAAGAAATGGGTTTTCGGCAAATATAAAGGTGTCGAGACCGAGAGGCGTTGCCGAGGCGTCTTCGTGATCCCACCCAGGTGGTACAAGCTTGGGCTACATGGGACCCTCAGGGCGCCCTCCACTGGCTCATGTGCCCTGTAGGCTCTACCTCCGTCCTGACTTGAAACTTTATGATGTATTTTTTCCGATTTTGTTGTCTCCGAAAAATATATTTTTTGTAAATTGCAAAGCATACGGAAAATAGCAACTGACATTGGTCACTAGATTAATAGGGCAATCTAATAAATCAATACAAAATTGGGCCAAAATGATGCAATAATTGTATAAAAGTGGCATGAGTATAACGAAAATTATAAATACGTTTGATACGTATCATTGATGTGTGCACGTCAACTACATGTCCCTTTGTAGGAGAGTTATAGTAAGCATTGTGTTATAACAAGTTTAGAACGGGAAGCGGGGTGACATAATACCGAACCTCAAATTTATGAGTTATAGCATGAGAGTTGAATAGGGACCCGAAATCTTAAAGCTATGGTTAGATTTTTGTCCTCATTATTCTTCGAACTCGCGGATGTTGGCTAAGAGTATAATCATAAGTTTTTGTGAGTCGATGATTTTGCAAGCCATAAGCTAAACAACTGGGTGATAGTCATGTCATTGAGAGCAACTTAGTCTACATAATAACGATCAAGCACCAAGAATAAATGCGAATAATTATGAGCTGAACAACTAGTTGATATTCATGTCGTTGAGAGCAACTTAGTCCACGTAACAAACTCAATCGGCTTATCCTTAGCATAAATAAGGATAGGGCAACTTGATGTACTCTTTTATTTTTATTATTGCAACCGTTCAACCAAACAAACAAACAATTGTTACTTCTTTTAGCAACTTCAGTGATTCCTGAATCCAAACTAGTTTCCAAGTACCATTCATGTTGCTCCTCGTTAGATTCGAGACAGTTTTACTTATCGAAATGACTACAACAGATCCTTACTCTTGTGGGATATCTAAAAATAAGGAAGGTAATAATATCGTAAAGTTATGATGCTAAATAAGGAAATATATCATATGCTAATTCATGTTTTTAGGTATTTTTATCATTCATACCCGACATAAGTGTCACTGTTTTTTTACTTTGGGCCGGATTAATATTTATTAGTCAATTGCATGTTTCTTCTTTTCCATGGAATTACATGTTTCATCTCATCTCAATCGTATAAAAGTCTTGATTAAAATACTGCAAAATTCCATTCACGTTTAAATCATTAGATGAAGATCAAAGTAAATACTCACCTAGTGTGCAAAGAATTTGTGGTATATTTTTCTAAAAAAAATAGGCCCAAAGAGTTTTTTCTTACAAAAATCTAGAATTTGTGGTATATTCTTCGAGGTGTAAATACCAGAATTATTCGGCCACTTCTAGACATCAGCCATAGATGGATCCAAAGTGAAGTCTTGCAGCAACCCATTTAAAGTCAACCATCAATGTTGAGCTTTTCCTAAAAAAACAATGGTGCGCTTGAGGGAAATGGGGGCGATGGAGAGACTCGGAACGACCTTGCATGCATACAAACTGTTGCACATAAACCTTGTCATCCGGCACAAAGGAAGTAAATGATTCCACGCCGATTTCACAAGGTTGTTACGCCGCCTCCCATGGACGGCACGTGGTTGTGGCCCACACATGTATTGAAACTCCATCTCCTGCCTCTCTCTCTCTCTCTCTCTACCTTATCCATGTCCAGATACATCTTGACCTTTTTCTGTCCACGAGTTCCTTCCGAAGCGCATCGCCCCCAACTTGACTCGTCTCGGCTCCCAGGCTACATTTCAACACCCCAGCACCTCCGGCTGTCGTGCGACGAACTGACCGACGGCAGGGCGCTGCTCCTTCCATGGCATGCTCTAACAGTCCAAGGGTATTGCCAGGTTGGTTGGGTAGGCGTTGAGAGGCCGACCAATCGGGTGTGTTGCTGCCATGGCCGGCCGGGAGACATGCAATCGTAGATGCGTCGCCGTCGTCTGCAAGAGGCCGGTGATGCAGAGCTTGGTCGGGATCGCAACATCGCCATTGTTGCGGAAACATCGTCGATGTTACGGGAATACGACGGTGCGGGACCTCCTCCATGCCACCTCCAACCATCACCGGTCACCTCCATGTTGCAATTGCAACGACAGAGTTGCAAACGACGATGACAACAACGACGATGCTGCTGCGACATCATCTTTAATTACAAAAAAATAATTTGTGCAACATCATTCATGTTGCGAAAGTCCTTCCGCAACATCATCTATGTTGCAAAAAGGTGCGGACAAAAAAAATCAGATTCAGGCCAAAAGAGCAATAGTTGAGAGTCTAGCGGCAATGTTGGAAGACCCATGTAAGTATAATCCCTCCTTTTGTTACACCAGCACTATTTCTATCGCACAACAACCATTGAATCCACGAAAGTGTTCCGCTCCCGAGCTCAAATGAGCTCAGGTGAACAGTAAAATCAGAAAAGAATTCAAAAAAATCAGAATCTTTTTTTTGTGATAACCTTTGATAAATGTTTTCTATGCTTGAAAATTTTCGTCACAAAATGACATTCCTGAAAGTAATGGCAAAAAAAAAAATCAATACTAAAATGTTTTCAAAAATAACATTTTTGGAGTATCGATTTTGTTTTTTCTGCCACGACTTCCAGGAATGTTCATTCATGATAAATTCTTGCAAGCACATATAACATTTGTCAAAGGTTACCACAAAAACAATTCGGATTTTTTTACTATTTTTACCGATTTTACTGTTCGCCAGGAGCATTTGAGCTCGGGTGCAAATACTCCACGTCAAGATCCATCCGTCCTTGCAAAATAGGGTTTTAACTCCCATCTCCAATTTTTCACATGTGGGTCCATAACCGTTCGGAACAGAATCTAAACGCTTGTGCAGAGGATACTACCAGCCACCAACTGAACCAAGCACCAAAACTACTGGTCCAACAAATCTAAATCTGACTTATACCATCTGCCAACAAATCTAAATCTACTCAGGTTCTTCTCAGCAGTGCTTAAAAGCACGAATCGCATAGCATACGAACAAGCAATTCAAAGAGGCGACACTCGAGGCCAGGCTCACATTGCACGACACGACAGAATTCAACAACACGCGCCAATCACAGGCACAACATGAAAACGATTAAACACCATTTAATCTGACAAGGGAAGTGTTCAACGACATTCTGTTTTATTTTCCTCCATGAAACCCTTCCTTATTCTATCGCTCCCCTCCATAGTCCATACGCCAGCCAAAAGCAAATAAAACCCATTCATTCCCCGGCAGACGATGAATGAACAGCACTCGGTTTTCTTCCTTCTCTGACGTTGTTATCAGAACCAATGGAAATCAGGGGGAAAGTTCATTCAGGATGATGATGAGTTATTGAGGACCCACTCCACCAAGGTGGACACGCCGAATCCGGTGGCAGCACGCTTCTTGTCGTTCCACACCGGACCGGCCATGTCAATGTGCATCCACTGAACCTTCTCGTCGACAAACTGCAAGGCAAGCATATTAGAGTTCTGTCAGCTCTGCTGGAGTAAGACTGAACCTAGTAGAACTAAGATGCAACTGTCTTTTTCAATGCACACATGTGGATGCTTTGGTTTACTATACTTCTGATCTCGACTGTTTTAAGGGACTGAGAATGCCAAAGAGATGCTATACCTGTTTCAGGAACAGGGCAGCGGTGATGGAACCGCCCTGTCGACCGCCGGTGTTGACCATGTCAGCCACACCAGACTTCATCTGTTCCCAGTAGCTTTCCTCCATGGGTAATCTCCAGAACTTCTCCCCTGATAACTCAGATGCAGCAGCGACTTCCTGGGCTAGTTCATCACTTGGTGTGAAGATTCCTGAAGCGACATGTCCATTAGCATGTAAGACTGCAGAATAATCCACTATTTCCATCTTGGAAGCCCAAAAAATTGAAGTTGGCTGAGGACAATATTTGTTTGAGCTTACCAGCAATGCTAGGCCCAAGTGCAACGACGCAGGCACCAGTTAGTGTTGCCAGATCAATAATCTGCATGTCATAGTCACAGTAAGTCATAAGGCAAATGAGTAAAAAGTTCAAAGCAAACTAATGAACATCACTTCTCTATTCTAAATTATCTTTCAAGGGATATGATAAGCATAATTGATTTTGTTTATGTCATGTAGTACAATGCATGAACCCCTATATGACAAGCTAAAATGGAATAAGATAAATCATGCTTCTCTAAGTAGACCGAGCACATAAAAGTAGTATCCACCATGCTGAACAAGGATGTGAGTTTTACCAGCACTACAGCATCATATCAGCATTACAACAACAATTAACAGTACCTGATTGATATTCCGCTTAAAATTCTCTACAGCAATTGTCAAAGCAGCTACATTTGCATGAATATAATATGGTGTCTAAAGAAGCAATTCATTACCTTGTCAACACCTTGATTACAAGCATAGACCAAAGCATCAGCAAGCGTAAGCCTCCCTTCAGCGTCAGTGTTATTTACCTAAAGGAACATAATGTGCAAATGAATATACAGTGTTGAATGCAAACCAATGGCCAAACTGGACCATGAAAACAAGGATAAGCATCACATAGTGCTCCATGCATCACGCATATTCTTGTATTTTAGGATGATCAGAAGACACATACCTCAATTGTCTTCCCGTTAGAAGCAGTCAAAATGTCACCAGGTCTCATTCCTGTGCCACTAATCATATTCTCACAGGCGGCAACAATAAAGTGAACCTGTGAGAAAGGAAAATATTAGCAAATACACTAAAACAAAGAGGTTGCTCATGCAAGTAACTGGAAACTGAAGTACCTCTACTCCAGGCGGCTTGATTTGGGCCAAAGCTTTTGCTGCACCAAATACTGCTGCGGAGCCTCCCATGTCAAACTTCATCAGTTCAATACTGCAGCCTGGTCCAGTCTTAATGTTGTAGCCTCCACTGCAGACAAATCGGTGAATCAAGTGTTAAGATTTCACAGTCATCAATTATTAATATCACTACATTCTACCAGATATATTGAAGATGAAACATCTACCCAGCACTGTAATAATTCATAAAATATGCACAGCTGTACAAACCTGTCAAAGGTTAGACCCTTCCCAACAATAGCCAGCTTTCTCTTGACATTGCCACCAACTGGCTTATAGCACAAGTGGATGAAATGAGGAGGATTTGCAGAAGCTGCAGCAACTCCCAAGTAGGAGCCCATCTTTAGCTCCTGGCATTTCTCTACATCTAATATTGTAGCAGTGAATACATCACTGTATTCAGAAGCAATCTTTGATGCCTCCTCCGCAAGCACAGCTGAAAGGACAGCATGTCAGGATTGCAATGATAAATTAAACATCTTAACAGTATCTATGTCAGGATTGCAATGATAAATTATGGTATCCATGAACTCTGTGAATGACTAAAGAGCTACTGACCAGGGGTAAGGACATTTGCAGGTGCGTTGACAAGCTCTTTCCCGAAAATCACGCCCGAGGAAAGATCATTCACATACTTAAGTTTCTGGTCCAGCTCTGAACCAGAACCCAGTGCAATAAGATCTACTTGTTTAAGATGCACCTTCTTCGACTCAGCCTTGAATCTGCTGTCCTCATGCAAGCCAAGCACGGTTCCTGCAATTCAAATAGACGTTGACCATCCAGCATCAAGTCAACACCTTCAATAACTATCCTAACAAAAGAAAAGAAAATATGCACATGAGCATTGCAGTACCAGAAGCAATTGCTGCGGCAGCGTTGAGCTTGAACGCGTCCTGGATCCCAGTGGGCGATGCAAGAACAATAGCAACGCTGCTAGCCTGAGCAGACTTGGCAACCGATGCAACGGATTCACCGATACCCCGGCAAGCTGCGGCGGTTGATGGGGCGCTCTGGCCAAGGCCAACAAGAGCCACCCTCTTGAAGCCCTGCCCGGAGAGGCGGAGAACCACCGACTGCCCGGCCTTCCCGGTGAAATCCTCCTCGGCCGAGGCCTCCGAGAGCAGACCGCTGAGCTGGGCGTCCAGCTTCTTCAGCACGGCATTCTCAAATTTGGAGTCTGATCCTTTGGACAGATCCTTCTCTGTGACCGCGACGGCGAGGATGTCGCCCTTCCAGTCCGAGAATTCGATGTCCTTACCGGTGAAAGCAACCTACAGGACATAGAAGAAACACAGTTGAGCTCACTTGCAGTGAAAGCAGTTGCTCTGCATCGACTGAGCAGATAGTCGAATCTAAACGGAGATTTTCATGGGAGAACACTAAGCTGATCCCGATCTAGTAGTTCATCAGTGTTTATTCGACTAAAAAAGAAGTTTAGATCAATGGAGTCGCGACAACTGTAAGGACTACTCTCTTACTACTGATGTAAGCGTCAACGGCGTCCAAGTGATTTTCCATGGGGGCAGACTAACTCGATCTCGATCTAGCAGTTCGTCAGTGTTTGTAGTACTAACTAAAGTCTAGACTAGATCAATCGACTCGCGGCAACTGAAAGGACTACTTCCACAGTCCTACTACTGAAGTAAGCGTCTCGATCCAACTCGGTCGCTTACAAAACAGCACGCGCGCACCTGGGGGAGCTCGACGGCATTGGCCTTGGTGAGCCCGAGCGCGGGGTCAGAGGATGCCGCGGCGGAGGTGTGCCCCATCCTGGCGCGGTGCCCGAGCGGGCGTCGGAGAGCGGCGGCGGCGCCGAACGACGACGACGAGGAGGAGGGGCGGGCGGACGGTGGCGCGCGGGGGAGGCGGCGCAGCAGGTGCGGCGCGCGGCGCAGGAGCAGACGGGACGCGACGGCGACGGCGGCGGAGGCGGAGGTGGATGCGGCGGACGCCATTGGAGTGGGGCGGGGGGCGAGGTATATATCGGCCGCGGTTGCGTTCGCAGCCGTCCGATCGGGACGCGCCCGCTCCCCTTGTAGCATGCGTCATCCTCTACCTGGACGGCGCCTGCAGCCCGGTACGCGCACGCGGAGGCCTACCCGCGCAGTCGTGTGCCTGATTCTGGCTGGTGGGGACGGGGGTGGTCCGGGGCCACTAGTCGGTGAGACGTGTTGTTCGCGTGTGGGCTGTGTTGAGAGGGCGGACAGCGTTGTTTGTCGCCGGAATATCGTTAGGATGGATAGCGTGGAGGTCGAGGAGTCTGGAATGGATGGGTGGATTGAGCTCCGTTCTTTTTGTTTTACGGAAAAGAGTGCCCGTGGACCACGAGATCGGGCTGTTTGTTTTTCACCTACGTACGTATCTGTAGATTATTTTTAGACCTGGCGTATCGTAGTGAAGCGAGAGTACCGTGTGGCTTGCGCTCTCTCCATTTTTTTCAACAAAAAAAAAGTATGAACGCATTTTAGAAACAGCTTGCATAATGATCCCTTCATTCAATGATGCGGTGCATGTACATATTTATAAAAGTCAAACTTTGCAAATTTGACCAAGTTTAGAGAGGAAACTATCTATATGCATAGTACCAAACATACACAAGATGAAAATATGCTTCATGATGTATCTGATGGTATGCATTTGGTATTCTGGGTGTAGATATTTTTCTTTATGCCTTGGTCAAAGTTTGCAAAGATCGATATGCTACGAAAGAGCTGAGAGGGGTTGCTTAAACTTCACTGCATAACATGGAAGAGTGAGGAGAGTAGAGCCGTTGGTCCTAGATGCTCGTACGAAAGAAAATGTGCATGACCAAGGAACGGAATTACCAGGCTGGTTCGACAGATCCAGGGAGATTTGATCCAAGTTGCACAGGGGATGTAATATACGTAATAATCATGTAAATATGGACTGCTTATTTTAGTACTAACAATGTTACATCACATCGTACATCAGCGTGGACTGGACGGTGGACACATGGGAAATGTACATAGTTTTACACGTATGGAAGGAACCATTTACAAAATTTGTTTGTCGGCAGGGGAACAAACCCCCAAAATATACAACAACTGTAGTATGTACGTAATTCTTTACTTCCCTGTGGACAGTGAGCAGCGGTACAAAACTGTATGAGCTTTACTTCCCTATGGACAGTGAGCAGCAGTGCACTACACGGCTATGTGCTAAATGCGTCGCTATATCAAGTCTACCTATCAATCACATTGCCACATTGGTATGCACTATTGCCTGTGACTTTTCTCTTTTCTTGACCTTTTTACACGGAGCTTTGTCTTCCTGGCCTCCACTTTCACATGGTAAGAAATTAGTGGAAATCTGTAATGTCTAGCTTCGACGATGGGTCATCGGTCAGAAACTCCTGGCTCTGGCGACCCCGCCTTCTTGTGAGCGGCGGCTGCCTTCGCCTTCTCTCTTTCGGCTTCCATCTGGGCTTTCTTCTTCTCCGCCTCCGCCTGCCTGAGGTTCTCGGCATGCGCCCGCTCGAAGGTTTTCACGAAGCTTAGCAGAGTAGAGACAACTGTCCACAAAAAAGGGGTGTGAATAATTCGACCAGTATTGTATTGGTGAAGATTGGTGGACACGATAATTCTACTACAGTATTTATCTTCTTTTCCATGAAAGGGGGGGAACACCATAAGCTGTTAGGGACATTTAATGTCGACCAGTGTTGGTCCAATGATTTGGTTGATGCAATTATTACAGTCTCAGCCAAAGGTGGTTCTTAAGGCTCGACCAGACTGAGGACTGCAGGAACTCATGATGATTTTCTGTCAATCCAGACTTTTACAAGTGTAAATGAGTTTGGTGAGATTCACACAACCAGGGAAGGCTGACTAATACTCCCTCCGTTCCATAATTATTGTCGTGGTTTTAGTTCAAATTTGAAACTAAAACCACGACAATAATTATGGAACGGAGGGATTCAAACTGCGACAAGTAATAAATTGTTTGGGAATAAAGTGCGTCTTAGTTGAAACATGATGAGTGCAATGGGAATAACTTTTGAAGCCCATGCCCCATGGAACTTTTTCTCACATGTCTTGCATATAAATGAACAGTTCTTATCTTCCTTTTGTTCGGACCCATTAAGATATGCTTTGTACATTTTCATGAAGAAAATACCTTGCTCAAACGGACACCGCACAGGATCTTCACCAAAATAATGTGCTAGAGAGTCCGCGCTTTTCCCCTAAAAGCAAAATAAATAAAATTTAGCACGAAACACAGCATGATGCATGCAGCAAGATATTGACAGCTTGCCAGTCCAGGCATACCGCTGTACTGTAAAGCGAAGCTAATGACCTCCCTTCAGCTTGGGCATCAGCCAGAAATTCCTTCAGTTTCTGAAACAAAATCTCTTGTTGAGCAGTGCAATCGATATGCTAATGGTAGTTAACTGAATGGCTAGTTGGTGCCGTAGTTAGTAAGGTTGTCACCATGCTTTTCCTAAACGCGTTATTATACAATTAGCGAACAATGAACAAATATATCTAAAGTCCAGCATATGTAGAAATGAGTGGCGCACTGACCTTGTAAAACGTCTCAGACACTGGACCATCTTTCTCAGATGTTGCCAGTTCCTGCTCGACCTTTTCCAGTCCCTTAGTTATCGCTTGCATTTCCTCCGCCAAGTCTTTCAATTGGATCTGTTTGTCCACGATGTGGTAAGAAAGAAGACATAAATTACTAGAATGGATCTAGCATTAAGATATGAGCTACCTTTGTGGCGGGTTCTAAATGCGCAAGATCCTTAACAAAATCAAGAACTTCAGGAAGCTTGCCTGCAAGAACCTGTGGAAGCAACAAATCTCGATGAAAGTTCATTGATAAAGTGCACATTCTCAGAGGCTAGCACAACTGTATCAGTTTCATGATAAGAACTTCACATGGACATACTGAAAGCAAGGCAATCTGTCCACACTTTCTTTTGAAGAAACAGATGTACTTCTTTTTTTTATCGAAGAAGCAAAAGCCCAAGAAAAACCATGGTTACAACTGAAAGAAAAGAAAAACACCACCCCACGCCATCAAGCATGGATTGATGTCTGTCTTTTATTGGAAGGGGCCCACAATAGGTGGAACACCTTATAGGGACAGAACTGTCCAGCCCACTAATCAGTGCAGTTGATCAACAGATTGTCATTGCTGTAGGAGAAACAGCAGTCTTTTTCTTTTGAGAAACTACAAACAGCAGTCTTTGTCACTACTGTAGGAGAAACAGCAAAAGGTCCCTGAACACTGATCAACTAGAGCACACAGTCGTTGCGAATAAAGAACTGATCAATAACTCATAATGTGATTGGAATGACATCACTAAGCAGTAAGCACAACATTGGCAGTAGATCAAAATACTGCTTCTGAGGAAGAGGACTTTAATATTAGCTACCCTTTCTCTTCCTTAAAAAATGATCAATAACTCGTAATGTGATTGGAATGACATCACTAAGCAGTAAGCACAACATTGGTAGACCGGATCTATAAGGGCCCAAATCTTGGGAATACACACATGCACGTGTGCGAAATTTGTAGTACTATGCACCAATTCGCCTCCCAAACAGAAAGAGCAAATAAAAAGAAGAGACAATATCCAAAACTTTGAATCTTATGATAAGAGAACATGATCAAGGATAAAATAGCTGAAATTAAATACCATACCTTGCACAAATAATGCATGAGAGTTATCTTATTGTTTCGTGCCCGTATATCAATGAGCTTAAGAAGACTATCTAATCTAAATCCAACGGCTGAACCTGAAAAGGCAAACTTGTTAGAAGAAAAAAAAACTGAAAAACAGGATCATGGATCAACAGTTCACTATTGGTTTTACGAGGTTCCTTATAAACAAATTCTCAAGATTGTGCCTTTTCGGCTTTACACTATTGTTGACTATCCAGTTAACACCTGAATACAACTTAAAGTCTTGTCCCAAATAGTAACAAAAAATTCATTTCGACTGATTTCTGTCACATGATATTCCGGATTTTCTGGCTTCTTTTCCCCAAACGAGTTGAGTTTAGATAGATGGCAGAGCAACATATACTAGTAAAGTTGGCTATCTTATTTGGAAATCAGTATGTCATAGTTGCAGTTGTGTAGTGCAATATTGTTCCAGTTCTTAACCCCTAGCTATATTTCCACCAGTAAATGATCCCAAACTATTTTAAATGACATTTTCTTCTGGCACGCTATGTATAATAAAATTCAAATAAGACATCGATCGACATAAAAAAAACATGTGCACTACATTTATCCATCTTAGGTCATTCATTTGGAAAATCATACGGTAAATATAACAATCTTACACTGGGTTTGCTGACTCACCCCTTGCAGTTCCTTGGTTTAATGCATTCCCCAAGGAAAGAATTGTTTGCATCACTCGCTTAAGCTTGTCAGAGTTCCTAACCTGGCCAAGTAACATCATGCATGAACAATGTATACATAACATCTCAAAGAAGAAGAGTCAAAGACTCCAGATAAACTGACTGCTATGTACCTCTTCAGCAACATCATTAATGGTATTCAAGTTATTTTTCACGTCTGCAACCTGAAACAACATATATATAGATTCAGCAATGGCTTAAATAGAACAGTCAGGATAGTCCATAGAGATAAGGACTTTACAAGGATGTGATGTCATTCTGACCTGTGTAAGAAACTTTATCTTAAAGGATAAGATTCTCAGTTTTGACTCCACCCTTGGCACTTTCATCATTTCCAAGAAGAACTAGAAACACATAAGTCAACAATGAAGTTATTGCTTTAGTGTTTTCAAAACGAACAATGTCTCATTCCACAATTAGTTGATGATGGACCATCTATTTTGAAGTATGGTGACGACATGATCCCTCATATGGACCATGATTTGGACAAAGCTGTCAATATGAAGCTAATTTTGAGTGTGTTTGAACAATTATCGGGTTTGAAGATAAATTTCCATAAGAGCGAACCTTACTGTTTCGGGAAGGCTAAGGAGAACGAGCTTACGCACAGCTTTTTGGCTGTGGTTTGGGCTCATTCCCCTTTAAGTACCTTGGCATTCCCATCCATTCATCACAAACTTTGTAACCAAGATTGGAAAGTTACCGCAGACCGTCCTGAAAAGTGCCTTAGTGGTTGGCAGTCTAAAAACTTATCCTATGGCGGCCACCTGGTCCTTATTAATTCCGTGCTGTGTAGCCTACCGGTCTTTATGATGTCCTTATTAGAGATCCCAAAAGGGGTTCGAAAGAGACTTGACTTTTACCAGTCTCACTTTTTCTGGCAATTGGATCAGCACAGGAGAAAATACCGATTAGTGAGGTGAGGAATTTTATGTACCCAGAAGGACCAAAGTGGTCTCAGTATTCAAGATTTAGATACTAAAAATAACAGATGACGGGGTTTGGCATCCGCTTTTGGAGTTAATAATATTTGGGGAAAAAAATACTTTCATTGGTGAAAGCCAGACCAATGGACTCCCACTTCTCGAAGGGCCTCGGAAGGGTTAAAGAAGCCTTTCTTCAATTTGGCTCATGATCAGTGAGATTTGAGGAAGATAAATGGCCAGGGGATACTTATTTTTCTACTATGTACCCCCCGGTTATTCAACATCGTGCGTCATAAGGATGCCACAGTTGCCTCTGTTCTTGGGGTGGCAAACACACTTGTGGACTTCCGTCGGGCGCTCATTGGTCAGTATTTTGGCTGATCAGAATGCCCTTGTCCAGTAGCGGAGTTACAATTTAGGAGCTGGGCGGGCCATTCTAAAGAAGTCCCAAGAATTTTGTTTCCATAGGTCAATTTTACTTTCACTCCTCGCTGGTTTTCACTGGGCTTGGGCGGGCCATAGCATTGGTTTGCTACCACGTAGCTCCGCTAGTGCCCTTGTCCTGAAGGTGGAAGAGGTGCAACTATCTCAAGAACAGGACTCATTTAAGTGGGATTTGCATACAACCGGAGTTTCTTCGGTGCACTCCATGTATTCAGCTTCAACAGAAATGCGTGTACGTTTCAGGTCGAAGAACGGTTATGGCGACTCAGTTTACCATTAAAATCAAGGTGTTCCTCTGGTTTCTATGCCAGGGAACTATCCTCGCAAAAGACAAAAAAAAATTCGAGAAAACGCAAAGGACCCTTGCGTTTCATTCCATTGAAAAGAGAGAGTTTAAAGTTACATTCCTCCTAGCAGATGGTTTACAATCATCGAACAGACCCTGGTGTACATGACAGGGAGCACAACTTGATTAAACAGAATGGCAGGGGACACGCGATGCAGTTTTTGCTTTCAGCAGGAAACCAACCAACATCTATGTTTTGATTGTGGGTTAGCACGCATAGCATGATGTGCTGTCAATTTAGCATTCAATATTAAACCAACCCTCAGTATTTCACATGTTTTTGGCTTGGGGCTGCAGTGTTTTTTTGTTCCATTTGCCTATGTAGAAATGATGTTGTGTTTGACAAAAAAAGGTCAATCTAGTATGCAAGTGTTTCTCTCATGTACCAGTCGGCTGCAGTCCTGGGGGTAGTTACAGAAGGTGCGGCACAAATACCTGATGGAACTTGGCGCAAAGAAGCTTGAGTGATTTACCAGGGAGTTTATGTCCCGGTTTGGATGACCTGTCAGTGATAGGCTTCTTAGTCTCTACTGAGGATATGGTTAAGTGTGACATGTCACACTTTTTTGTTAGGCCTGTGATGGTGTTATCTGTGGTCTATCTCACATTTTGATTAGGCTGCCTGTTGGTGAGTTGTAATAAGTGGTGCAGTAACAGAGGCTTTATGCATCTATGATGCAGAGGCCGGGAGTAATAAAGCTTTCATTTTCCAAAAAAAAAATGTTGAAACTAGGCCTGTTAGTACATTAGCTATATTTGGCAATGGCAAAGAGATTGCGGAAATGACTGTTTCAGCATGCAATTTCCCAAGAAACAGCCAGCAGGAGATATGCATCTTAATAGTGTGTGCACCTTAATTTTTCACAATGCATGGTGCAACCTGGCATATCACCTAAATGTGAAACAGCTAGCTCTACGACCTACCTCCCACAAAGATCATGCAGATCTCCCCTGAAGTGAAGTATGCAGTTTGGTTTCTAAATGCTTACCAAACCGAATTCATCACCAAAGGAAATAAAAATAAATAGCACAGCAAAACACTGACCTGCTCACATTTTCCTAGATTCTCTTTGCTGCCTGTATAACCCTGAAAAGGTGAGAGAAAAGCTCAGTCACTATAGAGAACCGATGGAAAGAAATTCCGACAACATGAATAATGATTGCCTAATGACATTTCCAACAGAAATACAGTTAGTTGAGATGTACTTTGAGCAGTTCCATTTCTTCCTTAGTTGGGCAGAACTTTATCAGATAATCTACTTGATCACCATCAACGATGGAATCATCAAGGGTAAGCACTGAAGCCTGGAAAAAAAAATATGATCAGCATAACCATTACATACTTAAATTGTCAAACACCATTGAAGACAGTAAGACTTTATCTCTAGTATAATTTATGGCTATACGTTTTAAGATGTGACAATACACCCCTAACCAGATTTGTCAAACGACTTGTAAGTTATTCTGTTCTTTCAGCGAGACCATCAACAATGCCAACATTCTTCTACTTGTCAAGAACTCCTGATAACTCTCACAAAGTTTCTATGTTGAGATAACATCTTCAATTAAAACATGAAGTTAGTTACCATCAGATCAGGCAATGGCATCTTAATGTTTCGCAGCATAATTTCACAATTCTTTGAACGCTGGAGGTCAATCTGCAGAAGAAAGGTGCAACATTATTTATTCATCATTCGAATTTTCATCTCATTGTTTAGTAGTGAAGAGTTGCTTGGGGATATAAGTACCAAGTGAACTTTTTCTTGTTTTGATGTAACAGAAGGACGTTGGCGTGTCCGTTTTGCATCCGTACTTGGCATGGATACTGAGAAAAGACTTTCAAGCTCAGACAGATCAATCTCCGGAGTCCTGTTAAACATATGTGGACTAACATGTCAAAGTGCCCAGCCCATTGCTATTTTAACTAACAAAGAATGTCACAACAAAATATTTTGATACCTAGATGCTTCATCAGACTTCTGTGTATCTGCCCATAAGCTTCCATGTGTTGCTCTTGACACTTTTACCCAGTGTAATGGCTTCAGAGGTGTCCTCTTGGACGACTGGTTGGCACGCAAACCTCTAGGGCTTTTTGACCGGACTGCGCTGCGGCCCTTTGCACCAAATGATAATGTAGGAGGCGGGGGAGGGGCAGCACTGACAACGGTTCCTTTGCTTGGCAAAGAGTTTGAGGAATTCTTAGGAGGTGGGCCTGGTGGAGGTGGCGGTGGTCGGGTTACTGATGGTTTTTGTGAAGCATTGCTGGCCCCAGCTAGCTTCGGAGGAGGCAATGGGGGTACAGGTGGTGATGATCCACGAGATGACATGGTATGCAATGGCGGGGGAGGTGGGGGAGGATGAGGGGCAGCCACAAGTAACGGGGGTGCAGGTGGCGCCGATACATGAGATGCCATGGTATGCAATCGTGGGGGAGGTGGGGGAGGATGAGGGGCAGCCATGAAATGTCTACCACTTGTGGATGGAGATGAAGAAACCAACGAGCTACTTCGGGGTGGAGGAGGAGGTGGCGGTGGAATGGTTGGTGCTTGCAGCCTTGGAACTGTTTGTGAAAAGTTGGGGCTCGAAGGTGATGGAACCGCATATTTTGATGCTGAACTGACCTTTTTGTCAGCAAACTGCGGATGAGATGATGAACCTAAATGGTTATTAGGTAGTGGAGGAGGTGGGGGTGGTGGCGGCGGTGCACGTGGAGGAGAAAATGATGATTTTACCAATGAGGGGGGTGGTGGCGGTGGTGGTGGTGGTGAAGATCGAACTTCCTTTGGCGGGGAAGAAATTTCATACACAGTAAACGACTGTGTAGAATTTGCAAAAGGTGCTCGTGACAGTGCTGGTGGAGGTGGCGGGGGAGGAGGAGGCTGAGGTGGTGTAACCTTTTCTTTCCTGCTTACCAATGAGGGGGGTGGTGGCGGGGGCGGGGGGTGGATGTGAGGATCGAACTGGTGGGGAAGAAATTTCATACGTAGTAAACGACTGTGTAGCATTTTCAAAAGGTGCTCGTGGCAGTGCTGGTGGGGGTGGCGGGGGTGGAGGCTGAGGTGGTGCAACCTTTTCTTTCCTGCTTGTCTCCTGTTCATACACAGTGGCTGCTTTTATAGGAGGAGGGGGAGGTGGTGGTGGTGGTGGGAGCGGCGATGCTGGGTTAGGATCTGATCTTGTGACTGGAATTACTAAGGGCCCGGAGTCTGAAGTCAGAGGAATTGCAGGCAACGTCACCGGTGAAGATTCTTTAGGGGTACTAGATTCCTTTACTATACAAACTGAAGAAGCTGAATCTGAAGCTGTAGAACTATCAGGCAGTGACTTGAGAATCTCGTAAGAAGATTCTTGTGATTTAACCAGTTGTTCAGTTGCAAAAGCTTGTGGAAAGGCTGATGGCTCTGGAGGAGGTGAAGGGGAGGGCATGGTTGATTTAAGGGAAACACTGATCAGACTTGTACTAGTATTTATGGGTAAGGTAGGGGAAACAGTGGCTAATGAAACAGTGGCTGGTCGGGGAGGAAGTGGAGGAGGTATACATGATGGTATCCAAGATGTTGATGATCCTGATTTAGTTACCATAAGAGGTGAAGGTTCATGCTGTATTGGAGTTTGTGAACCAGGCTTCCCTGCAGATGTTGTCGCTGATGCCTCTGATGAAATTTGCACAGCAGAATCAGATGGCAGTGGCTGTGGTTGAACTGGTGAAAATACTGGTTGGGGTGTAACTGTAATTGAAGATGGTGCTACTGATGAAGCACTAGCCTTTGGCTTTGTAACCTCTGATGGTGAAAACAACACGGAAGGAGGCTCTGTTCGTGAAGGATCCAAATCTATTCTATGTGGTTTGGATGGAACTTCTGTTGGACTTGAATGTGGTGGGCCTTGCTTAAGTTCAGTGCTGCCAAGCATACCGAAGTAATTTTGAAGCTTCAGCACACGAGCAGAAGAGTTGATTTCACCAGAGAAATTATCAAAGCCAAGTTCTTCTTGAGTATCAAAAAAGGTTTCAGGCTCATCAGGAGGAGATGCATTGATATTTCCTTGGGAAGTAACCTGGAACCTTTTCTGGGGTGTGTCCAGTGCAGTATCCATATCCCCATCCAACCAGTCCAAATGGTTGAAGATATCTAGCACTTTAGCAAACTCTTCAACACCAAGTCCTTGTTTATCTTGATGACTCAAAGGCTCTGTCGTAACAAGCGAAGTAGTTGCATCCATGTCAGAAAAGATAACCTAGCATCAACACAAGTTGCGAGTAAAAAATCATGTATAAAAAGTAGGCTAGTTCTCAAGCTAATTTAAACACTTGCCTCAGCTCGAAAATCGTTAGGGAATTGATCTTTTGCATTCCATAGCATGTCTATTTCATCGCAGCTGAGCATCAAGATGTTTGACCTGATGAAAGCGGTGTTGAACATGATCCGGAATACCATCTCCTCGCGATCTAGATCATCATACAAGTTGCTACACTCTATGACAACGTCACCTTGGACATGACATTGAAGGTTTATGTTCACCCGTTCATCTGCCTAAGTACATAAATGGTCAGTTTAAGAGTATTAAAAACTATATACTTTAGAAAATCATCAACATGATAGCCTATTAATGTGACAATGCAGTAACAAGGTTTTACACAACTTTCACAGCTTAGCGGCAAGGTCCTAAAAAGCTATTGAAAGCTATCAACAATAGAATTTTAATATACAATGTAAACAATAAAATGCATTAATAGATGTCGAATTGAATAACCATAACAAAAAATGTATCACATCAAGTACTTTTTGACTAAGAAATATGGATGTTGGAGTATTGAAAAAGGCACAGTTGAAGTCTCTTGATAGTTTTCTTTTAGTTCAACCTTATAAGTAATGTTTTTGCCAAGTCGCATT
This sequence comes from Thinopyrum elongatum, assembly GCA_011799875.1. Lineage (NCBI taxonomy): Eukaryota > Viridiplantae > Streptophyta > Magnoliopsida > Poales > Poaceae > Thinopyrum > Thinopyrum elongatum. The sequence continues at coordinate 511,570,917 of CM022302.1, forward strand.
TAAAAATTACGATACTAAATTACGATATAATATATCTATATGGAGTAGCGGAGGTAATTGAAGCTATCCCGGTAATCGCTAGCAAATGCAGTTATAGCTATTTAAATCCTTAATCCAGTACTAAGCCATTAACAATTAAGGACATGCAGATTCACTTCAAATAGATTATCAGAAAATGAACAATTACCTGTGAATTAAAACGGACAAGATTACTAGTTTTGGGGGTTGAAAAAAGAACTTTGGGAGTCTGATCATGGGGCATGAGTGGATCTGGACCATATATCCTGAATATCGGACAGAAACCACCTTGACTTTGAAAATCAGGAAGCATCCTCAAAGTCAGACAATCCAGTGTGAGGGCTCTATCAGCGGGAGGCCACTCAGGCATGACATTCCTCATCGAAATATACCGCAAGTATCTAATTTGAGACGGCATGGGATTTAGAGGTGAGAACATCTCCAAGAACTCCGAAGATGATTGTTTGTAGAGCATATCCAGTGTTTTCTGCTCATCTGAATACTGCCCCAGGTACAACAAGAGAGCAGCTAGCATGAAAGCCAGAATAGGCCAGCACCCTTGTTCGCAGTGCATTATGAGTAAGTTATGCTGACCCAGAGAGAGCCAGCTTTCGCTGGACTTCAAGATGCAGTGGACCATTTCGATGGTGAGAAGTGGACACCCCTCGTAGTGGCCCGGGTAGTCCAAAACAGTCATGCCATACTCGGATAAGATGTGGTATAAGCGGCTTTCCTCCGTCCGAGTCCCGAAGTTCGCGACCATGAATGAGTGATCATGGAAATCCTCTAGAAGATGTGCTGCGATGCCTCTGGTGTGTGCCTCGAACTGGTCCTCTTCCGGTGCATTCAAGGAGAAGCAATGATCAAAAACTGAAACAAATACAAGTGACATGTGTCAGGCATGCTAATACTCAAACTCTGTTCTGAATGGAAATGGCTATTTAGCCACTGAAAATAAAGCTAGGCATGTTCTGAAAGGCGACAGAAATCTGACTGGATTTCCTCATTTGAAACGTGGTAACTAATAATAAGCTAAACTGGAGGAAATTCTCCGGTTAATTTCCTTCTCTAAACCAGCTAGTGCTTGCTCACCGCAGCTCCATTCAGCATTTGAACTACGCTCAGTTGCTTATGCTACTTGGGACCAGCAACACAACCAAACTGAAGCCTATTTCTACTACTGAAACGGCCAGGGGATAAAAATGCAGTCGTAAGCTGCATGCAACCAGGCGAACGGCAACGCAGAGGGAACAGCTCCATCTCCATTACATACCGTATATGTTGTCCGTGATGAGGAGCACCCCGTCGGGCGGCTTCTTGAAGAAGAACTTCCGGAACAGCGCCATGGCCCCGCCCTACCCAGCGAGCCCCTCCAATCCCCGCACCGATCTTATCCGGAAGCGCGAGCTCCAGCAGCCCCCGGGCCCGGGCTGCCTCCAGCAGCGGATTCGGGCCGCCGAATCGCAGAGCCAACGAAAGGGGACGCCGCGCCGGGAGCCCCGCCTCTACTAGGTGCTCGGGCTCGAGATTCAGGCCGCTGGCCGCAGCGATACGGCGGGAGAACCGCAGACGAGGGGGGCGACCGCGGAATCTTCGTGCGGAGAGCTCCGGATTGCTCGACGAGCACGGGGAAGGGGGGTTTGTCCCGGTGAATTTGGGCGGCGGTGATTCGGGGAGGAAATGGCGAGAGGAGAAGGTCGGCGAGGAGGAGGAGGAGAGGGAGGCAGGAAGACGACCCGAAGCGATGTGGCGTTTGACTAAAGAAATTTAATTGTTTTCCGGCGCAGCTGTTAATCTCTCCTCTGTTTATGTGTTTCTTTTATTCCACCCCCTTGCTTTTGAGAGTTTTCCACTTTTTGCATTTCTCTCTTGAAATCTGTTTATTTTAATAAAACTGATTATTTTTTAATAAAAAAAATTGTGTATTAGGTCAACTTCATGCGTAATCATTTGCAATTAAGCCCAGTGCATGCAATCAGTTAGTCAGAATGGTCCAGAAATAATCCCTCTGTTTTTATTTACTCCGCGTATTAACTTTGATCAAAGTCAAACTTTGTAAACTTTGATAAGGTTTGTAGACAAAAATATTAACATATACAATAACAAATCAACACCATTAGATTCATTATCAAATGTACTTCCACATCATATAGATTTATTATGGTAAATATTTATATTCTTTCCTATAAATTTGATCAAACTTTAAGAAGTTTGACTTCAGTCAACTCTAATATGCAGAGTAAATAAAAACGAAGGGAGTACTAGGCAACAAGTAAAATCAGAACCGGTAAAAGGGTATTTGCAGGACAAGGTAAACCGCTGACTGTTTTCCTGTTGATGTTGCGTTAAGAACACAATGTCGGAGGAGGAGCCGTCAGTTGCTTTCACGCACGATAGCTAACTTGCTAGGTTTTTTTTTCTGTTTCTGGCTTTTCTTTTGGGTGCTCTAATTTGTACGCTAAATCAAAGCGGTGACAAAGGAATTTAAAAACAGGAGGTAGAAACAAAGGCAATGATGAGGAGCGAGTGGTGAGCGATTCGGCGGTGGATCCGGGTGGGGCCGGCGCGCGGTTGGTAGTTGGCGGGAGAGCTGCGTGCGTGTACGCTTGCGAGCGCTGCAGCGGTCCGGGGCCGTCAGGAGGGTGGCGCGAGACCTCAACGATGACGTTAAAACGAAGCAGTCAGAGTAATAAGTAGATTAAGTATAAGCTAGGAAAGGAAACGCTTACAGACTCCTTTTTGGAAGCATGTGGGCGGTAGCTTGGCATTGTAGCAGTAGTTGGTTGATTAGGATGGTGGTTAACCGGTTATCCAAAGCTGGCTCATACGCTCTGTCTTGTTTAAAAAGGTGCCCGACTCCACAAGCTTGTGCTGCGCCCAAAGGGGTCGGGAGCACGTAAGTGTCTGCACCTCTCTTTTTTTCCCCGGAAAGGCCAAATGCTACATATTAAGTACTGCATCACGGATCATTAAAAAAGAGCCTTGCAGAAATTGCGAAATACACCCAAGTTTGTGGGGGTGTCGAAGACTTCTTACCCCTACATCCATCGGCATCACGTCGTGAGAAAAACTCATTGCTGCCTCTGGACATTCTTTCAACGGAGCAAATTTGTTGGAGTCAAGGACGTTGTAGAAGCAACGGTCGGGAAATCATCGATGTAAACAAGAAGATGTCGACGCCCACGATCTGAGATCACCACCCCGAAGAGGAAAACATGGAGGGGAGGGGGCTATAGAACACCAAGGTCGTGCCTAGGGGTGTGCGGTCGCACAGGGCCCCGAATTTACAGGGCCTCAATTTGAGAGTGCTTCAATTCTGGGCCTACTTCAGGCCAACAGACTCCAGCCTCCTCTAGCCAGCGCGTGGTCCATTGTCATCCTGTTCGACTTCCAGCACTTCGATCGATTGCTGCTAGCCGCCGCTCCAGCCACTAAGGCAATGGCTGCACGGTGGGCATCATAGGATGTAGCCTTTGCTTGAGATTTTTCCCACCACCGACGCTATGAACGGTTGCGGCATAGCCAGTAAGGCTGCTAGAGAATCCCACGTCTTAAGTCTCAAGGCATGTTGGCAGATTAATTCTATAATTTATATAGTCTCAACTCAAAAGTTCAATTTATATAACGCCATCGAAGCCCTAGCCGCCGCATTCCTCTACCCATGTCACGCCTTCGGAGCTAGCACCCCCATGCATGATGTTCCAGTCCTTGTATGCGTCGATGCCTTAGAGGTGTTGCACATGCGGCGTTTGGTCGAATCGTTCATGGGATCTGCAAGGAGTTGTATGTGGGGTCGAGAGGAGTAGTACGACTACATCAGCATCGGTGCATGACATCGACAGTCTTTCGTGTCGAGAGGCAATTTATGGCTTCGTGATACGTCTCCAACGTATCTATAAGTTTTTATTCTTCCATGTTGTTATATTATCAATCTTGAATGTTTTATATTCATTTTATAGTAACTTTATATCATTTTTTTGGACTAATCTATTGACATAGTGTCCAGTGTCAGTTGCTGTTTTTTTGCTTTTTCTTACTTCGCAGAATATCCATATCAAACGAAGTCCAAATGCAGCAAAACTTTTTAGAGAATTTTTTCTGCCCAGAAAACACCCAGGAGGCCCAATAGGTGCACCAGAGGGGCCCTGTGGGGCCCACTAGGCACCAGGGCGCGCCAGAGGCCCCTGGTGGGTAGTGGGGCCCATAGGCACCCCCTCCACCGCCTCTCAGCTCTATAAATACTCTAATATTTCAGAAACCCTAGGGGAGCAGAGAGAAAATAGTTTCCGCCGCTGCAAGTTCACAAAAATAGATGGGGGCTATTCCTACATGAATAGATCTCGTCTACATCATGTCATTGTTCTTATTGCATTACTCCGTTTCTCCATGAACTTAATACACTAGATGCATGCTGGATAGCGGTCGATGTGTAGAGTAATAGAGTAGATGCAGGCAGGAGTCGGTTTACTAATCTTGTACGTGATGCCTATATATTGATCATTGTCTTGGATATTGTCATAATTATTCGATTTTCTATCAATTGCACAATAGTAATTTGTTTACCCACCGTGTGCTATTTTCTTGAGAGAAGCCACTAGTGAAATCTACGGCCCCCGCGTCTATTCTTTATCATATTTGCTTTGAGATCTATTTTTATTCGCTTTTATTTTCAGATCTATTATTCCAAAAACCCAAAAATACCTTGCTGCACTTTTTTGTTATTTATTTTATTTCGCGTTTTATCGAGATCTATTTATTCAATCTACACAATTTTTATCCCGTCAACTTGACAATTTTTGGCACCGTTACCCGAAGAGGGATTGACAATCCCTCATAAGCGTCGGGTTGCAAGTATTTGTTCTTTGTGTGCAGGTACCATTGACATAGTGTTGCTTGGTTCTCCTACTGGATTGATACCTTGATTTCATAACTGAGGGAAATACCTACCGTAGCTATACTGCATCATCCCTTCCTCTTTGGGGAAATACCGACGTAGTTCAAGCGACATCAAAAGGAATTTCTGGCGCCGTTGCCGGGGAGACATCATCAACATCTATCAGGTTCCTAATCACAAATCTCATATCCTTGCAATTTACATTATTTGCCATTTGCCTCTCGTTTTCATCTCCCCCATTTCACAAAAAATTGCTGTTTTATTCGCCCTCTTTTTCTTTCGCCGTTTTCTTGTCAGATCTCTTATTTGCTTGAACTTGTCACCATGAGTGACTTTGGATGATCGAGCACCCTGGATGCTAAAACTTTTGTTTTGGGGCAAGGGAACGTTATGGGAAAAGAACATATCCAAGAACTTTTTCAATAGTGTTGGAAATTTGACTCTTGATGATACTCCTATACTTAAAAGAACTAAATCTTATGCGGAAGCTATTTCAGCACTAGTTCTGAAACATGAAAATAGATTTATCTGTACCCACCCTACCTTGCAGAGATTGTTTTATGAGCTACCCGTTATAAAGGATCCTAAAGCAAAAAAAGTTAGCTGCCCTTATTCTTATGAATGAAGTTGACTACATAGTACGGGAAGTTAGGGAAATTTTGTTTTTTATGGTATGAGCCGTGAAAAACCAGTGATAAATGAGATCCTTTATAATAGTGATTATATGTTGAGACATTTGCTTGGAAATAACCAAATTTTTGATGAGAATCTTAAAAAGGAAATCCCCATTTTAGATATAATCCAACAAGTTTCCAGTGATGTTAATCAACAATATTCTTGGATTGTTGCCGGAAATCAAAGGGGTTACGTAGATGGGCAACTTGATAATGCTAAAATTTCTATGGATAATGTGTTTCAAGTTATTTTTTGCAAAACCTCCTGACAAGAACACATCTACGAAAAATAAGAAGAAAGATGACAATACTTGAATCTATGCATTATGCCTAGCTAGGGGCATAAAACGATAGCGCTTGTTGGGAGGCAACCCAATTAATAAAATTTATTTTTGCCTTTTTCTTTCTGTTCTTGAGTGTTCACACAATTATGCCTCTGTTATGATTGTGTTTTTTATGTTTTAATTAGTATTTGTGTGAAGTAAAGCCTTTGGGATAGCTTTGGTGATAGTTGATTTGATCCTGTTGAAAAACAGAAACTTTTGCGTCCAGTAAAATAATTCGCATCTTCACAGACTGTTCTGTTTCTGATAGATTCTGTTTTCTTTGCATTGTGTTCTTATTTTGATGAATCTATGGATTGTATCGGGGGGTATAAGCCATGGCAAAGTTATAATATAGTAGATATAATGCAATAACAAAATTTGAATGAGTTTTCAATAGTACTTAAAGTAAAGATTGGTTTTCTTATACTAATGGATCTCACGAAGGTTTTGTTAAGGTTTGTGTGATTGAAGTTTTCAAGTTTTGGGTGAGATCGCGATGGATGAAGGAATAAGGAGTGAAAAGAGCCTAAGCTTGGGGATGCCCCATGGCACCCCAAGTTAATATTCAAGGAGAACCAAGCAACTAAGCTTGGGGATGCCCTGGAAGGCATCCCCTCTTTCTTCTAACGACCATTGGTATTTTACTTGGAGCTATATTTTTATTCGTCACATATCATGAGTTTTGCTTGGAGCGTCTTGTATTATATGAGCCTTTGCTTGTTTTGATTTTTAGTTTGTCACAAGTATCCTTGCTGGACACACCTATTTGAGAGAGCCAAAATTATGCTATGATTTGTTAGAATTGCTCTTTATGCTTCACTTAAATTTTTTGAGCTATGGAATTGCTCTAGTGCTTCACTTATATCTTTTTGAGCACGGTGTGCTTTAATATTTTTGAAGAAATGCTCTCATGCTTCACTTAGATTTATTTGAGAGTTAGTAATTTTTTTAAGAAATTCTCTCGTGCTTCACTTATATTATTTTGAGAGACAAAAAATTTTATGCTCATGTTCTGCACTTAAATTTGTTTGAGCTAGTCAAAAGCAATTGCAATTTATGAAACTAGTCCCAAAGTGATAGATATTCAAGAGGGATATAATAAAAACTTTCATGAAGATCATTGGACAAAATAAACTTGATTCTTTGTAATAGTTCTAAGATATGATGATAGTGATATGTGAGTCATGTTGGTGAGTAATTATGCTTTAGTAAGAATATTGGTGTTAAGGTTTGTAATTCCCTATGCAAGCACGAAAGTCAATAGTTATGCAATGAAATTATATCCTACTTGTGGTGCATTATTCGGTGTTAGTTATGCTTAATGCTCGCTTATGTGATTTTTCGTTTCTTGGTTGGTTGCTTCTCAATCTATTTGCTAGCCTCCATTTATACTAAGTAGAAATACTACTTGTGCATCCAAAATCTTTAAACCCAGTTTTGCCACATGAGTCCACCATACCTGCCTATATGCGGTATTTCCATGCCGTTCTAAGCAAATTTGTATGTGCCATCTCTAATTTTCTAAATGAATTTCTTTTTTGTGTGCTCGTACCGCTCATGAAGCGGCAGGGGGTGGCCAATATTTTCCATGCTAGATGTGTTATTCTCAAGATGAGTGTTTATTCACTTGTCATTGCACGAGAGTATGGCGGTAATAGGGATGCCCAGTCCCAAAATGAAAAAGAAATTTACTTTATATTGTCAAATAATAAATTCCTTGGAAAGTGTTGGTATGGAAGGCACCCGTGGATACGGCTAGCCATGGATTGTGAAAGAATGGTGGAAAAAGGAATAAGCTTTGTTTTATGTTTGGGAACCGCTAATGATGTATCTAGCATGGAAAGTATTGGGAACTACTCGGTCGTTTTCGTTGACGGGAAAAGTATGCCTCCCAAAAATTTTTCTCTCAAATATTTTTCTTTGAGCTCTGGCACCTCTACAAATCTCTGCTTCCCTCTACGAAGGGCGTATCTATTTACTTTTATGCAATTTTTATTTTTATTTGAGTCTCCATCTTCTCTTATAAAGAACCAACTAAGGGGCACTATGATCATACTTGAGCATTAGATGTAGCTAATATGCGAGTGTGTTTCATGAATGGATCAATGATTGAGCATGATGGGCTAGGGATAACTTTCTTTAGTGTTGATATTTTGAAAGACATGGTTGCTTGTTGATATGCTTGAGTATTGAAATCTTCATGTCAAAACTAGACTATTACTTCGAACCATAAAAGTCCAAATGTCCATGCTACAAAAGAAAAGAATATGTGATGAACATGTCAGGCAGCATTCCACATCAAAAATTCTGTTTTTATCATTTACCAACATATCTATAATTTTTTATTGTTCCATGCTGTTATATTATCATTCTTGGATGTTTTACAATCATTTTATAGCAATTTTATATCATTTTTTGGAAATAATCTATTAACATAGTGCCCAGTGCCAGTTGCTGTTTTTTGCTTGTTTTTGACTTCGCAGAATCTCAGTAACAAACGGAGTCCAAATGAAGTGAAACTTTTTGGAGAATTTGTTTGGACCAGAAGACACAACATGGGCCAAAGAAGTACCAGAGGGGAGGCCCGAGGTGGGCACAACCCACCTGGGCGCGCCCAGGGGGTTTATGCCCCCCTCGATGGCCTCCCGCACCGCCTCTTCACCCTATAAATCCCCAAATATTCCAGAAAACCTAGGGGAGTCGACGAAACACAATTCCAACCGTCGCAAGTTCCAGAACCACCAGATCCAATTTAGACACCATCACAGTGGGGTTCATCATCCTCATTGGTGCCTCTCCGATGATGCGTGAGTAGTTCATCATAGACCTACGGGTCCGTAGGCAGTAGCTAGATGGCTTCTTCTCTCTTTTTTATTCTCAATACAATGGTCTCTTGGAGATCTATTTGATGTAACTCTTTTTTGCGATGTGTTTGTTGGGATCCGATGCACTTTGAGTTTATGATCAGATCTATATCCATGAATATTATTTGAGTCTTCTTTTGATCTCTTATATGCATGATTATGTAGGGGAACGTTACATGGAAAACAAAAAAAAAATCTACGCACACGCAATATCTATCCATGGAGATGCATAGCTACGAGAGGGGGAGAGCATCTTCATACCCTTGAAGATCGCTAAGCGAAAGCGTTTATCAACGCGGTTGATGTAGTCGTACACCTTCATGATCCGTCCCAATCAAGTACCGAACGTACGGCACCTTCGCGTTCAGCACACGTTCAGCTCGATGACATCCTCGCCTTCTCGATCCAGCAAGAGAGGCGAAGTAGTAGATGAGTTCCAGCAGCACAACGGCGTGGTGACGGTGGTGGTGAAGAACAATCTCCGCAAGGCTTCGCCAAGCACAACGAAAACTATGACGAAGGGTAAACTAGAGGGGACGGGGTTGCCAGCACACGGCTGTAACACCCCCAGAACTTATTCATGTCATTAAAAAAATCAACATGCCTTGTCATCATGATTATCTTAATGAAAATGCAATTAAAGAAATGATCTAGCTCAAATTCAAATTCAAAATATAAGTCAAATTAATTTTTCCTCATACTGCAAAACTAAATTGTTCAAAATTTAGCAAATAATCACAAGAAATTTTCAAGTTGAAACCCACTTCATTTGACTCACAATTAAATTTCTAGGAAATTGATAGAGGGTCCAACAGCAAATAAAAATGAACTTTTAAATAAACAAATATTTGTGCACCTCCAAATGTTATGAAACTTGTGGGCAACCCTAAAATATTGCATAGTAATTATGCCACAAGTTTCAACTACAACAAAATTTATTTGCTATTTTAATAATTGAGAAACAGTAGCTAACTAAAATTGACTGAAAAGAAATGGATAAAAGTTCCTGTGCACTTGGCACATTTAGCAACAGAAGCAGATCCGGCCCAGTCCAAAACTACAGTCACCATCTACGTCCTTGTGTCGACGCCGCACGCACTGGAGGTCAACTCCGCTGTCGGATTCTCGACATCGAGCCGCTACAGGGCACCTGGAGGAGTATATGGACGCCCCCACCTCATTCGCGAACCCTAGCCCCTCCTTTCTTCTTCCTCGCCCCCCTCTCTCTCGCAAATTTGGCGGCGCCCGAAGCGGCCGTCGCCGCGTCATCGCCGCTGCTGTGGCCGCGGTTGTTCCCGAGCCACAAGTAGGTGCCCAGGAGGACCACCGTCATCTGCCTCATCCTCTCCATCACTGGGTCAAGACCGGGGAGCCCCTACGACATCGCCTGCTTCCTTCGTCTCCGCCACGGCCACCACATCTTGCCGCCATTGCCGTCGCATCTAGACCACCCCGCGCTACCCCAGCATACCGGCGACCCCCGCTGTGAGCTGCGCTTCCTTCTCCTCTGTTTTCCCCCTCTCTTCGTACCCGTAGCCGTAGCCCCGCGCACGTCGTGGGCACCACTGAAGCTCGCGCCCGTGCCCCCCACACTGCTGGTCGCGCCCGCACCTGCTCTCGCGCCCCCGCGTCGTGCGTGCACCCTGGCCGCGCCGGTCGTGCCCACCTCCGCCTACTGCTGCTGCTAGCTTCGACGCCGCTTGGCCTCGCTGCGTACTGCCGCTGCTGGTCATGGCCATGCCCATGGCCATGGCCGTGTGTGGTGCACACTGTGTGTGTGTGTGCATGCTCTGTGTGTGTGTGCGCGTGCTCTGTGTGTGTGTGGTGCGTGCAGTGTCTGTGTGTGGCTCCGGCCTTGCCCCGCCGCTCCCCACACTACCCCCGTCCGCGCCTGCTGCCGCCCGTGCCCGCCTGCTAGCCGCTACTCCTCTGTCTGCTGCGCTGCTACAGTAACATTCAATTACTGTAGCAGTAGCTAGTTTTGCTGCTGCAACGTTGTTTAACCCTCTGGGCAATCCCTAAACAGCGTCTAAACAGCTGATAACATGAGTAAAAATTATATGAACAGAAAGTAGACGTAACAAGCTTCATTTTGTTCCATTGGGCCAGTTTCAGATAATGCGTGAATTAATTCCTACGAAAATAACAAAATGCTAAGTTCTGTTAAGTGAAAAACTGAAAAATAGCTTTATTTTGATGGCTACTTTAGAGCTGTTGATGATCAAGCTAATGAACTCTAATATGGATAAAAGTGATACTAACATGTAAATCGCACAAAAATGCTCATAATTGATATAAGGCACAAAATCATAGGATGTACAGAACAACAGCTATAGCCTCCGGAAAACAGCTAAGTGATGTTTAAAACTGAGCTCTTCTCAGACTTGCCAGAATTTCAGAGTTACCGGATATTGCTTAAATCTTTAGAAAATCATAGAAAATAAACCGTAACTCGAATGGAAAAACTTTGTATACGAAAAACGATCAGAAAAACAAGACGAATCCGAATATGCCCTCCTCTTACCTGTCACATGCCTCTAACATGATGAATATGGAACTTTCCCCTCCATTTCATCTGTCCGATAATCACCCGGAGCTGGGAGAACACTCCTGAATAGTTCCCACTCCCACTAATTTGCGTAGTACTGCATTAGGGCACACCTCGAATAACATGATGCCATGCTATGCTTCTATGATTGCATTTGTCTGCCTTTATTTATTGTTTCTTCCCCCTCTTCCTATTCGCTAGACCCCGAGACCGCTGACGATGCCCTGGAGATCGACTACACAGCTGACGACCCTGCCTTTGCCGCCGAGCAACCAGGCAAGCACCCCCCCTTTGAACATGCCTATATCGCCTATTCTTTCTCCCTCCTGCTTGCATTAGAATTTGCTACTGCTTTGAGTTATCCTATTCTGATGCATAGCCTGTTTATTGTAACCTGCTATTGATACCTTACCTGCTTATCCTAAACTGCTTAGTATAGGCTGGGTAGAGACCCACTAGAGACCCCACTTTGTCCCCAGTTGCCCCGCTGGATTATCAGATGACTCGATCAACGTGATCGACAACCAGGCCCCGGCACTACACATCACCCCCTTAGTTGTACGACACTACTGGGTTACTATCGAGTGTAGAGGGTGATACCTCGTTAGCACTTCTGATGTTAACTCTGCAGAGTAGCTATTCTGTCGTGGATTTGTCACCGCAGATGTCCTTAGTGTGAGGACTTAGTCGTGAGGCCAACGCATCTATGCGGTAGCTTAAGAGGGGTTGAGTGGGACGAGAGACGCGAGGTTTTACCCAGGTTCGGCCCCTCACGGTGGAGGTAAAAGCCTACATCCTGCTTCATTGATATTGATCATGGTGATGCTCACGATTACATGGGTGCTCTTTCGCTACCTCTATCTCGAGAGCTATTGACTTGTCTGTCTTAACTTGTCAAAACTTCCCCCTCTTGGGGTTCCCTGCCCCTCCTTATATAAGTTGAAGGGGCAGGTTACATGACTAGTCCTAGTAGGATTAGGATTACTCTACGACAAGTGGAGTCCTAGTCTTGCTTCCTTTGTAAGAGAATATTCCTTCCTCTTAAGCCGGCCCACCGGACACGCACCTTGAGACGGTCTTCTCATAAGCCGCCCTCTGGGCCTTGGGCTTCCGGGTCTTGTCGTTCCTCTGACCCGCCTGCCGGGTCACCAATGAGTCACCTGGCCTGGCCGGGTCATCAGTGAGTGGAGAGATCCGGACGGGTCACTTAGTGAGTCGCCAAGTCTAGGCGGGTCATCAGTGAGCCGCCAAGTCCGGCCGGGTCATACTTCCGGTCGGGTCATATCGCGGGGTATATCCCCGACATTAGCCCCCAGTTTAATTTGGATTTATCCATGTTAAGCTGATCCTGCAAAATAAACACAAGAACAAATTTGACAGGTTGTGCTCTGGGTTAAAAGTTTTTCTGAACCGGCACCTGATCATCCTGGAAAGTCCGGGTCAATAGGCCAACTTCATTGTCAATTTGCTTGTAGAAAAAATATTGTCAAAGAAAATCCATTTGAGTCGGCCTCCAATGCTCTGACTTGACAAAAATATTGGTCTTGAAATATTCATCCAATGTTCAGCCAGCTTGAAGATGTAGAGCTTGGTGAGTTATGATTACCAAAATTGCCGGGTTATAAAAACTGATGATACCGGTCATTATCATTGCTGACACCGGGTCATGTAATTGACTTTCTTGAGTTATCCAGGCCAAAACTGAGAATATAATACCTGGTTTGTTCAAAAAACTGAGAACTTGAAGATATTCCTCCCTGATATGCATATCATCTGTAGCCCCCAAGTCTTAAGAGGAAAACATAGTGATAGCTTAAGACTTGCTTCAATATAAATACTGCAACTTTGGAGAAATCCGGATTGTTCATGTAAGTCGCCAATCATAAACTGAATATTTTTCACCTCACATGTGTAGCCCCCAAGTACCGGGTCATTATGCAATAATGAGCAGGGACTTTGTAGATATGATCATGCAGATTTGAGCAGCAACGTGTAGCCCCCAAGGGCCGGCTCAGTAAGATAATACTGAGCTGGGACTTTATATGTACTTCAAAAAATAACACCATATGATGTAGCTCCCATGTTTTGGGTTACCTTTGACAGGAGCAATGAGTAGCCCCCAAGGGCCGGCTCATCACCATGTGATGGGTCGGGTCTTCAATGAGGCGAGTTAAAAATGACCTTGCATTAGCCCCTAAGTGCCATGGTGCATGCTTGCAGTGACATGGGACTTGCATATTTGATATAATCATGATTTGAATAATGTAGCCCCCAAGTGTCGGGTCGTGTGCCTGCAGCGGCTCGGGACTATTCCTTCCATTGTAAAATAAAACCATATCCATTGTCCGGATGATGGTGCTGAAAGCCTTTGCATATTCAATATTGAACCATGCTATCTGCTGTGAGCCGGTATTCTTGGATAAATAAATAATAGCCATTGCTATGAAACAAATTTTGAAAACCTCAATCATAATACTGGTTATTCATAATCATAATAAAAATCCAGCCATGTTGGCCATTAAAGATTTGAATAATATAACACGGTTGAAAAAATCTCAATCATTCAATACTGGTTATGACAACCGTAACAAAAATCCAGCCATATTTGGCTATTCAAGATTTGAACAATATAATCCTGTATGAAAGCCTCAATCACAAGATCTTGTCTGTTGACAAGTAAATCTAGAGTTAAATACTCAGTGGCTCTTGGCCGATGGCGACTTAATGCGCATTCATTGTTATCCGGGATTTGTGCAACTCGGCGGCTTGTAGCCTTTGTAAAAAAACAAAAACTGATAACCCTTTGGAAACACCAATTTTAATTTTTGATGATGGGCTTAAACTTACTCATTTGTGTAAGCCATAGCTCTGCATGTCCTGCACAAAGTTTAAACAACATATGCCCTGGCGACTTAACGTCAAAAACCAGGGCGGGTAACAACCCAAACACAATATAGTCTTATGCAATTATGGAAAAGACTAAAATTAAGGCCATTCAAGCCAAAATATACTGAAGACTTAAAGTCAAAAGCCAGGGCGGGTTATCAAACCTCGCATATTCTTATAACAATCAAAAACATACCTGGAAAATTGGCTCATACTGCCGGCTTACATCGCCATATCCAGTGAGGATGACAATCCAAAGATTTATAAGCGCATGATTCCAATTTGCGCAATCCAAAGTATACTGGCGACTTAAAGTCCATAACCAGGGCGGGTTACAAAAAACCCGAAGTATTTATTCAAATATGAAAAGTCATACCTGTAGACGCCGACTTACAGTGCCGTATGCAGTAAGGGTAACAGCCCAAAACTGGAAGTGCATAACTCCAAATGCGCAATCAAAATATGCTGGCGACTTATTGTCCAAATCCAGTCCGGGTTATCCAAACCCCAAATAAGCTCAAGTATGAGTCATAAGGATTAAGGCTACATGGCCTGAATCGTGTTAAACCATATATCAGTATGGTACAAGGGTATGAACCCGAACAATGTTCAAAGAAAATAACAAATCAGAAAAAACAAGGCTTCCATAGGCTGCCAAGCCTCAATATCAAGTGCTGTTCATGGGCCGCACAGCCACTGAATTAATCCTTCATTTAAACCTGTAAGCCGGGCCTCACATGACCAACCGCCGTTTTAACCTTGACAAGTTCAGGGTCTTTATAAGATTGACTGTTAAGAGTTCGACGGGTCATTCCAGATAACCTGGGCGGAGTGGCAGACATATAGGCAGGATAACCCGGAGTTTTTGGTGTTTTACACCTAGTATCCAAGCCGATCAAAAGGGTCAATAAAGCTATGTTCAATAAGCCCCCAAGTGACCAATAATGAGCCTTCAAGACAGGATACCTATGTTTGAACTGCTCATTGTAGCAGGTTCTCTTTGGTACCCGTTCAATTTGGGCAATAAGCCCCCAAGCAATTTGCATCAAGGCTATAAGCCGGATCAATAGGGTAGTCATAGCTATGCTCAATGAGCAGGAAGCCCCCAAGTAATTTTTTAAACAAGACGTGCAAGCCGGATCAAGAGGGTAGTCACAGCTATGCTCAGTGAGCAGGAAGCCCCCAAGTGACCTATAATATGATAAGCCAATAAGGTAGAATACCCATGTTTGAACCGCGCATCATGGCAGCAGGTCCTCTTCGGCAACCTTTAACTTTTTGCGAGAGATAAATTCTTCTTGAGCCGGGATTTTAAACCGGAATCCCTCTTTTTAAGCCGGACATTTTCTGACGGCCCTTAAATTTTCATCAATATGGCAGTAGCCTTCGGGACCGGGTTATCTTCCCTTCAATGACCCGGGGTTCTTGAATCTGGCAAAATTTGCTAAGTCATGTCATCGTAGCCCCCGAATCTTAAGACGACTCGAGGAGTTTGGCTTGAGATTCTTCATACTCAGCCGTGATATAAACCGCCATATAATTTTGAGCAGCGGAATGCTGAAATTTGATGTAAACCAGAGGCTTGAGACGAATTGACAATCCTCGCAATACTCAATGTATATTTCCAGCATAAATCATTTAACAAACTCCGTGACATGATGATCACTTTTGTAGTAGACAATTGCCCTGCGTTTAAAGAGATTGCAAGCCAGAGTAATATAAAAATATACTGGATGGATTTCACCTGATACGTTAGGCCAGAAATTATCCACCGCGAAGTTGATGATCACGACGGTGAAGCTGAAATCAATCATGGGCGAGTCGGCCGCGGGAGCAGACAGATGAGTCGGCCGCAGCGTTTGTAAGCCGGTGCAGACGGGCGAGTTAATTGCAGGCGCGGCCCCGGCGAGCCGATACAGACCAAACCGCAGGGGCGGCGGCTTAAACACATCCATTGAACAGCTCATGCGGGCAGGCGCGGTCCCGGTCAGTCGATGTAGACCGGGCCGCAGGGACGGCAGTTTGCGCATGCCCGCGGAGCAGCATGGCATGAACGAACATCAGTGCAAGATGATGTTGGCGCGCGCTCCATATCCACGGTATAACAACCCCTTTGTCATCAATAATTATCCTACGTAAAAAATATCGCAAAACCAAGCAATTGTTTTCGGATGAATTAATATATGTGACAAAAAGACATTGAAAAAATAGCACCTGATTTTTTGTCGGATAAGGCGGATACTGATGCTGTACTTGTAGTAGTTTTATACTACTAATGCGCGAGTCGGGCGGCTGACCCTTTGACTTTGGCAGCCTCCAGCGAGAAGAGATTGCTTGTGCTACTGCAATTCCACAGCGAGAAGCGCCTGCAGGGGGCGCGGCGTAGCATCAGGCAGTCGGCTCAGACGGCTCAGATGGCAACAGAGGCGAGTCGGATGGCTGCGCGTACACACGCGCGCGCAGCAGCAGCAGAGGCGGGCGGCTGTGGAGGTCGGCCGTCGCGCCGGTGAGTCACTGAGGCGGGTCACACCATCCTCCTCCAGATCGTGGCGATTTTGACTAATCCACATTCAAGCCTTCCAAATCACGGTGGCTTAACAAAACCATCTCACTGTTGCTCATGTGATGTCGTACTCAAGTAGTACTTTCCAAATCACGTACATAGTAGTTCTTTGTTAAATAATACTCCAACCTGGCAGATCGCTTCTTTTCCGTGTAGTACTAGGAGTAGCATCTTTCGTTGATTGATGTGATCGGACAGCCTTGGTACGCGTGCAGATTTAGCTCTTCCCGTGATGCCAGGCAAAAGACTTTTCGCCCCCAATTGTTTTTCGTCTGGTTAGCTTGGCTGCTCCTTCTTCCCCTTTTTTTTGCTATAATCTTTCAGGGCAAGCGAACTCAAACCATGGCGATGCTCCTCGTGAGCAAAAAGTGCCACAACTTGCAATTCCATACTGTTCAATCTGATCATCTGCGGACTTCGATCCGGACCGGCTCACACTTGAACTCCAGTCGGCCTCGGAGTAGTAACGTAGCAGACTAATCACCTCGTGCCGAGGATCTCGTCTCGGACTCGGCGGATTGAGACGACGCGACGGCGACGCACATAGATGGAACCCTAATTCTTTCTTTTTAATCCCAAAACCATATATACCGCCTCCACTTCTCGCCATAGAGATAATGTTGATCCTGCCGCACCGGAACTTTATTCATCTGGTTAATCGCGAGCTTCTCGATCCCTAAAGAGATCTCTTTAAGAACTCAACACCACCGTGCGCCAGCCCCACGGTGGACGCCAACTGTCGTGGATTTATCACGGCAGATGTCCTTAGTGTGAGAACTTAGTCGTGAGGCCAACGCATCTATGCGGTAGCTTGAGAGGGGTTGAGTGGGACGAGAGACGCGATGTTTTACTCAGGTTCGGCCCCTCACGGTGGAGGTAAAAGCCTACATCCTGCTTCATTGATATTGATCATGGTGATGCTCACGATTACATGGGTGCTCTTTCGCTACCTCTATCTCGAGAGCTATTGACTTGTCTGTCTTAACTTGTCAAAACTTCCCCCTCTTAGGATGCCCTGCCCCTCCGTATATAAGTTGAAGGGGCGGGTTACATGACTAGTGCTAGTAGGATTAGGATTACTCTACGACAAGTGGAGTCCTAGTCTTCCTTTCTTTGTAAGGAAATATTCCTTCCTCTTAAGCCGGCCCACCGGACACGCACCTTGAGCCGGTCTTCTCATAAGCCGCCCTCTAGGCCTTGCGCTTCCGAGTCTTGTCGTTCCTCTGACCCGCCTGCCGGGTCACCAATGAATCACCTGGCCCGGCCGGGTCATCAGTGAGTGGAGAGATCCGGACGGGTCACTTAGTGAGTCGCCAAGTCTGGGCGGGTCATCAGTGAGCCGCCAAGTCCGGCCGGGTCATACTTCCGGCCGGGTCATATCGCGGGGTATATCCCCGACATATTCGGTCGTGGTCCTCGAGGGTGATTCCTCCTTCACCACTTCCGATAACGACGCTGTCGTGCAACACCTCAAGTGTGAACCCATCGAGGGTGATTCCTCCGAGTTCACCTTGACGGATACATCGAGTAGGAATCCAACGAGGGTGATACCTCGGATTCCCTTGATGTTATGGATACACGGATGCTTGGAATTTACAACTGTTATTTGGAAAGGCGGGTCGACCCTGAGGGGTACCCGCGAGTGATGTGAAGACGGGTTGACCTGGAGGGTACCCGAGAGATAAATACGAGGCGTGGCCGGGCATTCTTAGCCCTTGCCGCAAGTCCTCGAGACGGGGCGACGGGGTCACATCGATCGTGAGTCTCTGCTCGTTACCACACTACCAAAACACTAACGATTTGGATATTTGATCCGAGTGGGCCTCTGGCCCGATAGCACTAACCATCACGCGGGAAAGTAATGGGCACTCTGCATCGTATGCATCAGCCGAAAGCTCTGTCAGACGTCCAGATCAGCATTGCGGCACGGCCTGATCGGCGCCCCAGTGGAGGTGGCCTGGATCGCCCTGCACGCAACGACCCGGAGTGCGCAAGGCGATGACCCAAGAACCCTGAGTGCTTAGGATGTAGACCGGCGGGGACCTCTCTGCTGAGCTCTAGATAGGGCTGCGGTGTGTCGTTTGGCCGAGGCCGGGCATGACCCAGAAAAGTGTGTCCGGCCGGAGTTAAGTGAGCATGGTGGGTAAGTTGGTGCACCCCTGCAGGGAAAAACTAATCTATGCATAGCCAGATCCTCGGTAACGGACTCTCGGAGTTGTATCCCGATCGATACAACTAGAACTGGATACTTGTGATGAGAAGTGGATAGTAGGGCTCTGGGATTGCTTTCTCGCAGGGAGTCGAGGAAGAATCGCTGGGCGAGGTTGATACGGATAGTAGGGCTCTGGGATTGCTTTCTCACAGGGATTCGAGGAAGAATCTCTGGGCGAGGTTGATACGGATAGTATGGCTCTGGGATTGCTTTCTCGCAGGGAGTCGAGAAAGAATCTCTGGGCGAGGTTGATATGGATAGTATGGCTCTGGGATTGCTTTCTCGCAGGGAGTCGAGGAAGAATCTCTGGGTGAGGTTGATACTACTACTACTACTACTACTACTACTACTACTACTACTACTTTATATTATGCTATTCTGTACTCTCCTAAATGCTGCAAGATGCTTGAAGATTCCTGAAGATGCTAGTCTTCGATAGGACTAGGCCTTCTCTCTATTCTGGCATTTCTGCAGCCCAGTCCACATATACAGCCTTTCTTTGATAATGTTGCATATGTAGTGTAGATCCTTGTTTGCTGAGTACTTCGGATGAGTACTCACGGTTGCTCTGCTTCCTCTTTTTCCCCATATCCGTTTGATGCGACCAGATGACGGAGTCCCGGAGCCAGCTGTCCCTGTCGACGATCACTACTACTACCCCGCGGATGGTTTCTACTACGAGCTTGCCGACGACCAGGAGTAGGATCGGAGGGTCCTAGGCAGGAGGCCTGCGCCTTTCGATCGTAGCTTTTGTTTTGCCCCGCCTTTCTACAGGCTTATCTGTTTCTGTTTCATATATGTACTCAGATATCTGATGCTTCCGCTGACGCTTATATGCGAGCTTATGTATTCGAGCCCTCGAGGCCCCTGGCTTGTAATATAAAGCTTGTATAATTTTATTTATGTTTTAGAGTTGTGTTGTGATTCCTTCAAGTGAGTCCTTAGGCTTGATCGTGTGCATTTGCGTGTATGATTAGTGCATGATTAAGCCGGGGGCATCACAGGTTGGTATCAGAGCCGACTGCCTGTAGGAACCCCCCTTTCCAACTCCTTGGCCGAAGTTGAGTCTAGTCTATGAAAAACCGTTTTACTAACATGGTTGTGTGGCTTACGGGCCCACGTCGCCAATTGGGTGGTATTAGGATCTTTTATTCCTCGTCTATACTCTGGGACTCTGATCTCTCTTCTATTTGGGTTAAATGATTTTACTAACTCTAACTCTAGGTTCTCGTAAATACTTTCTCCCGGAGAGCCCCTCAGTCCAGATGATCGCCTGCTTCATCAGAAGATTTTGAAGATACTCTTTGATGTTTTCCCGAGACCCTTGTGCCCACTATCTTTGCAATTCCTGACCACCGATAAATCCCCGTGGATAACATCCTTTTCGTTGTACCCTCATCCCCAGTTGCTCTTGTTGTTACAAGTTACCCCTAATACTCTCCGTTGTTCCGAGAATCCTTGTGTCTTCTGCTTTGCAGCCTCTTTTCGCACTGCAGAAAATTCACTTAACCGGGATTCGTTCATCCCCTGTTGTTCATATGTCTCACAAAATTCTTCGAAATGCAATTCGATCTCCCGAAGATCCTCTGCAGCCTAGTGCTCCCGAAAGTCTTGTCTGCCTGCATTATGGTCAAATCCATATGTCTCGCAATATTCATTAGCATTCTTTGTCATTGTCATTCCGAGTCTATTGATTCAATATGAATGAGAATAATCCCTATCATCCGTCGATGCTTAGAATTTGTCCTTCCGGCTCGGACGTCATTTTGGACATGAGTTGATTGTCGGCCAATCAAGTTGTAACTGATTGTCCATCCAGTTCTATTCGACTTATCATCTTTTGATCACAGCGTCTGCTTCTGATCCTTAGCTTTGGAAATCATAAATCCTTTATATTTGAGTATCGAATTATTCATTTGTTTCTATAATCCGATGCCCCTGTAATTTTTCTTCTCCTGTTTGAGTACCAATACTCACACCAGATCCTTTGCTGACCATCTAGTCTTTTTGTTGGGTTATTATCCGACAGAGTCTTTCGTATTCAATAGCCTTGCAAGTCTTTCCTCGGATACATAATGTCTTTGGCAAATTGTATCCTCTGATTACTTTCGAGCTTGTGTTATCTACTCCTGAAGATTGTGGTATAGGTTCCTAAGTTGTCCCGATGGGTTGAACCTATGCTTTCCCTAATCCGTGTGAACTCGAAAGTTATGCGAGTCATACTCCTCTGGTGCTTCGCCTGATAAATCTTCAGCATTACAATTACTTCGAAAACGAGGAGTGAATGAAAGGTTACGCATTGAAGAAGTGGGATTCGACCTTGAACCTTTGTGTTCATGCCCATGGAAACGATCTAGAACTTATCATGGAAGTTGCTCGTAAAAATAATTCCCCCTTGGTATCAGTTCATCTTGTATCTGTGAATTGATCCTTTGCAATCGTGGTTCCGGCCCTATTAATATTCTTTGATTCATTTCCCGGACAAGTTAAAATACTTGTCTTCTGCATATCATTTCACCTATCCAACCTCTATTCTGATCTACCTACAAGTGTTGCCCCTGGTATCTCGAGAATATCACGGAACTACATAACCTCTTATGAGTTCTTCATCAACTATTATTCTCGTCGATTCCAATTTCCCCACGGGTTCTAGGTTATTAGTTACTCGAGAACACCGATAAGTGAATCGATTCCGCACTCCGATTCAATAACTCTAAGTAATTTTTATTGCTTACGAGTTTAATAATCCTTCAAGTCATTCCTAGCCTGATCGGCTATATCAATATCGTGTTAAATTTTAACTGTGCTACCTGGTCCTTATGGCTGCAGCAACTTCCGACGATGAGCTAAGCTTACGTCGATCTTCCTCATCTTATCATTTCACCTCGAACAACAAGCTTGACTTCGAGCTTGTGTCGAATCCGTGGATCTCATAGCCTTTCACTTCATCCTTCCTTTTGCTTGATGTCGTCGCTGCTCGATGGCATCTTCATGGAGTCTCTCGACAAAATTTGTCGTGATAACCGTCAACACTTTGGCTTCTTCAGAGATGTCAATTGAATTCATGGCTAGAAATACCATCCCTGCCCTTCGATGATTTGTGATATCATCGATGACATCTTGACTTTCTGCCAACACAGACCTGGTTGTGCTTGGTTATTCCTTATGTTCTGAGATAATCTTGGAATTGTTTCTCGGTATCTCTTGAGATCTTCGAACCCAATCTTTACTTGACACCATATCATTGCTGCATCGAAGCATGACTGTGGTATTCCGAATATCAACAAGAACATCGGAAGCATAATACAAAATGTTTCTCGTTCAATTACCCTCACACCGTTGTATGGGTAATATCATGATTCTTCCCCCGCCCCATTATCTAAATGCTTTTGAACTTGCTGTCCTGTCATGTATATCATGCTCCGCTTTTCCTTGGGAAGGATATACTCCCAACTCTTGTGTGTAAACACATCTTCCTTTCCATTGGACTGTTTGATCTGATAATCATATTTTTCTTTTCCATTGGTTTGTTTAACCTTTCTTGTGATCTATATGATATCAGCAGAAATAATTCCTGCTTATGAAAAACACCTTGATGTGCAACCTTGTCGGTGAGACCCCGTTACTATTGTTGATGACATTCCGGTAACCACCGATGGACGAGAACCTTGCCTATTGGTTCGCCTCGTTCAACGAGCAGGAAAATGGTTCTCTTCGTCCCTCACCCTTGGTGCTGACGTTGTTGGCGACATAACTGACAGGCTATCCTCTGACAGGACTTGCTATCCTGACTGTGCATGGTGTCACCGCCCTTCCTACTTTTAACCCACATGGTGGTCCCATAACCCATAGTTCCACAGGATCGAAACCTGACTCTTCTGTACACCCCCTGTTCCCAAGGTTGTTCCTCGCGCGTGGCCTCGTGCGTAATGCACGAGCCACCTTCCGAAAGATCATCAATTCTGGTAACAGACACAATGCTTATTCCCGTTACTTTGAACCCCTTTCACGCCCTGTTTCAGGCATCGAACGATTGCCTATCCGCTTGAAACTTCTTATTATACCTTCTTACCTTGTTCTCGATGTTTTTCTTAAGTTTCAACTTGAGAGGTATTTATGTGTTTCATTCCTGAGATAACCTCAGATGATTATCCATATAGAATTCTGTCATTCCCGAGTTTTTCCCTTATCATTTTCGTAAGTACGATGGAATTCCCGAAGAAAGGATGATGACTTCATCATGATGATCTGAAGCAGAGAAATGAAGACATCGACGTAAAGGGTCAACTTCTTTGAGAAGGGTATCAAGAACAAGAAGGCTCGTTAGAATTTAGTAACCAGATCTTTTCCCCTTACTCTACCTCTTAAATCTCGGGACGAGATTTCTTCGAGTGGAGGAGATTTGTAACACCCCCAGATCTAATTCATGTCATTAACCAAATCAACATGCCTTGTCATCATGATTATCTTAATGAAAATGCAATTAAAGAAATGATCCAGCTCAAATTCAAATTCAAAATATAAGTCAAATTAATTTTTCCTCAGACTGCAAAACTAAATTGTTCAAAATTTAGCAAATAATCACTATAAATTTTCAAGTTGAAACCCACTTCATTTGATTGACAATTAAATTTCTAGGAAATTGATAGAGGGTCCAACAACAAATAAAAATGACCTTTTAAATAAACAAATATTTGTGCACCTCCAAATGTTATGAAACTTGTGGGCAACCCTAAAATATTGCATAGTAATTATGCCACAAGTTTCAACTACAACAAAATTTATTTGCTATTTTAATAATTGAGAAACAGTAGCTAACTAAAATTGACTGAAAAGAAATGGATAAAAGTTCCTGTGCACTTGGCACATTTAGCAACAGAAGCAGATCCGGCCCAGTCCAAAACTACAGTCATCATCTACGTCCTCATGTCGACGCCGCACGCACTGGAGGTCGACTCCGCCGTCGGATTCTCGACACCGAGCCGCTACATGGCACCTGAAGGAGTATATGGACGCCCCCACCTCATCCGCGAACCCTAGCCCCTCCTTTCTTCTTCCTCGCCCCCCTCTCTCTCGCAAATTTGGCGGCGCCCGAAGCGGCCGTCGTCGCGTCATCACCGCTGCTGTGGCCGCGGTTGTTCCCGAGCCACAAGTAGGTGCCCAGGAGGACCACCGTCATCTGCCTCATCCTCTCCATCACTGGGTCAAGACCGGGGAGCCCCTGCGACATCGCCTGCTTCCTTCATCTCCGCCACGGCCACCACATCTTGCCGCCGTTGTCGTCGCCTCTGGACCATCCCGCGCTACCCCAGCATACCGGCGACCCCCGCTGTGAGCCGCGCTTCCTTCTCCTCTGTTTTCCCCCCTCTCTCCGTACCCGTGGCCGTAGCCCCGCGCATGTCGTGGGCACCACTGAAGCTCGCGCCCGCGCCCGTACTCCCCATGTTGCTGGTCGCGCCCGCACCTGCTCTTGCGCCCCCGCGCCGTGCGTGCGCCCTGGCCGCGCCGGCCGCGCCCACCTCCACCTACTGCTGCTGCTAGCTCCGACGCCGCTCGGCCTCGCTGCGTACTGCCGCTGCTGGTCATGGCCATGGCCATGGCCATGGCCGTGTGTGGTGCATGCTCTGTGTGTGCGTGTGTGCGTGCGTGCTCTGTGTGTGTGTGCGTGCGCGTGCTTTGTGTGTGTGTGTGTGGTGCGTGCAGTGTGTGTGTGTGGCTCCGGCCTTGCCCCGCGCGCTCCCCGCACTGCCCCCGTGCGCCGCCGTCCGTGGCTGCTGCCGCCCGCGCCCGCCTGCTAGCCGCTGCTCCTCTGTCTGCTGCGCTGCTACAGTAACATTCAGTTACTGTAGCAGTAGCTAGCTTTGCTGCTGCAACGTTATTTAACCCTCTGGACAGTCCCTAAACAGCTGATAACATGAGTAAAAATTATATGAACAGAAAGTAGACGTAACAAGCTTCATTTTTTTCCATTGGGCCAGTTTCAGATAATTCGTGGATTAATTCCTACGAAAATAACAAAATGCTAAGTTCTGTTAAGTGAAAAACTGAAAAATAGCTTTATTTTCATAGCTACTTTAGAGCTGTTGATGATCAAGCTAATGAACTCTAATATGGATAAAAGTGATACTAACATGTAGATCGCACAAAAATGCTCAAAATTGATATAAGGCACAAAATCATAGGATGTACAGAACAATAGCTATAGCCTTCGGAAAATAGCTAAGTGATGTTTAAAACTGAGCTCTTCTCAGACAGCAGAATTTCAGTTACCGGATATTGCTTAAATCTTTAGAAAATCATAGAAAATAAACCGTAACTCGAATGGAAAAACTTTATATACGAAAATGATCAAAAAAAACAAGACGAATCCGAATATGCCCTCCTCTTACCTGTCACATGCCTCTAACATGAACATGGAACTTTCCCTTTCGTTTCATCTGTTCGATAATCACCCGGAGCTGGGAGAACACTCTCGAATAGTTCCCACTCCCACTAATTTGCATAGTACTGCATTAGGGCACACCTCGAATAATGTGCTGCCATGCTATGCTTCTGTGATTGCATTTGCCTGCCTTTATTTATTGTTTCTTCCCCCTCTTCCTATTCGCTAGACCCCGAGACCGCTGACGATGCCCTGGAGATCGACTACACAGCTGACGACCCTGCCTTTGCCGCCGAGCAACTAGGCAAGCACCCTCCCTTTGAACATGCCTATATCGCCTATTCTTTCTCCCTCCTGCTTGCATTAGAATTTGCTATTGCTTTGAGTTATCCTATTCTGATGCATAGCCTGTTTATTGTAACCTGCTATTGATACCTTACCTGCTTATCCTAAACTGCTTAGTATAGGCTGGGTAGAGACCCACTAGAGAACCCACTTTGTCCCCAGTTGCCCCGCTGGATTATCAGATGACTCGATCAACGTGATTGACAACCAGGCCCCGGCACCGCACATCACCCCCCTTAATTGTACGATACTACTAGGTTACTATCGAGTGCCGAGGGTGATACCTCGTTAGCACTTCTGATGTTAACTCTGCAGAGTAGCTATTCGGTCGTGGTCCTCGAGGGTGATTCCTCCTTCACCACTTCCGATAACGACGCTGTCGTGCAACACCTCAAGTGTGAACCCATCGAGGGTGATTCCTCCGAGTTCACCTTGACGGATACATCGAGTAGGAATCCAACAAGGGTGATACCTCGGATTCCCTTGATGTTATGGACACACGAATACTTGGACTTTACAACTGTTATTTGGAAAGGCGGGTCGACCCTGAGGGGTACCCGCGAGTGATGTGAAGACGGGTTGACCTGGAGGGTACCCGAGAGATAAATACGAGGCGTGGCCGGGCATTCTTAGCCCTTGCCGCAAGTCCTCAAGATGGGGCGACGGGGTCACATTGATCGTGAGTCTCTGCTCGTTACCGCACTACCAAAACACTAACGATTTGGATATTTGATCTGAGTGGGCCTCGGGCCCGATAGCACTAACCATCACGCGGGAAAGTTATGGGCACTCTGCATCATATGCATCAGCCGAAAGCTCTGTTAGACGTCCATATCAGCATTGCGGCACGGCCTGGTCGGCGCCCCAGTGGAGGTGGCCTGGATCGCCCTGCACGCAACGACCCGGAGTGCACAGGGCGATGGCCCAATACCCCTGAGTGCTTAGGAAGTAGACCGGCGGGGACCTCTCTGCTGAGCTCTAGGTAGGGCTGCGGTGTGTCGTTTGGCCGAGGCTGGGCATGACCCAGAAAAGTGTGTCCGGCTGGAGTTAAGAGAGCGTGGTGGGTAAGTTGGTGCACCCCTGCAAGGAAGAACTAATCTATGCATAGCCAGATCCTCGGTAACGGACGCTCGGAGTTGTATCTCGATCGATACAACTAGAACTGGATACTTGTGATGAGAAGTGGATAGTAGGGCTCTGGAATTGCTTTCTCGTAGGGATTCAAGGAAGAATCTCTGGGCGAGGTTGATACGGATAGTAGGGCTCTGGGATTTCTTTCTCGCAGGGAGTCGAGGAAGAATCTCTGGGCGAGGTTGATACAGATAGTATGCCTCTGGGATTGCTTTCTCGCAGGGAGTCGAGGAAGAATCTCTGGGCGAGGTTGATACAGATAGTTTGGCTCTGGGATTGCTTTCTCGCAGGGAGTCGAGGAAGAATCTCTTGGTGAGGTTGATAACACTACTACTACTTTATATTATGCTATTCTGTACTCTCCTAAATGTTGCAAGATGCTTGAAGATGCCTGAAGATGCTGAAGATGCTAGTCTTCGATAGGACTAGGCCTTCTCTCTATTCTGGCATTTCTGCAGCCCAGTCCACATATACAGCCTTTCTTTGATAATGTTGCATATGTAGTGTAGATCCTTGCTTGCTGAGTACTTCGGATGAGTACTCACGGTTGCTTTGCTTCCTCTTTTTCCCCATATCCATTTGATGCGACCAGATGACGGAGCCCCGGAGCCAGCTGCCCCTGTCGACGATTAGTACTACCACCCCGAGGATGGTTTCTACTACGAACTTGCCGACGACCAGGAGTAGAATCGGAGGGTCCCAAGCAGGAGGCCTGCGCCTTTCGATCGTAGCTTTTGTTTTGCCCCGCCTTTCTACAGGCTTATCTGTTTTTGTTTCATATCTATACTCAGATATCTGATGCTTCCGCTGACGCTTGTATGCGAGCTTATGTATTCGAGCCCTCGAGGCCCCTGGCTTGTAATATAAAGCTTGTATAATTTTATTTATGTTTTAGAGTTGTGTTGTGATTCCTTCAAGTGAGTCCTTTGGCTTAATCGTGTGCATTTGCGTGTATGATTAGTGCACGATTAAGCCAGGGGCGTCACAACGGCTTGGTGAGTCTTCATGTGTCTTGGGTGCTAGCCCTGCCCCTCTATTTATATGTTGAGCCCTGTGGTCAAAACTTGGAGTAAAAGCTTCCTCAAAGTCAGTTTTGCCCGAAAGGCAAGAGTCCTTCTCGGACTCTAGGACCAGACACCAGGGTTCCCGGCGTCTGGACCCAGACGCTAGGGTCCCTGGCGTCTGGCATCTGGCCTCCACAAAACTACCTTTTGCACTTACCAAAAGCCCCGTGGGCTTTACCCCTTAGCCCAAATAAAGTGTTCTCGTACCAGAACATTTCGGGAAACATCTGAAACCCCTTCCAGAGACCAAACATTATTATCCCATATATTAATCTTTACCTTCAGACTATTCCAGAGCTCCTCGTCATGTTCGTGATCTCATCTAGGACTCCGAACAACGTTCGGTCACCAACATACATAACTCATATAATACTATATCGTCAATGAACGTTAAGCGTGCGGACCCTACGGGTTCGAGAATGATGTAGACATGACCGAGACGCCTCTCCGGTCAATAACCAATAGCAGGACCTGGATGCCCATATTGGTTCCTACATATTCTACGAAGATCTTTATCGGTCGAACCTTTATGACAACATACGTAATTCCCTTTGTCTGTCAGTATGTTACTTGCCCGAGATTCGATCGTCGGTATCTTCATACCTAGTTCAACCTCATTACCGGCAAGTCTCTTTACTCATTCCGTAATACATCATCTCGTAACTATCTCCTTAGTCACTTTGCTTGCAAGCTTCTTGTGATGCTGTATTACCGAGAGGGCCCAGAGATACCTCTCCGATACATGGAGTGACAAATCCTAATCTCGATCCATGCCAACTCAACAGACACCTTCAGAGATACCTGTAGAGCATTTTATGATCACCCAGTTATGTTGTGACGTTTGATAGCACACAAGGTATTCCTCCGGTATCCGGGAGTTGCATGATCTCATAGTCGAAGGAATATGTACTTGACATTAAGAAAGCAATAGCAATAAACTGAACGATCATATGCTAAGCTAACGGATGGGTCTTGTCCATCACATCATTCTCCTAATTATGTGATCCCGTTATCAAGTAACAACACATGTCTATGGTTACAAAACCTTAACCATCTTTGATCAACGAGCTAGTCTAGTAGAGGCTTACTAGCACTGGTGCAGAGACGTGCTATACAAACGGTTTTTACCCCCTTTCCGCGACGGAGTTTTAAACCGTCGCCTAGTGAGTGTGTGCGATAGGGGGGTCCTTCCCACACGACCCAGAAACCGTCGGGGATAGGCCCTCCGGCCACACAGGCGGGGGCAAAATGAGCTCGTGTGCGATCGGGCGAGGCATCGAAGCCCAATCATTTCCGTTCGTATGTACATCCCACATGGTGAATCCCAGAAAAACGTTTCCGTTCGTATGTATATCACACATAGTTTTTTGTGTGGAAACGTTTGTGCAAGGTGGCCTAATGCAAACAGTTCTCTGCCGGAAGCCGTGTGTGATTGTTAGTTGATCCAACACGCCTACTTTCTAGAAACCGTGTGGGTTGTTTGAGTTCATCGCCCACGGTGTTGTCTGAGTAACCGTCTGCAATAGAAAACCCCAATAAGCAGGGTAATTAGCCTATTATTGATAATCCATGTAGTAATCAAATTAACATTTCTTATAAAACACACCAGATATTTCATATCCGTATAACGGCAACCAGGATTTCATAATCGAATTACATCAGATAGCTTCAGCACTCAGTTACACCAAAGAGGGATATAGCTAGCTACGCCATTACACAACAGCACCAAGTTTCACATGCAACATCAAAAACCTTTGGAAAAGTAGCATCATACACGGTAAATAGACAAATGAATCTCATCTGGGAAACTGCAGAAGCGGAAGGCGAATATTGAGGCTTCAGTGATGTTGAATATCCTTGCAACTTTAGGCTAGTGGCTATGGATAATTGCCCGCCCAACCTTCGTCCTCTTCAGGAAGACTTCAATATTGTATCGTGGGTGTTGAATGAATACCTTCCTCGCCTCTTGACCATGCAGGTGATTTGAGAGGTAATCATCGGTGAACTGCTTTGAAAAGTACTGAAAACAAAGATATGCATAAATCACTGTTATAAATTTTGAAATAGCGAAAGGGGTAAAAACAAGGTAAAAGACTTAGTACCATCCTATAGTTGACTGATGTCTTCTTCATTGTGCAAACAAAGATCTTTTTGTTATTCGTCGCAAGTTTCTTCATCCTAACAATCTTTCTGAGTTTCTTGACTTGACTGATATTCATGGACATCTCATTTCCCCATATGCAAAATGGGTCGAACAGTGGGTCTAAGCCTCTGACAGCAGGACCTACATGTGCAAGACCAAATTGTAAGAAACCTAAATATTAGAATGATTCCTGCAACTGCACAATAATGTGCTATTAGCGAAAGTACCATGCATGAGCAAATCTCGATGGTAAACCACAGTGTCTCCTATTGTTTCCCTGCAACACATATAAGGAAGATCTTGATCAGGTTAACTAAGAGTTGCCATACTATCAGTAGAATATGTATTGAGTACAGCCAAATTCGATTTATTTCTCACATGCATAACAATACAAAATTGTAGCAGGTTGCTTCAGTGCCGTAAAGGCTCCTGCCTTTGGGTCCCTGGCATGTGGGCCAGCCACCTGTTGGGACCACATGTCATAGGCACAAAGGCAGGTGCCTTAAGGCACCAAAGCACATTCCAAAATTGTACCCACAACAAATGAAAAGCAAATTGCAGAATTGAACCAAATAGTTAAATGGACAGCAGACCAAATGAACCAAAACAGTTAACTGAGCACGACATTGCAGAATAGAAACATGTACTAGAAGATTAGACAGTTAACGAAACAAAGAATGCTTGAGAACAGTACTACGAAATGTAGCAATTGTTGGACCAAACTGTTAACTGGACATTACATTTCAGAATATCAGATTGCATATTAACATTACAGAGGACAAATCACTAGAAGGCACTGGCGGTGGCCTCGAGAAAATAGCACAAACTGTATTTTAAAGTAGACAACCGCGTGGCGGTGTCGACGATGGCCTCGAAGATGAGGTGCTCCTCCAAGAGTCAGCACGCATTATAGCCATAGCGACCTCGTCCGCGCGTGTGGCCACGATTTGCTTCTCGGCTGCCAGATAATACTGAGCTCCACATTATACTGCGTGCAAAATGGCTGTGGGCGGCGCTTAATTGGAGGACGGGGCCAGTGATTTCGACGAAAGGTGTCACACCGTCGGTCGGGGCATGTGGGATGGGGAAGGAGGAAGATGGTGTGGGTGGGGTGTGGATTACCTGACCATATCGATGAGGCCGCGCGGCAAGAAGAAGGGTCGCCAGCGAGGAGGCTGCGCAGCAAGACGAAGGGTTGGCGGCGATGAGGCGGCGCTGCAAGAAGAAGGGTCACCGGTGAGGAGGCGGCGCTGCAAGAAGGGGGGTCACCGATGAGGAGGCGGTGCTGCAAGAAGAAGGGTCGCCGGCGAGGAGGCTGAGCTGCCAGTAAGCAGCAGTGAAGGTTTGAACTTGGAAAGCAAGGAGGAACAGTGGAAATGTGGCTTTTGGTGGGAGGGAGGGGGCGGGGAGATAGATATTTCCGCGGTGGCAGAAAAATTTCGCTTGGCGCCGTGAGAAACTGGCGCGCAAGTGTGGTTCAAGCGCGGGCGGTGGACTGTAGACGACGAAGCTTCCTGCATAAGCCAGACAAGACGGTGCACCAAGATATTATATATCGCATCCCACACGATTCTTGCTAGTAACTGTTTGTGGTATACCTGATTTTTTCATTATGTTTTGAAAGACAAAATGGTGTTACGGAGGGAAAGGGTGGTGTTTCAATTGCTAGAACATTTATCTACAGTGAACATGCAACTACATGAGTGTCGTGTTAAAATTTGGAATTATTCCGGGTTCGTTTGACATTTTTGTGCATTAATTGAGTTTCTAGGCATTTAATGTGCATAATTCAAATTTGAACTACAAGCACATGCTCCAGTGCACCAAAGTTTGTTGAAAAATCACATGTGTGTCTTTGGGTGAATTTATAGGTCCCATGCAAGAATGGGAATGAAATTCAAACATCTGGGCGTCGTGGCTCGGTCGGGAACATTGAGAAACTTGGTTTTTAAATTCGTGTAAATCCCAAACTCGCCTGAAAATCATGAAACTTGGCATGGTGTCAATTCATG
This sequence comes from Thinopyrum elongatum, assembly GCA_011799875.1. NCBI lineage: Eukaryota > Viridiplantae > Streptophyta > Magnoliopsida > Poales > Poaceae > Thinopyrum > Thinopyrum elongatum. The sequence goes on from CM022302.1 coordinate 511,602,979, forward strand.
GCACCAGCATGCTGTGGTAAAAAAATTGACCGAATTGGGACAAGTTTTGGCATAAGCTTCTTGCAAATTGTAGCTTCTCTGAAGAAGGCGTGTGGTTTCGAGAGGGAACGTGTCACCTTTGTGTGCGAAACGACATACGCTGACCCCCCTCTTGATTTTTTTACAAAGCAAACATAGAACTATATGAGTGTCATGTTTAAATTTGGAATTATTCCAGGTTCGTTTGGCCCTTTCTATGCATTAATTGAGTTTCTGGGCATTTAATGTGAATAATTCAAACTTGACCTACAAGCACATGCTCCAGTGCACCAAGGTTGGTTGAAAAATCACATGTGTGTCCTTGGGTGAATTTCTAGGTCCCATGCAAGAAATGGGAATGAAATTCAAATATCTAGGAGCCGTGGCTCGGCCGATAACATTGAGAAACTTGGTTTTTTTAATTCCTATAAATTCAAAACTCGCCTGAAAATCATGAAACTTGGTATGGTGTCATTTCATGGCACCAACATGCTGTGGTAAAAAATTGGCAGCATGTGGACAAGTTTTGGTATAAGCTTCTTGCAAACCGGAGCTTCTCTCAACAAGACTCGTGGTTCCCAAGGGGGGACGTGTCACCTTTGTGTGCGAAACTATTTACGCTGCCTCCCCCCCTTGATTTTTTTACAGAGGCAACATAGAACTATATGAGTGCCATGTTAAAATTTGGAATTATTCCGGGTTCGTTTGGCCTTTTTTTATACATTAATTGAGTTTCTGGGCATTTAATGTGCATAATTCAAATTTGAACTACAAGCACATGCTCCAGTGCACCAAAGTTGGTTGAAAAATCACATGTGTGTCCTGATACGTCTCCAACGTATCTATAATTTTTGATTGTTTCATGCTATTATATTATCTATTTTGGATGTTTTATATGCATTAATATGCTATTTTATATTATTTTTGGGACTAACCTATTAACCTAGAGCCCAGTGCCAGTTTCTGTTTTCCTTGTTTTTGAGCTTCGCAGAAAAGGAATACCAAACGGAGTCCAAACGGAATAAAACTTCACGATGATTTTTCTTGGACCAGAAGACACCCAGGGGACTTGGTCCAAGTCAGAAGAGCCGCGAGGCGGCGACAAGGGTGGAGGGCGTGCCCTAGGGGGGGGGGCACCCCCTACCTTGTGGGCCCCTTGGGACTCCTCTGACCTAGCCCTTCCTCCTATATATTCACATATATTCCAGAACCACCAGAGCAATCCATGAAAACACTTTTCCACTGCCGCAACCTTCTGTTCCCATGAGATCCCATCTTGGGGCCTTTTCCGGCATCCCGCCGGAGGGGGAATCGATCACGGAGGGCTTCTACATCAACTCCATTGCCCTTCCGATGATACGTGAGTAGTTTACCTCAAACCTACGGGTCCATAGCTAGTAGCTAGATGGCTTCTTCTCTCTCTTTGATTCTCAATACAACGTTCTCCTTGATGTTCTTGGAGATCTATCCGATGTAATCTTCTTTTGCGGTGTGTTTGTCGAGATCCGATGAATTGTGGATTTATGATTAGCTTATCTATGAATATTATTTGAATCTTCTCTAAATTCTTTTATGCATGATTTAATATCTTTGTATTTCTCTTCGAATTATCAGTTTGGTTTGTCCAACTAGATTGGTTTTTCTTGCAATGGGAGAGGTGCTTAGCTTTGGGTTCATTCTTGCGGTGTCCTCACCCAGTGACAATAGGGTTTGCGAGGCACGTATTGTATTGTTGCCATCGAGGATAAAAAGATGGGGTTTTCATCATATTGCTTGAGTTAATTCCTCTACATCATGTCATCTTACTTAAGGCGTTACTCCGTTCTTTATGAACTTAATACTCTAGATGCATGCTGGATAGCGGTCGATGTGTGGAGTAATAGTAGTAGATGCAGGAAGGAGTCGGTCTACTTGACACGGACGTGATGCTTATATGCATAATCATTGCCTTGGATATCATCATAACTTTGCGCTTTTCTATCAATTGCTCGACAGTAATTTGTTTACCCACCGTATTATTTGCCTTCATGAGAGAAGCCTCAAGTGAAACCTATGGCCCCCGGGTCTATTTTTGATCATATTACTTTCCGATCTACTATTTTCCATCATATTACTTACCGATCTACTATTTTGCAATCTTTTATTTTCAGATCTATATACCAAAAACCCCCAAAAAATATTATCTTTTGTTTATCTATCTCTATCAGATCTCACTTTTGCATTTGACTGTGAAGGGATTGACAACCCCTTTATCGCGTTGGGTGCAAGTGTTTGATTGTTTGTGCAGGTGTTGGTGATTTGTGTGTTCTTCTCCTACTGGATTGATACCTTGGTTCTTAACTGAGGGAAATACTTACCTCTACTGTGCTGCATCACCCTTTCCTCTTCAAGGGAAAACCAATGCAAGCTCAAGAAGTAGCATGTCCTTGGGTGAATTTCTAGGTCCCATGCAAGAAATGGGAATGAAATTCAAACATCTGGGCATCGTGGCTCAGTCGGAAATATTGAGAAACTTGGTTTTTTAATTCCTGTAAATCCAAAACACGCATGAAAATCATGAAACTTGGCATGGTGTCATGACATGGCACCAATATGTTGTGGTAAATTTTTTGGCCAAATTGGGACAAGCTTTGGTATAAGCTTCTTGCAAACTGGAGCTTCTCTCAAGAAGGCTCGTGGTTCCGAGAGGGAACGTGTCACCTCCGTGTGCGAAACGACATACACTGCCTTCTCCCGGCTTGATTTTTTTACACAGGCAGCTTAGACCAAATAGGAGTTTCGTGCTAAATTTTGGAATTATTCCGGGTTTGTTTGGCCTTTTTTATATATTAATTGAATTTCCAAGCATTTAATGCACATAATTCAAATTTGAACTACAAGTGCATGCTCCAGTGCGCCAAAGTTAGTTGAAAAATCATTTATGTGTACTTGGGCGAATTTCTAGGTCCCATGCAAGAAGTGGGAATGAAATTCAAACATCTGGGCGCCTTGGCTCGGCCGGAAACATCGAGAAACTTGGTTTTAAAATTCCCGTAAATCCAAAACTCGCCTGAAAATCATGAAACTTGGCATGGTGTCATGACATGGCACCAACATGCTGTGGTAAATTTTTTGTCCGATTTGCGAAGGCGCACACATTAACAATCAACAAAGTCATTTTGGAACAAGTGCTGTCACGTTACAAATCGGAAACACAAGTATTATTGAAACCGTGGGCGTTCTACTTACCATTTACGTGCCGCCACGCGTCCCCTTTTTTTATTGGCTAGGAGGTGCCGTGCGGGGTAGCTATTTGAGTACGGGAGGCGTGCGATCAGACCCCTGCGTGTGCTCATTGGGAGGAGAGCCCTTTGACCTCTATCCGTCGCCCACCTCTCTCCCAACGTCTCCATTAATGGCGCCCGAGCCCTTGTTTCATGGCGTGGCTATGTCTCACTCGACTGAGATTTAAGAGACAAAAAAGAAAATCTAAAAATAAAGTTTTGCACGGATCTTGATGTAAGATCCGACGGACCTATATAGCATCGACTGCGACTTATAGCAAGACTGATGAATATAAGGACGATGACAGTGGATAATAATTGTCTTACATACTTAGGAAGATAATTAAAAAAGCCACATGCGGCAACGCCCGAAATACACAAGGGCAAAAGAAGAAGGAAGACAACGATCTGGCTCGCTGATCTCTACTTTCTTGATGCGTTGCTGCAGGCCGCGGAGACTAGTTCCTGCGGTGAGCGGCGATGAGCTCTTTCGTGTCCTCAAGATGTTGCTTGAGAGCATCCACGGATTCCTCCACCAGCCTTTGGCGCTCAATGCGGAGCATGGCATTCTCGTCCATAAGTTTCTTGATGATGACGCCGGTCCTCTGCAACAAGGCAGTGGTCTCCTCGTGCTACTTCGTCGTTCTGGCGATCTTCACCCTCAGCAGGTCGCGCTCGGTGCGGAGCTTCGCCTTGTCCTCCCCTAGTCCCCAGATGACGCTGGTAGCATTTTCAAACGATGCATTCATCTCGTCCTGCTGCTTCATCTAGTCAGAGATCCGACCCATCAGGTCATCGAGCATAGCACGCATGCGCCTGTGAGAGTCCTCGCCTGCCTGCGAGACATTTTCCCAGGCCGCCGCGGCGCGGGAGGACATCTCTGCTGCATTCACGGCGCGGCGGGACATCTCTGCTGCTTTCGCGGCGCGGCCGGACCAGTCTGCTGCATCAACGGTGCGGTGGGACCTTTGTGCTGCTTCGGCAACGCGGCAGGACCTCTGTGCTGCTACGGCCGCGCGGCGGGACATGTCGGCTGCTTTCGCGGTGAGGTGGGACATCTCTCGTGCTTCCACTTCCATGCTTGCCTCTCCCTGGTGGTAATCTCTCGACCCAGAACTCACACTGGCCATGGCAGACACAAGGGAACAACGATGAATGACTTGTTTGTTTTTGTGGATGAGGAGTTGAGGAGGAATGTGCAGTCATCTTGGAGTAGTAGTATTTATAACCGAGTACTAATACGCTCCTAAGTGGGAAACCATTTAGGTTTAGATCGGTGTGAACAGGTTTGCAATTAAATATAGCGTGGTAGTAATTTGGAATGTGACGGGGTGCAGGCACTATTCCCGGACGGCGTAACGTGGGCACGCTTTCTCGGCCGCGTACGTGGCGTTTGCACCATAGGGTGCACCGCAATAGGCGATGTCAGCACACGTCTTGTTCCAATAACCGTGCGTGCTTGTTATTACCATCGCACACGCTTCTTTTAGTTAGAATGTGTGCCCATCTAGCGCGCACACGTTGATATGTCTAACTATTTCTGTTTGTTGTGGCTAATCGCAAATAGTTCATCGTGTGAAGTGTATGCTGTCAATCGCAGACACATTGATCTGGCTGACCATTTCTGTTGTGTTGCCTAATCACAAACAGTTCATCCGTCTGAAGTGTATGCCCTCAATCGCACACACCTTCATCTGGCTGCCCGTTTCTATTGTTCCTCCTCATCACAAACAGTTAATCCGACTGAACTGTATGCCGTATATTGCACACACCTTCATTTGGCTGCCCGTTTCTGTTCTTCTTCCGCATCGCAAACAGTTCATTGAACTGAATCGTATGCCCCGCATCACACACGCAACTAAAATCTGAACCGTGTTTGATGTATCCGCCATCGCAAACATTTTGCATCTTTTTTTGACGGTTTTACATCACCGTTTGCGATTAATGCATCACACACAGTTTCGTCGAAGGGTCTCTAATTGTAGTGTCACGTTAGCAGCATCCTGCAGTAGTGTAGGGACACGGTATTTGTTTATGTATCCACAAATGTATTTAAGTTTCCGATCAATACAATTCTAGCAAGAATAATAAACCTTTATCATGAATAAAGAAATATAATAATAACAACTTTATTATTGCATCTAGGGCATATTTCCATCAGTCTCCCACTTGCACTAGAGTCAATAATCTAGATTACATTGTAATGAATCTAACACCCATGGAGTATTGGTGCTGATCATGTTTTGCTCGCGGAAGCGGCTTAGTCAACGGGTCTGCTACATTCAGATCCGTATGTATTTTGCAAATCTCTATGTCTCCATCCTTGACCTTTTCACGAATGGAGTTGAAGCGTCTCTTGATGTGTTTGGTTCTCTTGTGAAACCTAGATTCCTTCGCTAAGGCAATTGCTCTAGTGTTGTCACAAAAGATTTTCATTGGACCCGATGCACTGGGTATTACACCCAGATCGGATATGAACTCCTTCATCCAGACTCCTTCATGCGCTGCTTTCGAAGCTGCTATGTACTCCGCTTCACACGTAGATCCCGCCACGACGCTCTGCTTGGAATTGCACCAACTGACAGCTCCACCATTCAATATAAATACATATCCGGTTTGTGACTTAGAGTCATCCGGATCAGTGTCGAAGCTAGCATGGACGTAACCATTTACGATGAGCTCTTCGTCACCTCCATAAACGAGAAACATATCCTTGGTCCTTTTCAGGTACTTTAGGATATTCTTGACCGATGTCCAGTGATCCACTCCTGGATTACTTTGGTACCTCCCTGCCAAACTTATGGCAAGGCCCACATCAGGTCTGGTACACATCATAACATACATGATAGAACCTATGGCTGAGGCAGAGGGAATGACTTTCATTTTCTCTCTATCTTCTGCAGTGGTCGGGCTTTGAGTCTGACTCAATTTCACACCTTGTAAAACATGCAAGAACCCTTTATTTGACTGATCCATTTTGAACTTCTTCAAAACTTTGTCAAGGTATGTGCTTTGTGAAAGCCCTATTAAGCGTCTCGATCTATCCCTATAGATCTTGATGCCCAATATATAAGCAGCTTCACCGAGGACTTTCATTGAAAAATTCTTATTCAAGTATCCTTTTATGCTATCCAGAAATTCTATATCATTTCCAATCAACAATATGTCATCCACATATAATATCAGAAATGCTACAGAGCTCCTACTCACTTTCTTGTAAATACTGGCTTCACCGTAAGTCTGTATAAAACCATATGCTTTGATCACCTCATCAAAGCGTATATTCCAACTCCGAGATGCTTGCACTAGTCCATAGATGGATCACTGGAGCTTGCACACTTTGTTAGCACCTTTAGGATCGACAAAACCTTCTGGTTGCATCATATACAACTCTTCTTTAAGAAATCCATTAAGGAATGCAGTTTTGATGTCCATTTGCCAGATTTCATAATTATAAAATGCGGCAATTGCTAACATGATTCGGACCGACTTAAGCATCGCTACGGGTGAGAAAGTCTCATCGTAGTCAACCCCTTGAACTTGTCAAAAACCTTTTGCGACAAGTCAAGCTTTGTAGATAGTGACATTACCATCAGCGTCTGTCTTCTTATTGAAGACCCATTTATTCTTAGTGGCTTGCCGATCATCGGGCAATCCACCAAAGTCCATACTTTGTTCTCATACAAGGATCCTATCTCAGATTTCATGGCCTCAAGCCATTTATCGGAATCTGGGCTCATCATAGCTTCTTCATAGTTCGTAGGTTCGCCATGGTCTAATAACATAACTTCCAGGACAGAATTACCGTACCACTCTGGTGCGGAACATGCTCTGGTCGACCTACGAGGTCCAGTAGTAACTTGATCCGAAGTTTCATGATTGTCATCATTAGCTTCCTCTCCAGTTGGTGTAGGCATCACGGGAACGGTTTTCTCTGATGTGCTACTTTCCAATTCGAGAGAAGGGATAATTACCTCATCAAGTTATACTTTCTTGCCACTCACTTCTTTCGAGAGAAACTCCTTCTCTAGAAAGGACTCATTCTTGGCAACAAAGATCTTGCCTTCGGATCTGTGGTAGAAGGTGTACCCAATAGTTTCCTTAGGGTATCCTATGAGATGCACTTCTCCGATTTGGGTTCGAGCTTATCAGGCTGAAGCTTGTTGACATAAGTGTCGCATCCCCAAACTTTAAGAAATGATAGCTTAGGTTTCTTGCCAAACCATAGTTCATACGGTGTCCTCTCAACGGATTTAGAAGGTGCCCTATTTAACATGAATGCGGCTGTCTCTAATGCAAAACCCCAAAATGATAGTGGTAAATCGGTAAGAGACATCATAGAACCCACCATATCTAATAAAGTACGGTTACGACGTTCGGACACACCATTACGCTGTGGTGTTCCAGGTGGCGTGAGTTATGAAACAATTCCACATTGTTTTAAATGAAGGCCAAACTCGTAACTCAACTATTCGCCTCCACGATCAGATCGCAGAAACTTTATTTTCTTGTTACGATGATTCTCTACTTCACTCTGAAATTCCTTGAGCTTTTCAAATGTTTCATACTTGTGTTTCATCAAGTAGATATATCCATATCTACTCAAATCATCTGTGAAGGTCAGAAAATAATGATACCCGCCGCATGCCTCAACACTCATTGGACCGCATACATCGGTATGTTTTATTTCCAATAAGTCATTAGCTCGCTCCATTGTTCCGGAGAACGGAGTTTTAGTCATCTTGCCCATGAGGCATGGTTCATAAGTATCAAATGATTCATAATCAAGTGATTCCAAAAGTCCATCCACATGGAGTTTCTTCATGCGCTTTACACCAATATGACCTAAACGGCAGTGCCACAAGTATGTTGCACTATCATTATCAACTTTGCATCTTTTGGCATCAATATTATGAATATGTGTATTACTACGATCAAGATTCAACAAGAATAGAGCATTCATCCAGGGTGCATGACCATAAAAGATATTACTCATATAAATAGAACAACCATTATTCTTCGATTTAAATGAATAACTGTCTCGCAATGAATATGTGTATTACTACGATCAAGATTCAACAAGAATAGAGCATTCATCCAGGGTGCATGACCATAAAAGATATTACTCATATAAATAGAACAACCATTATTCTTCGATTTAAATGAATAACTGTCTCGCAATAAACAAGATCCTGATATAATGTTCATGCTCAACGCTGGCACCAAATAACAATTATTGAGGTCTAAAACTAATACAGAAGGTAGATGTAGAGGTAGCGTGCCGACGGCAATCACATCGACCTTGGAACCATTCCCGACGCGCATCGTCACCTCGTCCTTAGCCAATCTTCGTTTATTCTGTAGCTCCTATTTCGAGTTACAAATATGAGCAACCAAACCAGTATCAAATACCCAGGCACTACTACGAGCATTAGTAAGGTACACATCAATAACATGTATATCAAATATACCTTTGTTCACTTTGCCATCCTTCTTATCCGCCAAGTATTTGGGGCAGTTCCGCTTCCAGTGACCAGTTCCTTTGTAGTAGAAGCACTCAGTTTCAGGCTTGGGTCTAGCTTTGGGCTTCTTCATGGGAGTGGCAACTTACTTGCCATTCTTCTTGAAGTTCCCTTTCTTTCCCTTGCCCTTTTTCTTGAAACTAGTGGTCTTGTTAACCATCAACACTTGATGCTCCTTCTTTATTTCTACCTCCGCGGCCTTAAGCATTGCGAAGAGCTCGGGAATCATTTTCGTCATCCCTTGCATATTATAGTTCATCACGAAGCCTTTGTAGCTTAGTGGTAGTGAATGAAGAACTCTGTCAATAACACTCTCAACTGGAAGATCAATTCCCAGCTGAGTCAAGTGGTTATGATACCCAGACATTTTGAGTATGTGTTCACTGACATAACTGTTCTCCTCCATCTTGCTTCTATAGAACTTGTTGGAGACTTCATATCTCTCAACCCGGGCATTAGCTTGAAATATCAACTTCAGCTCTTGGAACATATCATATGCTCCATGACGTTCAAAACGTCTTTGAAGTCCCGATTCTAAGTCGTAAAGCATGGCACACTGAACTATTGAGTAGTCATCAGATCGAGTCTGCCAGATGTTCATAACATCTGCAGTAGCTCCTGCAGTAGGTCTGACACCTAGCGGTGCATCAAGGACATAATTCTTCTGCGCAGCAATGAGGATAATCCTCAAGTTACGGACCCAGTCCGTGTAGTTGCTACCATCATCTTTCAACTTAGCTTTCTCTAGGAACGCATTAAAATTCAGGGAACGGTAGCACGGGCCATTGATCTACAACATAGATATGCAAAACTATTAAGACTAAGTTCATGATAAATTAAGTTCAATTAATCAAATTACTAATGAATCCCACTTAAATAAACATCCCTCAAGTTATCTAAGTGATACATGATCCAAATCAACTAACCCATGTCCGATCATCACGTGAGATGGGGTAGTCATCAATGGTGAACATTGATACGTCTCCAACGTATCTATAATTTATGAAGTATTCATGCCATGTTTACAACAATTTTATATGGTTTTGGTATGATTTGAATGGAACTAACCCGGACTGGCGCTGTTTTCAGCAGAACTATCGTGGTGTTGTTTTTTGTGCAGAAATGAAAGTTCTCCAAATGAGCTGAAACTTTTTAACGATTTTTTTTGGAAGAAAAGAGACCCCCGAAGCTTCGTGGGAGGGCCAGAAGACCCACAAGGTTGGCACAACCCACCACGGCGCGCCAGAGGGGCCTGGCTTGCCCCGATGGGTTGTGCTCACCTCGAGGCCCATCTTTGCGTGAAACCCACGCCAAAAAATCCTATAAATAGAGAAACCATTAGAAATAACCCTAGATCAGAAGTTTCGCCGCCACAAGCCTCTATAGCCACGAAAAACCAACCTAGACCCTATTCCGGCACCCTGCCGGAGGGGGAAATCATCACCGGTGGCCATCTTCATCATCTCGGCGGCCACCATGATGAGGAGGGAGTAGTCCACCCTCGGGGCTGAGGGTTTGTACCAGTAGCTATGTGTTTAATCTCTCTCTCTCTCACTCATGTTCTTGAGATGGCACGATCTTGATGTATCACGGGCTTTGTTAATATAGTTGGATCATATGGTGTTTTCCCCTCTCTATCTTGTTGTGATGAATTGAGTTTTCCCTTTGAGATTTTGTTTTGTTGGATTGAATACTTTTATGGATTTGAGAGCACTTGATCTATGTCTTGGCACTCAACTCGCGGATTCCCGAGGTGGCATTGGGGTAATCTATGCATAGGGGTTGATGCACGTTTTCGTCCTTGTTTCTCCGGTAGAAATCTTGGGGCACTCTTTGAGGTTCTTTGTGTTGGATTGAGTATTATGAATCTGTAATTGTTTGATGCATATCGCATAATCAACTCACGGATACTCGCGGTGACATTGGAGTATCTAGGTGACATTAGAGTTGGTTGATGTGTATCATATGGTGTTATTTTAGTACGAACTCTTGGTTAGATCGATCGGAAAGAATAGCTTGGTGTTATTTTAGTAAGAACTCTAGGATAGATTGATCGGAAAGAATAGCTTTGAGGTGGTTTCGTACCCTACAAACAATTTCTTCTTATGTTCTCCGCTAGATAGGAACTTTGGAGTGATTCTTCATCGCACGTTGAGGGAAGGTTAACTGATCCGATTATATTAGCATTGTTGAGAGATTGCACTAGCACTACAGGAATCAGGCACTTTGCCGTCTGCCACGACGGAAGGCAAAGGCATGTCTGGCGGACGGCAAAGTTCTTTGTCATCAGCCAGCAGACGGCCCCATGTTCGGCTGAATGAACTACGGCAGAGGGCTGCTTTGCCGTCTGCTTTAATAAAGTGGACAGCAAAGAAGTTTGCCGTCAGCCATCCTAAGCAAGCAGATGGCAAAGGACCTGGACGGCAGAGTGATAGGGTTAGGTCCGTTAGGTGGCTAATGGCGTGCTGTGCCGTCTGCTGGCAGACGGCAAAGTGTCCAAATAGGCTAGCCCAAGTGCCCCCCAGGTTGCACAGGTAGCTGCCATGTGGCAGCTTTGCCGTCTGCTAGCAGACGGCAAAGTGCCTGTATTGCCCCTGTTAATTCTATTCTTTCTTAAATTCAATCAATTTCACAGATATATATATATATATATATATATATATATTCATTTCAAAATACTTTCAACAAGCATACATATCCCTGCCATATGGATATGATCATCCAACACATATATATACCAAATCAAAAGTCCATATCCAACATATATATAGCCAACATATCCAACAATTAAGCAAAAACTCCATATACAATGGTTTCATCCATACATACATATATAGGTAGCAAGTTTCACATTGTTCATCCTACAAAATCAAAACAAAAGGGAAGGACAAGGAGAAGAGTAGACTCCATCAACGCAAGCTTCCCTGATCTGAAGCAAATCTGCAAAATGGGAAAGAAGAAAGTTAGAAGAAGAAGACTAGAAGAAGAAGAAGAAGAAGAAGACTAGAAGAAAAAGAAGAAGAAGAAGAAGAATTTTTCTTCTCTTTCTTTTTCTCCTCTTCTTTTTCTTCTTCTTCTTCTAACTAAGGTAACCTAGGTAATTATGCCATTTTTGAGCTAACTAAGCGTATTAAGTCATTTTGGAGGAAAAAAATGCTAAGTGTAGGTAATTTTAGAGCTAACCTAGGTAAATAGGTCATTTTGGAGCTAATTAAGGTTATTATGTCATTTTCGAGGAAAATAAGCTAAGTATATGACAGTTTGGAGCTAAACCAAGGTTATTATGCCATTTTTGACCTAAGTAAGCTAATTATGTCATAAATGAACTAACTAAGCTAAGTATAGGTCATTATTGAGCTATCCTAGGTAGTTATGCCAATTTTTAGCTAAGCATATTAAGTCATTTTGGAGGAAAAAATGCTAAGTATAGGTCATTTTATAGCTATCCTAGGTAAAATAGGTCATTTTGGAGCTAAGTAAGGTTATTATGTCATTTTCGAGGAAAATAAGCTAAGTATATGACAGTTTGGAGCTAAATAGGTCATTTCTTAAGCTAAGTATGCATTTGTTAAGCAAAACACTTGGGAAAACTTACCGTCATCACGGAGGTGAAGGACCGGTCGCGCCAGTGGAAGACGGAGAAGGATCGGTCGATGCTTGTCGGGAGGCACGTTGCACCAAAGATCATTTGCAATGTCTCATTAGCATGATGCAACTCAAATGTGAATACTAGTAACTAATGACCATTCAAATGAAACTCACCGTGGTCACCGGAGTAATCTGGGGCATCGGCGGGGGGGGGGGGGGGGGGGGGGGGGGGGGCTGACCGTTGGTCTGGCACACAGACTGCGCATTTGGTTTTCACGAGTCAGTCATATTAGTTAGTAATGAAACGAACATTACATGCATGATTTGGCTAATATGCAGGAGAAACTTACCACGAGGAGCTCGTATAGGGCCCGGTGAGACGCGTCGTTCCGGTTCCTCTCCTCCTCCAACAGCCTAGCCGTCCTCTCCTCCAGGTCCCTCTCCCTCTCTGCCGCCTGCCTGTTTGCCTCCGCCAGAAGCGCCTGGGTGTTCACTCTCTCTTTCTCAAGAACAGCCTGCAACACCACTCCTCGTTAGCATTGTAATCATCGACGGCCGCACACACAATGTAATGGAGGAAAGGTATCTGAGTCCGTATAACTAACCTCGATGGCGAGTTCCATTGGCCGTGGACGAGGCCTTATCTCAGGACCGGAGCTCGTCTGGCGCTTCTTGATCTCCGGGAGAGTGCTAGGACAACGTATCAGTCCATCCCCAATGGCTATCGAGCCATGGGACCTCCCACCACCAGATATCATCACCAGCTCTGGATCAAAAGGATGCTGGCTCAGGTTAAAGTCCTCCCCTTTCCTCGCCTTCCCCTCATCTCTGTACCTCACGAGCTTGTGGTGGGAGGAGATGTTGGTGAAGCTCTCTGGATGATCGAGGTCAGACTCAGAGAATGCCTTGGCCTTCTTGTACGGGGCAGTATGTGCCATGGCATAGAGGTCGAACACCCCTGGCACCTCCTTCTTGTTGTATCGCGCCTAAAAGAGAGGAACAAAATATTAGTTAAGGGCTCAAGCTAGCATGAAGAATGAAATTGCATGAATCATGAAGCAAACCACATACCCAGTTATCCCCGTACTCATATAGGTTGGAGCTCCCTTGATGGTGTGGCACACCAACCATTTTGGCGCGCTTATCCTTGGCCTTGTTGTGGACGGCTAGCCATTGGGGAGAGCACCACTCATCCACCAACGCCTCCCAACAGTCCATCCTATCCGCACACCATCTCGGGGGCACCTAAGTTAGTCAAGAGAAAATTCAGCGCTACGCCTATGAATCAAATCAAGGAAACTAAGTACAAGGCCTTAAGAATAGGTAATTACCTTCATGTACTTCTCCTTACTCAGAAACTTGCCGCGGCACTTCGTCTTGGACCTCTTAATACCAGTCGAGGCGTAGTAGTCTCGAACAGCCTACACCCGAGCCTCGTGCCGTAAGTTCTAAAGTAGGCGCTTGCACTTGGCTTCGATAACCATAGCCGCGGCCTCCTCCTCTCCCTCAAGACACCTGTAGAAGGTCTGCAATCAAACAAGACAACACTGATTAGTACAATCACTACGTACTGTTGATTATTAATTCTGTAAAGGAGAAATTACCCAAAACGTCTGGATCACAATGTCAGCCACTGTGTGGCACAAGACACCATCGACCCTCTCCTTCGACGGGGCCAGGGCAGCCAAGTACAGCTCCCAGCTCAGTCCTAGCTGTCGAACCTGACCCTCACCAGGCAATGTGACCCACCCCGAGAAGTTCTGCCGGCAAAGCACACCAAGGACGAAGTTGGGCTTGCGGACACCAGGGCCGTGTTTCCAACCCCTGCAGTATGACAAGGCCAACGCATTAGATATTAATTTGAAGAAACGTGAAGGTAAAAGGTTAAAAAAGAGTAAATACACTTACTTCTCCCCATTAGGCGCAATCAACCACCTCTGCTCGTGGGTCGCCGGCACGGGCGAGAGCTTTGTACCACCACGCTGGTAGACGTTGCCCCCCTCAACCAGCTCGCCCTCGCTATAGCTATCATCAGAAAAGTGGTCCTCGCCACCATCAGCATGGCCACTCACCTCCGGAGTCTCGTGGGATGAAGACTCTGGGACTGGAGTCTCGTGGGATGAAGACTCTGGGACCGGAGTCTCGTGGATCAAAGGCTCGGCGACCCGAGGCTCGTCGGCCCGAGGCTCGTGGACTGGAGTCCGAGACGGGTCCACGTCAGATGGGTCCACCTCAGACGGAGCAGTCCTGTGGTCGGGTGAATCAGCTGGGGGTGGCGGCGAGGAAGGCGTAGCAGCCTTCCTACCTCTCCCGCCACCACGTCCACCTCTAGCACCCCTCTTCTTCCCCCGACCTCTCCCGGCCGAAGAAGAAGCGCCTGCCGGTGGTGTCTGCATACTGCCTATCAGCGCTCTCCGGAGGTGCTGGGGTGGAATGGAAGCACCCCTCCCAGCACGCGCCGAGGAAGGAGCCTCGGAGCGCTCTGGACCCGCGTCCACCATCTGTCAACACCTACAATGACAAAGAGTAAACGAAATTAGTACAACATGAATAATAATATGTATATAATTTAAGTGTATCATCATCATGAACATAATAAAAAATTGAATACCTAATAACATGAAATAATTAATAATATATATGTACATAATAATAATTGAATACCTGACATTACTAATATTAATCTTCATCGTCTATATATGCTTCGGGATCAATAAATGCATCATCATCATCATCACTATCAGTAATGATGTGCTCATCATCATCATCAATAAATGCATCAACATGTGGAAGGCCTCCTTTACGTAATCGGTCAAGCATTGACAGTTCATCCGCAGCAGTAACCTCTTCTTGTTCCGGCTCTTCTTGTTTTGGCTCAGGGGTGAAGTCGGATTCACTGTCGCTGTCTACTTCAATGTTCTAGGGTGAAGTAGAGTGGTTCTTGAAATGTTTTTTTGGAAAGACGTGTTTCTTGGAAGGATTCTCCTTCATATGTGTCTGGGTTAATGTGAGGTTCATAATCCTCTTCATTGGGGGGAGGTGGTCTAACACGTGGCGGCACTTCATAAACGACATCCCAACCATTGAGATTTGGATCACTTTGACAGGCCCACGGTAGATAGAAAACTTGGGTTGCCTGTTGAGCCGTAATATAGACATCGGGAACATCCAAATGGGTGCTTTGTTTGATTTCGACTAGCCCTATATGTTCATGAGTCCTTCTAGTCTCCTTCGGCTGGAACCAATAACATTTGAAGACTACGACGTTTGGTGGGTTTGCACCATAGAATAGAAGTTCATAAATTGCTTCAACTCTTCCATAATACTCGATATCTCCTTCGCCGATAGCAGAGACACAACAATTTGTAGACTTTTGGTTGGCCATAGATAGCTCTTTGCCATAGGTACTAAAGCGATACCCATTGATGTCGTATTTGTCAAATGAACGGACCTTAAAGTCAAAACCATTAGCGACTTATCTCAATTCGGCATCCATAAGCTCTGAATTGGCCTACAAGTTTAATATGAAAGGATTGTTGCATTAGCCGCAAATTAGACGAAGAAATGAAATGGTCTAATGAAAATTACCGTTTGTTTGAACCAAGAGATGAAACCGGGATAGCCGCCTCCATGCTTTGCCAGAAGCTCATACTCTTCCACGGAATCCTTTTGGATCACCGCTCCATATGAGAATTTGGCGACGTATCGACTGTATCAAATATCCGGGAATACAACGAAATGGTCCGCCTTTCTTCGACATCCAACGATAAGGAGTTAGAAGCACCGGCTGGTGCGAGCTTCCCTTTGAATAGGCTGAGGTTGGATCCACCCTTTTTAGGGTCGCCAGCATTGTACCGAGGCTTTGGATTATGCAAATGACGATTTTTGGCTTCGTAGTGTTCTGTCACGAAGTTTGCCGCCTCCTCAGTAATGAATGCCTCGGCCATCGATGCTTCAATTCTATGTTTATTTTTACATTTTGCTCGAAGCATCTTCTGCATCCTCTCAGTTGCGTAGCACCAATGATTTTGCACGCGCCCCCCAATCGTGCCTCGGTCGGGAGATGCAAAATCAAATGCTGCATTGGATTAAAGAAGCCCAGTGGAAAGATCTTCTCTAACTTGCAGATCAACTCCGACGCCAACTCTTCCATTTCATCTAGCACGCCAGGCAATAGTTCTTTCGCACAAAGAACACAGAAGAAATAGCTCAGCTCTGCCAGTACTAGCCATTCATCCTCAGGGATAAAGCCACGCAACATCACCGGCATTACCCGCTCAAGCCATAAGTGCCAATCATGACTCTTGAGACCAAATAATTTCAATTTTTCAAGACTGGCTCCCCTATTTAGATTCGCTGCATACCCATCAGGGAACATCAACTGTATTTTCACCCACAATATAATTTCCTTCATAGCTGGCCTTCCAAGATTGAACCATGCCTTTGGCTTCGTCCAGTTCTGCTTTCCTTTCGGTTGTCGCATGTTTTGTAACGGTCTATCACATAGAACCTCCTGATCGACTCTAGCCTTAGGATTATCCTTTGACTTCCCCTCTATGCTGAACAATGTACCAAGAAGGGCCTCGGCGATATTCTTTTCAGTGTGCATCACGTAGATGTTGTGTGGGCAAAGGAGGTCTTTGAAGTAAGGCAGATCCCACAAGCATGTCTTGTGGGTCCAGGCGTGTTCTGAATTATACCCCTTGAAATACCCTGGACGCTCTGGATCTGGCTCGAGAGCGTTTAACTGATCCAGGGTCTGTTGGCCTGTCAACGCAGGTGGTGTAGAGTTTTGGACAACTCTACCTTTGATGAAGTTCTTCTTGTCTTTTCTGAACTTATGGCTAGGATCCAGGAACTGTCTATGCAAGTCGAAGCAAGAATACTTCCGACCCACCTGCAGCCAACGAAACTGAAGAGCTACCTTGCATGTGGGGCACGGGAACCTTCCATGCACACACCAGCCAATGAATAGCGCATACGCCGGCAAGTCATGCATCGAGTACATGTACCAGACACGCATTATGAAGTTTTGTCTGCTAGCTGCGTCGTATGTCTTGAACCCATTATCCCAAGCTTCTTACAATTCATCCTTAAGCGGCTGCATGTACACATTCATATTCTTCCCCGGATAATTGGGCCCTGGAATTATCAACGTCAGAAAAATGTTCTTTCTTTGCATAATCTGTCCGGGGGGAGATTGAGTGGAATGACAAATACAGGCCAACAACTGTATTGGGTTGCCGTCAGACCAAACACATTGAACCCATCCGTGCTGATGGTGACTCGAGGATGCCTTGGATCTGCCACTTTTTTGTGATGTAATGCATTGAAGTGCTTCCACGCATAACCATCTGATGTGTGTACCAACATCTGATTCCCATCTGCATCTAGTTCGGTTCTTTTGCCCATTTTGTGCCATGTCATCTATCTGGCCGTCTCTTCAACCATGAAAAGACATTGAAATCTTGGTATGATTGGCATATACCGAAGAACATTAACTGGGATTTTTGTCTGACTCTTCTCACCCATACCGTTGTCTACCACAACATACCTGGAAGACTTGCAAATGGGACAATAGTTCAAGTCTACATACTCAAGCCTAAATAAGGCACATCCATTCTCACAGGCATCTATATTCTCATAGGGCATCTTAAGTACACGGAGGATTTTGTCCGACTGGTACAGGTTTGCAGGCATTACATGGCCTTTGGGTAGAAAGCGTCCAAATACTGTCATCATCGCGTCGTAGCATTCTCTGCCCAAGTTGAATTGAGCCTTCAGAGCCATTACTCGTGCGATGGCATCCAGCTGACAAAGCTCCGTTTGCTCGTGGAGAGGACGTTTTGAAGACTCCAACATATCATTGAAGGCCTTTGCAGATTCCTCCATCTCATCGTCCGAATCCCGAGCATCATCAAAGTCTTCCACCATGTCTTCGATCCAGGTACCATGCTCGTCGATGCGACGACGAACCACCTCGGCTCTGGCACGTTGGGCAGACTCACCATGAAATGTCCAGACCGTATAAGCAGGCATAAAACCCCACTTCTACAGGTGTTTACTCATTTCAAGCTCGTTCCTCTTATGATAGTTGTCGCACCGGACACAGAGGCACCAGGTTTTTTTCTGGCCATTTGCAAATGCGGCTCTCACAAACCCCTTGGTTTTTGTTAACCATTCATCGGTCATGTTTTCCTGACTAGTGTGACCAGTGTACATCCACGCACGATCACTCATCTTGCCTAGCTACTGGACACACAAGAAATATATACATAATTCAGCAACCCATATTCATCAGTTAATGGAGTTTGTCAGTTTTATTACGTCCATGCAACCTAGATGCTAATAGGTAAAGATAGGTCCTAATCCCACCCGAATATGTGTAGATTGGGTTCGTTTTCCCATGCTTTGCTCCGGATCCGACACAAAATTTCGGCAGCACCTCCCCGCTGTTCTTCTGATACACGTCTCGGCAATAAGCAGAGAGGATGTGTACCCGGAGAACAACAAGGAGGCACTGACGAAATTCTGCATCGGATCCGAAGCAGAGCACATGGGAAAATGAACCCAATCTACACATACTCAAGCTGTCCATGGATAATGTTCGACAATTCAAAAGAATCACGGTTATAAATATGCAAATGCATGCATATTTATAGATGTAACCCTTTCGAATGGGAGACGCATAGTGGTCACGCATACTGATGATTGAAGACACCTATAGCTAGCAAGTTTCATCGGCACGAAGACCGGAACAGAGCAAATGAAGGGGGGAGGAGGAAATGTCATTTGTGCTCACCCACGAACGCAGGGGTGGAGCTCGTCGAACGCACGGGGAGGTCGTCGAACACCAGACACTCGCAGCGATGAAACAACTGCACATTTAAATCCACCAGATCAACACAAATATGATGTTTTTCATAACAAAATCAAAAAATATATGACCTAACTCATAATTCACAAATATATGACCCCGTCGGCCTCTGGAAGACCGAAGAGCACCTTTTCGGTCAACAATAGGCCGAAGAGGTGTCGGGGATGTCGTGTCTGGGTGTCGTGGTGTCGGGGTGTCGGGGTGTCGTGCCGGGGTCAGGGTGTCGTGTCGTGGTCGGGGTGCCGGGGGTGTCGTGGTGTCGGGGTGTCGGGCTCTCGGGGTGTCGGGGTGTTGTGTCGGGGTCGGGGTGTCGGGGTGTCGTGTCGGGGTCGGGGTGTCGTTTTCTTCTTCCTCTTCTTCTTCTTCTTCTTCTTCTTCTTCTTCTTTCCTTCTCCTCTTCTTCTTCTTCTTCTTCTTCTTCTTCTTCTTCTTCTTCTTCTCTTCTTCTTCTTCTTCTTCTTCTTCTTCTTCTTCTTCTTCTTCCTTCTTTTCCTTTTTCCTCTTCTTCTTCTCCTCTTTTTCTTCTTCTTCTTCTTCTCTTCTTCTTCTTTCCTTCTCCTCCTCTTCTTCTTCTTCTTCTTCTTCTTCTTCTTCTTCTTTTTCTTCTTCCTTCTTTTCCTTTTTCCTCTTCTTCTTCTCATCTTCTCCTCTTTTTCTTCTTCTTCTCCTCCTCCTCCTCCTCCTCCTCCTCTTCTTCTTCTTCTTCTTCTTCCCCCTTCTACTTATTCTTCTTTCTTCTTCTTCTTTTTTCATCTTTTTTACTTCCTTTAATTATGACTAATTAACTAAAACCTAGCACTAATCTAATATAATCTAGCACTAAACCTACCACTAACATATCTAATCTAATCTAGCACTAAACCTACCACTAACATGTCTAATCTAATCTAACAATTAAACAACAAAAAAAAGAAGAAAAAATGGGCTCAGCGGAGAGGGCGTCGGCCGGGGCTTCAGAGCGACAGGGCGGCGGGGGCCACGGGGCTCCGGGGCGGTGGGGCGCGGGGGGGGGGGGGGGGGGCGGCGGCACCGATCGGCAGGGCTGCGGTGGCGCCGTGGGCTGGTGCCGGCGGGTCGACGGCGGGTGGTGGGGGCGGCAGCGCGTGTGCGGTGGTCGTCGGGGAGGAGAGGGAGAGAAACAGAGAGAGAGGGGGCGGGGTGGGGCGCGGCCATTAGTTAAGTTAAACATTTGCCGTCTGCCCCGCAATTGCCGTCTGCCTTTTTGCTCTTTGCCGTCTGCTAGCAGACGGCAAAGAGGGGGGGCGTTAGGTTTTGCTATAAGCAGCTCGTTAGTGGGGCCAACCTCCCTCTTTGCCGTCCGCTAGCTGACGGCAAAGCTTCTTTGCCGTCCGCTAGAAGATGGCAAAGAAGTGGCTGATGGCAAATATGATCTTTGCCATCAGCCGGTTCTTTGCCGTCTGTTTTTTGGAAGCTAACGGCGAAGACCTCCTTTGCCGTCCGCTAGCAGACGGCAAACAAGTGGCTGATGGCAAATCCTCTGATTCCAGTAGTGTAGCGAAAGCACGGACCCTAGGCCTCATTTTCAAGCATTGCAATACCGTTTGTGCTCCGTTTTATCAATTGCTACCTTGCTATTTTTTATTGTTCCTATTACAAAAATCAATATCTACTATCATTCACTGTTCAAGATATCTTCCGATATTCCGATAAATCGGCCGATTTATCGCTTGTCGTTGTCTGACCGATAAGATAAATTGGCCGATAAATCAGCCGATATGCCGATAAACTGACCGATTTACCCCTTATCATGGGTCGACCGATAAGTTCCCGATAAGCGATATCCCCAACATTGCTATCATTACTATGCTTGCATCACCATCTCTTTGCCAAACTAGTGAACCTATACAAATTACCATTGTATTTGGTGTGTTGGGGACACAAGAGACTTTTTATTATTTGGTTGCAGGGTTGTTTAAGAGAGACCATCTTCATCCTACGCCTCCCATGGATTGGTAAACCTTAGGTCATCCACTTGATGGAAATTTGCTACTGTCCTACAAAACTCTGCGCTTGGAGGCCCAACACGAGTCTACAAGAACAAGTTGTGTAGTAGATATCAAGCTCTTTTCTGGCGCCGTTGCCGGGGAGGTGAGTGCATGAAGGTATATCTTTAGATCTTGCAACTGAATCTTTTAGTTTCTTGTTTTATCACTAGTTTGGTTCATAAAAGAAAACTACAAAAAAATGGAATTGAGGTGGCCTCATATTATTCGTCTTTATCATGTCTTTTTGAAAATGATGGAAAGGAAAATTGTGCTCAATTGATAGAAGAAGAATTCAATAAAATGTTTGGCACAAAATCCATGAATGATGAGCATGATTGCAATGTTGTTAGTATGAATTCTTTGAATATACATGATGCTAAGGATATGCAAAGCCATAAGCTTGGGGATGCTATATTTGATGAATATGATATTTTTAGTCCCCCAAGTTTTGATGAGAAAATTTATGATGATGAAAGCATGCCTCCTATTTATGATGATTATAATTATGAAAGTTGATTTGGAGAGGTCATGACTTTATTTAATGATGAATCCACTATTTTGGAAGAGGTCTCAATTGATTATAAAAACAAAGTTCCTATCTATGATTATGGTGATGACATGTATGCTATAAAGAATAATGATAACAATGAAACTTGTCATCATGATTTTAATGCTCAATATGATTATGCCAATCAAGAATCACATGATAGTTATTTTGTTGAGCTTGCTCCCACTACTATTCAAGAGAATAAATTTGCATATGTGGAGAGTAATAAAATTCTATGCTTGTGGATCATGAAAACAATGCTTTATGTGATAGCTATATTGTTGAATCCATTCATGATGCTATTGAAAATTATTATGAGAGGGGGACATATGCTTTTACATATTGCAATAATATCAAGTTTCCTCTCATTATGTTGAGAGTTTTGAGGTTTTGCTTGTTTTGCATTCCTATGCTAGTTGATTCTTGTTCCCATAAGTTGTTTGCTCACAAAATCCCTATCCATAGGAAGTGGGTTAGGATTAAATGTGCTAGTCATCTGCTTCATGATTCTCTCGTTATGTTTCAATTCTTATCTTTTATGTGAGCATCATTGAAATCATCATGCTTAGCTAAAAGGCATCAAAGAAAAGCGCTTGTTGGGAGACAACCCAACATTTAACCCTATTGTTTTTGTGTGTTCACATGATTAGGCTATTGTAGTAATCATGTTTTATAGCTTTTATTTCAATAAAGTGCCAAGTAAAGCCTTTGGGATAGTGTGGATGATAGTTGACTTGATTCTGTGCAAAAATAGAAACTTTTGCGCCCAGTAACAGAATAGTTTAAATTCACTGGGCGTCAAAAAAATCTGGATTTTTTAGAGTTGTTGGGTATACAAATTTTCTACGTTTTCCTAATTTTCCTAATTTTTTGAGTTAAAGAAGTGTGGCTAAATTTCATATCTTTACGTACTCTTCTGTTTTTGACAGATTCTATTTTCAATGCATAGTTTGCTTGTTTTATGGTTTCTATGGCTTATATTGCTTAATATAAATTGTGGAAATTGTAGAGTACAGTAGGCATTATGTGGAAACAATTATTAATCTTATCTTGACAGTACCAAAGTGAATGATTTGTCTTTATCATACTAACCCATCTCACGAAATTCCGTTAAGTTTTGTGTGATTGAATTTTTCAAGTTTTGGGTGAGATATCGATATGAGGAGAATAAGGAGAGACAATTCCCTAAGCTTGGGGATGCCCAAGGCACCCCCAAGGTAATATTCAAGGAAGATCCAAGCAACTAAGCTTGGGGATGCCCCGGACGGCATCCCCTCTTTCGTCTCCAACATTATCAGTAACCTCACTTGGAGCTACATTTTCATTCGTCACATGATATGTGTTTTGCTTGGAGCATCATTTTATTTTAATAGGATTTTCTTTCTGTTATTTGGAATATTGTTTTATATCATTTACTTCAATAAAAATGTGAAGTATAGCCTTTGCCATGCTTAGTTTGCAAGTCTATATGTGTCTGTTTGAAAACAGAAAGTTGCACACTATTGCGTGAATTCTTGAGAAAATTAAAAATGTGATAAAATATTGAAATTTTTTTCACAATAAGTTATGATAAAATTTCTACAGTGTGGTAAATTTTTAGAATTTTTGGAGTTAGGGAAGTGTGAGTAAAATTGCATTCTTTACAGACTATCCTGTTTAGATAGATTGCTGTTATGTTTGCATATGTTTGCTTGTTTAATGATTTTATTTGAGGATAGGAGTTTTAAATTTGCAGAGGCATTTAGTATGCAATGTTGAATAATAATTTTAGTGATTTGCTACAGTAGATAATGATAAGGTTATTGCATTGATTTATACTAACTTATCTCACGAGTTCTTGTTGAGTTTTGTGTGGATGAAGTTTTTAAGATTTAGGGGAACCGTGATATAAAAGGAATTAAGGAGACACAAAAGCTCAAGCTTGGGGATGCCCCGGTAGGCATCCCACCTTTCTTCATCAACAATTATCGGTTAGCCTCGGTTGAGCTAAGTTTTTGCTTCTTCACATGATGCGTGCTATTCTTAGAATTTCTTTTTATTTTGTTTTGCTTGCTGTTTTACTAAAATACTTAGATCTAAAAAAAATTTAAATAAGAGAGAGTCCTCAATTTCCTACCCATTTACTTAACTACTCGCTTGATCTTCACTTATATCTTTTTGGAGTAGTTTGTCATTTACTCTTGTGCTTCACTTATATCCTATGAGTAAATTGTTGAATGAATTGAATATCATGAAGTTGAAATCATATGTTTATATCATGCCTAGTGGTAGCTTCACGTTGGGTATAGAAAGTGAAATCCTTTGAAGCTTGACAATCACAATATTGGTCATACAAGCAATTCATGAATGATTAGTATAAGGAAGATAACTTTCACATATAAATATATTATGTTCGACATCTTCTATGATTGTGAATACCCATTAATTATTTTCAAACTTGAGCAAATTAGTTGAAGTTGGACAAGGAAGACAACGTAATGAGTTATGGTTGTGTATATTTGCATAGAAGTTATATTGTTATGGATCTTCCAACATGTGGTGTTTTCCTAGGATCTTTTGCTAGCCAAAAATTCGTACTAAGTAGAGATACTACTTGTGCATCCAAAAATCCTTAAACCCAGTTTCTTGCCATGAGTGTCCAACATACCTACCTATGGACTGAATAAGATCCTTAAGTAAGTTGTCATCGGTGCATAAAGCAATAAAAATTGCTCCTAAATATGTTTGATCTTTTATTGTAAGGGAAAATTGAGCGTTGTACGAACTTGTGATGGCAAAGTAATAAAAGTGACGGACTGCATAATAAAGGTTGCTATCATAAGGGGAAATATAACGCGACGTTCCTTTGCATTAAGAGTTTGGGCATCCAAAAATAAAAAGCGCATGACAACCTCTGCTTCCCTCTGCGAAGGACCTGTCTTTTACTTTTCAGTATTTACTTTTATGCAAGAGTCAACAGTATGCATTCTAATTTCAACCTCAATTATCCTCTAGTTGGCAAGCATCTTGTGGTGGGGAAAGATCTAGGCACATATGGCCAGTCAAATATATTTGATCATGATTTATTATTGTTGACAATTATCTCTATGATAAATGAGTTGGGAGGCGAAACATTAAGCCCCTATCTTTCTCTGTGTTTGATGGATGCCATTTGTTCTAAGAATATGCTTTGAGTACTAGCAATCATAGAAGACTATATGATGATTGATTATGTGGAGCTCTTACTTAGACTCTGTTGAATAAGTTGAATTGCAATTGTTTGGTGACTAAGAATATAGGTTGTTGAGTTTCAAGAGAATTCATTGTTTGAACCTTAACATGTGAATTGGTTGCAACTTTAACATGAGAAGTTTTATGAGATAGAATTGCTGTTATGATGCTAGGAAAAGTGATTGAAATTATCATTGATCAAACTTATGCACTTTGCTAGCATTCACACTTCATAAATTATTTCTTTTATCATTTACCTACTCGAGGACGAGTAGGAATTAAGCTTGGGGATGTTGATACGTCTCCAACGTATCTATAATTTATGAAGTATTCATGCCATGTTTACAACAATTTTATATGGTTTTGGTATGATTTGCATGGAACTAACCCGGACTGGCGCTGTTTTCAGCAGAACTACCGTGGTGTTGTTTTTTGTGCAGAAATGAAAGTTCTCCAAATGAGCTGAAACTTTTTGACGATTTTTTTTGGAACAAAAGAGACCCCCGAAGCTTCGTGGGAGGGCCAGAAGACCCACGAGGTGGGCACAACCCACCACGGCGCGCCAGAGGGGCCTGGCTTGCCCCGGTGGGTTGTGCTCACCTCAAGGCCCATCTTCACGTGAAACCGACGCCAAAAAATCCTATAAATAGAGAAACCATCAGAAATAACCCTAGATTAGAAGTTCCGCCGCCACAAGCCTCTGTAGGCACGAAAAACCTATCTAGACCCCGTTCCGGTACCCTGCTGGAGGGGGAAATCATCACCGGTGGCCATCTTCATCATCCCGATGGCCACCATGATGAGGAGGGAGTAGTCCACCCTCGGGGCTGAGGGTTTGTACCAGTAGCTATGTGTTTAATCTCTCTCTCTCTCTCTCTCTCTCTCTCGTGTTCTTGAGATGGAACGATCTTGATGTATCGCGGGCTTTGTTAATATAGTTGGATCATATGGTGTTTTCCCCTCTCTATCTTGTTGTGATGAATTGAGTTTTCCCTTTGAGATTTCGTTTTGTCGGATTGAATACTTTTATGGATTTGAGATCACTTGATCTATGTCTTGGCACTCAACTCGCGGACTCTCGAGGTGGCATTAGGGTAATCTATGCATAGGGTTTGATGCACGTTTTCGTCCTTGTTTCTCCAGTAGAAATCTTGGGGCACTCTTTGAGGTTCTTTGTGTTGGATTGAGTATTATGAATCTGAAATTGTTTGATGCATATCGCATAATCAACTCACGGATACTCGCGGTGACATTGGAGTATCTAGGTGACATTAGAGTTGGTTGATGTGTATCATATGGTGTTATTTTAGTACAAACTCTTGGTTAGATTGATCTGAAAGAATAGCGTGGTGTTATTTTAGTACGAACTCTAGGATAGATTGATCGGAAAGAATAGCTTTGAGGTGGTTTCGTACCCTACAAACAATTTCTTCTTATGGTCTCCGCTAGATAGGAACTTTGCAGTGATTCTTCATCGCACGTTGAGGGAAGGTTATATGATCCGATTATATTAGCATTGTTGAGAGATTACACTAGCGAAAGCACGGACCCTATGCCTCATTTTCAAGCATTGCAATACCGTTTATGCTCCGTTTTATCAATTGCTACCTTGCTGCTTTTTATTGCTCCTATTACAAAAATCAATATCTACTATCATTACTACGCTTGTATCACCATTTCTTCGCCGAACTAGTGCACCTATACAAATTACCATTGTATTTGGTGTGTTGGGGACACAAGAGACTTTTTATTATTTGGTTGCAGGGTTGTTTGAGAGATACCATCTTCATCCTACGCCTCCCACGGATTGATAAACCTTAGGTCATCCACTTGAGGGAAATTTGCTACTTTCCTACAAAACTCTGCGCTTGGAAGCCCAACACGAGTCTACAAGAACAAGTTGTGTAGTAGATATCAAGCTCTTTTCTGGCACCGTTTCCAGGGAGGTGAGTGCATGAAGGTATATCTTTAGATCTTGCAATTGAATCTTTTAGTTTCTTGTTTTATCACTAGTTTGGTTCATAAAAGAAAACTACAAAAAAATTGGAATTGAGGTGGCCTCATATTATTCGTCTTTATCATGTCTTTCTTGAAAATGATGGAAAGGAAAATTGTGCTCAATTGATAGAATAAGAATTCAATAAAATGTTTGGCACAAAATCCATGAATGATGAGCATGATTGCAATGTTGTTAGTATGAATTCTTTGAATATACATGATGCTAAGGATATGCAAAGCCATAAGCTTAGGGATGCTATATTTGATGAATATGATATTTTTAGTCCCCCAAGTTTTGATCAGAAAATTTATGATGATGAAAGCATGCCTCCTATTTATGATGATTATAATTATGAAAGTGGATTTGGAGAGGTCACGGCTTTATTTAATGATGAATCCACTATTTTGGAAGAGGTCTCAATTGATTATGAAAACAAAGTTCCTATCTATGATGATTATGGTGATGACATGTATGCTATAAAGAATAATGATAACAATGAAACTTGTCATCATGATTTTAATGCTCAATATGATTATGCCAATCAAGAATCACATGATAGTTATTTTGTTGAGCTTACTTCCATTACTATTCATGAGAATAAATTTGCATATGTGGAGAGTAATAAAAATTCTATGCTTGTGGATCATGAAAAGAATGCTTTATGTGATAGCTATATTGTTGAATCCATTGATGATGCTACTTAAAATTATTATGAGAGGGGGACATATGCTTTTACATATTGCAATAATATCAAGTTTCCTCTCTTTATGTTGAGAGTTTTGAGGTTTTGCTGGTTTTGCCTTCCTATGGTAGTTGATTCTTGTTTCCATAAGTTGTTTGCTCACAAAATCCCTATCCATAGGAAGTGGGTTAGGATTAAATGTGCTAGTCATATGCTTCATGATTCTCCCGTTATGTTTCAATTCTTATCTTTTATGTGAGCATCATTGAAATCATCATGCCTAGCTAAAAGGCATCAAAGAAAAGCGCTTGTTGGGAGACAACCCAACATTTAACCCTACTATTTTTTGTGTGTTCACATGATTAGGCTGTTGTATTAATCATGTTTTATAGATTTTATTTCAATAAAGTGCCAAGTAAAGCCTTTGGGATAGTGTGGATGATAGTTGACATGATTCTTTGCAAAAACAGAAACTTTTGCACCCAGTAACATAATTGTTTAAATTCACTGGAGCATCAAAAAACTCTGATTTTTTTACGGTTGTTGGGTATACAAATTTTCTACGTTGTTCTAATTTTCATAATTTTTGGAGTTACAGAAGTATGACTAAATTTCATATCTTTACGTACTGTTCTGTTTTTGACAGCTTCTGTTTTCAATGCATAGTTTGCTTGTTTTATGGTTTCTATGGCTTATATTGCTTAATATAAATTGTGGAAATTGTGTAGTACAGTAGGAATTATGTGGAAATAATTATGAATCTTATCTTGACAGTACCAAAGTGAATGATTTGTCTTTATCATACTAACCCATCTCACGAAGTTCCGTTAAGTTTTGTGTGATTGAAGTTTTCAAGTTTTGGGTGAGATATCGATATGAGGAGAATAAGGAGTGACAAGTCCCTAATATTGGGGATGCCCAAAGCACCCCCAAGGTAATATTCAAGGAATATCCAAGCAACTAAGCTTGGGGATGCCCCGGAAGGCATCCCCTCTTTCGTCTCCAACATTATCGGTAACCTCACTTGGAGCTACATTTTCATTCGTCACATGATATGTGTTTTGCCTGGAGCATCATTTTATTTTATTAGGATTTGATTTCTGTTATTTGTAATAATGTTTTATATCATTTACTTCAATAAAAATGTCAAGTATAGCCTTTGTCATGCTTATTTTGCAAGTCTATATGTGGTTGTTTGAAAACACAAAGTTGCACGCTATTGTGTGAATTCTTGAGAAAAGTTAGAATGTGATAAAATGTTGAATTTTTTTGCACAATAAGCTATGATAAATTTTCTACAGTGTAGTTATTTTTCAGAATTTTTGGAATTAGGTAAGTGTGAGTAAAATTGCACTCTTTACAGACTGCCCTGTTTAGACAGATTGCTGTTATGTTCGCGGTGTTTGCATATGTTTGCTTGTTTAATGATTCTATTTGAGGATTGGAGTTTTAAATTTGCAGAGGCATTTAGTATGCAATGTTGAATAATAATTTTAGTGATTTGCTATAGTAGAGAATGATAAGGTTATTGCATTGATTTATACTAACTTATCTCACGAGTTCTTGTTAAGTTTTGTGTGGATGAAGTTTTTAAGATTTAGGGGAACCGTGATATAAAAGGAATTAAGGAGACACAAAATCTCAAGCATGGAGATGCCCAAGGCATCCCAAGTCAATATTTCAAGAAGTCTCAAGCATCTAAGCTTGGGGATGCCCCGGTAGGCATCCCACCTTTCTTCATCAACAATTACCGGTTAGCCTCGGTTGAGCCTAAGTTTTTGCTTCTTCACACGATGCGTGCTATTCTTAGAATTTATTTTTATTTTGTTTTGCTTGCTGTTTTAATAAAATACTTAGATCTGAAAGTTTTTTAAATAAGAGAGAGTCCTCAATTAACTACCCATTTACTTAACTACTCGCTTGATCTTCACTTATATCTTTTTGGAGTAGTTTGTCATTTACTCTTGTGCTTCACTTATATCCTACTGGCAAGCATGCCCGTGCGTTGCCACGGGTTAATTTAATTTATTTAGTTTGAACATGGAGAATTTAGTCGAAGAACAATCTTTAGTTCAATTAGAACATTTAGAATTTTTGTTGTCCGAACCATGGGGCAATGATGTAAAAAACGATACTCATTTCCTCTGGCGGTGCCTCCTTCAACTCCTCAATACCCTAGGGTCGAAGATGAGTTGTGCATGGAAGAGGTTTTGAGTGGGAGAAACATGGAAGGAGGGTTGCTGTTGGAGAGGAAGGGGCACATGGTGGACTTCAGCTGAATGCCTATTTTCTTGACTTTGAAGTAAAATTTTCGAGAGTTTAATTACTAATTCAAAGGATTTTCATATATTATTTAAAGTGAGAGCATTGCCATACACATGTTGTTTTTTGTCCGACTTAAGTATGACGATGTAGATTGGGCCGCCCGATACCTATTGACAAATCATATGATACCAGGACATTAACCATCATACTCACAATAAAAATGTTGTACACGTAGCACCTGTATTGAGTTACTGACATGAGATAGTAAACACCTTGTATACTTCGCTGGTTGTCCATGCATATATGCTCATGTTGTGTATGTGCTAACCATGAAGTCCTTATCGTATAGATGTACTAAGTTCCTCTTCTGTTGTGATATATGCAGCGTTAACCATCGCAATTGAATCTTTGCATGGTGTGTTGCGCTTCAACTCACAGTTAGGTGCAATTTGCTTTATCCTAGCTTTCTTTCGTTCTGGCTGCATATTTGCATATTTCTGTCTTTCTCGTGCACATTTTTTTGCCTTTTGTGTTGGCTCCATATTTGAATATTTCTTGATTCTTCCTCCCCTGTGTGCATTTTTTTCGCAACTGGGTAGAATATTTATTTCTTTTGCTTTGCTAATAGGCTTCACGATGCTTTTTTAGTTTTTTCCGTTTTTCTTCATTGGCCATCCTTGCATACCGCTCTCTGTCTTTTCTCCTTCTTTGTTCCCTGGCATCCATCACTTGAGATTGCGACCCCAATTGCTTGTCTGCCTGAGAGTTTTTATATTATATGAATATGTTATTCATTAAAAAAATAGATTAGATTTTGCATCATAAATAGAACATAGGAGCTACTCCTACTTATAAGTCACATTAAGTATGCTGGACATTAGCATGAGAATATATGTGTTTATATAGTGTCGTGTTATTCCTAGATCCAATTTAGAAAAATAGGAAAATGATATTGAAGTAAGAGCAATGATAAACAGATGACATTTTTGGTCTAACTTCAGTACGACAATATAGACCAGACGTCTATAAATAGTGAGAAAACATATCACACTGGCACATTAACCATCCTAATGAGTTATTAACATCGGACAATAAAAATACAACGATGTAGATCAGACGTCTATAAATAGTGACAAATCTAATGCACTACTAACATAGGACAATAAAAATATCGTACACGCAATACTTTTGTTGAAGTTATTTTACCTGGACGCAGTTGTTCCTCCATACCTCCAGCACGTCCATCTTCAGAGACTTTAAGCATGGCATCTTCTATCTTGTCCGGAACAACAACTTCACTGAGATCTGACTCTATGGCCATGACTTCTAAATGTTTATGTTTTGGTGTCGATGGTTTATTATGCAAACACGTATATAGGCGAGATCAACAATGTCAGAAGACAATTTGTTTTGTATTTTACGTCCCTGTGCAAATATTCGTTGTATATTTCACAAGACGTCTAGATAATGCTTCCCTTGTGTGCACATTAAGCTGTGTATATATAAGTCCAACACTGTCTAATCCAAATGGATGGCATAAAACAACGTTAATCAACATGCATCTTTCTCCTTAAATTATGCAGGAAGTATTCTGGTTCTTTGTCCTTCTTAAATTGTCTCAGGATCCCGATTTCCTTCCTTAGTTCTTCTCTATCAAGATGTGTCCTTCTCAAATTAGATTAGAGAATATATCTCTTAGGATTCCAATTTCATTCCTTATTTCCTTTTTTGTCACCTCTTGTCCCATTTAATAGCCCACATCATAATAGAGAATATTAATTGCCTCGCTTTCCAGTTAATTAGCCCAAATGGCATCCCATTTAGTAGCCCAGATCATACAGAGAAGATCAATTGCCTCGCTTTCCAGTTAATTAGCCTCCTTTTCTTTCCTTTATTTTCTCCTTAAATTGAGTCGATTGAATGTGGGAGAGCGAGGTGGGACTATCTATTATCTGAGTCAATCTCAACTTTAAACAACAATGGAGGCTAGCTCGATTGGCCACGCCATCATGAGTTGGTCGTCAGGTTTTGGGTTCGAGTCTCCTCACCAGCAAGTTTTTTGCCTCAAGTGGGATCTGGGCCGTCAGATTGGTTCGTTCGGTTAGCCCAGGTGGGCCGGAGTCAATCAATGCTAAAGTTGGGCTGGAGTTTTGGGGGCTCGTTAGGTTGGCTTTGAGCATGAACGAAAGGAAACTGCGGACGACGGACGAATGAAACTAATTATGTACGAAAATTAGAGAGGAAGAAGCGATCAGCGCTTTATTAGTAGGTATAGATGAGTAAATTGTTGAATGAATTGAATATCTGAAAGTGCAACTAATCCCCGGGTGGTTTTGGTAATTCATAACAACATATAGTTCATTGAACTAATATCCATTCAAGTTAAATATTTCTGAAAGTTCAATGATTGGCATGGCATGGACTAGAGATGTGGACCCCTCAAAATGCTAAGGGCACATATTGGCAAAAGCTCATGACTCTTCATTTATATTTTAGTGATCCAAGATCACATTGAGTGCACAGGAAAGCCAATACTATTAAAAGAGGATGAGTTGTTGCTTAATGGTCTACTTGCTCAAAGTGCTTAGTGATATTGCTCCAAAACCCTCAACCACTTTCTCATTTCCAAATATGTCCAAAACTCAAAGTCAAACTCGCCCCCACCGAAATGATCTATCCGGTGCCACCGAGTTCATTTGACATAGCCACTGCCAGAAACCCTAACTCCTCGGTCACACCAATATGGATCTCGGTCTCACCGAGATGGCCCTGCAAACTCTCTGTTGCCTATTGCAATTATTTCGGTCTCACCAAAATGTTTAATCGGTCCCACCGAGTTTGCTTCACCAACTCTCTGTTTGCTCTTTGCTGAAATCGGTCTCACCGAGTTCAAGCAATCGGCTTCACCGAGATGACGTTTTGCCCTAGCCCTAGAACATCGGTCCCACCGAGTTGTTTCAGTCGGTCCCACCGAGATTCCTAATGTTCACATTTTGAACTAAATGGGTCTCACCGGGTTCTTCTATTCGGTCTGACTGAGTTGGGTCAAATGTGTGTAGCGGTTGGATTTTGTGTGGAGGCTATATATACCCCTCCACCCCCTTCTCCATATGTGGGAGAGCCATCAGAACATGCCTACACTTCCAGCCTACATTTTCTGAGAGAGAACCACCTACTCATGTGTTGAGATCAAGATATTCCAATCCAACCACAAGAATCTTGATTTCTAGCCTTCCCCAAGTTGCTTTCCACTCAAATCATCTTTCCTCCATATCCAAATCTGTGAGAGAGAGTTGAGTGTTGGGGAGACTATCATTTGAAGCACAAGAGCAAGGAGTTCATCATCAACACAACATCTATTACCTTTTGGAGAGTGGTGTCTCCTAGATTGATTAGCTGTCGCTTGGGAGCCTCCGACAAGATTGTGGAGTTTAACCAAGAAGTTTGTAAGGGCAAGGAGATCGCCTACTTCGTGAAGATCTACCCGAGTGAGGCAAGTCCTTTGTGGGCGATGGCCATGGTGGGATAGACAAGGTTGCTTCTTTGTGGACCCTTCGTGGGTGGAGCCCTCCATGGACTCGCGCAACCATTACCCTTCGTGGGTTGAAGTCTCCATCAACGTGGATGTATGATAGCACCACCTATCGGAACCACGCCAAAAATCTCCGTGTCATCATTGCATTTGCACTCTCCAAACCCTTACATTTACCTTCATATGCAATGTTTTACTTTCCGCTGCTACACTCTTAGAATTGCATGTGTAGGTTGATTGCTTGACTTGTGCTAAATTGCTAAAATCTGCCCACAACTAAAATTGGGAAAAGGTTAGATTTTTATTTGGTCAAGTAGTCTAATGACCCCCCCTCTAGACCTACTTTCGATCCTACAAGTGGTATCAGGGCTTTGGTCTCCATTTGCCTTGATTTCCATAGCTTTGGTGATCATAGCCTTGGTCTCACAACCTAGGAGAGTATGGCGTCTAGTGAGGGAAATTACCACCATAGAGGTCCTTACTTTGATGGTACTAATTTTGCTAGTTGGAAGCATAAGATGAAAATGCATATTCTTGGTCATAACCCCGCCGTTTGGGCTATTGTGCGCATTGGCTTGCAAGGTGATTTCTTTGAGGATGGAAAAGAACCGGATCGTGAAGCGTCCGCTGAAGAAATGAAGATGTTGCAATTCAATGCTCAAGCTTGCGATATTCTCTTCAACGGATTGTGCCCCGAAGAATTCAACAAAATCAGCCGCCTTGAGAATGCAAAGGAAATTTGGGATACTTTGGTTGATATGCACGAAGGTACCGAGTCCATCAAGGAATCCAAATTGGATGTGCTTCAAAGTCAACTCGACAAGTTCAAGATGAAGGATGGTGAAGGAGTCGCTGAGATGTACTCTAGGCTTGCTCTCATCACAAATGAGATTGCCGGCTTAGGAAGCGAAGAGATGACCGACAAATTCATCATCAAGAAAATCCTAAGAGCCTTGGATGGAAAATATGATACCGTGTGCACCTTGATCCAAATGATGCCCAACCACAAAGATCTCAAGCCCACGGAAGTCATTGGTAGAATTGTTGCTCATGAAATGTCACTCAAGGATAAGGAAGAGCTCCACAACAAGTCTAGTGGTGCTTATAAAGCTTCATGTGATGCTCCTACAACATCAAGTGAGAAACAAGTCTTCAATGAAGAATTGAGCTTAATGATGAAGAACTTCAACAAATTCTACAAGAATAGAAGCAAAGAAAGAAGTTCCAAGTCAAGATCCTACAATAACAAAAGATCTTCTAGTCGTTATCGTAATTGCTACAATTGTGGAAGACCCGGACACTACTCCAATGAGTGTACGACTCCCTACAAGAATAGAGAAGATTCACCTAAGAGTAGAAGTAAAAGAGATGAATCACCACCAAGAGAGAGAAGGAGTAGAGATGATTGTTATGAACGAAGACCCTCTCGTAGAAGCAAGGATTCGGAACGGAAGGACAAGTCATCAAAGAGCTACACAAGACGAAGACATCAAGCTCACGTTGGTGAATGGGTATCCGATTCCGACTCCGACAACTACTCCGAGAGAAGCTATCACTCTGACTCCGAACATACTCAAGATGAAGGTGTTGCCGGACTTGCACTTGTGTCGTCCAACTCCTACGACATATTTGACTCACCAAATGAAGGAATTGGAAGATGCTTCATGGCTAAAGGCCCTAAGGTATCACACCCCGAGTATGTTGATTTCAATAGTGATGAAGATGATTTGCTAGGTGATGATGATTTACTTGTTGACAACACTAGTGATGAAAACTATGATGAAATTGCTAGTATTCATGCTAATCAAGATGAAATGAATGGCAATGATAAGAAGGAGATTGAGCGTCTAACTAAAGAACTAAACAATCTTAAGTTAGCTCATGAAACAACTCTAGAGGATCATAGAGAGCTTCTAAGAACTAAATTTAGAGCAAGAGCATGGGTTCCTAAAAGCAATCAATGATGAGCTTCGAAATAAGAGTTCTTCTTAAATTGCCAAACGTCTCCTCTTGTCTACTTATATGCCACAAGTAAAATCTAGCAATAATAACAAGAAGGATTCTTCCTAACAATAATCATGTTAAATCCAATATTGTTGCTTCTAGTAGTTCTCTTGATTCCACTAATGATTCTCTTAGCCAAGTTACTCTTGAGCAAGAAAATAGCTTATTGAAGGGAATTATAGAGAAAGGTGTTTACAAGAGCCTTGCCGGAAGTAAGAAATTTGAGGAAATTGTACGCAAGAAAGGAAGGCACTGGAAGAATCAAGGTGTTGGTTTTGAACGAAAGTTCAATGCCAATGGAGTTGAGTGGGAAGAAGATCAATACCCCAAGATGAAGTTTGTTCCTCAACAAGAGAAGTATGATCCCACTTATTTCAAAGGAACACAAGATCAAGATGATCTTCCACCACAAGACCACAAGCTAAAAGGCAAGGACAAGCTTCAAGAAGAGATTGATTCATTTGAAGAAGCTCCTAAGGCCATGTTCAACTGGGTTCCCAAGACTACATCAAGTTCTACTTCATCAAGTACGACTACAACTCCAAGGATTCCCATCAAGTTGATGTGGATCCCAAAGAAGAAGAACTAGAGAGTTCTTGAGGGTGACTCCACCAACATACTTCACTCATATTCATTTTGGCAAGGACAAGTGCAATAAATTTCCATATCTTGCACTAGTTCATGGAGTCACAAACCCTCTTGTTGGTAAGACAAGGGACAAGGTAACCTAATGCTTTCATGGACATCATCATATGTGTGTTTCACTCTATGTCTATGGATATTCTTGTATGTTCCTTGTGGGACTAACCCGTGTAGGTATTGAAAGTGCAACACTCCAATGGATTGCTCCAAATGATCTACATCAACATTGAGCATCCACATCGTCAACACCTACATGAAGTCATCATCGACAAAACCCAAGGTTAGTTCATCCCTCTAAGAGGGGATATCACATCTAGGGGGAGCTTTGCTCTAAGAAAATTGAGCTAAAGCAACTCAAATGATGTGAACACAACAATGCTTTATGTAAAAGTGGTAACCCCACTTGTGCTTAAACGATGAGTATGACCTATGGTCAAATGTTCTCATTTGACTCCTAAGTCAATATACTCATATATAGATGACCTAGTCATCGCCAATTGCTTGATAGATGCTAGAGTGTATGTGCATGCTTTGCCACATGTTTTATTTGCCATCTTATTGTGTGAGCATGTTGGTTGCATAGTTTTCTTCATTCGAGGACATCCATTTGTTGCTTTGATTGTTTGGATTTTTCTTTTTGCCAAATGGATGGACAAGAATGCCTAAGTACTCCCTCTAGCTAGCTATGCTTTTTCTCGTCTCAAACTCTATTCATGCTACATCACAAAGTTTGAACAAGTCACTTTCATACCCTCCAGGTGAGGAGCACTCGGAGCCACCGATCCGTCAAGGGCTTAACTTCCAAAACCTCTTAATGATTTTCGGTCAGACCAACTCATCCAATTCGGTCTCACCGAGATCAGTAAGTTGATCTAAGTTTTCATCTCAATGCCACCGATTAGAACCATTCGGTCACACCGAGTTGCAGCAACTGCTAGCAGTTTTGCATCTCGGTGCCACCGAGTCGTTCCACTCGGCGCCACCGATAGCGCCTGGGTATATATTCCCCGCGTACCCGTATGGTTGAAAATCACTTCAAACTGCACGAGCTCGCGCCCCAACACTGCCGCCCTTGGTCTCCGGATCATCGCTGTCATCGCCAGTGACCTTCTGCCGCTGGTCTCCGCCGCTGTCAACGGAATCCTCACCGCCGTTGCCGCCGTAGCAAATCCGCCGCCAAGTTAGGGTATGGATTTAACCCTTTGTGCTTTCCATTGCTCCGATTCTTGCACAAAGTACAATGCCTTTGTTCTTCCCACGTATGAGATAAATCTATCCACCAAACAAATTCCGTAGAATAGATTTGATGCAAAAACTTAGGGTTAAGTTTCCGCCGAACCTATCTTGGATCGACTGATCTGAGGATCTCGGTCACACCAATCAGCCCTGGCCATTGCACAAGTACAACTCGGTCTGACCGAAGTGTACTGATCGGTGAGACCGAAATCACTTTCTCTGTGAAACCCTAGCATCTCGGAGTCACCAAACTGCATTTCGGTTTGACTGAAACTGTGTGTTTAGACTCTGTTAGTGCTTCGGTGTCACCGAGTTTATCAAATCGGTAGCTCCGAAATGCTTTCTACAGAAAACTAAAGTTAGGTTTTTGTCTCAATATTTTTGCAAAATAAGCTGCACTTCGTGATGCTCATCTACTCTATCTACACCCAACTATTCACAGGGTCAGTTGCAGCTATGTCAGAGGGCAGTGACAGTCAGAACAAGTCTGAAGAGCAGCTCAACCTAAGTGAGGGCACTAGTCCCTCTAGTAGCTATGATGATGGAAGCAGAAGCACTCCCAGCAATTTGCCTAAGGCAGCTACTAGGCAAAGGAAGAAAAGAACATCTGATTCTGAGGATGAAGATTTTGTGATTGAGGAGGAAGTGACCTCCAAGAAGAAAGTACTCAAGAAGGAGTATGCTGCTGCTACCAAACCTGGACTGCAGAAGAAAGCTCCTTCAAAGAGGACTCCAATGTCAAAAGCCAGAGCCTCAACTCAAGAAACCATGGAGTTTACACTTGAACCAAGAGAGGAAGAGGCTGCTGGTGGAAAGAAGAGGAAGGAAAGGGTCAGAAAGACTATTGCCAGAGTCATTGGTAGATCTTCTATGATGAGAGATTCTGATGAGGAAGAAGAGGAGGAGGAAGAGTCTGTTACACCTCCTGCAAAGACTCAGAAGCTGATGGGGGATGCCATCAGTACTGGGGCTGCTCCATCTAAGCCCAAGTCTGCCCCCAAGCCTTCAGCTCAAGCTCAAGCTCCCAAGCCATCTGCACCAAAAAGATCAACAAGGAACATCTCAGTTGCTGAAAAGAACAAGGCCCCAGTGCCTGAAGTTCAAGAAGAAGAAGAGCCACTAGTGCTCAGGAAGCTCAAGCCCAAGATTCCAGACCACAATGATGATCATCATGTGGCAGAGAACATGAAATTGAGAAAGGATGCAGGTCTGAGACTATGGAGGAAGACTGATCCTTATGCCACCAGGAGAAGGACTGTTGTAGACTACCGCTTTCACACCAAGGAACAGCAGGACTTCTATGAGACTGTCCTATTGGACAAGAAACCCATTGTGTGTGACATGAAATGGGTAGACTGGAAATACATTGACTCCAATGAAGACTACTTTCCTCATGTGCATGAGAGCTTCAGGATGAATGGGGTAGACACATTTGTTGGTCAGAAGTTGACTAAGTGGAATGATGAAATGATAATGCAATTCTACTCCACAGCCCACTTCTATCCTGATGGAAAGATAGTGTGTATGACAGAAGGCACCAGATATCAGTCTACAATCTCAGAATGGGCCAAGTTGATCAATGCCCCAGAGGAAGCTGAAGATGATCTTGATGTGTACCGTAAGCCTAGGAAGGATCACAACTCCATGGCTAACATGTACAAGCCAATCCCTGATGCTGCATTAGAGACACACAAGTTTGGCTCCATATATTATCTGCTTGCTGGTTTGACCACCATG
The DNA here is from genome assembly GCA_011799875.1 of Thinopyrum elongatum. Classification (NCBI taxonomy): domain Eukaryota; kingdom Viridiplantae; phylum Streptophyta; class Magnoliopsida; order Poales; family Poaceae; genus Thinopyrum; species Thinopyrum elongatum. Next base: position 511,642,107 of record CM022302.1, read on the forward strand.
AACACTATATTGAGGCACACTCTATTGCCCAAGTCTGGAGATCATAGGATGATTCGTGGTCACTCCATCAATTTGCTCCATTTGTTTGATGTCCCATAGAAATTCAAGGTGATGAGCCTGATTGTAGAGACTGTGAAGGGAACAGCTGCAGACCAGAAGAGATCTTGTAGATATGCCCCTCACATTTAGACTTTGATCAACTCCAAGATGGGAACTGGGACATATCTACTGGACAAAGAGCACCTTCCCCTGAGGCCAGACTTTGAGGACAACGAGGTTGTCATGGATGCTTCTCATCCTACTTGTGCAGCTGCCCAGGAGAAGATAGAGAAAGCTAAGGCTGCAAAAGAAGCAAAGACAGCAAGTGACCCAGATGCTTCAGTTGCCAATCTCAAGACCAAGCAAGATCAACTCAGTTATCTGCTTGAGGCCACCGTGAGAATTGAGAAGAGCTTGGCCACCTTGACTCAAAATCAGGAGAGTCTTGAGAGGATCATTGAGACTAAGGTCCATGACCTAGATGTGAAGATCACTGAGATTCAAACTACTGTGGAGAAGCTACAAGAGGATGCTGAGGACAAGGATGATAGATGATGACCCACAAGTATAGGGGATCAATCGTAGTCCTTTCAATAAGTAAGAGTGTCGAACCCAACGAGGAGCAGAAGGAAATGACAAGTAGTTTTCATCGAGGTATTCTCTGCAAGCACTGAAATTATAAGTAACGAGTAGTTTGATAGCAAGATAATTTGTAACGAGCAAGTAACGGTAACAGTAACAAAAGTGCAGCAAGGTAGCCCAATCCTTTTGAGGCAAAGGACAGGCCAAAATGGTCTCTTATGATAAGCAAAGCGTTCTTGAGGGTACACGGGAATTTCATCTAGTCACTTTCGTCATGTTGGTTTGATTTGTGTTCGCTACTTTGATAATTTGATATGTGGGTGGACCGGTGCTTAGGTGCTATTCTTACTTGAACAAGCCTCCTACTTATGATTAACCCCCTCGCAAGCATCCGCAACTACGAGAAAAGTATTAAGAATAAATCTAACCATAGCATTAAACTTTTGGATCCAAATCGGTCCCTTACAGAATAGCGCTTAAACTAGGGTTTAAGCTTCTGTCACCCTCGCAACCCATCATCTAATAACTACTCCACAATGCATTCCCTTAGGCCCAAATATGGTGAAGTGCCATGTAGTCGACGTTCACATGACACCACTAAGGGAATCACAACATACATACCATCAAAATATCGAACACATATCAAGTTCACATGATTACTTGCAACAAGATTTCTCCCGTGACCTCAAGAACAAAAGTAACTACTCACAAATGATAATCATGCTCAAGATCAGAGGGGTATTAAATAGCATATTGGATCTGAACATATAATCTTCCACCAAATAAACCATATAGTAATCAACTACAGGATGTAATCAACACTACTAGTCACCCACAAGCACCAATCTAAGGTTCCAGTACAAAGATTGAACACAAGAGATGAACTAGGGTTTGAGAGGAGATGGTGCTGTTGAAGATGTTGATGGAGATTGCCCTCCCCAAGATGGGAGAGTTGTTGGTGATGATGAAGACGATGATTTCCCCCTCCGGGAGGGAAGTTCCCCCGGTGGAATCGCTCCGTCGGAGGGCAAAAGTGCTCATGCCCAAGTTCCGCCTCGAGACGGCGGCGCTTCATCCCGAAAGTCCTCTCCTGATTTTTTTCTAGGTCAAAATGACCTATATACCAGAATATGGCCACCAGAGGTGGGCCGAGGAGGGCACATCCCACCAGGGCGCGCCCAGGTGGGTTGTGCCCACCTGGCAGGCCCCCTCTGGTACTTATTTGCTCCAATAATTATTATATATTCCATAAAAATTCTTCGTGAAGTTTCAGCTCATTTGGAGTTGTGCAGAATAGGTGGCCTGACGTAGCTTTTTCAGGTCCAAAATTCCAGCTGCCGGTATTCTCCCTCTTTGTGTGAACCTTGCATATTATGAGAGAAAAGGCATTAGAATTACTCCAAAAAGCATTATTATACATAAAAACAATATAAATAACAGTAGGAAAACATGATGCAAAATGGATGTATCAACTCCCCCAAGCTTAGACCTCGCTTGTCCTCAAGCGAAAACCAAAATTGAAAAACATGTCCACATGCTTAGAGAGAGAGGTGTCGATAAAAACAAAATACGGACATAGAAGCATTATGTATATTACTATAACAGCAACAAACTTTAACATAAAACCTTATCATAGAACTTTTATCATGTAACTTCTATCATAGACTTCTCATGAACAAGTAACAATTCATCACAACATCGAAGTATAAAGCATGAACTCTATTGAAAACCAACAAACTATGTTCTCAGTCAACTTTGCAACTACAATTCTTCATCTTTTTAGGAAGGGTCACGTATCGGAGCCTTTTTGGCAAGTCCACATACTCAACCATCATATAGTCTTCTATGATTGCTAACACTCACTGCATACACATGAGCAAAAAGTTTCAACCGGACACATAGAAAGATAGGGGCTTATAGTTTTCGCCACCCAACATATTCACCTCAAGGGTGATGTCAACAATAATAACTCATGCTACCCATATCCAACTGGATATATGTGCCTAGATCTTTCCTCACCACATGATGCTTGCCAAAAGAGAAAAAAAAGGAATAGAGAGAAATACTTTGACTCTTGCATACAAGTAAATACAATAAAAGTAAAAGATAGGCCCTTCGCAGAGGGAAGCAGAGGTTGCCATGCGCTTTTCGTTTGTATGGTCAATCTCTTAGTGCAAAAGAACGTCACGTTATATTGCCCCTTATGATAGCAACCTTTATTATGTAGTCTGTCACTTTTATTCTTTGCCATCATAAGTTCGTACAACGCTCAGTTTTCTCTTACACTAAATGATCCAACACTTTTAGAAGCAATTTTTATTGCCTTTTTGCACCGATGACAACTTACTTGAAGGATCTTACTCAATCCATAGGTAGGTATGGTGGACTCTCAAAACAAGATTTGGGTTTAAGGGTTTTGGATGCACAAGTAGTATCTCTACTTAGTGCGGAATTTTTGGCTAGAAAAGATGGGGGGCAAGCACCACATGTTAAAGGATCTATGACAATATAACTTCTATGTGAATATGAACAAACATAAATCATTACGTTGTCTTCCTTGTCCAACGTCAATAATTTTGGCATATAATATTTTGATGGGGGCTCACAATCACAAAAGATGTCCAAGATAGTGTATTTGCATGTGAATCTTCTCTTCCCTTATTAATTCTTTCATGAATTGCATCATTGACCAATGCTATGTTTGTAAATCTCCAATAAATTTTTTTACTTATACTCTTCCTTATGTGATGTCATTACTTACCATAAGATTAGCATATGATCTTTTTCATTTATTTCCTTTCTTTTTATTGAACATGAAAATAAAGAGAACAAAACTTCAAACTAAACTTTATTATATATCTTGCACACGATTACAAGGATAGATCACTAAGCAAACACTCGAAAAGAAAGGATCGAACTAAACTTTTATTCATCTAAAGCAAAAGATAACTATGGATCGAACTAAGATAAGTAAAGGAAAAATATAGTGGAGGTGATACGATACCGGGACACCTCCCCCAAGCTTGGCACAAGCCAAGGGGAGTGTCCATACCCGATACTCAATTTTCCTTTGGTGATGAAGAAGGAGGTGGTGTTGATGAAGTAGAGGGTTCGTCCTTTTTGTCCAACTTATTTCGGAGGTAAAAATTATCTATCCTTAACTCTTCATTCTCCATCTCAAGCTTTATTATCTTCTTGCATAACGCCTCCATGCTCTCTTGCTTGAAACAAGGAGGAACTGGCTCATCTTCATCTTCCTCATCAGTGAACCATAGATAGGGATAGTTGTCCTTGAAGATATTTTTATCCCAGGGCTGATAAGAAACTGGGCAGTCCTCTTCCGAACTTTGAGATGACATATTTCAGATCTGCCAGGAAACAGCAAGGAAAAGAAAACAGAAGATTTCTCCGCGATACGGTGGTTAATAGGTTTGGGGGGTATATAAAGATTTTTTATCTTGGGAAACAAGCAAACGGAAGAAAAACGGAGTCCGGAAGGTACCCGATGTGGGCACAACCCACCTGGGCACGCCAGGAGGCCCTGGCATGCCCTGGTGTCTTGTGCCCACCAGGGTTGCCTTCCTGGTTGTTTCTTATTTTCCTAATTTTTGATATATTCCAAAACTGACAAAAATATTTTTGCTGATTTTTTGGAGTCCGTTTACTTACCGTATCACATACCTCCTCTTTTTCAGTTATTCTGGAGTGTTCCAGAAGGTTCCCTTTATGTGTTCTTCCGGTGTCATAGTTTGTATAATATTGCTTTCAACATTAATGGGCGTACCTGAGATGTAATGTTTTATTCTTTGCCCATTAACAACCTTCGGGTTGGTACCTTCGGCATTATTTATTTTGATAGCTCCAGACCGATAAACCTCCTCGATAACATAGGGTCCTTCCCATTTGGAGAGGAGTTTTCCTACAAAAAATCTGAAACGAGAGTTGTACAAAAGAACATATTCTCCAACTTTAAATTCACGCTTTTGGATTCTCTTATCATGCCATCTTTTAACTTTTTCTTTAAATAACTTGGCATTTTCATAAGCTTGGGCTCTCCATTCATCTAGTGAGCTAATATCAAATAACCTCTTTTCACCGGCAAGTTTAAAATCATAGTTGAGTTCTTTAATTGCCCAATATGCTTTATGTTCTAACTCAAGAGGCAAATGACAAGCTTTTCCATAGACCATTTTATAAGGAGACATACCGATAGGATTTTTATATGCTGTTCGGTAGGCCCAAAGTGCATCATCTAATTTCTTAGACCAATTCTTTCGGGACCTATTGACAGTTTTTTGTAATATTAACTTTATTTCTCCATTGCTAAGTTCAACTTGACCACTAGATTGAGGGTGATAGGGTGATGCAATTCTATGGTTGACATCATACTTAGCAAGCATTTTATGGAAAGCACCATGAATAAAGTGTGAACCACCATCAGTCATTAAATATCTAGGGACTCCAAACCTTGGGAAAATGACTTCCTTAAGCATTTTAATAGAGGTGTTGTGTTCGCTACTTCATTAAATATCTAGGGACTCCAAACCTTGGTTTGATTTGTGTTCGCTACTTTGATAATTTGATATGTGGGTGGACCGGTGCTTAGGTGCTGTTCTTACTTGAACAAGCCTCCTACTTATGATTAACCCCCTCGCAAGCATCCGCAACTACGAGAAAAGTATGAAGAATAAATCTAACCATGGCATTAAACTTTTGGATCCAAATCGGCCCCTTACAGAATAGCGCATAAACTAGGGTTTAAACTTCTGTCACCCTCGCAACCCATCATCTAATAACTACTCCACAATGCATTCCCTTAGGCCCAAATATGGTGAAGTGCCATGTAGTCGATGTTCACATGACACCACTAAGGGAATCACAACATACATACCATCAAAATATCGAACACATATCAAGTTCACATGATTACTTGCAACAAGATTTCTCCCGTGACCTCAAGAACAAAAGTAACTACTCACAAATGATAATCATGCTCAAGATCAGAGGGGTATTAAATAGAATAATGGATCTGAACATATAATCTTCCACCAAATAAACCATATAGTAATCAACTACAAGATGTAATCAACACTACTAGTCACCCACAAGCACCAATCTAAGGTTCCGGTACAAAGATTGAACACAAGAGATGAACTAGGGTTTGAGAGGAGATGGTGCTGTTGAAGATGTTGATGGAGATTGCCCTCCCCAAGATGGGAGACTTGTTGGTGATGATGATGATGATGATTTCCCCCTCCGGGAGGGAAGTTCCCCTAGTGGAATCGCTCCGCCAGAGGGCAAAAGTGCTCCTGCCCAAGTTCCGCCTCGAGACGGTGGCGCTTCGTCCCGAAAGTCCTCTCCTGATTTTTTCTAGGTCAAAATGACTTATATACCAGAATATGGGCACCGGAGGTGGGCCGAGAAGGGCACAACCCACCAGGGCGCGCCTGGGCTCCCTGGCGCGCCCAGGTGGGTTGTGCCCACCTGGTGGGCCCCCTCTGGTACATATTTGCTCCAATAATTCTTATATATTCCATAAAAATTCTCCCTGAAGTTTCAGCTCATTTGGAGTTGTGCAGAATAGGTGGCCTGACGTAGCCTTTTCAGGTCCAGAATTCCAATTGCCGGTATTCTCCCTCTTTGTGTGAACCTTGCATATTATGAGAGAAAAGGCATTAGAATTACTCCAAAAAGCATTATTATACATAAAAACAATATAAATAACAGTAGGAAAACATGATGCAAAATGGACGTATCAATAGACGCACTACAGACACATTCCAGAGAGTGCCAAGGGCACAAAGATCATCAGCTGTGCCAGTTGCCAGATACTCCAAGACTACCACTTCAGCACCTGCAACCACTACCACAGTTGTACCTCCAGTGTCAACTCCTCCAGCTCCACAGACGTCTTCAGAGGCATTTACAGATGCCCTCCGCTCCACGCCATCTACGCACACTGGAGCAACAAGCTAGAAGACTCCTTCAGGAGCTCCCGGAGATCGTGCTTAGAGTGCCGTATAGCACTATACGTTTTCGAACTTTTTGGTAACTTGTTGCCAAAGGGGGAGAAAGTGTATAGATCATAGGCTTCGAGAGAGAGAGTCTCTTGTTTTTGTTGGTTTTATTTGCCTTGCTTCTCTTGCTACTTTGATCATTTGGTTGTTCATTTCCTATGCTACAATTTGAGTTATGCTCGTGAGATACTTATGTGGGCATGTGTTTGATCATATTATACTTAATGTGTGCTTGCATGATTATATCCATGAATGTTTGTGTATGATCAATCACTTGTATCCTTGGTGATGAGTGCATGTTATTTAACTCTTATCATTTTGAGCGCTCCACCAAGATGTATGTGACATGGAAGAGTGACCCATGATCCTAATCGATTGTGCATTTGCATTCAAAAGCAAATGTTAAATAATGCACAAATTTAGGGGGAGCTCTTTCTTATCACATACTTCTCAAAGCGATGATGTATTTCATTCGTATTATCATTTGTCGAAGCTTTGATCTATATGTTGTCATTAATTACCAAAAAGGGGGAGATTGAAAGTGCAACTAATCCCCGGGAGGTTTTGGTAATTCATAACAACATATAGCTCATTGAACTAATATCCATTCAAGTTAAATATTTTAGAAAGTTCAATGATTGGCACGGCATGGACTAGAGATGTGGACCCCTCAAAATGCTAAGGACACATATTGGCAAAAGCTCAAGACTCTTCATTTATATTTTAGTGATCCAAGATCACATTGAGTCCATAGGAAAGCCAATACTATTAAAAGGGGATGAGGTGTTGCTTAATGGTCTACTTGCTCAAAGTGCTTAGTGATATTGCTCCAAAACCCTCAACCACTTTCTCATTTCCAAATGTGTCCAAAACTCAAAGTCAAACTCGGCCCCACCAAAATGATCTATCCGGCGCCACCGAGTTCATTTGACATAGCCACTGCCAGAAACCCAAACTCCTCGGTCACACCGATATGGATCTCAGTCTCACCGAGATGGCCCTGCAAACTCTCTGTTGCCTGTTGCAATTATTTTGGTCTCACCGAAATGTTCAATCGGTCCCACCGAGTTTGCTTGACCAACTCTCTGTTTGCTCTTTGCTGAAATCGGTCTCACCGAGTTCAAGCAATCGGCTTCACCAAGATGAGGTTTTGCCCTGGCCCTAGTGCATCGATCCCACCGAGTTGTTTCAGTTGGTCCCACCGAGATTCCTAACGTTCACATTTTGAACTAAATCGGTCTCACCGAGTTCTTCTATTCGGTCTAACCGAGTTGGGTCAAATGTGTGTAACGGTTGGATTTTGTGTGGAGGTTATATATACCCCGCCACCCCCTTCTCCATATGTGAGAGAGCCATCAGAACGTGCCTACACTTCCAGCCTACATTTTCTGAGAGAGAACCACCTACTCATGTGTTGAGATCAAGATATTCCAATCCAACCACAAGAATCTTGATTTCTAGCCTTCCCCAAGTTGCTTTCCACTCAAATCATCTTTCCACCATATCCAAATCTGTGAGAGAGAGTTGAGTGTTGGGGAGACTATCATTTGAAGCACAAGAGCAAGGATTTCATCATCAACACAACATCTATTACCTTTTGGAGAGTGGTGTCTCCTAGATTGGTTAGGTGTCGCTTGGGAGCCTCCGACAAGATTGTGGAGTTGAACCAAGATGTTTGTAAGGGCAAGGAGATCGCCTACTTCGTGAAGATCTACCCGAGTGAGGCAAGTCCTTTGTGGGCGATGGTCATGGTGGGATAGACAAGGTTGTTTCTTTGTGGACCCTTCGTGGATGTAGCCCTCCGTGGACTCGCGCAACCGTTACCCTTCGTGGGTTGAAGTCTCCATCAACGTGGATGTACGATAGCACCACCTATTGGAACCACGCCAAAAATCTCCGTGTCATCATTGCATTTGCACTCTCCAAACCTGTCCATTTACCTTCATATGCAATGTTTTACTTTCCGCTGCTACACTCTTAGAATTGCATGTGTAGGTTGATTGCTTGACTTGTGCTAAATTGCTAAAATCTGCCCACAACTAAAATTGGGAAAAGGTTAGATTTTTATTTGGTCAAGTAGTCTAATCACCCCCCTCTAGACCTACTTTCAATCCTACAATATCATGAAGTTGAAATTATATGTTTATATCATGCCTAGTGGTAGCTTCACATTGGGTTTAGAAAGTGAAATCCTTTGAAGCTTGACAATCTCAATATTGGTCATACAAGCAATTCATGAATGATTAGTATAAGGAAGATAACTTTCACATATAAATATATTATCTTGGACATCTTCTATGATTGTGAATACCCATTAATTATTTTCAAACTTGAGCAAATTAGTTGAAGTTGGACAAGGAAGACAACGTAATGAGTTATGGTTGTGTATATTTGCATAGAAGTTATATTGTTATGGATCCTCCAACATGTGGTGTTTTCCTAGGATCTTTTGCTAGACAAAAATTCGTATTAAGTAGAGATACTACTTGTGCATCCAAAAACCCTTAAACCCAGTTTCTTGCCATGAGTGTCCAACATACCTACCTATGGACTGAATAAGATCCTTCAAGTAAGTTGTCATTGGTGCATAAAGAAATAAAAATTGCTCCTAAATATGTTTAATCTTTTATTGTAAGGGAAAATTGAGCGTTGTACGAACTTGTGATGGCAAAGTAATAAAAGCGATGGACTGTATAATAAAGGTTGCTATCATAAGGGGCAATATAACAAGACGTTCCTTTGCATTAAGAGTTTGGGCATCCAAAAATAAAAAGCACATGACAACCTCTGCTTCCCTCTGCGAAGGGCCTATCTTTTACTTTTCAGTATTTACTTTTATGCAAGAGTCAATAGTATGCATTCTCATTTCAACCTCAATTATCCTCTAGTTGGCAAGCATCATGTGGTGGGGAAAGATCTAGGCACATATGGCCAGTCAAATATATTTGATCATGATTTATTATTGTTGACAATTATCTCTATGATAAATGAGTTGGGAGGCGAAACATTAAGCCCCTATCTTTCTCTATGTTCGATGGATGCCATTTGTTCTAAGAATATGCTTTGAGTACTAGCAATCATAGAAGACTATATGATGATTGAGTATGTGGATCTCTTACTTAGACTCCGTTGAATAAGTTGAATTACAATTGTTTGGTGACTAAGAATATAGGTTGTTGAGTTTCAAGAGAATTCATTGTTTGAACCTTAACATGTGAATTGGTTGCTACTTTAACATGAGAAGTTTTATGAGAAAGAATTGCTGTTATGACGCTAGGAAAAGTGATTGAAATTATCATTGATCAAACTTATGCACTTTGCTAGTATTCACACTTCATAAATTATTTCTTTTATCATTTACCTACTCGAGGACGAGTAGGAATTAAGCTTGGGGATGCTGATATGTCTCCAACGTATCTATAATTTATGAAGTATTCATGCCATGTTTACAACAATTTTATATGGTTTTGGTATGATTTGCATGGAACTAACCCGGACTGACGCTGTTTTCAGCAGAACTACCGTGGTGTTGTTTTTTGTGCAGAAATGAAAGTTCTCCAAATGAGCTGAAACTTTTTGACGATTTTTTTTGGAACAAAAGAGACCCCCGAAGCTTCGTGGGAGGGCCAGAAGACCCACGAGGTGGGCACAACCCACCACGGCGCGCCAGACGGGCCTGGCGTGCCCCCGTGGGTTGTGCTCACCTCGAGGCCCATCTTCGCGTGAAACCGATGCCAAAAAATCCTATAAATAGAGAAACCATCAGAAATAACCCTAGATCAGAAGTTCCGCCGCCACAAGCCTCTATAGCCACGAAAAACATATCTAGACCCCATTCCAGCACCCTGCCGGAGGGGGAAATCATCACCGGTGGCCATCTTCATCATCCCGGTGGCCACCATGATGAGGAGGAAGTAGTCCACCCTCGGGGCTGAGGGTTTGTACCAGTAGCTATGTGTTTAATCTCTCTCTCTCTCTCTCTCGTGTTCTTGAGATGGAACAATCTTGATGTATCGCGGGCTTTGTTAATATAGTTGGATCATATGGTGTTTTCTCCTCTCTATCTTGTTGTGATGAATTGAGTTTTCCCTTTGAGATTTTGTTTTGTCAGATTGAATACTTTTATGGATTTGAGAGCACTTGATCTATGTCTTGGCACTCAACTCACGGATTCCCGAGGTGACATTGGGGTAATCTATGCATAGGGGTTGATGCACGTTTTCGTCCTTGTTTCTCCGATAGAAATCTTGGGGCACTCTTTGAGGTTCTTTGTGTTGGATTGAGTATTATGAATCTGAAATTGTTTGATGCATATCGCATAATCAACTCACGGATACTCACGGTGACATTGGAGTATCTAGGTGACATTAGAGTTGGTTGATGTGTATCATATGGTGTTATTTTAGTACGAACTCTTGGTTAGATCGATCGGAAAGAATAGCTTGGTGTTATTTTAGTACGAACTCTAGGATAGATTGATCGGAAAGAATAGCTTTGAGGTGGTTTCGTACCCTACTAACAATTTCTTCTTATGTTCTCCGCTAGATAGGAACTTTGGAGTGATTCTTCATCGCATGTTGAGGGAAGGTTATATGATCCAATTATATTAGCATTGTTGAGAGATTCACTAGCGAAAGTACGGACCCTAGGCCTCATTTTCAAGCATTGCAATACCGTTTGTGCAGCATTTTATCAATTGCTACCTTGCTGTTTTCTATTGTTCCTATTACAAAAATCAAAATCTACTATCATTACTACGCTTGTATCACCATCTCTTCGCCGAACTAGTGCACCTATACAAATTATCATTGTATTTGGTGTGTTGGGGACACAAGAGACTTTTTATTATTTGGTTGCAGGGTTGTTTGAGAGAGACCATCTTCATCCTACGCCTCCCATGTATTGATAACCCTTAGGTCGTCCACTTGAGGGAAATTTGCTACTGTCCTACAAAACTCTGCGCTTGGAGGCCCAACACGAGTCTACAAGAATGTAGTAGACATCAAACATCTCTATGTTGATCATATCTACTATATGACTCACGTTCGACCTTTTGGTCTCCAGTGTTCCGAGACCATGTCTGTACATGCTAGGCTCATAAAGTTTAACCCAAGTATTCTGCATGTGCAAACTATCTTACACCCGTTGTATGTGAACGTAGAGTCTATCACACCCGATCATCACGAGGTGCTTCGAAACGACGAACTTTGGCAATGGTGCATACTCGGGGAGAACACTTTTATCTTGAAATTTAGTGAAGGGATCATCTTATAATGCTACCGCCGCTCTAAGCAAAATAAGATGCATAAAGGATAAACATCACATGCAATTAAAAATATGTGACATGATATGGCCATCATCATCTTGTGCTTTTGATCTCCATCTCCAAAGCATCGTCATGATCTCCATCATCACCGGCTCGACACCTTGATCTCCATCGTTGCGTCGGGGTCGTCTCGCCAACTATTGCTTCTACAACTATTGCTAACGCATAGCGATAAAGTAAAGCAATTACATGGCGCTTGCACTTCATACAATAATTAAGAGACAACCCTAAGGCTCCTGCCAGTTTTCGATATTACAAAACATGATCATCTCATACAACAACGTATATCACATCACGTCTTGACCATATCACATCACAACATGCCCTGCAAAAAAAGTCAGACGTCCTCTACTTTGTTGTTGCAAGTTTTACATGGCTGCTACGGGCTTCTAGCAAGGACCGTTCTTAACTACGCAAAAACCACAATGGTGATTATCAAGTTTGCTGTTTTAAACTTCTTCAAGGACCGACCGTAGTCAAATTCAATTCAACTAAAGTAGGAGAAACAGACACCCGCCAGCCACCTTTATGCAAAACAAGTTGCATGTCAGTCGGTGGAACCTGTCTCATGTGCGTGGACATGTAAGGTTGGTCCGGGCCGCTTCATCCCACAATACCGCCGAATCAAAATAAGACGTTGGTGGTAAGCAGTATGACCATCTTTGCCCACAACTCCTTTGTGTTCTACTCGTGCATATCATCTATGCATAGACCTGGCTCGGATGCCACTGTAGGGGAACATTGCATGGAAAACAAAAAAAAAATCTACGCACACGCAAGATCTATCCATGGAGATGCATAGCTACGAAAGGGGGGGAGCATCTTCATACCCTTGAAGATCGCTAAGCGGAAGCGTTTATCAACGCGGTTGATGTAATCGTACACCTTCACGATCCGTCCCGATCAAAGTACCGAACGTACAGCACCTTCGCGTTCGGCACATGTTCAGCTCGATGACGTCCTCGCCTTCTTGATCCAGCAAGAGAGGCGAAGTAGTAGATGAGTTCCGGCAGCACGACGGCGTGGTGACGGTGGTGGTGAAGAACAATCTCCGCAGGGCTTCGCCAAGCACAATAGAAACTATGATGGAGGATAAACTAGAGGGGACGGGGTTACCGGCACATGGCTTGGTGAATCTTGATGTGTCTTGGGTGCTAGCCCTGCCCCTCTATTTATATGTTGAGCCCTGGGGTCGAAACTTGGAGTAAAAGCCTCCTGAAAGTCGGTTTTGCCCGAAAGGCAAGAGTCCTTCTCGGACTCCAGGACCAGACGTCAGGATTCCCGGCGTCTGGACCTAGACGCCAGGGTCCCTGGCGTCTGGCCCCTGGCCTCCGCAAAACTGCCTTCTGCACTTACCAAAAGCCCCGTGGGCTTTACCCCTTGGCCCAAATAAAGTGTTCTCGTACTAGAACATTTCGGGAAACATCCGAAACCCCTTCTGGTGAATTCTGGAACCCTTCCGGAGACCAAACATTATTATCCCATATATTAATCTTTACCTCCGGACTATTCCGGAGCTCCTCGTCATGTCAGTGATCTCATCTACGACTCCGAACAACATTCGGTCACCAACATACATAACTCATATAATACTATATCGTTAACGAACGTTAAGCGTGCCGACCCTACGGGTTCGAGAATGATGTAGACATGACCGAGACGCCTCTCCGGTCAATAACCAATAGTGGGACCTGGATGCCCATATTGGTTCCTACATATTCTACGAAGATCTTTATCAGTCGAACCTTTATGACAACATACGTAATTCCCTTTGTCTGTCAGTATGTTACTTGGCCGAGATTCGATCGTCGGTATCTTCATACCTAGTTCAATCTCGTTACCAGCAAGTCTCTTTACTCGTTCCGTAATACATCATTACTCGTTCCGTAATACATCATCTCGTAACTAACTCCTTAGTCACTTTGCTTGCAAGCTTCTTGTGATGCTGTATTACCAAGAGGGCCCAGAGATACCTCTCCGATACATGGAGTGACAAATCCTAATCTTGATCCATGCCAACTCAACATACACCTTCGGAGATACCTGTAGAGCATCTTTATGATCACCTAGTTACGTTGTGATGTTTGGTAGCACAAAAGGTATTCCTCCGGTATCCGGGAGTTGCATGATCTCATAGTCAAAGGAATATGTATTTGACATTAAGAAAGCAATATGCTAAGCTAACGGATAGGTCTTGTCCATAAGATCATTCTCCTAATGATGTGATCCCGTTATCAAGTGACAACACATGTCTATGGTTAGGAAACCTTAACCATCTTTAATCAACGAACTAGTCTAGTAGAGGCTTACTAGGGACACGGCATTTGTTTATGTATCCACACATGTATTTAAGTTTCCAATCAATACAATTCTAGCATGAATAATAAACCTTTATCATGAATAAGGAAATATAATAATAACAACTTTATTATTGCCTCTAGGGCATATTTCCATCAGATTATTTCTAGCCTCGTATTTCTTCTTCGAATCTTTGGTTTAGTTAGGCCAACTAGATCGAATTTTCTTGCCATGGGAAGAGGTGCTTTGTGATGGGTTCGATCGTGCGGTGTTCTTTCCCAGTGACAGAAGGGGCAGCAAGACACGCATGTATCATTGCTATTAAGGATAACAAGATGGGGGCTATTCCTACATGAATAGATCTTGTCTACATCATGTCATCGTTCTTATTGCATTACTCCGTTTCTCCATGAACTTAATACACTAGATGCATGCTGGATAGCGGTCGATGTGTGGAGTAATAGTAGTAGATGCAGGCAGGAGTCAGGCAGTAGTAGATGCAGGCAGGAGTCGATGTGTGGAGTAATTGTTGGGATCCGCTGAACTTTGAGTTTATGTTCAGATCTATATCCATGAATATTATTTGAGTTTCTTTGATCTCTTATATGCATGATTATTTATAGCCTCGTATTTCTTCTTTGAATCTTTGGTTTAGTTTGGCCAACTAGATCAATTTTTCTTGCCATGGGAAGAGGTGCTTTGTGATGGGTTCAATTTTACGGTGTCCTCACCCAGTGACAGAAGGGGTAGCGAGACACGTATGTATCATTGCTATTAAGGATAACAAGATGGGGTCTATTCCTACATGAATAGATCTTGTCTACATCATGTCATCGTTCTTATTGCATTACTCCGTTTCTCCATGAACTTAATACAATAGATGCATGGTGGATAGCGGTCGATGTGTGGAGTAATAGTAGTAGATGCAGAATCATTTCAGTCTACTAATCTTGGACGTGATGCCTATATATTGATCATTGCCTTGGATATCATCATAATTATTCGATCTTCTATCAATTGCCCATCAGTAATTTGTTTACCCACCGTGTGCTATTTTCTTGAGGGAAGCCACTAGTGAAATCTACGACCCCCGGGTCTATTCTTTATCATATTTGCTTAGAGATCTATTTTTATTCGCTTTTATTTTCAGATCTATTATTCCAAAAACCCAAAAATACCTTGCTGCACTTTTTTGTTATTTATTTTATTTCACGTTTTATCGAGATCTATTTATCCAATCTACATAATTTTTATCCTGTCAACTTGACAATTTCTGGCATCGTTACCGGTGGAGGGATTGAGAACCCCTCATAAGCGTCGGGTTGCAAGTATTTGTTCTTTGTGTGCAGGTACCGTTTACATAGTGTTGCTTGGTTCTCCTACTGGATTGATACCTTGGTTTCATAACTGAGGGAAATATCTACCATAGTCGTACTGCATCATCCCTTCCTCTTTGGGTAAATACCAACGTAGTTCAAGTGACATCAAAAGGAATTTATGGCACCGTTGCTAGGGAGACATCATCAACATCTATCAGGTTCCTAATCACAAATCTCATATCCTTGCAATTTACATTATTTGCCATTTGCCTCTCGTTTTCATCTCCCCCACTTCACAAAAATTTGCCATTTTATTCGCCCTCTTTTTTGTTCGCATTTTCTCGTCAGATCTATCTTTTTGTGTGTGATCTTGTTTGCCACTTTATCGTTATGGCTAGTTCTTCCTCTAATGCGTGTACCCCCGAGAACGAGGTTCTTAATTTTGAACAAAGGGGAGGGGAGAATCTAAAAGATGCTTGGTGTAGGATTTGCAATGCTCATAATAGATCTGTTCGTAAGCAATCTACTATTGTTCTTCTTCGCAGTTTTTATGTGGGCATTACCACTTGGTATAGATTCGTCCTTGATACGATTACCGGTGGAAATTTCTTGATGTGTCCATCTTTGGATGCTTTTAATGCCATGGGAGATCTAGTAGGTGCACCACCTATCATTATTAATGAAACAATCTTAACTCTTGAGCATGTTATGCAAAGATTATATGCTATTGAAAAGAAGATGGTCACCTTAGAGCAAATTGAAAACTTAGATACAAACATGCAGAATCTTGCTAATAAATTTGGGTCAAAAGCGGGCGATGTTTTCAAATTACTAAGGGAAAAGGAAACCATAATTAACGAAAGAATTGGAGAGAGTCCTTCCCGGATTGATAAGTTGGAGGAAATTTTTAGTAATTTGAGCTCGGCTTTTGCTTCTCTTAAAACTATTGAAAAAACTCCCATAAAAATTGGCAAGATTGCTCAAGTCACTAAGAACAAGGGTGCAACTTCTAATAATAACAAAGAAGATCTTAAGATGATTAGTATTCACCCCGACTTTGTTGAAGTTGTGAGAAACCCTACTTTCAAGAATGAATTTTTCAATCTCGTTCCTAAGAGTACTGTTACTGAAAATCTATATGCAAAATCTTTGAAGAATATTGGTTGTGTGATTGAGGAATTGGAAACTAAAGATGACAACACTTGAATTTATTTTTGCCTTTTTATTTCTGTTCTTGAGTGTTCACACAATTATGCCTCTGTTATGATTGTGTTTTTTATGTTTTAATTAGTATTTGTGCCAAGTAAAGCCTTTGGGATAGCTTTGGTGATAGTTGATTTGATCCTGTTGAAAAACAGAAACTTTTGCGTCCAGTAACAGAATTGTTTAAACTCACAGAAGCGACGAAAATTTCTGAATTTTTTGCAAAAGATTGATATGCAAATTTCCTCTGTTTTCCCAATTTTTCATAAATTTTGGAATTACAGAAGTATGAGAACAATTCGCATCTTTACAGACTGTTCTGTTTTTTATAGATTCTGCTTTCTTTGCATTGTGTGCTTATTTTGATGAATCTATGGATTGTATCGGGGGGTATAAGCCATGGCAAAGTTAGAATATAGTAGATATAATGCAATGACAAATTTTTAATGGGTTTTCAACAGTACTTAAAGTAAATATTGGTTTTCTTATACTAACGGATCTCACGAAGGTTTTGTTACGTTTTGTGTGATTGAAGTTTTCAAGTTTTGGGTGAGATTGCGATGGATGAAGGAATAAGGAGTGAAAAGAGCCTAAGCTTGGGGATGCCCCATGGCACCCCAAGTTAATATTCAAGGAGAACCAAGCAACTAAGCTTGGGGATGCCTCGGAAGGCATCCCCTCTTTCTTCTAACGACCATCAGTATTTTACTTGGAACTATATTTTTATTCGTCACATATCATGAGTTTTGCTTGGAGCGTCTTGTATTATATGAGTCATTGCTTGTTTTTTAGTTTGTCACAAGTATCCTTGCTTTACACACCTATTTGAGAGAGCCAAAATTATGCTATGATTTGTTAGAATTGCTCTTCATGCTTCACTTAAAATTTTTGAGCTATGGAATTGCTCTAGTGCTTCACTTATATCTTTTTGAGCACGGTGTGCTTTAATATTTTTGAAGAAATGCTCTCATGCTTCACATAGATCTATTTGAGAGTTATTAAATTTTTGAAGAAATTCTCTCATGCTTCACTTATATTATTTTGAGAGACGAAATTTTTTATGCTCATGTTCTTCACTTAAATTTGTTTAAGCTAGTCAAAAGCAATTGCAATATATGAAACTAGTCCCAAAGTGATAGATATTCGAGTGGGATTTATGATCCACAAGTATATGGGATCAATTGTAGCCTTTTCTATAAGTAAGAGTGTCGAACCCAACGAGGAGCAGAAGGAAATGACAAGCGGTTTTCAGCAAGGTAATGTCTGCAAGTACTGAAATTGTAAGTAGCAGAATAGTTTGATAGCCAGATAATTTGTAACGAGCAAGTAACAATAGTAGTAACAAAAGTGCAGCAAGGTAGCCCAATCCTTTTGAGGCAAAGGACAGGCCAAAACGGTCTCTTATAATAAGCAAAGCATTCTTGAGGGTACACGGGAATTTCATCTAGTCACTTTCATCATGTTGATTTGATTCGTGTTCGCTACTTTGATAATTTGATATGTGGGTGGACCGGTGCTTAGGTGCTGTTCTTACTTGAAATAACCTCCTACTTATGATTAACCCCCTCGCAAGCATCCGCAACTACGAGAAAAGTATTAAGAATAAATTCTAACTATAGCATTAAACTTTTGGATCCAATCGGTCCCTTACGGAATAGCGCATAAACTAGGGTTTAAGCTTTTGTCCCTCTCGCAACCCATCATCTAATAACTACTCCACAATGCATTCCCTTAGGCCCAAATATGGTGAAGTGTCATGTAGTCGACGTTCACATGACACCACTAAGGGAATCACAACACACATACTATCAAAATATCGAACACATATCAAGTTCACATGGTTTCTCCCGTGACCTCAAGAACAAAAGTAACTACTCACAAATGATAATCATGCTCAAGATCAGAGGGGTATTAAATAGTATATTGGATCTGAACATATAATCTTCCACCAAATAAACCATATAGTAATCAACTACAAGATGTAACAACACTACTAGTCACCCACAAGCACCAATCTATAGTTCCGGTACAAAGATTGAACACAAGAGATGAACTAGGGTTTGAGAGGAGATGGTGCTGTTGAAGATGTTGATGGAGATTACCCTCCCCAAGATGGGAGAGTTGTTGGTGATGATGATGACGATGATTTCCCCCTCCGGGAGGGAAGTTCCCCCGGCGGAATCGCTCCGTCTGAGGGCAAAAGTGCTCCTGCCCAAGTTCCGCCCGAGACGGCGGCGCCCCGTCCCAAAAGTCCTCTCCTTATTTTTTTCTAGGTCAAAATGACTTATATACTAGAAGATGGGCACCGGAGGTGGGCCGAGGAGAGCACAACCCACCAGGGCGCGCCTGGGCTCCCTGGCGCACCCAGGTGCGTTGTGCCCACCTGGTGGACCCCCTCTGGTACTTATTGGCTCCAACATTTCTCATTTATTCCATAAAAAATCCCCGTAAAGTTTCAGCTCATTTGGAGTTGTGCAGAATAGGTAGCCTGACGTAGCTTTTTCAGGTCCAGATTTCCAGCTGCCGGAATTCTCCCTCTTTGTGTGTACCTTGCATATTATGATGGAAAAGGCATTAGAATTACTCCAAAAAGCATTATTATGCATAAAAACATCATAAATAACAGTAGGAAAACATGATGCAAAATGGACGTATCAACTCCCCCAAGCTTAGACCTCGCTTGTCCTCAAGCGAAAACCGAAATCAAAAAACATGTCCACATGCTTAGAGAGAGGTGTCGATAAAAACAAAATACGGACATAGAAGCATCTTGTAATTTTATTATAACAACAACAAACTTTGAACATAAAACTTTTATCATAGAACTTTTATCATAGACTTCTCATGAATAAGTAACAATTCATCACACAATCGAAGTATAAAGCATAAACTCTATTAGAAACCAACAAACTATGTTCTCAGTCAACTTTGCAACTACAATTCATCATCTTTTCAGGAAGGGTCACGTATCGGAGCCTTTAGGCAAGTCCACATACTCAACCATCATATAGTCTTCTATGATTGCTAACACTCACCGCATACACATGAGAAAAACGTTTCAACCAGACACATAGAAAGATAGGGGCTTATAGTTTCGCCGCCCAACGTATTTACCTCAAGGGTGATGTCAACAATAATAACTCATGCTGCCCATATTCAACTGGACATATGTGCCTAGATCTTTCCTCACCACATGATGCTTGCCAAAGGAGAAAAATAAAAGGAAAAGAGAGAAGAACTTTGACTCTTGCATAAAACTAAATACATAAAAGTAAAAGATAGGCCCTTCGCAGAGGGAAGCAGAGGTTGCCATGTGCTTATTTGTTTGTATGCTCAACCCCTTAATGCAAAAGAACGTCACGTTATATTGCCCCTTGTGATGGCAACCTTTATTATGCAGTCTGTCGCTTTTATTCTTCACCATCACAAGTTCGTACAACGCTCAATTTTCTCTTACACTAAATGATCTCACACTTTTAGAAGCAATTTTTATTGCCTTATTGCACCGATGACAACTTACTTGAAGGATCTTACTCAATCCATAGGTAGATATGGTGGACTCTCGAAAATAAGATTTGGGTTTCAGGGTTTTTTGGATGCACAAGTAGTATCTCTACTTAGTGCGGAATTTTTGGCTAGCAAAGATGGGGGGCAAGCACCACATGTTGAAGGATCTATGACAATATAACTTCTATGTGAATATGAACAAACATAAATCATTAAGTTGTCTTCCTTGTCCAACGTCCACAATTTTGGCATATAATATTTTAATGGGGGCTCACAATCACAAAAGATTTCCATGACAGTGTATTTATATGTGAATCTTCTCTTCCCTTATTAATTCTTTCATGAGTTGCATCATTGACTAATGCTATGTTTGTCAATCTCTAATAAAATTTTCTACTTATACTTTTCCTTATGTGGTGTTATCACCTACCACAGGATTAGCATATGATATTTTCATTTATTTTGTTTCTCTTTATTGAAACATGAAAGTAAAGAAAGCAAAAACTCAAACTAAACTTTATTATATATCTCGCACACGATTACAAGGATGGATTACTAAGCAAGCTCTCAAAAAGAAAGGATCGAACTAAACTTTTATTCATCTAAAGCAAAGGATAACCATGGATCGAACTAAGAAAAGTAAAGGCAAAAGATAGTGGGGGTGATACGATAACGGGGCACCTCCCCCAAGCTTGGCGGAAGCCAAGGGAGTGCCCATACCCGATACTCAATTTTCTTTTGGTGATGAAGAAGGAGGTGGTGGTGGTGATGAAGTAGAAGGATTGTCTTTCCTCCTTAGCTTACGCTTGAGGATGGAATTCTCATCCTTCAATTCACCGATCTCCTGCTCAAGCTCCAATACCTTTTTGCATAAATCTTGCTTGTTTTCCTGCAAGAGACGAAAGGGGATAAACTGAATCTTAGGCTTCTTTGCTTTGTTGGGGAGACTCGACTTCTTAAATTCAATATGCATGTCCCCGGGTTGAGGTAATGGGGCTTCATCTTCTTCTGAGCTTGTCTCCTCCTTCCTTTTAGGATCATAGTCTTCTTCTTCCTCCGTAGTCCAGCCATTGTGCTCCACATCCCCATAAACCTTAGGGTTTGCTATATAATCAGCAACATAGCTCTCACCCTCCGAGTCTTGGGACGACATATTTTCAGATCTGTCAGGAAAACAGCAAGAAGAGAAAGCAGAAGATTTCTCCGCGATACGGAGGTCAATAGGTTCGGGGGGTATATAAAGATTTTTTTTATCTTGGGAAACAAGCAAACGGAAGAAAAACGGAGTCCGAAAGGTACCCGAGGTGGGCACAACCCACCTGGGCGCGCCTGGCTCCATGCGCGCCCTGGTGTCTTGTGCCCACCAGGGTGACCTTCCCGGTAGTTTCTTATTTTCCTAATTTTCTAAATATTCCAAAACTGACAAAAAATATTTTTGCGAATTTTTCGGAGTCCGTTTACTTACCGTATCACGTACCTCCTCTTTTTCACGATTCTGGAGTGTTCTGGAAGGACTCTTTTATGTGTTCTTCCGGTGTCATAGTTTGGATAATATTACTTTCAACATTAATGGGCGTACCTGAGATATAATGTTTTATTCGTTGCCCATTAACAACCTTCGGGTTAGTACCTTTTGCATTATTTATTTTGATAGCTCCAGACCGATAAACCTCCTCGATAACATAGGGTCCTTCCCATTTGGAGAGGAGTTTTCCTGCAAAGAATCTGAAACGAGAGTTGTACAAAAGAACATATTCTCCAACTTTGAACTCACGCTTTTGGATTCTTTTATCATGCCATCTTTTAACTTTTTCTTTAAATAACTTGGCATTTTCATAAGCTTGGGTTCTCCATTCATCTAATGAGCTAATATCAAATAACCTCTTTTCACCGGCAAGTTTGAAATCATAGTTGAGTTCTTTAATTGCCCAATATGCTTTATGTTCTAACTCAAGAGGCAAATGACAAGCTTTTCCATAAACCATTTTATAAGGAGACATACCCATAGGATTTTTATATGTTGTTCTATAAGTCCAAAGTGCATCATCTAATTTCTTAGACCAATTCTTCCGGGACCTATTGACAGTCTTTTGCAAAATTAATTTTATTTCTCTATTGCTAAGTTCAACTTGACCACTAGACTGAGGATGATAGGGTGATGCAATTCTATGGTTAACATCATACTTGCCAAGCAGTTTACGGAAAGCACCATGAATAAAGTGTGAACCACCATCAGTCATTAAATATCTAGGGACTCCAAACCTTGGGAAAATAACTTCCTTAAGCATTTTAATAGAGGTGTTGTGATCAGCACTACTGGTTGGAATAGCTTCTACCCACTTAGTAACATAATCAACAGTAACCAAAATATGAGTATACCCATTAGAGGAAGGAAAAGGTCCCATGAAATCAAATCCCCAAACATCAAATGGTTCAACAGCAAGAGAATAATTCATAGGCATTTCTTGACGCCTACCGATATTACCTATTCTTTGACATTCATCACAAGATAAGACAAACTTACGAGCATCCTTGAAGAGAGTAGGCCAATAAAAACTAGATTGCAATACCTTATGAGCAGTTCTGTCTCCCGCATGATGTCCTCCATAAGCTTCGGAGTGACATTTCCGTAGGATTTGTCCCTGTTCATGCTCAGGTACACAACGTCTAATAATACCATCTACTCCTTCTTTATAAAGATGTGGGTCATCCCAGAAGTAATGTCTTAAATCATAGAAGAATTTTTTTTGTTTTGTTGGTATGTAAAGCTAGGTGGTAAATATTTAGCAACAATGTAATTAGCATAATCAGCATACCAAGGAGTGTTATTGGAAACATTTATTGCAGCTAACTGCTCAACAGGAAAGCTATCATCAATAGGTAGTGGGTCATCAAGGACATTCTCAAGCCTAGACAAGTTATCAGCTACGGGATTCTCTGCTCCTTTTCTATCAGTAATATGCAAATCAAGTTCTTATAGCAAGAGAACCCACCTAATGAGCATAGGTTTAGCATCTTTCTTTTCCATAAGATATTTTATAGCAGCATGATTGGTGTGAACAGTCACTTTAGAATCAACAATTAAGGATCTAAATTTATCACAAGCAAACACAACTGCTAAGAATTCTTTTTCAGTAGTAGCATAATTTCGTTGGGCACTGTCTAGAGTTTTACTAGCATAATGGATAACATTTAGTTTCTTATCAACTCTTTGTCCTAGAACAGCACCAACAGCATAATCACTAGCATCACACATAATTTCAAAAGGCAAGTTCCAATCAGGTGGTTGAACAATAGGTGCAGTAATTAAGGCTTTCTTGAGTGTTTCGAAGGCTTCTAAACAATCATCATAAAAAATGAAAGGAGTGTCCTTTTGCAAAAGATTTGTAAGAGGCCTAGAAATTTTAGAAACCAGAATGACCAAGGAAACTACGAATACCTTTGATATCTTTAGGACATGTCATTTTATCAATTGCATCAACCTTAGCTTCTAATCGGTTCATGCAAAAACTTGTTTTACGTGGCTTCTAAGGTTTCGAAACAAACCGAAGCTACCAATGTCCATCATCAAGTATGATAATTCAAGTCGCTAGATTAACTTTCCAGGGTGTATGAAAACCGAGATAATAAAATCTCGAGCCCCATACTAAACTTCGTCATACGCATGACCCCCGTGCAGATCATATCTGCATTGCCCTTTCGTTTGCGAAATTTCATCTTTCTTTTTAACTACGGTGGAATTCAATGAACTGTTAGCACTTCGTTGATCAATCAGGATCGCGGATTGCCAGAACATTGAAACTCCACCATACTGTTATCAAGATCAGAAATATGCAAATTCCAGGGAAGCAACAAGAACATCGGGTAACAGATTTCATCTGCTACCCGCACAAATAATTTTCAGTAATAGAACTCATCTACTACCTAATTATATTGTGCAACACCCATACATCTCATGTATTCTAGATCGCAACCTGCATCTACACATAGCACGGCTCATGATGCCACTGTAGGGGAACGCAGCAGAAAACAAAAATTTTCCGCCCTACGCACCAGCCCAGGACCACTATGGAGACTGCATACAAGGTTTGATCATTTTCTTTACCGACTCGTAGCGCAGCGGAAGTAGAGTCGATGACGATCGTCGGTGCAGATCCCCGTAGCTAGGATTTACACCTCCCAACCGCGAGGATGTATACCCTCATCTGCCACCCGGACAGCCCTCCGGGAGGCGGTCAGATAGTCCCCCGGACGGTGTCGCGGACAGCCCTTCGGGAGGACTCACAGAACTCGGACCGTCACTTGGACAGCCCTTCGGGAGGCACTCACGAACAGCCCCACGGGCACTAAGATCGAAACTACGACCTCTCTACAGAGTTGCACACATACGGTGTCATCTATCCGGCAGGGCTTCGCCGTCCAGAACTAGTTCCCACCGGAACCCAGACAGCCTTTCGGCTCTACGAAACTCTTTTCGTGGGAGGGAGAGAGAAGCCAGATAATTGCATGGCATGAGTATGAGAGCAAGGGGATGAAGGAGATGGCAGCCCCAACTCCTCCTTTTATAGGCCAAGGCAAGGGGTGGGGTGGGATGTTGAAATACCAAAATACCCAAGCTTCATGTCACACATGAAAGGGCATAATGGTAACACAAGGGGGGCACCAAGGGGACACCACCATGGCAGCCCTTGGGCCGGCCCACACCTTGTCTCCCCCCATGGGGGGCCCCCCCAACAAGCCACCAACATGTCTCCATGAAACATGCATGCTCCCTAGACAAAAAGCCACCAAACATGCAACCCCCGATTCGTGGGATCTTGTCCCCTCGCGCTGGGACAAGATGTTTTCCGCGAAACATTTTTCTGAAAAATTCCAGAAGGTCCCAGAACATTTCTGGCACCCTCTAAAATTATTCTGGGCATGATCCGAAACATTTTCGGTGCGGTGGTTTTTATCAGCGGAAAGCATCAACAGCGGTTACGGCAGTTTCGGAACATTTCCGGTTTTTTCTCTCTGAAAATTCCCAGAAGTTCCCAGACCAATTCTGACATCCTCTGAAAATTTCCATGCGATGCCGAAACCCTATTTGACCTAATAATATATTCCGAAACACCTTTTCGGTTTTACCGAAACTCTTTCGGTGTTCTCTCTCTCCGGAACTCTTCCGTTGTCTCCGAAACATTTTCGGTGACTTTCTCTCAGACTCCCTGTCTAGTATTCAGTAGATAGATGACCCTTAAGCGTGTGACCCTATAGGTTCGGTGAAGTATAGACATGACCGGAACACTTACCGATCAATGATCAACATCGGAGCCGTGGACACCCATATTGACCCCTATACCCACACGAATGAATATTCGAGTGAACCTCCAGTTGCCGTGTGCTATTCCTGTTGCTTCGCGATATGTTACAAATACCCGAGGTGAGACATGTTGGCATTCCCGTGGATCAACAACTTGTCCATTAAGCCAGTTACCTCGTTACCGGTATTGTTCTCTTTTCTCGTTACCGTGTTCCGGCATCCCCGTGATCAAATCACAAAGTGTCTGGCCAGACGATGATGGATACCGTAACACCGAGAGGGCCCAGAGATATCTCTCCATCGTCGGAGGAGCAAATCCCAGTCTTGAGCTATCAAGTTACTTGACATACTTTTCCATGAACCCGTAAGCCGCCGTAATAGCCACCCATTTACGGATGACGTTTAACAAACCCCAAAGTTCATGAAGCAAGCATGAAGAAACTTGACACTCTCATGGTCTAAGGAATCATGCAAACATTAACTATCTCTGTGTTATTAACCATTAACTCATGACGAATGTATCTCATAGCATAACATCAATTCGGGTCGATTCAACACAAATGTTCTTCTAACATTGTGCCCTCAAAGTTGCTGGCATAGACATGCCCATGATCAGGAAAACAGGACCATCATGCAACACTTGAGCTAGTCTTAGAGGCTAGACTTAGGAATACATTTTTCCGTTTATTATTCCACATGTGCATATGAGTCTTCCTCCAAGCCTCGTGGTTATTGTATACTCGAGAACCATAGCAGTTATAGCATGGAACATAAACCTAATTATGAGCATGGAGATAAATAATAACATTTATTATTGCCTCTAGGGCAAATCTCCTACAGACTCCCACTTGCACTAGAGTCAATAATCTAGTTAATGCTAATGCACTTCACACCTGTGGCATACCGGTGTAAATATGCTTCACTTGTGGTATAGCCTGATGTCCAACGGATCTGAGGATTTCAGCTCTGTGTGTATCTTTGCATATCCTCGCGTTTTCACGCTTTCACAAAATTCATATTTTGTGTGGACTTGGTTTTGTATGTATGTGAATCACAGGTCGAACCTGGATTCCTCAGACTGAGTTATGGAGCAACTACCTGCAGTAGTGTCCCATTGACAAAAGCCATCTTGGAACCATACTAAGTTCATGAATGAACTATATGATTCAACATCTTCTTTGTAGCTTTTAAAAGCGGCAACATACTTCGCCTCTGTTATAGAATTCGCCACAGTAACTTGTTTGGAACAATTTCCAACTACCGTGCCACCATATTGTGTGTTACACAAAAACCCTCAATTTAAATCGAAAATCGCTTGGAGCATGGATGAAGACTGTATCGATGTAACCTTTTACAACGAACTCTTCATGATCTCCGCTTGCGAGAAAACATGTCATTAGAGCTACTCTTGCACTCAATGACACTTTTCACTGTTGTCCTATGATCAGTACTTTTGATCACTTTGGTATCTATACTCGCAACACCTTGGGAGTATCGGACATACCTGGTTGTTTCACATACCATGGAATACATGATTAATCCAAACACAAAGGTGTGTGGAATCTCCATCATGTATTTTGCTCATCAGTGTTTTAGGGACACCGAGTCTTGCAAAAACTCTTTCCATGTGACTTTGGCAAGAACCACTCCTTGGCGTTTTAAATGCTAAAAAGTTTTAGCATCTTGTCAATATGTATCTTTGCTCAGCCCCATTAGGTAAATCTATCTCCATAGATTATCATGCCTAATATAAAGGCGATTTAGCCCAAGCACTTCATCGAAAAACTATTTTCAAATGAAGTCCTAATTCATGTCAAAAAATTTATTTCCAATTAACAATGTGTCAAGCACACAACGTTTTTAGAAATATTATTATGCTCCCACTTACTTTCTTGAATCACAAGCATCTTCGTTACCCATTGATGAAGTTAAAAACCCTTTTGACCATTTCATCAAATCACAAAGATTCCAACTCCACTTTGCTCTCTTCTGTCCATTGCTGGAACTCTGAAGTTTGCATACTTACTAGCATCCTCTAGAATGACAAAATACCTTGGACTGTAACACATGCAAGTCCTTGGTTTCATTTCCATCATATGTAAATCCTATTGTCATCCATGTTTCATATCTCATGACTGAAATATGTATTAATTGCTAGTTCAACCCAAACCGACTTTAAGCATCGCTACGGTGAAACAACCTCATCGTAGTCAACTCCTTGAACTTGTTATTGCAACAAGTCGAGCTTTATGGATAAAACATTTTTATCCGTATCAGTTTTAAGTTCCATAAAATTCGTTAGACTCTAAGTCTTCCGAAAGGTGTATCAAGATTTTAATCTTGAAACATTTATATGGAAACTATCTCGGATTGTATTGGCATTTAGCCAATTCCGGAGTCAGGGCCCATCAACGCTTCCTTGTGTATCGTAGGTATACTGTTGTCTACCAACAATATCTCGTCTGCGCACCTGAGAGGTTTGCACGAGCCTTGCCTACGTGGTTCAGCTGCAAGTTCGACCGAAGTCCATACATTTTATTGTAGAGACTTCCGTATCAGTCGCAGTAGGAAAACTGGAATTACTTCCAAGGTCTCTTTCCTTTGATCTGATGACGAAGATACTGTTTATCTTGTCGAGTTGCACTATTCTCCCACTCACCTTTTTGAAAGAACCATTTTCTTCAAAAAGCATACCGTTCTTTGTGGCAAACCTATTTGCTTTGGTATAGTGAGGGAGGAATACCCAATGACTTGGGATAACCTACA
Organism: Thinopyrum elongatum; assembly: GCA_011799875.1. Classification (NCBI taxonomy): domain Eukaryota; kingdom Viridiplantae; phylum Streptophyta; class Magnoliopsida; order Poales; family Poaceae; genus Thinopyrum; species Thinopyrum elongatum. The sequence goes on from CM022302.1 coordinate 511,670,466, forward strand.
AAGTAGCACTTGTCTGATTTGGAATAGGTTTGTAACCTTTTACACAAGCCCCATATTCCAAATGTTAAGAAAAGATATAACATGGTTGGGCATACCATACCATGGTGTCATTTCAACAGACCCGATGGAGCTCTTTTCAGTGTAAAAGCCGCAGTCTCTAAAGCTTCACTCTTTAAAAGGGATAATAGCAAATTTATTTATGTCATCTTTGATCTTACCATGTCATAAATGGTTCGATTACACCTTCACGGACTTTTCACTCACAGTGGTGTTCCGGGAGGTGTAAGTTATGAAACTCTTTTCACAACTCATCAGACATTCGCTAAACTTGTAACTCAATTATTCCTTTCTGCAATTGAATTGTAGAAACAGAATTTTCTTGTTACAATAACTTCTACTTCATTTTTGAAAACCTTTCGAATAAATTCAAAAGATCCAGACTTACGTCTCATCAAGTAAATATCCACATATCTACTTGAGTCATTTCTGAAGATAGATAAATCCACTACTAACAACATTTATCGGACTACACACATCAAATGTATGATCACCGATAAGTTTGTTGTCCGTTCCTTATGGCCTGTGAACGGTATTTCAGTCACATCACTTTTCGGAGGAAAGTTGCAAGTGTCAGATGATTCAAAATCAAAGGACTTCAAAAAATCCATCATAATGGAATTTATCCATGCGGGTTTCTCCAATGTGACCAAATGTAGTGCCACACTTGTGTGGTATTCTCTTAGTCTTACGACATTTAGCGTCAGTGTTACGGATGTATCATATTACCATCAATATTCATAACATACGTCCCATTTTGGATGGAAGCATGGCCCTTCATGTTATTCATAATACTGAACAACAATTGTTGTTTTTATGAACAACTCTTTTGCAACAAACATTGTGCAATGGCTAGAGTGTATGAAACTCTAAAATGAATTATGAAAGTAAACCCAGAGGTAATGTATTTTTATCAATATTCATAACATACATCTCATTCATAATGAAAGTATGGCCCTTATGTTATTCATAACATCGAACATAAAAAGTTCTCTTATGAACAACCTTCTTGCAAGATACCTTATGCATAGGGCTAGAGTGTAAAACTCTAAAATGAATTAAGAAAGTAAATACAGACGGTAATACACACATGGAAGGTATAGTAACATTTACTATGTTCCCTGTGTATACCTAAACCTCATTCCTGGCAAGTCTTTCAGGTCATAGTAGTTCTTACATCGAGTTGCAACAGAAAGCAATCGAGCGGGTATCTTTGTGATTAACTCACAATACCCAAGAATCAGTGATTACCAATTTAATCATAATTCCCAAGAACTATATCTTTGACCAGCCTTCTATACATCAAAAACTTGTATGACATTCATACATGAGCTGGATATTCCAGTCTTCTTTCTTATTGCCTTTATACTTCTAACAGTTTAACTTTTAGTATTTCTCCTACTCTCAGAAGAAGCACCCAACTTAAGAGTGGCATTTAGCCCTGGACTTCCTAGGCGTGAAAGTTTCACTAACACCCTTCGGACACTTCCTTTCTCTTTAAGTTGTTGTTTTATTCACCTTTCATCATATGACAGGCGTTCTCCTGGATCCCTCTCTTAGCAGTCTAATGCATAGTAAACTCCTTTACTAATAGTTTGCAAACAAACACTGCTTTGGATATCTCATATCTTTTAGCCTTTGTTTGTCCCTGAAAATGATTTTCAGATTCCATGAATATCACATAACTATCCAAACTTTCGAAGTTCGGGTCTCATGGAAGCAAACATATTGCACTTGACTGAAATGGAATTCTAGCTTTTGGATCGAAGGACGAGAGTCACATGATCCATAGCATAAGCGAGAGAATACCGAAAGTATGCGATAGGACAAAGTCCTTCTCGGCACTCTAGAGGACAATCCTCACATTACGTTACCAACCGTAAAGTTATAACCAGATATTAAACAACTATTCAATTTTAATAGGGAAGGTGGAAACGCGAGCCATTATTCTACAACTATTATGCATAACCACACTTAGACAGTGTTCATAATTAATTGCACTGAGAATTAAACAAGTTAATTCAACAGTGCGCTCCCACTCAAATCAATATCTCTCATAATTGATCGTGAGTGATTCAAGATCCGCATTTCCATTCAACGCCATTGTTCGAGATGAACACTGATGGCGCCAACTTCAATCGGTAGGCAAACTTGCCGATCACATCTCTATGTGACTCTTGTTCATCTTTCGATGCATGTGTTCCGAGCTCAGGACGATCCTGCCATGAACGTCAAGACAACCAAGTGATCTTGCTGCGAGGTCTGACCTCACCCGCCTCACACCCGTACAATCGTTCGTACCCAGGTAGATCCTGGCGCACCCCGAAAGTAAAGGTGCCGTGACGGTGCTACACTTGGGTGAACACTAACTACTTGATATTTTTGTGAGAGATCACCCTAATAAAAAGCGACTACCACGCAATCAAGAAGGGTGCATCATAAGGGATAAACATCTCAGGCAATTCATAATAGCATGATATGGTATAGCCCTTTCCGACGGAGAAGTCTTGTATTTCTTCGTCTTCGGCATTCGCATCGGTGTTCACCTTCGCGAAGATTGCCACCACCTTGTCGATGCACCAGATAATATTGCTATCTCTATAGCTAATGAAATAAGTGCATTACATAAGGTTGACACGCAGGTCATTAAAGCGCAATCATATGGCTCCAGCCATCATGCCGAATCATGACACGCAGGTCATGTTAATCAATTTACATCATATAGTCATCTCATACATAATCAAATTATTATGAGCACTGCTATACCACATCATATGCACATGCAAACCCTCCTACAAAACCAAGTTAGATGTCTCTAATCGGTTCATGCAAAAACTTGTTTTACGTGGCTTCTAAGGTTTCGAAACAAACCGAAGCTACCAATGTCCATCATCAAGTATGATAATTCAAGTCGCTAGATTAACTTTCCAGGGTGTATGAAAACCGAGATAATAAAATCTCGAGCCCCATACTAAACTTCGTCATACGCATGACCCCCGTGCAGATCATATCTGCATTGCCCTTTCGTTTGCGAAATTTCATCTTTCTTTTTAACTACGGTGGAATTCAATGAACTGTTAGCACTTCGTTGATCAATCAGGATCGCGGATTGCCAGAACATTGAAACTCCACCATACTGTTATCAAGATCAGAAATATGCAAATTCCAGGGAAGCAACAAGAACATCGGGTAACAGATTTCATCTGCTACCCGCACAAATAATTTTCAGTAATAGAACTCATCTACTACCTAATTATATTGTGCAACACCCATACATCTCATGTATTCTAGATCGCAACCTGCATCTACACATAGCACGGCTCATGATGCCACTGTAGGGGAACGCAGCAGAAAACAAAAATTTTCCGCCCTACGCACCAGCCCAGGACCACTATGGAGACTGCATACAAGGTTTGATCATTTTCTTTACCGACTCGTAGCGCAGCGGAAGTAGAGTCGATGACGATCGTCGGTGCAGATCCCCGCAGCTAGGATTTACACCTCCCAACCGCGAGGATGTATACCCTCATCTGCCACCCGGACAGCCCTCCGGGAGGCGGTCAGATAGTCCCCCGGACGGTGTCGCGGACAGCCCTTCGGGAGGACTCACAGAACTCGGACCGTCACTTGGACAGCCCTTCGGGAGGCACTCACGAACAGCCCCACGGGCACTAAGATCGAAACTACGACCTCTCTACAGAGTTGCACACATACGGTGTCATCTATCCGGCAGGGCTTCGCCGTCCAGAACTAGTTCCCACCAGAACCCAGACAGCCTTTCGGCTCTACGAAACTCTTTTCGTGGGAGGGAGAGAGAAGCCAGATAATTGCATGGCATGAGTATGAGAGCAAGGGGATGAAGGAGATGGCAGCCCCAACTCCTCCTTTTATAGGCCAAGGCAAGGGGTGGGGTGGGATGTTGAAATACCAAAATACCCAAGCTTCATGTCACACATGAAAGGGCATAATGGTAACACAAGGGGGGCACCAAGGGGACACCACCATGGCTGCCCTTGGGCCGGCCCACACCTTGTCTCCCCCCATGGGGGGGCCCCCCCAACAAGCCACCAACATGTCTCCATGAAACATGCATGCTCCCTAGACAAAAAGCCACCAAACATGCAACCCCCGATTCGTGGGATCTTGTCCCCTCGCGCTGGGACAAGATGTTTTCCGCGAAACATTTTTCTGAAAAATTCCAGAAGGTCCCAGAACATTTCTGGCACCCTCTAAAATTATTCTGGGCATGATCCGAAACATTTTCGGTGCGGTGGTTTTTATCAGCGGAAAGCATCAACAGCGGTTACGGCAGTTTCGGAACATTTCCGGTTTTTTCTCTCTGAAAATTCCCAGAAGTTCCCAGACCAATTCTGACATCCTCTGAAAATTTCCATGCGATGCCGAAACCCTATTTGACCTAATAATATATTCCGAAACACCTTTTCGGTTTTACCGAAACTCTTTCGGTGTTCTCTCTCTCCGGAACTCTTCCGTTGTCTCCGAAACATTTTCGGTGACTTTCTCTCAGACTCCCTGTCTAGTATTCAGTAGATAGATGACCCTTAAGCGTGTGACCCTATAGGTTCGGTGAAGTATAGACATGACCGGAACACTTTCCGATCAATGATCAACATCGGAGCCGTGGACACCCATATTGACCCCTATACCCACACGAATGAATATTCGAGTGAACCTCCAGTTGCCGTGTGCTATTCCTGTTGCTTCGCGATATGTTACAAATACCCGAGGTGAGACATGTTGGCATTCCCGTGGATCAACAACTTGTCCATTAAGCCAGTTACCTCGTTACCGGTGTTGTTCTCTTTTCTCGTTACCGTGTTCCAGCATCCCCGTGATCAAATCACAAAGTGTCTGGCCAGACGATGATGGATACCGTAACACCGAGAGGGCCCAGAGATATCTCTCCATCGTCGGAGGAGCAAATCCCAATCTTGAGCTATCAAGTTACTTGACATACTTTTCCATGAACCCGTAAGCCGCCGTAATAGCCACCCATTTACGGATGACGTTTAACAAACCCCAAAGTTCATGAAGCAAGCATGAAGAAACTCGACACTCTCATGGTCTAAGGAATCATGCAAACGTTAACTATCTCTGTGTTATTAACCATTAACTCATGACGAATGTATCTCATAGCATAACATCAATTCGGGTCGATTCAACACAAATGTTCTTCTAACATTGTGCCCTCAAAGTTGCTGGCATAGACATGCCCATGATCAGGAAAACAGGACCATCATGCAACACTTGAGCTAGTCTTAGAGGCTAGACTTAGGAATACATTTTTCCGTTTATTATTACACACGTGCATATGAGTCTTCCTCCAAGCCTCGTGGTTATTGTAGACTCGAGAACCATAGCAGTTATAGCATGGAACATAAACCTAATTATGAGCATGGAGATAAATAATAACATTTATTATTGCCTCTAGGGCATATCTCCTACAGAAAAGTCATCCATGAAAACCTCAACAATCTTTTCACAAAAGTCAGAGAATATAGCAGTCATACATCTTTGAAAGGTAGCAGGTGCATTGCATAAACCAAAAGGCATACGTCTATAAGCATAAGTTCCAAAGGGACAAGTGAAAGTGGTCTTTTCTTGATCAGGTTGAGAAACAGGTATTTGTGAAAAACCAGAATATCCATCAAGGAAACAAAAATGTGTGTGCTTTGACAATCTTTCTAGCATTTAATCAATAAAAGGCAAAGGGTAATGATCTTTTCTAGTTGCTTTGTTTAATTTTCTAAAATCAATTACCATTCTATAGCCTGTAACAATTCTTCGTGGGATGAGTTCATTTTTATCATTAGGAACAACAGTAATTCCTCCCTTCTTAGGGACACAATGAACAGGACTTACCCACCTCCTATCAGCTATAGGATAGGTTATACCTGCTTCCAGAAGTTTTAATATTTCCATTCTTACCACTTCTTTCATCTTCGGATTTAACCGACGTTGGTGATCAACAACGGGTTTAGCATCAGGTTCCATATTAATTTTGTGCTGACATAGAGTGGGACTAAGGCCCTTAAGATCATCAAGAGTATATCCAATAGCAGCTCGGTGCTTCCTTAGAACTTTCAATAGTCTTTCTTCTTCATGTTCTGAAAGGTAAGAACTAATAATAACAGGATATATCTTTTTCTCACCAAGATAAGCATATTTCAAAGTGTCTGGCAATTGTTTTAATTCAAACACAGGATCACCTTTAGGTGGAGGAGGACCTCCTAGAGTTTCAATAGGCAAATTGTGTTTAAGCAGAGGACGTTGTTCAAAGAAAATCTCATCTATTTCATTTCTTTCATGCATATGTAAATCATTTTCATGGTCTAGCAGATATTGTTCTAAAGGATCAGTAGGAGGCACAGCAATAGAAGCAAGACCAATTATTTCATCCTTACTAGGCAATTCTTTTTTATGAGGTTTTCTACTAAACTTGGAAAAGTTAAACTCATGAGACTCATCACCAAAACTGACACCGACAGTTTGTTTCTTACAATCTATTTTAGCATTAATGGTGTTCAAGAAAGGTCTACCAAAGATAATGGGACAAAAATCATCTTGTGGGGAACCAAGAACAAGAAAATCAGTAGGGTATTTTATTTTCCCACACAAGACTTCAACATCTCTAACAATCCCAATTGGTGATATGGTGTCTCTATTAGCAAGTTTAATAGTAACATCTATGTCATCTATCTCAGTGGGTGCTATGTCATTCATAATTTCTTGATATAAGGTAAAGGGAATAGCGCTCACGCTAGCACCTATGTCGCATAAACCATGATAACGGTGATCTCCTATTTTGACTGAGACAACGGGCATGCCAACAATGGGTCTACGAATATCTGACTTATCAGGTTTGACAATTCTAGTAGCTTCATTACAGAAGTAAATAACATGCCCATCTATGTTTTCTTCCAGGAGATCCTTAACCATAGCAACACTAGGTTCTACTTTGATTTGTTCATCAGGTTTAGGTGTTCTAATATAACTTTTGTTGACCATAGTTGAAACTTTAGCATGTTCCTTTATCCTAACAGGGAAAGGTGGTTTCTCAATATAAGCAGTAGGAACAACTGGATCAACATTATAAATAATAGTTTCCTCTTTAGCTGGCACCGGTTCTTTAATTTCCTTTTTAATAGGTGGGTGATATTTAAACCACTTCTCCTTGGGGAGATCAACATGAGTAGCAAATGATTCACAAAAGGAGGCTACTATCTCAGAGTCAAGTCCATATTTAGTGCTAAACTTTTGAAAAGCATCGGTATTCATAAAAGATTTAACACAATCATACTTAAGCTTAATACCTGACTCTTTACCTTCGTCGAGTTCCCAATCTTCACAGTTGCATTTAATTCTTTCTAAAAGATCCCAGCGGAATTCAATGGTCTTCTTCATAAAGGAACCAGTACAAGAAGTATCAAGCATGGATTGATCATCACGAGAAAGCCGAGCATAAAAATTCTGAATAATAATTTCTCTTGAGAGCTCATGATTGGGGCATGAATATATCATTGACTTAAGCCTCCCCTAAGCTAGAGCGATACTTTCTCCTTCACAAGGCCAAAAATTATATATGTAATTCCGGTCACGATGAACTAGATGCATAGGATAATTTTTTTGGTGAAACTCCAATTTCAATCGATTCCAATTCCAAGATCCAATATCATCGCATAGCCTATACCATGCCTATGCCTTTCCCTTCAAAGATAAAGGGAAAACCTTCTTCTTAACTTCATCCCCGGGTAAACCTGCAAGCTTAAACAATCCACAAATTTCTTCCAAATATATCAAGTGCATATCAGGATGTTCGGTTCCATCTCTTGCATAAGGATTAGCTAGCAGTTGTTCTATCATACCCGAAGGAATTTCATATTCAATATTTTCAGTAGGTGTAGTAGGTTGAGGGGTAACTAATTGTGGTTCTGGTCGAGGTGAAGATACCCTGAACAAACCCCTCAAAGGATTGTTTTCCATAGTAACAAGTGACAATAAATTTCAGCACGTAGTAATAATTTTTCCTTACCAATTTCCACTTACCAAAAGCGCTTCACTCCCCGGCAACGGCACCAGAAAATAGCCTTGATGACCCACAAGTATATGCGATCAATTGTAGCCTTTTCGATAAGTAAGAGTGTCGAACCCAATGAGGAGCAGAAGGAAATGACAAGCGGTTTTCAGCAAGGTAATGTCTGCAAGTACTGAAATTGTAAGTAGCAGAGTAGTTTGATAGCCAGATAATTTGTAACGAGCAAGTAACAATAGTAGTAACAAAAGTGCACCAAGGTAGCCCAATCCATTTGAGGCAAAGGACAGGCCAAAACGGTCTCTTATAATAAGCAAAGCGTTCTTGAGGGTACACGGGAATTTCATCTAGTCACTTTCATCATGTTGGTTTGATTCGTGTTCGCTACTTTGATAATTTGATATGTGGGTGGACCGGAGCACAACCCACCAGGGCGTGCCTAGGCTCCCTGGCGCGCCCAGGTGGGTTGTGCCCACCTAGTGGCCCCCTATGGTACTTATTGGCTGCAATATTTCTCATTTATACCATAAAAAATCCCCGTAAAGTTTCAGCTCATTTTGAGTTGTGCAGAATAGGTAGCCTGACGTAGATTTTTCAGGTCCAGATTTCCAGCTGCCGGAATTCTCCCTCTTTGTGTGTACCTTGCATATTATGAGAGAAAAGGCATTACAATTACTCCAAAAAGCATTATTATGCATAAAAACATCATAAATGACAGTAGAAAAACATGATGCAAAATGGACGTATCAGGGATATAATAAAAACTTTCATCAAGATCATTGGACAAAATAAACTTGATTCTTTGTAATAGTTTTGAGATATGATGATGGTGATATGTGAGTCATGTTGGTGAGTACTTATGCTTTAGTAAGAATATTGGTGTTAAGGTTTGTGATTCCCTATGCAAGCACGAAAGTCAATGGTTATGCAATGAAATTATATCCTACTTGTGGTGCATTATTCGGTGTTAATTATGCTCAATGCTCGCTTATGTGATTTTTCGTTTTTTGGTTGGTTGCTTCTCAATCTTTTTGCTAGCCTCCACTTGTACTAAGTAGAAATACTACTTGTCATCCAAAATCTTTAAATCCAGCTTTGCCACATGAGTCCACCATACCTACCTATATGCTGTATTTCCATGTCGTTCTAAGCAAATTTGTATGTGCCATCTCTGATTTTCAAAATGAATTTCCTTTTTGTGTGCTCGTACCGCTCATGCAGCGGCAGGGGGTGGCCAATATTTTCCATGCTAGATGTGTTATTCTCAAAATGAGTGTTTATTCACTTGTCATTGCATAAGAGTACGGTGGTAATAGGGATGCCCAGTCCGGAAAAGAAAAAGAAATTTACTTTATGTTGTCAAATAATAAATTCCTTGGAAAGTGTTGGTATGGACGGTACCCGTGGATACGGCTAGCCATGGAATGTGAAAGAATGGTGGGAAAATGAATAAATGTTATGTTCTGTTTGGGAGCCGCCTATGATATATCTAGCATGGAAAGTGTTGGGAATAACTCGGTCGTTTTCGTTGACGGGAAAAGTATGCCTCTAAAAAAAATTATCTTTTAATTTAAGCTTTGAGCTCTAGCACCTCTACAAATCCCTACTTCCCTCTACAAAGGACCTATCTATTTACTTTATGCAATTTTTATTTTTATTTGAGTCTCGATCTTCTCTTATAAAGCACCAACTAAGGGGCACTATGATCATACTTGAGCATTGGATGTAGCTAATATGCGAGTGTGTTTCATGAATGGATCAATGAGTGAGCATGATGGGCTAGGGATAACTTTCTTTAGTGTTGATATTTTGAAAGACATGGTTGCTTGTTGATATGCTTGAATATTGAAATCTTCATGTCAAAACTAGACTATTGCTATGAGCCATATAAAAGTCCAAATGTCCATGCTACAAAAGAAAAGAATATGTGATGAACATGTCAGGCAGCATTCCACATCAAAAATTCTGTTTTTATCATTTACCTACTCGAGGACGGGTAGAAATTAAGTTTGGGGATGCTGATACATCTCAAACGTATCTATAATTTTTGCTTGTTCCATGCTGTTATATTATCATTCTTGGATGTTTTACAATCATTCTATAGCAAATTTATATCATTTTTTGGGACTAACCTATTGACATAGTGCCCAGTGCCAGTTGCTGTTTTTTGCTTGCTTTTTATAGAAAGACTGTAAGGGAACCACCTACAGTATAATTGGTGCAACAAACCCAAATTGCAAGTACCATGCCTTGAACCTAGGTGGGTGGGAAGGCATCAGCCCCTTCCCACCGCTAGGCTATGCCTTAGTCTGCTTTTTTTGCTTGTTTTTTACTTCACAGAATATCAGTACCAAACGGAGTCCAAATGGAACAAAACTTTTTGGAGATTTTTTTTGGACCAGAAGACACAACATGGGCTAAAGAAGTACCAGAGGGGAGGCCCGAGGTGGGCACAACCCACCTGGGCGCGCCCAGGAGCCCAGGCGCGCCCAGGGGGTTGTGGCCCCCTTTGTGGCCTCCTGCACCGCCTCTTCACCCTATAAATCCCCAAATATTCCAGAAACCCTAGGGGAGGTCGACAAAACACAATTCCAGCCGCCGCAAGTTCCAGAACCACGAGATCCAATCTAGACACCATCACGGAGGGGTTTATCATCCTCATTGGTGCCTCTCCGATGATGTGTGAGTAGTTCATCATAGACCTATGGGTCCATAGGCAGTAGCTAGATGGCTTCTTCTCTCTTTTTGATTCCCAATACAATGGTCTCTTGGAGATCTATTTGATGTAACTCTTTTTTGCAGTGTGTTTGTTGGGATCCGACGAACTTTGAGTTTACGATCAGATCTATATCCATGAATATTATTTGAGTCTTCTTTTGATCTCTTATATGCATGATTATTTATAGCCTCGTATTTCATCTTCAAATCTTTGGTTTAGTTAGGCCAACTAGATCGATTTTTCTTGCCATTGGAAGAGGTGCTTTGTGATGGGTTCGATCATGCGGTGTTCTTTCCCAGCGTCAGAAGCGGCAGCAAGACACGCATGTATCGTTGCTATTAAGGATAACAAGATGGGGGCTATTCCTACATGAATAGATCTCATCTACATCATGTCATCATTCTTATTGCATTACTTCGTTTCTCCATGAACTTAATACACTAGATGCATGCTGGATAGCGGTCGATGTGTGGAGTAATAGTAGTAGATGCATGCAGGAGTCGGTGTACTAATCTTGGACATGATACCTATATATTGATCATTGCCTTGGATATCGTCATAATTATTCGATCTTCTATCAATTGCCCAACAGTAATTTGCTTACCCACCGTGTGCTATTTTCTTGAGAGAAGCCATTAGTGAAATCTACGGCCCCCGGGTCTATTCTTTATCATATTTGCTCTGAGATCTATTTTTTTTCGCTTTTATTTCCAGATCTATTATTCCAAAAACCCAAAAATACCTTGCTGCACTTTTTTTTTGCATTTTATCAAGATCTATTTATCCAATCTACACAATTTTTATCCCGTCAACTTGACTATTTCTGGCGCCGTTACCCGTAGAGGGATTGACAACCCCTCATAAGCGTCGGGTTGCAAGTATTTGTTCTTTGTGTGCAGGTACCGTTTACATAGTGTTGCTTGGTTGTCCTACTGGATTGATACCTTGGTTTCATAACTGAGGGAAATACCTACCGTAGTTGTACTGCATCATCCCTTCCTCTTTGGGGAAATACCGACGTAGTTCAAGCGACATCAGTCATAGCTAGTAGCTAGATGGCTTCTTCTCTCTCTTTGATCTTCAATACAATGTTCTCCTCGATGTTCTTGGAGTTCTATTCGATGTAATCTTCTTTTGCGGCGCGTTTGTTGAGATCCGATGAATTGTGGATTTATGATCAGATTATCTATGAATATTATTTGAGTCTTCTCTGAACTCTTATAATGCAGCAAAGTATTTTTTGGGTTTTTGGAATAATAGATCTGAAAACAAATGCGGTGAAAAAATAGAGCAGAAAGCAATATGATGAAAGATAGACCCGGGGGCCATAGATTTCACTAGTGGCTTCTCTCGAGAAAATAGCATACGGTGGGTAAACAAATTACTGTTGGGTAATTGATAGAAGATCGAATAATTATGACGATATCCAAGGCAATGATCAAAATATAGGCATCACGTCCAAGATTAGTAGACCAAAATGATTCTGCATCTACTACTATTACTCCACACATCGACCGCTATCCACCATGCATCTAGTGTATTAAGTTCATGGAGAAACGGAGTAATGCAATAAGAACGATGACATGATGTAGACAAGATCTATTCATGTAGGAATAGACCCCATCTTGTTATCCTTAATAGCAATGATACATACGTGTCTCGCTACCCCTTCTGTCACTGGGTGAGGACACCGTAAGATGGAACCCATCACAAAGCACCTCTTCCCATGGCAAGAAAGATCGATCTAGTTGGCCTAACTAAACCAAAGATTCAAAGAAGAAATACAAGGCTATAAATAATCATGCATATAAGAGATCAAAGAAACTCAAATAATATTCATGGATATAGATCTGAACATAAACTCAAAGTTCATCGGATCCCAACAAACACACCGCAAAAAAAGGTTTACATCAAATAGATCTCCAAGAGACCATTGTATTGATAATCAAAAAGAGAGAAGAAGCCATCTAGCTACTGCCTACGGACCCATAGGTCTATGGCGGACTACTCACGCATCATCGGAGAGGCACCAATGAGGATGACGAACCCCTTCGTGATGGTGTTAGATTGGATCTCATGGTTCTAGAACTTGTGGCGGCTGGAATTGTGTTTCGTCTGCTCCCCTAGGGTTTCTGTAATATTTGGGAATTTATAGAGCGAAGAGGCGGTGCATGAGACCCCCGTGGGCCCCATAACCCATTAGGGCATGCCTGGGCTCCTGGGCGCGCCCTGGTGTCTTGTGGGCCCCACGGGCCTTCCCTCTGGTCCTTCCTTGGCTCCCAAGTTGTCTTCTGGTCCAAAAAAAATCTCCAAAAAGTTTTGCTGCGTTTGGACTCCGTTTGGTAGGGATATTCTGCGAAGTAAAAAACAAGCAAAAAATAGCAACTGGCACTGGGCACTATGTCAATAGGTTAGTCCCAAAAAATGATATAAAGTTGCTATAAAATGATTGTAAAACATCCAAGAATGATAATATAACAGCATCGAACAATAAAAAATTATAGACACGTTGGAGACGTATCAGCATCCCAAGCTTAATTCCTACTCGTCCTCGAGTAGGTAAATGATAAAAACAGAATTTTTGATGTGGAATGCTGCCTAACATGTTCATCACAAATTCTTTTCTTTTGTAGCATGGACATTTGGACTTTAGGTGGTTCAAAGCAATAGTCTAGTTTTGACATGAAGACCTCAATACTCAACCATATCAATAAGCAACGATGTCTTTCAAAATATCAACACTAAAGAAAGTTATCCCTAGCCCATAATGCTCAATCATTGATCCATTCATGAAACACACTCGAATATTAGCTACATCCAATGCTCAAGTACTATCATAGTGCTCCCTAGTTGGTGCTTTATAAGAGAAGATGGAGACTCAAATAAAAATTGCATAAAGTAAATAGATAGGCCCTTCGCAGAGGGAAGTAGAGATTTGTAGAGATGCCAGAGCTCAAAGCTTAAATTGAGAGATAAAATATTTTGAGAGGCATGCTTTTCCTGTCAACGAAAATGACCGAGTAGTTCCCAACACTTTCCATGCTAGATATATCATAGGCGGTTCCCAAACATAAAATAAAGTTTATTCCTTTTTCCACCATACTTTCACACTCCACGGCTAGCCGTATCCACGGGTACCATCCATACCAACACTTTCCAAGGAATTTATTATTTGACAACATAAAGTAAATTTCTTTTTCATTTCGGGACTGGGCATCACTATTACCACCATACTCTCATGCAATGACAAGTGAATAAAGACTCATCTTGAGAATAACACATCTAGCATGGAAAATATTGGTTGCCGCTTCATGAGCGATATGGGCACACAAAAAGGAAATTCTTTTTGAAAAATTAGAGTTGGCACATACAAATTTGCTTAGAATGGCATGGAAATACCGCATATAGGTAGGTATGGTGGACTCATATGGCAAAACTGGGTTTAAGGATTTTGGATGCACAAGTAGTATTTCTACTTAGTACAAGTGGAGGCTAGCAAAAAGATTGAGAAGCAACCAACCAAGAAACAAAAATTCTCATAAATGAGCATTAAGCATAACTAACACCAAATAATGCACCACAAGTAGGATGTAACTTCATTGCATAATTATTGACTTTCGTGCTTGCAAAGGGGGAATCACAAACCTTAACACTAATATTCTTACTAAAGCATAATTACTCACCAACATGACTCATATATTACTATCATCATATCTCAAAACTATTACAAAGAATCAAGTTTATTTTGTCCAATGATCTTCATGAAAGTTTTTGTTATATCCCTCTTGAATATCTATCATTTTTGGACTAATTTCATATATTGCAATTGCTTTTGAAAAGCTCAAATAAATTTAAGTGAAGAACATGAGCATAAAATTTTTCTTCTCCCAAAATAATATAAGTGAAGCATGCGAGAATTTCTTCAAAAATTTACTAACTCTCAAATAAATCTAAGTGAAGCATGAGAGAATTTCTTCAAAAATAAAATTCAAAGCACACCGTGCTAAAAAAGATATAAGTAAAGCACTAGAGCAATTCCATGGCTTAAATTTTTTTAAGTGAAGCATAAAGAGCAATTCTAACAAATCATAACATAATTTTGGCTCTCTCAAATAGGTGTGTCCAGCAAGGATACTTGTGACAAACTAAAAAGCAAAACAAGCAAAGACTCATATAATTCAAGACGCTCCAAGCAAAACTCATGATATGTGACGAATAAAAATATAGCTCCAAGTAAAATACCGATGGTCGTTAGAAGAAAGAGGGGATGCCATCGGGGGCATCCCAAAGCTTAGTTGCTTGGTTATCCTTGAATATTAACTTGGGGTGCCATGGGGCATCCCCAAGCTTAGGCTCTTGACACTCCTTATTCCTTCATCTATCGTGATCTCACCCAAAACTTGAAAACTTCAACCACACAAAACTTAACAAAACCTTCGTGAGATCCATTAGTATAAGAAACCAATCTTTACTTTAAGTACTATTGCAAACCCATTCAAATTTTGTTATTGCATTATACCTACTGTATTCTAACTTTACCATGGCTTATACCCCCCAATACAATCCATAGATTCATCAAAATAAGCACACAATGCAAAGAAAACAGAATCTGTCAAAAACAGAACAGTCTGTAAAGATGCAAATTGTTCTCATACTTTTGTGACTCAAAAAATTCTGAAAAATTAGGACAACATAATAAATTTATATATAAATATTTTGTAAAAAAATTATATTTTTTTCGTCTCTTTTGTGAATTTAAACAATTCTCTTACTGCATGCAAAAGTTTCTGTTTTTCAACAGGATTAAATCAACAATCACCCAAGCTATCCCAAAGGCTTTACTGTGCACAAACACTAATTAAAACATAAAAAACACAATCATAACAGAGGCATAATTGTGCAAACACTCAAGAACAGAAAGAAAAAGGCAAAAGTAAATTTTATTCATTGGGTTGTCTCTCAACAAGCGCTATCGTTTTATGCCCCTAGCTAAGCATAAATAATTTTGTTGATGCTCGCATGAAAGAAAAGAATTGAAACACAAAGAGAGCATCATAATACATGTGACAAACACATTTAAGTCTAACATACTTCCGATGCATATGGATTTTATAAGCAAACAAATTATCAAGACAAGAAATATATAGCATATGCATGGAAGAAGAAAGAAACAATAGCAATCTCAACATAACGAGAGGTAAATTAGTAACATGAAAATTTCTACAACCACATTTTCCTCTCTCATAATAATTACATGTAGGATCATAATCAAATTCAAAAATATAGCTATTATATAAAATTTTCTCTTCATGATCCACATGCATAAATTTTTTATAATCTTCCAAGATAGTGGGATTAACATCAACTAAAGTCATGACCTCTCCAAACCCACTTTCATCAAAAATTTCGTAAGATTGAACACTCTCCAAATATGTGGGATTATTTTTACCTAAAGTTGACGCTCTTCCAAACCCACTTTCAATATTATTGCAAACATTATTATCAATATCATATTCATCATGAGGCTTAAATAAATTTTCAAGATCATAAGAAGAATCACCCCAATCATGATCATTGCAATAAGTAGTGGACATAGCAAAATTATCATCCCCAAGCCTGGGGTTTTGCATATTAATAGAAAAATTGACATTAATAGAATTTATAGTAAAATCATTGCAATCATGCTTTTCATTCAAGGAGCTATCATGAATCACTTCATAAATTTCTTCATCACAATTTTCAGATTCACGAATCTCAAGCAAAACTTCATAAAGATAATCTAGTGCACTCAACTCACAAGCAATTGGTTCATCATGATTGGATCTTTTAAAAAGATTAGCAAGTGGATGGGGATCCAATCAATAGATTTTTAGCAAGCGAAGATGCAAGCATATAGAAGGCACATTGCAACACAAGCAAACAACAGATCATACAAGAAAAAGGCAAATGAAAAGAATGTGAATAAAAAGGCAAATATTTTTGTGAAGTGGGGGAGATGAAAATGAGAGGCAAATGGCAAATAATGTAAATTGCAAGGAGATGAGATTTGTGATTAGGAACCTAATAGATGTTGATGATGTCTCCTCGGCAACGGCGCCAGAAATTGGCAAGTTGACAGGAGACTATCTTGACTTGATCCTCTCCGGCAACAGCACCAGAAATTGGCAAGTTGACGGGAGACTATCTTGACTTGTTCCTCCCCGGCAACGGTGCCATAAATTCCTTTTGATGCTGCTTGAAACTGTGTCGGTATTTCCCCAAAGAGGAAGGGATGATGCAGTACAGCTACGGTAGGTATTTCCCTCAGTTATGAAACCAAGGTATCAATCCAGTAGGAGGACCAAGCAACACTATGTAAATGGTACCTACACACAAAGAACAAATACTTGCAACCCGATGCGTAAGAGGGGTTGTCAATCCCTCCTTGGTAAAAAGATAGATTGGTTTGTATGAGATTGGATAAATAGATCTGAATAAAACGCGAAATAAAAGATGCAAATAAAAAATGCGGCAAAGTATTTTTTTGGTTTTTAGAATAATAGATCTGAAAACAAATGCGGTGAAAAATAGATCTGAAAGCAATATGATGAAAGATACACCCGGGGGCCGTAGATTTCACTAGTGGCTTCTCTCGAGAAAATAGCATACGGTGGGTAAACAAATTACTGTTGGGCAATTGATAAAAGATCGAATAATTATGATGATATCCGAGGCAATGATCAATATATAGGCATCACGTCCAAGATTAGTAGACCGAAATGGTTCTTCATCTACTACTATTACTCCACACATCGACCGCTATCCAGCATGCATCTAGTGTATTAAGTTCATGGAGAATGGAGTAATGCAATAAGAATGATGACATGATGTAGATAAGATCTATTCATGTAGGAATAGACCCCATCTTTTTATCCTTAATAGCAATGATACATACGTGCGTCGCTACCCCTTTTGTCACTGGGTGAGGACACCGTAAGATCGAACCCATCACAAAGCACATCTTCCCATGGCAAGAAAATAGATCTAGTTGGCCTAACTAAACCAAAGATTCGAAGAAGAAATACAAGGCTATAAATAATCATGCATATAAGAGATCAAAGAAACTCAAATAATATTCATGGATATAGATCTGATCATAAACTCAAAGTTCATCGGATCCCAACAAACACACCGCAAAAAAATGTTTACATCAAATAGATCTCCAAGAGACCATTGTATTGAGAATCAAAAGGAGAGAAGAAGCCATCTAGCTACTGCCTATGGACCCTTATGTCTATGGTGGACTACTCACGCATCATTGAAGAGGCACTAATGAGGATGATGAACCCCTCTGTGATGGTGTTAGATTGGATCTCGTGGTTCTGGAACTTGCGGCACCTGGAATTGTGTTTCGTCTGCTCCCCTAGGGTTTCTGGAATATTTGGGAATTTATAGAGCGAAGAGGCGGTGCAGGAGACCCCCATGGGCCCCACAACCCACCAGGGCGCACCTGGGCTCCTGGGAGCGCCCTGGTGTCTTATGGGCCCCACGGGCCTCCCCTCTGGTGCTTCCTTGGCTCCCAAGTTGTCTTCTGGTCCAAAAAAATCTTCAAAAAGTTTCGCTGCGTTTGGACTCCGTTTGGTAGGGATATTCTGCGAAGTAAAAAATAAGCAAGAAACAACAACTGGCACTGGGCACTATGTCAATAGGTTAGTCCCAAAAAATGATATAAAGTTGCTATAAAATAATTGTAAAACATCCAAGAATGATAATATAACAGCATGGAACAATAAAAAATTATAGATACGTTGGAGACGTATCAACCCCCACCCAAGAAGCCACTCGTCTACGCCACCGGGTGCAGCGCGTGCGTGAACGGGACCGCCTCGAAGAGCCTCTCGAGCAGGAGCGCGTCGTTGATGTCGGTGTCGAGCACGACGATGCCACGGTCGGCGAGGAGCTTCTGGCACCTGCACTTGAGCGCCTGGTCGTAGTAGGAGTTGAAGTTGTCGAGGCCGACCACGCCGTCTCCCCGCACCTTGAGCGCGAGCGGGCAGTGCGCGCCGACAAACCCACCGGTGCCCGTGACGAGCACCGACAGCCCCCTGTCTCGGCGCGGCTTGGTGCTCCGACGTATCTCCTTCTGCCACCGCTCGCTCCCGTACGTGGCCGCCGCGGACGGGGTTGCGAGCGGGCTCCGGTGGGACAGCGACGTGCCGGGCACCATTGCGACCTGGACGGCGTTGGAGGCCGCCACCGCCGAGCCCACTGTGTGCATCATCGGGAGCGGGCCAGCAGCGCACATGGCGCTCAAGCCCATGCCCAATCCGTGTGAGGAGGAGGCTCGGGCGCGCGGCGGTGGCGCGTAACCGGGCGAGGCGCGCGGCGAGAAGGCTTGAGCACGCGGCAAGGAGGCTCGGGCGCGTGGCGGCCAGGACTGGAGGCACGCAGCGAGGTGGCTCGGGCGAGGGCGCGCGGCAAGGAGGCGTGGCGAGGACAAGGGCCAGGGCGGGAGGCACGCACGGCGGTCAGAGCGGCGCCTCGTGCCGCAATGTCACCCCGTGGTGCTAGTCTCGCTGCTCGAGGTAGGCGGCGGCCACGCGCGCTGGACGTGAGGTGGCCGGCGGTGCGTCCACGAGGTGGAGGTCGGCTCGCCGGTGGGGAAGGGGCTTGGTGGAGGGTTGATACATCTCCAATGTATCTATAATTTTTGATTGTTACATGCTGTTATATTATCATTCTTGGATGTTTTACAATCATTTTATAGCAAATTTATATCATTTTTGGGACTAACCTATTGACATAGTGCCCAGTGCCAGTTGCTGTTTTTTGCTTGTTTTTTACTTCGCAGAAAATCAATACCAAACGGAGTCCAAACGCAGCGAAACTTTTTTGTGATTTTTTCTGGACCAGAAGACACCTGTTGGGCCAAAGAAGTACTAGAGGGGGGCTCCAAGGGGAGCACAACCCACCAGGGCGCGCCTGGGGGCTCAGGCGCGCCCAGGTGGGTTGTGCCCACCTCGGCCGCCTCCCGCACCGCCTCTTTGCTCTATAAATACCCTGGATGTCCAAAAACCCTAGGGGAGTCGACGAAATATAATTCTAGCCGCCGCAAGTTCCAGAAACCACATATCCAATATAGACACCATCACGGAGTGGTTCATCATCCTCATTGGTGCCTCTCCGATGATGCGTGAGTAGTTCATTGTAGACCTACGGGTCCGTAGTTAGTAGCTAGATGGTTTCCTCTCTCGCTTTTGATTCTCAATACAATGGTCTCTTGGAGATCTATTTGATGTAACTCTTTTTGAGGTGTGTTTGTTGGGATCCGATGAACTTTGAGTTTATGATCAGATCTGTGTTTTTATCCATGAAAGTTATTTGAGTCTTTTGATCTCTTATATGCATGATTACTTATAGCCTCGTATTTCTTCTTTGAATCTTTGGTTTAGTTAGGCCGACTAGATCGATTTTTCTTGCCATGGGAAGAGGTGCTTTGTGATGGGTTCGATCTTACGGTGCTCAATCCTAGTGACAGAAGGGGAAATGACACGTATGTATCGTTGCTATTAAGGATAACAAGATGGGGTCTATTCCTACATGAATAGATCTTGTCTACATCATGTCATCGTTCTTATTGCATTACTCCGTTTCTCCATGAACTTAATACACTAGATGCATGCTGGATAGCGGTCGATGTGTGGAGTAATAGTAGTAGATGCAAGCAGGAGTCGGTCTACTAATCTTGGACGTGATGCCTATATAATGATCATTGCCTGGATATCGTCATAATTATTTGAAGTTCTATCAATTGCCCAACAGTAATTTGTTTACCCATCGTATGCTATTTTTCTTGAGAGAAGCCACTAGTGAAATTTACGGCCCCGGTTCTCTTCTTTATCATATTTGCCTTCGAGATCTATTTTTATTCGCTTTTATATTTTGATCTATTAATCCAAAAACCCAAAAATACTTTGCTGCAATTTTTTGTTATTTATTTTATCTCGCGTTCCCACGAGATCTATTTATCCAATCTATCACATTTAGTCTCCCGTCTACGTGACAATTTCTGGCACCGTTACCCGAAAGGGATTGACAACCCCTTTAACACGTCGGGTTGCAAGTATTTGTTCTTTGTGTGCAGGTACCATTCATGTAGTGTTGCGTGGTTCTCCTACTAGTTCGATAACCTTGGTCTCATCATTGAGGAAAATACCTACCGTAGTTGTGCTGCATCATCCCCTTCCTCTTTAGGGAAATACTGACATAGTTCAAGCGACATCAAGGGTGGCTCGTCGGTGGAGGGCGTCCAGGATCGCTAGAGCGAGCAGCAGGGGCGACAAGCATGCGAGAGTCTTCGTGGGGGAGAGAGGAGAGAGCTTGGTCTTTTTTGCATGCACCGATGCACGTGGTGGGCCTAGCCAGGAAAAGGAAGGAGAGAGAGGTTAGAGAGGCTGGAAGTGGGCCTTTTGCAGCTAAAATATAGCGCCGGTTCCCCAGCTACCCCCCCCCCCAGCTCCCTGGGTTTGCCTTGCATGCGCCGGTTGTAATTTTGGGCAAATCCGGCGCAAAACGAGCCCCCGGGGATGCGACTAGGACATTTTTTGATCGCCGGTGCTAAAAAAAGGCTCCTGGGGGAGTCTTGGGGGCACGGGTGGAGATGCTCTTAGTCTAGCTGCCCACTAATCAAACTACCACCGGCAATTTCACCGACGCCACACTGCACTATGCTCAATACTCCGATGCTTCCTGGAGGAGATGGGAAAGCAGGCAGGAAGTAAGAGCATCTCCACTCGTTCGGCCCCCCAGCGCACCAGCCGGCGCTATTTTGGCCCTTCGGCCGGCGCTTTTTCGGCCCTGGGGGTGATTTAGTTCCCAGCCACGCCCCCAGGTGTCGCCCCAAGACGTTATAAATTCAAACTTGACATTTCCCACTACCCAAAATAATGCCACAAGTCCGGCGATCACCATGCCACAGTTCGACGATCAATCACTCGAAAGTTCGGCGTTCAAAAGGAAGGACGCGTAGGCAATGCATCAAACGGCGGCATTGTCCTCCGGCATCGGACTGGCTGGAGTCGGCGTGTGCGGGCTGGGCGGTGTCAGCTCGGCTTCTGTGCTGGGCATCGTGGAGGCATCATCGCTCGGGCTTGGCGGCGGCATTGGGGTCGGCGTGGGAGTTGGCGCGGTCGTCGATGGTATCTGGTTCAAGATGAGGCCGCGCTTCGTCAGGTACCACGCCTTGATCTGCTTGTCCATGTCGACACGTCCGCCCCCATCAAGAACGCTAGGTTGGTGTTCCTCTTCTTCGTGGCGACGTTTGTCCGGAGTAGGTCGAGCTTGACGGCGTTGTTCTTCATCAACGCCGACCACCGCGCCTCGGATTTCTCTTCCCGCTGGGCGGCGTGGTTCTTGGCGTCGACGAGGCACTGCTCGATGGACGCTTGCAGCCGCGCGGCAGCCGGCGTGGCGTCCTTCGCCGTCTTGGCTCGTTTGTTGCCGTCTGGGCGCCCACTTCTCGCACTTCTCGATCCGGGAGAACACATGGAGATACTTGAACTCTTGGTCGATGTTGCTGTCCTGGCGGTACATGGCGAACATCCGAACCATCTGCGATGAAGAACAAGAGTCGGCGACGCACACGGCGAAAAGGAGCGACAACCGGCGTCTGTGCATACCTGACCCTCGACGTTGGCGCCGCTTTTCAGGCGAGCCGCGATCTCCTCGACGATCCCATGCCATTTGTTGCAGGCCATTTGGATGAGTGCCCAATGGTTCACCATGGCCTTCGAGCCGCGCTGCATGTGGATGCCGACGAAGTAGGAGTCGACCAACTTGCGCTCATCGAACTCCGACTTGATGTGCTCCCAGTACGTGTCAGCGTTCTGGTTCGTGCCGGTGATCGGGTCGAGGCAGACGGTCTTCCATGCTTCGGCGAGGCAATCGTCTTCTTTGGACGCCCACTTGACGCGTGGCTCGCCGGTCCTGGCCGCCCGCTTCTTCTTTTTCCCTTTCCTCGCCGGAGCAGGCGCTGGCTCCTCCTCCTCCTCGTCCTCCTCCTCCTCCTCCTCGCCGTAGTCGAGCTCGTAGTCCATGTCGTCGGCGAGGTCCATTGTGTCCTCTTGTGCATGGAACACGGGGGAGGTGGCGGCGGCGGCCGAGCCGCTCGTGATGATGTCGTCCATGTCGGCTTCCGTCGCGTCAGGGTTGCCAAAATGCGACGACGAGGCTTGCGAGAAGTGCAGGGCGCCATGGCGCAGAGGCGGCGTCGAGGAGGCGGCGTAAGCCGGCGGCGAGTAGGTGTACGGGGGGTACTGGACGCCTGCGAACGCGGGTGAGGGCGTGCGCTGGGCGGGGTGGCCATGCGGAAAGGTGATGTTGGGGTTGAACCCGCCGTCGGCGTAGCCAGGCGAGGGTGCACACTCCCATGGTTGTGGTGACGGCGAGAAGCCGGCCGGCGACCCGACGCTCTGCTGGCTCCAGGCAGAGTGCGGTCGGTGGCCGCCGGGTGGATTCATCATCCCCGCGCGGGACGCCTCTGCCTGCTCCGCCGCGCGAGCCGCCTCTACCTGCTCCGCCGCAGCCGCCGCCGATGCGGCCGCGTCCCGGGCCCTCTTGACATTGAGCCTGTTCCGTCGGTCGGTGGTGACAGCCTCCCGGCGCTGAACCTCCGCCTTCCAGTCGGCGTTCGACATGCCCGGTGGTTTTGCCGGCGGCGCCCTTGGCTTCCTCTGCTTCGGCTGGGTGGCGTCGGCACCGGCAGCGGCGCGAGGGGCCGTGTACTTCTTCGGCGGCATGGCGGCCGGATGGAGGGGAGAGGGAGGAGAATGGCGGGAGAAGGGGAGAATGGACGGAAATGGGGGGGGAGCAGGGATCGGCGGGAAAAAGGGCCGTCTGTCGCCGACAGAGAGGACCCACGCGCCTTTTCGCTTCGGCCGGCGCCCCCAGGCGCCCCCTGGGGGCTTGGGTTCGGCTCGGGTTCGCCGGCTGTCATTTCAGTCCAAACCGGCGATAAACAAGGCTCCGGGGGCACGACTGGACCGATTTTTCGGCGCCGGTGCTAAAAAAAGAGCCCTGGAGGGCATGTTGAGGTCGCCAGTGATGCTCTAAGCGGGAGAGTGTGGGTCTGCTGCCATCACCCACCATCCGCCGTGCGCTCCTGCTGCTAGGGCCTAGCCGCCTAGGGTTCGGGTCGGCTGGCTTCATGGGTGTGTTGGACATCGCCGGTCATGGCCCAAATAAGCATGCTGCTCACGAGTCACAGCCCATCAACACATAACGATTTTTCCAGCGATTTTATTCCACGACTATTGATCGGTCTGGACTCTTTTTATACGATTATACCTATACGTAAAAAATCCCTAGAAATTAAGGTAGGGCGGGCGCCCAATCTCACCCTACCAGGAGCTCCACCTGTGTCTGTAATTGTTATGAGTATGAATAAAGTTACATGTGTTTCTTAGAAAAAAAAGATGTATATATTTAAGTTAATTTTAATCTGTAAGGACGAGAAAGCATGGTACGCTCTAACAAAGACCCAACAAAAGGTATCGTGTACGTACGCTTTATCAAACCACCCCACGCATGAACATACACATAGAGATTCTTGCGTGTATGGTTGCATTAGGTTAACCCTGGCGTGGATCTATAGGTGACAATCCTCTATAACACTAAGCTTCCTAGTTTTAAAGAGCCTATATTCAATTGAGGTCTTGAATTGATATTGGGTCATTCAATTTTGACCGGCTCATTCATTTTTTTTATACTATACACTATGCTTCCTAATTTTTAAGGCCTCACAATTAAATTGAGGTGTTCAATTTAGAATTGGGGCATCTGACCGGGTCAACAATTTTTCAAGGAGCTCTCCCATTCAATTCCTTTAATTCCTTATGATCCATAATTTTGAAGCTCTTTCATGAGGTATTCAAGTTTGGATTTGGTATACGATTTTGATCGAGCCAATGGTTTTTCGAATCAATCAACATCAACCGGCCTATAAAAATACATCAATTCCGTGCACCCTACCACCACCTTGAAAAAAGAAGCGTCACCATGTGATATTGTAGCATCAATATAGTACATGCAAACACCTGCGCAGAAATTTTCTTACATAAATATACGTTGGTTAGCGGATAACGCAGAACCACACCATGAAACAGTGGCGGAGCCAGGATTGGAGCAAGTCCCGGGCCCAAAAAAAATTTCACCACGAGGGAAAAACTTAACGTCCATAAGGCTTTTAGCTACCACAAAATATACCCCATACATGATATGGTTTAATCGCACAAAAAATTTAGAATTTAAACTCAATGCTTAACTGTACAACTAAATATATAGAAACATAATTTCAATTTTTTATATAAAAACATGAAAAAAAAAACTACAAAGAACAGTACGTGATAAAAAGAGTACCAAATCAATTGGTTGCTTCACCAGTGCCTCGCATAACCTCATCAACGGTGGAAGAAGAGCCAACACCTTCAAGAAATCAAAAGCAAAATTTCATAAGAGATGGCATAAACATCAAGTGATACAATTATCATTGATATAAATCTAAAACCTTACCACTTCGACGAGGTAAAAGCCCTTTGCGAGACCTATACGATTGAAATTGAGCAAGGGCATCAACACGAATACCATGATTGTTACTCTCTCGAGTTGGGATTGCTGGAGGATTGCTTGAAGTCGAAGGCGGTGGCCCCAATTCTACGGTTGTTTCTGTTTGTCGTGTTGATTCTGTCCCCTCGGCCGCTTGATTCCCTCCATCTGAAATCATAGGTGTAGACACCCCCGTGGTAGACACTGGTGAAAAAAAATCTCTTCATCTTCTTTTTCTACAATATCAAATGAAATTGGCAATTACATCAGTTTGAGACTTTGAGTTCAACAACACCCTACATATATCACTGTATTCTGTATAGATACATTGATACACACATATTATGTCAATTAAATTTCAGTTCACATTAACATTGTAGAACGTGGGACAGAACTACAAGTGGAAAGCATCACGGGAAACCGGAAAATCATCGCCCAAAAATACCAAGATGTGGCAATCAAGCAGCCAGCAGACTAGCAGATGGCGCTCCACAGTCCACGCCGGCGAACGACGGACACGAGGAGTCGAGTATGGTGGCCGCGAGCCCGGGAGCAGGAGGAAAGTGGGAGGGGCGGAGGCGGCCAGTGGACGACGTCGCGGCGGCGGACGGCGGCGCGAGCGCTGGAGTAGCGGCGTGATGCGATCGTGCTCAGATCGAGATCCAGTGACATGTTGTGAGCATGTCACCAATGAACAGTAATGGTAACATGCGCCCCTCTCTGAACCGTCCGATCGAGAATCAACGGACAGATCTCGAATAAACAGTGTCGGATCTACAGTGTTTTGTTTACAGTACCCCATCCACAGTGTTCTCTGCTACAGTGCCATCCACAGTGTTTCTCCGCTGCAGTATTTAATCTGGGCCGCCCCCCCTGCATCCAACGGCTGCCGGCCCGCATGTTACGGCGTGACTGCCTGTTGTGGGCATGTCACCGGATCCCTGTCCATCGTGCTCGTGCCGTCGTGCGTGATGCTAGTTAGGTCGTGGCGGCCGCAAGCGCTGGACGTTTCCCTTTTTTTGCGATGAGCTGAACGTTTCCTGTGCCTACGGAGCCACGTACGCTACGTCCGAGTTAGATCGTGGCCCGGTGCGTCCGTTTCAGTCTTCCAGGCGAGACAGCCCATCAAGCTTTGGGCTTTCTTCTTTTCCACGCCCCGGGCCTGCAGAAAAACACACATATATGGTAGCTTGTTAGAATTCCCACGCCCCGGGCCTGGGCCCTGGGTGCCCGGGGCCCAGCTCCGCCCCTGCCATGAAAGGCCCATCAAATCACCACACTATAAATAAAAAATAGAACACACTCCATTATGTCCCCCACCAGCCAAACTAAATATTTCATCAGTTCAAAAATATAAGGGGTATTACTTTTTTGTAAAGTCAAATTTCTTTAACATTGACCAAGTTGAGAGCAAAAAAATATCGACATGCACAATATTAAAGAAATAAGAATGAAAATTCATTTCATGATTAATGTAATCATACCGATTTGATATTGTGGTTTTTGATACATTTCTCTACAAATTTGATCAAACATAATAGGTTTGACTTTTCAAAAAAGTAATACACCTTTATTTTGAAATAGAATGAGTAAATTTTCTTTAAGAGACTCAACAACACCAACGGCGCAGCAAAGTACGCCCAACCCTTCTTGTATAAGTTGAAACTTGCCCTTGTTCAAAAGATCTCTGATAACTTAAGAAATAGAGAAACTAATCTCACATTGTTATGGTCGCAACATTAATTGTAAGCTTAAGTGTGCTGAAGCTGAACAAATTACTGTGCACATGGCGGCAGACCTGGGAAACAACAAGGAAAAAACCCCGGATGTCGCAGCACATAAAGATTCCCTGGAGAACAAAACAACCAGAAGAAATCAAAGCAAAGGCACAACAACAATGATCCCCATGATCAACCAATCCTTTGACAGTCTCTAGGAACTTCAGTACATATAGCAGATTCAGTTTAAACTTTAAACTCAAAAGTTTCCAGCATTCCTTTGAGACAAGAAAGACGCTTTATTTGGCACGCTCTACTGCAATATAAGGGATACTGAATTAAGTATAAGAAAGCTAACCCGCAGCGATCATACTATATTTTCCGAGCATTGGCTGCTTTCTCCCATATATCAATAAAGATAGTAGGGCATGCTCTTTCATGTGCTCATACCCTACACTATCCATCTCATCATCCATTCTATCCAAAGAGTTGATAAATCCAATGCAAGCATCTTTGAGCTTGCTGCAATGATGTTGGTCCACAAGAGCTAACGTGGCCGCCACAGTCTTGGCATCAAGAAACTCGGCAAGTTTTCTCTCACACATCAACTTCATCCTTTCCATGGCATACATATCCGCAGCCACGAGCAAATGCCTGACCATTTCTTCTTCGTCATTGTCATGGAGGTCTTCCATGGGAGGCAACTCACCTGTGTAGATGAAGTGAAGCAGCGCTTTGAAAACAGCGGGCTCCATGTCTTCAGTGGCTATGCTCTGCCCCTGCCCGCACTTGTCCCTCATCGGCCCATAGAGCTCCGGCTTGAAGACCGGCGACCGCATTGCGAGGACGATCTTATGGGCAATGAAAACCTCATCTTTGACCTTGAAAGACACATCTGATTCCTCCCTCGCATCCAGCAAACTTTTTAGGTTATGGAACAATTCTGAAGGCGGCACTTGGATATTAAAGCTCACGCTGATCTTCTGCATCTGTGTTTCCTTCAACTTGATAACAGTGATGTCACACTTAATGAGAAGGATGTCATCGAGTATGTACAAGTAGGACGACCCTTCGATCAGGCTCCTCCTCACGAACATGGAATGGTGCAAGCAGGATAAGGCGTTACTAGCAGAGTTGCTGAACACCACAGGCCCCGTAGGTTTTGGCCATGTGAAGTTCGGTGGCGAATTCCACACGGCCTGCTCGATCAGCGTTAAATTGTACAGCGCCCTCACCTCCGCATCCTTGCTCATGAGCTCAAGGAAGACGGCGACGAGGTCTTTGCTGACCTCTATGTAGCCGTCTGGGTAGTAGCTGAGGCGCCAGTCGTAGCTGCCAACAGCGAAGGGGGCGGACTGGATGACCTTGCCGACGCCGAGGCCCCTCCACTGGGTAGGTTTTAGATGGAGGCATGTGTCCACGCTGGGTCGGCCCAACCGGGGGGCTACCTTCAACGAGACGTCCTACTTTCTCGCTTGAAGCGAGACATAGGCGTGCCCATAGGAGTTGTTGGATTTCCCCGAAGAGAAAGCACTACAAGAGTTGTTGGATTTTCTCAAAAGCAGGTAGTGGCATGGTAAACAAATTACTGTTGGGCAATTGACAAATAAGTAGCATTCATAACTATGATCATTCATGGCATAATCTTGTATGGGCATCACGTCTGTGACAAGTAGATCGTAATCCAACTACATCTACTACTATTACTCTGCCCCAAAACCGCTATCGAGCATGCATCTCAAGGTATTAAGTTTGCAAGAAACAGAGTAACACAATAAGCAAGACGACATGATGTAGACAGAAAGAAACCTAGCAATAAGATAAATCTCTGTCATTTTATCCTTAGTAGTAACAACACATCACGTGCCTTTGCCCCTTTTTGTCACTGGGCGAGATCACGTGATATTGAACCCACTAATATGCACCACTCCCTCTAAAGAATTACCCATCTATCTTGCCCAGAGAAGACAAATAACTCATAAAGCATAAATAGCTACTCAATTACACAACAAAGAAACTTCAAAAGATTCAATTATATTCGATGAATAATCTGATCATAAATCGACAAATCATCGGATCCCAACAAACACACCACAAGAATTACATCGGATTGATCTCAGAGGACATTGTTATATTGAAGAGAGAGAGAGAGAGAGAGAGAGAGAGAATAAGAAGCCATCTAGCTACTACTATGGCCCCATAGGTCTTGAAGGAACTACTCACACATCATCATGGAGGCAGCAAGGTTGATGAAGAGGCCTCTCATGGTGGTTTTCCCTTCAGCAGAGCACCGGAATATGGCTCTACATGGGATCACTTCAGAACAGTGGCTTGCGGTGGTGATAAAATTCTTTCGGGTACGCTTCTGAGGCTTTCGGGATATATGGGTATTTATAAGCCAAAAATTAGGTCAAACAGAGGCTCAGGGGCCCCACATGGGCAGGTGGCACGACCACCCCCTTGCCGCGCCACCAGGCCATATGGCTGCCTCGTGGGTCCTCTCGATCTCACCCGAAGCTTCTAGGGTCTCTTATTGTCCAGAAAAAGTCGTGAAAAAGTTTCGTCATGTTTGGACCTTCCTAGATATGGATTTACTACGAAGCCAAAAACAAGCAAAAAAAACAAGAACTGACACTTGGCACTAAATTAATAAATTAGTCCAGCAAAATACATAAAATGATATGTAAAGCATGCAAAAGTGATAATATAATAGAATTTAATAATAAAAAATTATAGATACGTTGGAGACGTATCACTTTCTTTCTTCCAACTCCCAAAAGGGGTTCTGCAAAGACTGGACTATTTTAAATCCAAATTATTTTGGCAAGGAGACGGTGAAAATATAAAAAAATATAGACTTACCAAATGGAGCGTAGTTTCTAGGCCCAAAGACCAAGGCGGCATTGGAATTCATGACCTGCATGTCAAGAGTGAGGCCCTACTTAGTAAATGGTTGTTCAAACTTTTTACTGAGGATAACATTTGGCAAACCATATTGCGCAAGAAGTATCTAGGTCAAAAGGAGGTATCTCAGGTATATTGGAAATCTCGTGACTCGCACTTTTGGGCTGGCCTAATGGCTGCAAAGAAACATCTCTTTCGCTTCGGGTCTTTTGCGATAAAATGATGGGTCGGAGATTCGTTTCTGGGAAGACATCTGGCTAGGCAATGCCAGTCTCTAAGAACAATATTCAGCCTTGTACATCATTGCTCACGATAAGAATACTACTATTGTGCTGGTGCTCAGTTCATACCCGCCGAATATCTCGTTCAGGTGGGATTTGATTGGCCCCCGACTTATGTCATGATATAACCTTTTATCCCGCTTGGATTCAATTAACCTGACACAAGGCCAGGATGTGTTTCGCTAGAACCTTACTACATCGAAATCATTCACAGTAAATCTATATACTGTGTGCTCATGCATTCGGAGGTACCGATGAGTAATAAAAAGATAATTTGGAAGTCAAAGATTCCACTAAAAGTTAAAATCTTCATCTGGTAACTCCGAGAGGGGAGTTTTGCTAACCAAAGACAACCTCGCACGATGCATCTGGACGGGGAGTAAGAAGTGTTGTTTTTGTACTCATGACGAGACAATAAAACACCTCTTTTTCCAATGCAATTGCCCATTCTACATGGCCAGTCATTCAAATAGCGTCAAATTTGTATCCGCCCACAAGTGTTGCCAATATTTTTGATCATTGGTTGAATGGTATTCCAAATAGGTTCAAAACGCTAATAAGGATGAGAGCGTATGCCTTACTTTGGTCGCTTTGACTATGTAGAAATGATTT
Organism: Thinopyrum elongatum; assembly: GCA_011799875.1. NCBI lineage: Eukaryota > Viridiplantae > Streptophyta > Magnoliopsida > Poales > Poaceae > Thinopyrum > Thinopyrum elongatum. The sequence goes on from CM022302.1 coordinate 511,701,390, forward strand.
GGTTTTAACGACAAAAATGCTTCTCCTCTGCAGGTTATTTTCCGTTGTACGCACGTGGTCTATGCTACAATGAACGGAGTGTCCACTAGTAGAAAACAGGGCTTTGGTTGAGGCCAGGATAAGGGCATTAATCCCGGTTCACTCACGAACTGGGACCAAAGGGTGCATCAGTCCCGGTTCGTGAGGCCAGGGCGCCGGCCGGGCCTCGGGGGCCATTGGTCCCGGTTCATCTGACACTTTTGGTCCCGGTTACAGACACGAACCGGGACCAATGGGCCTCGCTCTTGGCCCAACATCTTTAGTCCCGGTTAGTGGCTGGAACCGGGACCAAAGGTTGTCCTTTAGTCCCGGTTTTAGCCACAAACCAGGACTAAAGAGAAGCCTATATATACCCCCGCCCCTGCCCGCTCAGTGCTCTGTTTTTTGGCCGGTCGTGTGGGAGAGGTGTGTTGCTCTAGCTCTCACCTCCTATGCACATGAGGTGTTCGATGAAATGCCCGAGCCACACTTAAGCTTTCTCCTCTCCAAGCTCCTTGTCCAAGCTCCATTTTCCTCAAGATTTGTCTAGGTTTGCCGGTCCGTCCTGTCCCATCCCCGTCCTCATCGCCGTCGATCGCCCGCGCCGATCTCGTTGCCGGAACCACCGTGGTGAGCCTCTTGTTCTTATCTTCTTTCTAAAAGAAAAAAAATTCTTACTTGTATGATTTAGATAGATACTTGTATAATTTTCTTAATTTATTATTGTTTGTTATTATATAGTGCCATGGTTTTGGTATCCGCCCCCGTCGGCCCTTGTCCTGTCTATGATTCGGATGTGGTATATTATCTTTTATAACTATTTGTTCCATTTAGTGTTTATGACAATTATGCCGACCAACGTGACATAGATGTTTTTATCTAGGAGGTATGTGAACCGGAAATTCCAACCGACCCTCTTGTCGAGAGGTTAAATTTAGTTGAAAAAGAAAAGAATTACTTGAAGAAAAAAATTTATGATGTGATGATGAACTTCTATTAATTTGGTCACTTCTCTATTCATGATGTTCTGTAATGGTTTTTGACACACTTAATTATATATAATGCACACAGATGAACCGGCAATGGATGTACGGTGACAGACGCACCTCCAAGTACATTAAGGGCGTGCATAATTTTCTCGAAGTGGCTTAGGCAAACAAGCAGAATGGTTTTATGTGTTGTCCATGCCCTATCCGTGGGAATACGAAGTCTTACTCTGACTCGAAAACCCTGCACATCCACCTGCTTGAGAAGGGTTTCATGCCACACTATAATGTTTGGACCAAGCACGGAGAAAGAGGGGTTATGATGGAAGACAACGAAGAAGAAGAGGATGATGACAACTATCCGCCCCCTGAATATGGTGATGCTGCAACGGGGGAAGCTAAAGATCAAGAGGAACCAGACGATGTGCCCGATGATGATCTTCGCCGGGTCATTGTTGATGCAAAGAGACAATGCCAAAGTGAAAGGGAGAAGTTGAAGTTAGATCGCATGTTAGAGGATCACAAAAAAGGGTTGTACCCAAATTGCGAAGATGACAACACTAAGCTCGGTACCACACTGGAATTGCTGCAATGGAAGGCAGACAATGGTGTATTTGACAACGGATTTGAGAAGCTACTGAAAATATTGAAGAAGAAGCTTCCAAAGGATAACGAATTGCCCGACAGTACGTACGAAGCAAAGAAGGTTCTATGCCCTCTAGGATTGGAGGTGCAGAAGATACATGCATGCCCTAATGAATGCATCCTCTACCGCGGTGCGTACGAGGATTTGAACGTATGCCCGGTATGTAGTGCATTGCGGTATAAGATCAGACGAGATGACCCTGGTGATGTTGAGGGCGAGCGCCCCAGGATAAGGGTTCCTGCCAAGGTGATGTGGTATGCTCCTATAATACCACGGTTGAAACGTCTGTTCAGAAACAAAGAGCATGCCAAGTTGATGCGATGGCACAAAGATGATCGTAAGAAAGACGGGAAGTTGAGAGCACCCACTGACGGGTCGCAGTGGAGAAAAATTGAGAGAACGTGGGGGGACTTTGCAGGTGACGCAAGGAACGTATGGTTTGGTTTAAGCGTGGATGGCATTAATCCTTTTGGGGAACAGAGCAGCAATCATAGCACCTGGCCCGTGACTCTATGTATCTATAACCTTCCTCCTTGGTTGTGCATGAAGCGGAAGATCATTATGATGCCAGTGCTCATCCAAGGCCCTAAGCAACCCGGCAACGACATTGATGTGTACCTAAGGCTATTACTTGAAGAACTTTTACAGCTGTGGAATAGAAAAGGTGTACGTGTGTGGGATGAGCACGACCAGTAGGAATTTGACCTGCATGCGTTGCTGTTTGTAACCACCAATGATTGGCCAGCTGTCAGTAACCTTTTAGGACAGACAAACAAGGGATACCATGCATGCACGCACTGTTTAGATGACACCAAAAGTATATATTTGGACAAATGCAGGAAGAATGTGTACCTAGGACATCGTCGAATTCTTCCGACAAACCATCAATGTCGAAAGAAAGGCAAACATTTCAAAGGTGAGGCAGATCACCGGAAGAAGCCCCCCCCCCCTCCGTACTGGTGATCACATACTTGATATGGTCAATGATTTACAAGTAATCTTTGGAAAGGGTCCTGGCGGACTATCTGTTCCGAATGACGCTGAGGAACGCGCACCCATGTGGAAGAAGAAATCTATATTTTGGGACCTACCCTGTTGGAAAGACCTAGAGGTCCGCTCTGCAATCGACATGATGCACGTGATGAAGAATCTTTGCGTGAACCTGCTAGGGTTCTTGGGCGTGTAGAGAAAAGATACACCAGACGCACGGGAGGACCAGCAACGTGTGCACAAAAAATACGGCATGCATCCAAAGCAGTATGAAGGTCCTGCCAGCTACGCTCTTACGAAAGAAGAGAAGGAAATCTTCTTTGAATGCCTGCTCAGTATGAAGGTCCCGTCTGGCTTCTCGTTGAATATAAAGGGAATAATAAATATGGTAGAGAAAAAGTTCCACAACCTAAAGTCTCATGACTGCCACGTGATTATGACGCAACTGCTTCCGGTTGCATTGAGGGGGCTTCTACCGGAAAACATTCGATTAGCCATTGTGAAGCTATCTGCATTCCTCAATGCAATCTCTCAGAAGGTAATCGATCCAAAAATCCTACCAAGGTTAAGGAGTGATTTGGTGCAATGTCTTGTCAGTTTTGAGCTGGTGTTCCCACCATCCTTCTTCAATATCATGACGCACGTCCTAGTTCATCTAGTCGACGAGATTGCCATTCTGGGCCCTGTATTTCTACACAATATGTTCCCCTTTGAGAGGTTCATGGGAGTCTTAAAGAAATATGTTCGTAACCGTGCTAGGTCAGAAGGAAGCATCTCCACGGGCCGGCAAACAGAGGAGGTCATTGGGTTTTGTGTTGACTTTATTCCTGACCTTAAGAAGATTGGTCTCCCTCAATCGCGGTATGAGGGGAGACTGACTGGAAAAGGCACGCTAGGAGCAGACTCAATAATATGTAGGGACGGGCATTCTTGGTCTCAAGCACACTACGCAGTTCTACAGAATTCTACCTTGGTGACCCCGTATGTCAATGAACACAAGAATATTCTGCGCTCCAAACACCCAGAGCAGTGTGATGACTGCATTACATGTGAACACATCAGGACTTTCGGCAGTTGGTTGCAAACACATCTCATGGGTGACAAGATTGTTGGAGATGAGTTGTACTCGTTGACCAGGGGACCATCTTCGACTGTATTGACTTACAAAGGGTACGAGATAAATGGGAATACATTTTACACGATCGCCCAAGATCAAAAGAGCACCAACCAAAACAGTGGTGTCTGCTTTGATGCAGCAACCAACAGGGGAAAGGACACATATTATGGTTACATAGTGGACATATGGGAACTTGACTATGGACATGATTTTAAGGTCCCTTTGTTTCGGTGCAAATGGGTCAATCTGTCAGGAGGCGGGGTACAGGTAGACCCGCAGTACGGAATGACAACAGTGGATCTGAACAATCTTGGGTACACAGACGAACCATTCGTCCTAGCCAATGATGTGGCGCAGGTTTTCTATGTGAAGGACATGTCTACCAAACCGAGAAAAAGAAAAGATAAGGAAGCGAATACATCATACGATGAGCCAAAGTGCCACATAGTTCTTTCAAGGAAAAGAGACATCGTGGAAGTGGAGGGCAAGACAGACATGTCTTAAGATTATGAAAAGTTTCATGAAATTCCTCCCTTCAAAGTCAAGGCTGACCCAAGCACCCTGTTAAACGATGAAGATTATCCATTTAACGGTGTAATAAGCAAGGGACACACGCGAAGAAAAAGTGAAGACTTTCTCTCCACAACTATTCTGATGATGCCTTTGATCTAGAATATCACTGCAGTTACATGTGAAGAAATGAAATGCCTTTGCAACATATGATTTTTCGTCCGAAACCCTGATACTTTGAAAGAGAATTCAAATTTCAAAGAATTCAAATTTAAAATATTCAAATTTGAAAACTAATGGCATTAACAGAAAGTTTATAATTTTTGTGACCTAAAGCAAAAAGAATCACTAAAAAACTCTAAGTATTTAGCTGTAAGTAGAAACAAAAGAAAATAAATAAAGCAAAAAACAAAACAAAAATACTGGAAAAAAATTAAAAATCTCGCCTACTGGGCCACCACGGCCTGCATACGACTAGAAACCCAACCCGCTAGTTGGGCCAGGATGCAGGCCCACAGCAGGCCCAGTAGGCCCATAGGCAGAGAGAGTGCGTTTAGGCCAGTAGGCCTGCATAAGAGAGGAGCTCGAAAGGGTTGGCGCAGCCGCGCTTATAAACCACTCTCGATGCCTCTCAGCTAGCGAGGTGGGACTAAACATCCACCCGCCCGACGCCATGCTAGCCGCAGCCCTTTCGTCCCAGTTGGTGGCACCAACCGGGACCAATGCCACCCTTTCGTCCCAGTTGGTGGCACCAACCGGGACCAATGCCCACCTTTCGCCCTTTGGTCCCGGTTGGTGTCACGAACCGGGACGAAAGGTGGGCATTGGTCCCGGTTGGTGCTACCAACCAGGACCAATGCTCTATCTATATAAGCAGCACTTAGCAGTTTTCGTCTCAATTTCCTCGTCCTCTCCTCCGACGACGCCGCCAGGCTGCCCCGACGTCGTCGCCGTCGCCGTCGCTGTCGCCGCCCCCGAGCCCGCGCGTTGTCGCTCTCCTCCCCCCCGAGCCCTCCCACCCCCTTTGTCCCGTCCCGCCGTGCCCCTCCCCCCCCCCCTCGCTCGTCGCCCCTCCATCCATCCCGTCGCCCCCCCCCCCAGTGAGCCCCCCTTCCCATGGTCCCCTGCTCCCGGTCGTCGCGTGCCCCCGAGCCCCTTGCTCTGCCACTGCTCCATGTTCGCCGCCGGCCCCGTTGCTAAAAATGTGTTTTTTTAATGAATAGATAGATAGATAATGTTCATGTGTAGATGAGATGAGATGTATGGTGCTCTGTTTTTTTAGATAATGTTCATGTGGAGATGAGATGAGATGAGATGTATGAGATGTTTTGTGGAGATGAGATGATATGTTGTCATGTGGAATTTTTTTTTGTTCATAGAAATTAGTGTGAATTTTTTGTTCATGATGAACTTGCTAAAACTCATATTAAGTTTGTTCGATGAATGTTTTCTGTTAAAACTCATATTAAGTTTGTTCGATGAATGTTCATGATGATCTTGCTAAAACTCATATATGGAGATGATATTATTGTTTTTCCATGGTCGCCGGCAGCCCCCGTTGCTAAAAATATGGTGCTAAAAATGTGGAGATGAGATAGATAGATAAATATGTATGAGATGTTTTGTGGAGATGAGATGAGATGTTGTCATGTGGAATTTTTTTTGTTCATAGAAAACTCCGGTAACTTCGACATGAGGGGGGACGTCGATCAACCCCCTCTCGCCCGACCAACTCTCGAGTCCACTCAAACCCTAGAAGAAAGAGCGTTGTCGATCTACCCCCTCCCGCCCCTACCCATAATTGTTATGTATAATACTATATATTGGCGTCTAATTCACCGGTCTTACCTCAGTGAACCGAAGGGACTTTATTTATTCGATAGGCGGCCGGCATAGGTCAATGGGGTAGAATGGATAGTTTGATCGATCTCCTGCATAGCGATTATTTTTTGCAAAGTGTCCTCTCCTGAAAGTATAACCCCGATAACTTCGACATGAGAGGGGACGTCGGACATGCATGAGAGAGGCGGTCCGCAACTAATCCATTGCTCATATATGCATATGATTCCTTGTTGTGATTAGCTAGGTCTATGTTTGCCACTAATCCATCTCTCATGTTTGTATATTGCCATGTTGTAATATTTGCAGAAACTATGAAAAGAGACTTAGAACAAGAACAATTGTTGGGGGATATAATCCTCGCCGGAGGTGATCCCTTGTCATTTCTCAACGACACCGATGGTCAGGAAGGAGAGGATGACGGCTCCGGTGATCCAACAATGGAGGAGGAAGGAGATCATGACGGCTCCGGTGACCGAATGGCGGAGGAAGGAGATCATGATGACGGCTCCGGTGACCGAACGGAGGAGGGAGCTGTTGCAAAGTCTGGCGAGGTATATATATATAACGCTTCTTTCTTCTTTTAGCCCTCCGGATCGAGCCAAACTTCCGTAAGGAGACGAGGCCCGAAGAAAAGGTTGCGCCAGGATGAAAGGTTCACGATCATAGAAGTCGCGAAAGATGGCCAACCGATTGCTCCCAAGCGGACCAAGGACGCATTTGTACATCAGTGCGGAGTTGTTGTTAGGGACAGCATCCAGCAATGGAATAAGAATAAGGACGACCCTGAAGTTTCTTATGTCCAGGATAGACAGAAAGATGATCTTTGGACCTCGCTGATGACAAATTTCAGCCTACCGCCAGAGGAAGAGCCGAATAACCCAGTTATAGAGCAAAAGGTCAAGGCGTTTGCTCTTAAGAAGATGGCAAAACTATTCAGGAACTGGAAGAAAGAGTTGAACACAAAGTTTTTCGACAAAGAGAAGACTCCAGAATTCATCGGTCAATATGAGAAGATAAGAGATCACTGGCCCGCATTTGTGGCCTACAAGAAATCGGAGAAGGGTAAGAAAAGGTCACTGACAAACAAGCAAAATAATGCAAAGAAGAAGTATCACCATCACACGGGGTCAGGTGGCTACTACAAAGCCCGGCCGTTATGGGACAAAGCTGAGCAAGACCTGCTTGCTAAAGGGGTCCAACCAGCGACATTGCACTGGCTAGATCGTTCAAGGACTTGGTTCTTCAGGGTTGGGGGAACTTTGGACCCAGAAACAGGGGAGTGTGTTTGGACGGACGAGCAACTTGCAATACCCATCAAGAAGCTTCAGAAAGCAATCAAGGCAGCGCAGGAAGGGACATTCATTCCCGACAGAGAGAAGGACGAGCTGACAGAGGCCCTCGGGAATCCTGAGCACCCTGGACGAACACGAGGCACGCCAGGCTCCATTCCGTGGGTGCATGGGTTTCCTGACAGCGGTGGTTATAGAAGCCGAGAGAAATAGAGGAAAGAGGAAGCAACCGAAATGCAGAGGATCAGTGCAAGATTAGCAAAACTAGAGGATCAACTTGAGAGCCAGCGAGCTACCGGCCAACCATCTTAGCGGCACGAAGAACCTTGCTTCGACGCTGCCCCAAAAGCTACCCCACCATCTCAGCGGAGAAGCAGCGTGGCTTCCACGGAGCTCGTTCGGCCTGATTTCACGGCTCCTCGCTACCCCATGGATAGTATCACGGAGGCTGAACATTGCGAGCTAATGACGAAATGCCAGAACCTGACCTTGAAGGCGGTGGTCGCTTCTGTTGTACCTCCTCGAGCTGAGGGAACTTTCCATTGTCGTCCGATTCCACATGGCTATGCTGTTGTGACGGTGGATGAAATAATGGATGGGTTTGAGGAGCTGGAGCTTGACTACCCTACAGGTGAAGGGGAGATTCATCTGGAAAATGCTTTAAAGAGTACCTGTCTATGGAGAAAGGAGTACATCAAGCTTCCAAACTAGACGCCTCAGCAGACTCAGCCTCCTCCGGCTCGTGAGGGCACTCCGCCTCCTCCTCCTCCGGCGAGTCAGGGCACTCCGCCTCCTTCTCCGTCTCCTCCGGCACGTCAGGGCACTCCGCCTCCTCCGGCGCGTTAGGGCACTCCACCTCCTTCGGCGTGTCAGCGGACTCCGCCGCGTCAGCAACGGCGGAAGAGAGACGCCACCGCTCCGGCGGCTAGCAGTACAAGAGGCGGGAAGAAATACAAATTTGGTCTAAGCCTGAAGCCTCTTCCAAAGTTACCATATGAGAGGACTGACGAGGAAAACGCGGATATCAGTGCTGCCGAAGTGCAGGCCCATTTTGAACGGAAACCTCCACCTCCGAAGGAAACGATAGATCCGGTGGAAGTGAAGCGCGCTCTGGATGCCCTTAAGCGACCACCACCGCCTCCGCCGCAATCCAACTATGAACGCTGTATTGCAAAGACATATGATGAAGCGCAACGGTCGGGAAGTACTTGCAGTGCTGCAAGATTAGCAAAACGAAGAAGTGGGAAAACAATTCCCCAGCTCGGCGAACAGGCGAAGCAATCGTGCCCCCCGCTCAAGGTGTCTAGCGATATCGTCGCTAATCATCCGGGGCTACTGCCCGGTACCAATCTTGGTGATTACCTGGGCGATGATGTACAGTTTGAAACGTTAGAGACAGTAGAGATCTTTAGATACGAGCACGGGAAGCCTCTCGTCAAACCTGATCATCCTCCTCTAACAACGATGATGCAAAGATTGCATGACTGGTACTTGGAAAGCTGCAGGAAGAATGGGACCGATAGTTTGATGCTGAGAATTAAAGAAGAGCACGGCCTCATTGGAGTTGAGGTGATGCCTGTTGAATTGTGTAGTTATTTCAGTTATTCAATCAAGAGGCCCTCGACAAACAACTCATGACTTGCTACTGTCTGTAAGTATTACTTCTGTAATTAAGTCTCTAGCTCAGCTCGTTCATTGCATGTATATATAATTATCCTCACTATATTATGCAGATTGAAGATCGTCGAATGCAAGGAAAGACAAATCTATGACATTGGGTTCATTAGCCCAAATACCGTAAATGAATGGTCGGTAAAAAAGAGAGTCGAAGAAACTGAGGAAAACTTGCTACAATCGTTCCTTCGACATCAAAACAAAGGGAAAAAACTCTTTCCTTACAACTTCAAGTGAGTGTTACTGTCTTGTGCATATTCGGTTTTGCTTACTCGAGGTTAAGTAATGTAATTGATGAGTTATGCGTGCGCAGCTTCCACTTTATTCTGCTATCCATTAAGCTTGACGGGGGAGTAGTAACTGTCTTAGACTCGAGACGTAAAATCCCCAGGATTATGCGGACATGACTGCAATGCTCCAGAAGTAAGTTCAATCATTATCGCACCATATCGGCAACTTTCGTTCATTTCCTGATATCAAGTAATCATTTTCTTTGCCTGTCAGGGTTTGGAAAAAGTTCACCGGAATTGTTCCGGGTCTGCCGAAGGAGCTGTGATTTACACACCCCAAAGTAAGTAGTACTAGCTAGTTCCGCGCATCTCTCATTGATTCTAATTTCATCAATACCATTTATCATGCCTGATTATCAGTTTGATTGAACTCTATTCTCGTAAAGTGCTACTGGCAGGAAGGCGAGAATCATTTATGTGGATACTACGTTTGCGAGTTCATGCGCAGCTCGACCTTTGAGCGGGGCTACTCTGACAAACAATTTGAAGTACGTAAACAATATTCACAATTTTATTTTATTACCATCAATTGTGCTGAGTTCCATTCATATATATGTATTGACCCCCTTCTTTAAATTAGATGTGGCAGATGCGGAATGAATCCTACCACATGATCGCTTACGAGCAATTCAAGAGGAATTGGCGGGATTCTTTCTTGACCACGTCATACATAAAGACGGAGAATACCATGTGGAAATTGAAGCTGATTTTCGGTAGATGATGTCAGGGATCGTAAGAGATGTTATATTGTATATATGTAGTAGCGTCGGATAGATATACGAAAACTTGTTGTTCGACCAAGCACGGAGAAAGAGAGGTCACTTCTCTCTATATATGTTCATGATCACGATGTTGTGTAATTAATGGTTACTTCATTTGCTTACTAGCTACCGTCGAGTTCTCTCTGTATGTAGTAGCTACCGTCGACCAAGCACGGAGAAAGAGAGGTCACTTCTCTCTATTAGCTAGCTAACACAATATGAAACCCCTAAATTAACCCTCCAAAACCCCTAACCCCCCCCCCCCCCTTAAAAAAAACAAAAACCCCAGCGCCTGCGAGCTGCTGACGCGTGGCTGCCTTTTGGTCCCGGTTGGTGTTACCAACCGGGACTAAAGGTCCTCCTGCCTGGGCGCCCCACAGCGGCCACGTGGAGCCCCTTTGGTCCCGGTTCGTAAGCCAACCGGGACTAAAGATTTTGGGCATTTGTCCCGTTTGTTTTGTCCCGGTTCCAGAACCGGGGCTAAATGCCCTCTGAAACCGGGACTAGTACCCTGTTTTCTACTAGTGGTCAACTGCTGTCCAAGGTGGTGTGTACGTAGTTGGAGCAGGTGGCTACGAAGATTTTTTTTCCAACATGGGCGGCACCATAACCTACGGATTGATCCACCACCTCTTCCGACGTACTTATAGTGTCAGTCCTCTACTGTTGCCGATTTATCGGTTTGGTTTCATTTCTTTTTGTCAGAGTTTTGGTGATTGGCTTTGTGCATCCAAGTTATGTAGAGGACGAGTGTTACCGATAGTACTTTATATCCGCTTGATACTACATTTTGCATAATAAAAGTACCCTTTATAAAAAAAACAGATCATTCATTCAGAGGTGCCTCTCGAACAATCTGTTCATTACTATTCTATTTTTATTTCATGGGAAAGTTTTGTTGGCATCTAAATATTTTATTTGTGATCCTTTTGCTAATCGAACTGCAACTTCATGATATGTAAATTAGTTATCTCGAAGTGTGATAGTTTAGTTTATCCATCCAACTTCATTAATATTCAACACTGAATTGAATCTAGTTAATTAATAACTAAACCAATTGTAAAAGGTACAGCACGCAGCTCTCCTTGGAGTGCACTGCCGCGAATCTCCCAAAAATAAATAAAAAGCTGCCGCAAATCTTTGGGAAATATAATACTACCGCTACTGGTGCTCGAATCAAGGATTACAGCAGGATAGGACTGTAGATTTTTACCATGGAGTTTGCCAAGCATCATCCTACTCTCTGCATCAAACATGTGCGTACTACAGCTCGCGGCACACAAATGTAGCTTAGTGGCTAGTGAGCCAGACTAAGCTTGAGATCTTAGTGGCTAGTTGCATACTACGTCAAAAACTAAAATTAATTTTCAGAGTTTGCAGGGTGGCCATGCACATACAAGTGGACTATACTCCTACATTATTACTTTTCTTTTCCTTCCAATAACGTTGTACTGGATCTATACTTTGTACTCCATACATTGAAATGCTCCCCGATGCTGTGTAAATAATTCATTTCAACTGCAGTCTGCAGACTGTTTTATATTAACTAATGAATGTGGATCTCGAGGGGAGAAGATAATATGATGTTAAAGCATTATTGCAGTAGTACTATATTAGATGGCACCATGAGTTAGGCAGCTCTCTTCACCAGGGTAAATATCCAGTGCTCTCATCCATCAGCTGATACGGTGCTACGATATTGCATGGAGCGTTGAATCTACATGAATGCGCACACTGCACACAAACACTGCTGAACCGAGAGAGGAAAGAGACTAAACTCGAGATGGCAGCTGAAATCGTGACTGCTGCGACGGGGGTGATGAACCCCCTCATCGGCAAGCTCACCACACTGATGGGAGACGAGTACAAGAGGCTCAAGGGAGTGAGGAAGGAGGTGGCTTTTCTCAAGGACGAGCTCAGCGCCATGAACGCTGCCCTTGAGAAGCTAGATTACATGGAGAAGCTGGAGCCAGATACCAAGAACTGGAGGGACCATGTCAGGGAGATGTCCTACGACATGGAGAATTGCATCGATGACTTCATGCAGGATATTGGAGGTGCCGACGCCAACGCCAGTGCAGGTTTCGTGAAGAGGATATCTCGGCGCCTCAAGACGCTGAGGGTGCGTCACCGGATTGCCGGCCGGATCGAGGAGCTCAAGGCTCTCGCAGTAGAGGCAAATGAACGGCGATTAAGGTACCACAAGATTCTGGCACTTCCCCTTCCTTTCTCCTTTTCTGACCCTTCTCTCTCCCAGATCCGGCGGCCTTGCCGGCCGGGGAGGTGAGAGACGGGGGTCCCGTGCTCCTCTTCGTTAGTTTTGGTTGTTGCGTCCCTGGTGGCTTTAGGATTTTACCCTCCCCGATTAAACAAGATCTGGCTTTGTTCCTCCTCCCCTTAATCCCGTCCATGGCGGCTGGGATGGAAGGGGCAGCAAGAAAGCAGATCCGAGGCCCTGCGCCGGGCTATTGCAGCCGTCACTTCGGATCCTTGGTCATGTGCTCCCCTCCCCCATGGTGGTGGGCTGGTGGCAGCAGTTTTGGTGGAGGATTGCTGCTGCTTGTACATGGATCTGAAACCCTTTTCTTTATCCTCTGCTTGCTTTGTTGTGTCTGTTCGTTCCATGGATCTGAACCCCTGTTCTCTTTTCATCCTTCAAAGTCCCTTCAGCTCTTCAACTCTAGATGTTAGAAATCCGGTACAGGGGGTTTGGGGCCGATGCATGTGATTCCTTCCTTCTTCTGGCATAGTATCTCGTTTGCCTTGGTGACGCTTCCACTGTTATGGTTCTGCACTGAAGGAAGGACCTTCTCTGCCCATGCATGGACTGAACAATTTGTGAGGTGCATCTTCATCTCACAAATTTGGGGTTCCCTAAAATGAAGAGGTGGATGGCGGGGAAGGGTTGGAGTGGGTCTTTGGGCCATAATCCCCCAAAACAGAGGACATTATGGACACATGTAACATGTTTGAGGTGCAACACCATGTGAGACACATTGGCAATTGTAACTTCCTCCTTTGACATTCTAATAAATTCCAGGTACAAGATTGACGATTGCAATACTAGTTGTGGCTCTGTCGATATTGATCCGCGGATTTCAGTGATGTACAAAGACGCTGCTGGACTTGTGGGTACTGATGGCACAAAGAAGGAGGTTGTCAGTTTGTTAACACTCACCGAGAAGAAGCTCAAGGTGGTGTCCATCGTGGGATTCGGAGGACTGGGGAAAACTACCCTTGCTAATCAGGTGTGTGATGATCTCGAAGCGCAATTTGACTGTAAGGCATTTGTTCCTGTCTCTCAAAAACCAGACATGCCACGGCTTCTCAATAGCCTAAGATTAAAGCTTGGGATAAATGAGTCCTCTGATATTTGTGAGGTGCAAGACATCATCGGTCAACTTAGAGAACACCTTGCAAACAAGAGGTATAGTTACATCTTTACTTCTACAAGCATTCTTGCATTTCTGCGGGATAGTTATGAGTAATAGTTTAACTAGATTTAAGTTTACACCCTATGTTTCCAAATGTATTTTGGCTGTCCACATATGAGCTTTACCAAGGTTTACGAGTCGACGAGTCGATGAGTCGTTCCGAGGTAGAGACTCATAGACTAATCGAGACTAGTGCTAGACTAGTCGACATGGTACTGTAGTACTCAGCTACTAATACCTAGTGGTAGTATGTAGTATATACTAACAGTACAGTATGCAATAAAACCAGCCACTGTCTAAATAATTGAGCTATGCAGTGTTCTGGGCCCAAGTGGGTATGCAATAGGACCAGCCACTGTCTAAATACTAGCCCAGCACCACGCAGCACCCCCCAGCTGGCCCATTTGGGTCCAAATGGCCAGCCTACTTAGCCCCCAGCCACTGGAACCCTAGCTCCCGACCTCTCCTATCGCCGCCGCCAGCGCCATCACGCACGGGAGCACGCGACCCGCGCCTCCTGCCGCCTTCCGCCGGTCCCGGCCGCTGCCGCCGGCGAGCCCGCCGACCACCGCCATGCCTCCTCCTTTCCTCTCCTCTCTCTCTCTCTCTCTCTCTCTCTCTTCCTTCTCTCTCGTCTCAAGGCCGCGCGCCCCTACGGGTCACGGCCATGGCCGCCGCCTGAGCACGAGCTCCGGCCGGCCGCCGCACCTGGCTGCGCCATCCGCCGTCCCGGCGGTGGGTGGCGGCGGCGGTGGCAGGGCAGTGGGTGCTGGCGGCGCCTTGTCCCAGCTGAGGCAGCTCTCTTTTTTGAGTCGCTCGACTCGTATATGTCGACTAGTCCAGACTAGTCGTCGACTAGTCCATCCACGGCTCGACTCGTATTTGTAGTCTACACGAGAAAATGAGTCGACATCCACTCTGCGACTCGTAGACTAGTCGAGCGACTAGTCTAGACTAGTCGTTCGACTCGTAATCGTTGAGCTTTACTATGAAATTTCTTTTACAACGGAAGACTAATCATTACAAAATCATCAGAATTGGAAAGTGTGTTTTAACACTGATCCAACAGTATCAATTTGTTGTAACATAACTCACATAATATTAGATTAATTCTCTATCAAAGAATTTGAGAAGTCAAAATGTACCTTACATACAGAAACCAAGGGAGAAGTGCAAGAATGCCTTACAGTCAAGTTGCCCGCCAAGATCATGAGCCAACTGATGGGTCATTTATACAGAACTAAAATTTAGAACACTAGCTCGTTGGCAATTTATACATGAAACTAGATCAGTTTGCAGAATTCATCAATTCCATGTTAATGATACCAGATTAGAACGCAGAAGGGAAATTTTGGTTGCGAGTTCCCCGCCCTTTTGAACATTATACTTAATTAGTGTGCAGAATTATAATTCGCACTGCCAAATGATCATTGGTTTGTTCATTACTGTAGTCATTTAAACGTGATATTAGACAGCTATGCAAAATCAAAGTCTGAATCGTGGACTGCTCGCCTGCCACTGTACTGAACTTGTAGGTTCTTAGTAAATACTCCCTCTGTCCCAAATTACCTGTCGAAAAAATGGATAAAAATGGATGTATCTAGAACTAAAATACGTCTAGATACATCCATTTCTTCGACAAGTAATTCTGGTCAGAGGGAGTATTTCGTATAAATAAAGTTGTCAACGTGATCAAGTAGGTCACTTGTATGTAACATTAGACAAATATGTGGAGTTGATATCTGGATCAGCAAATGTTTATATTAGACCCGTAGGAAGATGTACAGTCCAAGTAGCATTTTCATGCGGTGTTAAATTAGGAATATGCCTGTGATCTGCAAGTAAAGACAATGTATACCATATTGACCGCTCTCAGTACTGAATGTGTCATCATACAGCAGCAAAACAACTTGTTATGGAAAATTGGCAATGATCTGTTTTGATGAAAAAAAAATGTAAGACCTGCTATTTTGAAAGCCAAATTTTAACACGCCACGCAAGCTGTTGCTGTTATTTTGGCTTGAATGTCGCACAGAAATGTCTAACTTATCCATAAGAATGGCATTTGCGCGGCGTGTTTTTCCCAAGTTTATTTGATTTTATTGATGCTTTAACCTGCAATAATTTTAGTTGCCTCCTAATGCAATTTATAACACCATATTCAACAGGTATTTTATTATAGTCGATGACTTGTGGGATGAAGAAGCATGGGACATTATAAGATGCGCATTTCCAGAAAATGGTAACGGGAGTAGAGTAATAGTAACCACACGAGTGGAAGCCGTTGCAATCTCAGCATGTTCTTATCACTATGAGCACATCTACAAAATGAAGCCCCTCAGCTCTGAAGATTCGAGAAGGTTATTCACGAGCAGAGTATTTGGGTCTGAAAACAAGTGTCCATCTAATTTTGAGGAAGTTTCAAATGAAATTCTGAAGAAGTGTGGCGGATTGCCACTTGCAATCATTACTATAGCTAGCCTATTGGCTTCCCGTCGAGAAAGATCAAGGAATGATTGGGTGAACATACGGAATTCTCTAGGTTCCCAGTTTGCCATAAACCCCACTCTGAAAGGGATGAGGAATATATTAAACCTCAGCTATATGAATCTTCCTCTTCATCTCCGCACTTGTTTCCTTTACCTTGGTATGTATCCAGAAGACCATGAGATTATGAGGGATGATCTAGTCCGAAAATGGATAGCCGAAGGCTTTGTCAGTAATTCACATGGAACAAATTTGGAGGATGTTGGGATAAGTTATTTCAATGAGCTAGTCAATAGAAGTCTGATTCAGCATGCAAGGGACAGATTCGGGCGGGTATGTTACAAAGTACACGATATGATGCTGGATTTGATCTTAAGCAAGTGTGCAGAAGACAATTTTAATAGTGTGGCATATAGTTCTGAAGACATGGCAAGACTGCATGGCTGCACATACAAGATCCGTCGGTTATCCCTGGTCTCACGTGTTGATAGGACAACAAAGGAAACAACATCATGGAGAGTTTCGGATAGCATATCACAAGTTCGGTCATTGGTGTGGGTCGGAGATTGCAAGTCTATACCTCGTCTTTCTCAGTTAAAGTATATTCGAGTGTTATCCTTTGAATATCCAGATTTACCAGGGAGTTCACATCTGGACCTCACTGCTATCAGCCAATTGTTTCAACCGAGGTATTTAAAGGTTTCAGAGCATTGGTATGCAGAGCTTCCCACTGAAATTCGGGGGCTTGTGCATTTGGATACGCTGGATGTAGGATATGGAAGCATCCCGTCAGACATAGAGCACTTGCCCTGCTTGTCTAATCTGAAACTGGGTTTTTTATGGGATGATAGGGTTACCTGAAAGGATCGGGATCATGGAATCACTTCGCACACTCCATGGTTTCAAACTGGAGCTGAGTTCGCTGGAGGCCCTTGAGGGCCTTGGTAAGCTGACTAATCTGAGGAGTCTGAAGCTTTATAACTTTGATGATGATGAGTGCAATCTGCTGGAGAAGGCGGTGAAGTTTGATGCTTTGGTCTCTTCTATTTGTAAGCTACGCAACCTCAAATATCTCCTGGTGATGGGCGATCATGATGATAAGGACGAAATTTTAGGCTCAATTTCAGATCCTCCTGCCCTTATCGAGGAAATGTACCTTAGCGGCTGGAAGATCTTGGGAGTTCCTAAATGGATTGGTGATATCAATTGCCTGCATGGCCTGGAATTATCTGTTAGGGAGACGGAAAATGATGGGATTACTATTCTTGGAGGACTGCCATCCCTCGTCTACCTCTACCTTAGAGTTGCGACATGCCCTAAAGAAGAGGCTGTAATCGTCAGCAAGGGATTATTCCCTGTTCTGGAGCGCCTTACATTCCTCTCCGAAGAAGATGTTACAGCATATCTGGGTTTCGAGGCAGGAGCTATGCCCAAGCTACGACAGCTCAGTCTGGAACTCAGAGTGCCGCAGTGGGGTCGAGCTGCACCAGCCGGCATGGAGCACCTCTTAGGCCTCCAGCAAATCAGTGTAACTGTACTCGGCAAGCACAAGGAATCTCGTGAACAAGTGAAGCTCGAAGTCCAGTCTGCGTTTAGGAATTCCCTGCAGCTGCACCCAAGCCCTCCTTCCATTGATATTAACTGTTACACCAAATGAGTGAAGCAGGTGTATGTTGTGAGAATTGCACGATGTATTGCTCTTCGTGCATAGGCACGTATATATGATGTACAAAGGTGGGCCACGGATCTCAACTATACAAGGAACTAGGAGGCGGGCCCAATACACAATATGCACATAACACATATACTCAACACCCCCCAGCAGTCGAAGCGGCACCGCGGCTGACGCAAAGACTGGACCGGAACTTCTTAAATGACGCCGTAGGCAAGCTCTTGGTCATGATATCGGCAAATTGTTGGGAAGTAGGGACGTGTAAAACACGAAAATGGCCAAGGGCCACCTGTTCCCGAACAAAATGAATATCCAACTCAATATGTTTGGTCCGTCGATGATGCACCGGGTTAGCGGAGAGGTAGACGGCCGAGACGTTGTTGCAGTAGACCACCGTGGCACGGTCAACAGGACAAGAGAGCTCCTGAAGCAGCTGGCGAAGCCACGAACACTCGGCGACGGCGTTGGCCACCACACGATACTCAGCCTCAGCACTGGAACGAGAGACCGTAGGCTGTCGCTTGGACGACCACGAGATAAGTGAGGGTCCAAGGTAGACACAATAGCCCGAAGTGGAGTGACGAGTGTCAGGGCAGTCCGCCCAGTCTGCATCGGAGTAGGCGGTGAGGGTGGTGTCGGCGGAGGCGTGAAGCGTGATGCCAAGATCCATAGTGCCATAGATATAGCGGAGAATCCGCTTGACGGCAGCCCAGTGAACGTCTTGAGGAGCATGCATATGAAGACACACCTGCTGCACGGCATACTGGATCTCCGGTCGAGTCAGAGTGAGGTACTGGAGAGCACCAACGATAGACCGATAGAAAGCAGCATCCGAAGCAGGAGAACCATCCGTGGCAGAAAGCTTGGCCTTCGTATCAACAGGCGTAGCGGCGGGCTTGCAGTTAAGCATGCCGGCGCGCTCCAGGAGCTCGTGAGCGTACTTCCGCTGATGAAGGAAGAAGCCATTCGGACGCGCACCACCTCAACACCGAGGAAGTAGTGCAAAGGACCCAAGTCCTTGATGGCGAACTCAGCGCGAAGACGAGCCGTGAGCTGACTGAGGAGACCAGCCGTACATGCCGTCAGGATGATGTCGTCGACATAGAGCAGCAAGTAGGCCATGTCAGAGCCCTGATGATAGACGAAAAGCGAGGCGTCCGAGCGGGTAGAGCGGAACCCAAGCTGATGGAGAAACGCCGCGATGCGCTGGTACCAAGCTCGCGGAGCCTACTTGAGTCCGTAAAAGGACCGCGAAAGCAGGCACACGTGGTCGGGAAGCGCCGGGTCAACAAACCCGGTGGGCTGCTGGCAGAAGACCTGCTCCTCGAGGTGACCATGGAGGAAGGCGTTGGAGTCGTCCATCTGATGCACCGGCCAAGCACGGGAGACCGCAAGGTGGAGAACCGTGCGTATCGTGCCGGGCTTGACGACCGGAGCGAAGGTGTCGGTGAAGTCGATGCCAGCACGCTGTCGGAAGCCACGAACGACCCAGCGCGCTTTGTAGCGATCAAGGGTACCATCAGGACGGAGCTTGTGTTTAAAGACCCACTTCCCGGTAATCACGTTGGCGTGCCGGGGACGGGGAACAAGCTGCCACGTCCGGTTGCGCAACAGGGCGTCAAACTCCTCTTGCATCGCAGCCATCCAGAGCGGGTCACGAAGAGCGGCTCGAACGGAGGACAGCAATGGCGACGGCTCAGAGGTGGACGCCGCATGGACGTAGTCATCCGAGGCATAGCGCGAGCTCGGGCGAAAAACGCCCGTACGGGCGCGGGTGACCGGACCGGCCACAGGGGCCGCGGGCGCCGGGGGGGCCGCGGGCGCCGAGGGGGCCGCGGGGGCCGCGGGTGCCAACGTCGGGGGCGCCAGCGCCGCGGCTGGAGGAGGTGCCGCATGCGGGGGACGCGCCTCAAAGCCAGGGGGCGGGCCAAGAGAGGCGCACGAGCGCCCTGGGAGAGGCGTCGAGGAGCCCGCGTCACCGGTGGCGGGAGGAACAGCCGGGGGTACCTGGTGAAACGGAAACACATGCTCATCAAAGTAAACGTGCCGGGAAGTGAACACACGGTGGGAGACGGGATCGTAGCACCGATAGCCCTTGGAGTTGGAGGGGTAGCCGATGAAGATGCAAGCGATAGAGCCAGGTGCGAGTTTGTGAGGAGCGGAGTCGGCAGTGCTAGGATAGCAAAGGCACCCGAAAATACGCAAGCCATCATAAGATGGGGGCGTACCGAAGAGAAGATGGTGAGGTGCATAGTTCCACCGTGGGCGGCAAGGGCGAATGTTAAGGAGAAGAGAAGCAGTAGCGAGTGCGTCCGGCCAGAAACGAGGCGGCACGTTAGCATGGAACAGGAGCGTGCGAACGCAGTCGTTCAGAGTGCGAAGGACGCGTTCGGCTCGACCGTTCTGCTGGGAAGTATACGGGCATGTGAGACGAAAAACTGTGCCGTGATGCGACAGAAAAGTGCGGAAAGCAAGATTGTCGAACTCTTTTCCATTGTCAGTCTGAAGAGCAAGGATGGGACGGCCAAACTGCGTGCTGACATAGGAGTAAAAAGCCGTCAAAGTGGAGAGTGCATCCGACTTTCTGCGCAAAGGAAAAGTCCACACATAATGAGAATAATCATCAAGGATAACCAGATAATATAAATAGCTCGAATTACTAGGAACCGGAGAGGTCCATACATCGCTATGAATCAGCTGAAAAGGAAAAGAAGCTATGGTGGTGGAGTTATTAAACGGGAGGCGAACATGTTTGCCAACACGACAGGCATGACAGGTGTGATCCTCTGTCTTATGACAACTGAAACTGAAACTCTTAAGAATATGACGAAGTGTGACGGGGTTGGGATGACCCAAACGAGGGTGCCAGAGATCGACGCCGGCGGAGAGAGCAACCGGTGCGGTGGTGGAGGTGGATGGCGAATGCACCGGATAGAGCTCGCCGAGGCTGTCACATCGGTGAAGTATCATCTTGGTTCGAGCGTCCTTGACACAAAACCCAAGCTTGTCAAATTCAACAGTAACAGGATTTTCACGAGTTAAACAACGAATGGAAACAAGGTTCTTAATAAGATGAGGTGACACAAGTATGTTAGACAAAGTAAAAGGCATGGAATTAGAAGGAAAAGAAGTGTGCCCGACATGTGTGATAGGGAGTGTGGAACCGTCGCCGACAATGATGCGACGGTCGGTGGTGACGGGAGTGAAGGAGGCAAGATTATCAGGATGAGCAAACATGTGAGCCGTAGCCCCGGTGTCCATCTACCAATCATCACCTCCAGTGGAGTTGTTCGGTGTAGGAGCGGCGGGCAGCGCGGCGAAGAGCACCGGGTCCCATGGCGCTGGCGGCAAGGCCGGCGAGGGGGACGGAGACGCCATGGTGTAAGGACCACTCGGCACCACGGACGAAGCCACCGCGGATATCTTCTCGTGAGCTGCTGCGTCGCTGATCGTCTCGGGACTGCGGCAACTCGCGGATCCGGCTGCAACCGCGATTTGTACGCTTGAACGCGTACGTACAGCAGACCGACTCCCTGTCGATCTCGGACACGGGCGGCGACTTCAGCGGAAACTGCGGTTCGACGGATCGCGGGATGGCGGTGGCTGGCGCGGGAGACGCGCGGGCAACGGCGGCTGGGTGGCGGCGGCGGCGGCGCGGGGGAGTCGCGCGGCGGCGGCGGCGCGTGGGAGTCGCGCGGCGGCGGGGGCGGAAGCTAGGGTTAGAACCCGGAAACTGATACCATGTATGTTGTGAGAATTGTACGATGTATTGCTCTTCGTGCATAGGCACGTATATATGATGTACAAAGATGGACCACGGACGTCAACTATATAAGGAACTTGGAGGCGGGCCCAATACACAATATGCACATAACACATATACTCAACAGCATGAACGGACACGTGCACCCTGCGATCTGTCTCTGGACGGCCTCTACTATAACTTTCATCGTTTCCTCTGCTATACTAGTAATCATGTACGCTCCCTCCGTCCCAAAATTAGTGTATCAACATTGTACTAACTTTAATACAAAGTTGTACTAAGTTTGAGACATTTATTTTGGACGGAGGGAGTAATATCTACTAAAATTTAGAATAGATGTTTTGTAACCAGTATTTCTTATTCCAATTCATCTCCTCGTTAAAGAGTGGACATATATGTGAGCCCGTGCAACACCTCCTGCAAAATTATTTATGTAGGGGATTACAACACCACTTGCAAATTTATTTGCCAATAATATTATAATACTATGTGCAAGCTAGATTATGTAGGGGATTACAACACCCCTTGCAAATTTATTTGCCAAGCTAGTTCAGGTAAGGAGGAAGAATCTACATATCCATTATTACATCCAGTAATTGAGCACGTGCTTTGGTGTTACAATATTTTCATGATTCATATCACGCAAAAAAATAAGTATTGCTCTAAGAGGCCGAGAAATTAAGTCACTACATGACCAAGGTCTATTAGAATCTCAGATGCACTGATAATCACTGACGACTGTGCCATCACCTCTTCTAAAATTTATAAGATAATTCATGCGTAGAGAATAAATTAATAATAAAATATACGTGCAATAGTGCAGATGAATCTTGAAGTACAACAAGTGAAATGCATTTTCTGTTGGTACTTTGCCTCGAGAAGTTGTTTAATATGTAATCTGCATTACAGTAAATAATTTTCTATGTCGAGCTTGCAAATCATCTTCTATATAAGAAACTGGGACAACTGCAATGGTGGGAAGGAACCAGCCTATGAGATGATAAGCATGTTGTGGCATTTGTCAGTAGTCCTCTGAACCTTGTCCTTGTAACACAGTAAAAATAAAATCAACAAGAAGGTAGTCTCAAGAAAGCATTAGTCAAAAGCCAAAATATCACCAATCTCGCCTCACATTTATTGGCAGCAGTGCATCAGTCTATCTCAAAGCTCACATACAAATATAGTAACGAAACTTTGCCTTGGATTCAGTAACTGGACTCTAATATTAAAAGCTGTGGACATGTTTTTTTGATAAAAAGAAAGGAACCTGGTCACATGGCGCGAAAAATACTTATAGACACAAATCATCAGTAGAGAATACTTAACGGTTAAACATCAAATATCACATGGAGCTATTCTGAACTTTACAAAATAACTCTCCATAAGAGCACCATCCATAAGAGCAATTCTGAATCTAAATAACTATCCATAATTTACTGGATGACATTTTGAAGTTATCAATTTTTGCCAACTCAACTATGGAGCAAATTAGGCTATAAAAAACGCCCCTGCAAAGAAAAGGCTATCAACTGAACATC
This sequence comes from Thinopyrum elongatum, assembly GCA_011799875.1. Lineage (NCBI taxonomy): Eukaryota > Viridiplantae > Streptophyta > Magnoliopsida > Poales > Poaceae > Thinopyrum > Thinopyrum elongatum. Next base: position 511,724,407 of record CM022302.1, read on the forward strand.
TAGGATTTAGGAATCATAGTACATATTCATCCATAAATAAAATCTTACATCCTCGGCAACAATATTTTCCCTGGTGTCTTTTGTAAGTTCCTCACTAACCTCCAGAAGGGCTTTTCCTGATAAGAGAAGGTTGGTAATCAGTGAATAAAAACATCTTCCAAAACTCTGAAGCGTGAACTTTGGCAACTCATGGTTTCAATGCAAAATCTACAGGGTCATCCATGTCTCTAGCAACAAATGCAAACCCCATGGCTGTTGGGCATACTCTTTGACAACATCTCCCATCACACATCCTTTTATGTATGGCACATGTCGTTATTGACCGCAAATCAGTACTGGAAGGATATTAAGCTGTGATAGCCTGATTGACATCACCACTAAGACCTGACAAGGATTGACCAATGGCTTGACCCGTATTATGGATGATTTGACAGCGATCTTTGCCCTGTAGTACAACACATCCCCTTTTATTTTCTTGTTCAACAATGGCAAGCTTGCAGCATAGCTGAAGCATTGCAATCTACAGAGCTGAAGTATCACCTTTGTGAAAAAACAAACATCTGAATGTGTAAATGTGTTCAAGAAAATATGTGTGGATCCTTAAGGCAACATGATTCTCAATTCATTTTCAGATCCTACAATTGAATAGACTAAATTTCAATTTACTACTGTGGCATGATCTGAAACATAAGAATACATCTAGGTTTTGTAAATACAATTTTGAGTGGCATCCTATATCGGGTCACTTGTGCAAACAGGAAGAAACCTGCAAACATGAAACAAAACACATTTCAGAGGTCTTATATGGTACAGGAATTAAATCTGAAGATTATTGATATTATACCAGGTGATACTTGTGGGGTTGATGACTCAGGTTCTTGGACGTTCAAATTGAGAGCTGCAGTTTCGGATGTTGGGGATTTGGGGAGACGTCCACAGCTTCTCTACGTGATATAATGATCTAATTTTTTAATCTAAAACCTGGCATGCAGATCAAGGAGGCATTTCATGTTGTGCTATGCACCCAATACACATCTACAAGAGAGCACGATACAAACTATATAGAGGAAAATAGAGTGAGAAGATGTCAGGGTCGAGAGCATGCACTCACAAACTCAGAAATCAAGATCCTAAATATGAACATCTCCACAAAAAGCAGGGACATACCATTTATTAAATCATCATCATCGCTACTCCCCCGACGCAGCCCCAAGCAACGACGGTTGTAGACCATGGTGGGCACACGGCTGGGCGACGCCGCGTGGGAAGAGCGGGCTCACCCTGCAGCTCCACTCTAGGGACTTCCTCTCGGAGGAGCAGGGCCGGCACCGGAGCTACAGGTCCCACGTGCTTGCCCGCCTACTCCACGACTCGGCCCGGGCCGCCGCACTGTCGGCACGCGTCGCTTGCCGCCGACAGGATCTCCCTGCCCGACCTGAAGCCTGCAGCGGAGATACAGGGGCCCGTGGTGTCCGGCGTCAGGCGCCCTCCTACGCCGCGACTCGGCCCAGGCCGCCGCCCTGTCGGGGCGCGCGTCGCTTGCCGCCGACCTGAAGCAAGCTAACACCCTGCCGATCTTCAAGGCATCAGCAGCGGAAATACAGGGGCCCATGGTGTCCGGCGTCGGGCAGGGCAGCGGCAAGTACTTCTCGTGCGTGGCGTGGGCCGGCCAGCGCAGCAGCTCTACATGGTGCTCGACATCGAAAGGGTGTGCGTCGATCGGGAAGCGACGACAGAGGAGCAGGGAAGAGAGGCAGGTCCGCTCGAGGCGGAGGCGGCCGAGCGCGTGGCCGCGTGGGGTAGTGTCGTGTGCAGGGGCAGTTTTTTCCTTGATGACGGGTGACTGGACGTGGGCTGCGGAAGATTTACGCCAGCGCAAATTGCAATTAGCACTAAAGATTGAATGATTTTGGTGTGTTGGATTTGCTATATGGATGGACAGGATGGATTTGGATCTCCGCACTTCGTGCTTTTATAGGGGTGGTAGATGTACAGTTGTAATCGGGTTACAACTTTTCGCAAAAAATAACTAAAAAAATAAACGGGTTACAACTCTCGCAGTTGCGTGTTTAAAGGCCGATATGCAACTGCAATAAAAAATGACACTCTCCTCCTGGGATAAAAACTGATATTTTTCTTCAACAACAACGTCGCTTTCGCAATCCCCAGTTGCAATCATGTTGAAGGTGTGCAGTTGCAGTTGGAGTCAACACTTGCAGTTTGCGTGTCTAGTGATAGATATGCAATTGCCCACCCCGAATGCCACATTCATAACCCCCGCACTATAACTGGCCATCCCTCGGGCGGGCCGGGCCTAACCAAGCCCGATGCAAAAAAACCCAGGCCCAGGCGTCGGGCCTAAAAATTGGGCGGGCCGGGCCGGGCCGCCCATGGCCAGGTCTACCCCGCACCAAACAATTCCAGTTGCAGTGCCGCTGAGGCGCATGCAGTTGCAGTCAAGGGCATACACTTGCTGTTGCGTCTCTAGTGGCGGACATGCAATTGACACCACCCCTCCAGCAACCCCGCTTCTGCAACCCCTCCACTCGACCACCCCCTATTTGCAGTCACGTTGTGTAGTTGCAGTCGAGGGCAACATTTGCACTTACATGTCTGGTGACGAACATGCAGCTAATTCATAATTTTAAAAATACTATCAAATTAAAAATCATTAATTTAGAAAGAACATTAATGAAAATAAATAAATATAATGACAAAAAGTAAACAAAAAAGGAAAAAAAGAAATTCTGTAAAAAAAGAGAGAGAAACTTGGTAAAAAGGAAAAAAAAACACAATGTACCTTTACAATCCTCCCCAAACCGGGAAAAAGCATGTACATGATTGGACCCGTTTGTGTGGCATGTGTGTTCCCTCCCATCTGTACTAACTGCACTGCACTGCATGTCAAGAAAGAAAAGAAAAACGGCTCTGCCATCGGAAAGTCCTTTCTCAGCCCGAGCGTAAAATCGAAAAACATTTTAAAAATGTTCTAAAAATTCTGAATTTTTTTTGTGGTAAACTTTGACAAATATTCTAACTGCTTGCAAAATTTCATCTTCAGATCACATTCGTACAAGGCGTGGCAAAAAAAAAAAAAATCAATGCTCCAAAATGCTTTGAAAGTAGCATTTTCAGAGCATCGATTTTGTTTTTTTTGTCACGCCTTCCACGAATGTAAACTGAAGATGAAATTTTGCAAGCAGTTAGAACATTTGTCAAAGTTTATCACAAATTTTTTTCAGAATTTTGTGAACATTTTTAAAATGTTTTTCGATTTTACTGTTCACCCAAGCTCATTTGAGCTCGGGTGTAGATACTCCGCGTCTCTCTGCCATGTATAATTAAGAAAAAAGAACACAGTAGCTCAACAAAACATGAACACCACCAAGATATTGGTCACAACGCAACAGCCCAACATGATGTTAAGGAACTTGCACGTGTAGTCGAGTGACAACGTTTGCAGCTGTAAGTCTAATAGTGGACATGCAGCTGGTCGACATTACTTCCCCAACTGCTGTCGCATTGTATATTGTACAGTTGCAATCGGATTACAACTTTCCGCAATAAATAAATAAATAATAATCGGGTTATAACTCTCGCGGTTGCGTGTCTAAAGGCTGATATGCAACTGCAATAAAAGATGACACTTTTCTCTTGGGACAAAATATGACGTTTTTCTTCAAAGGAGTAGATCGTGCTCGTACGTTATTTTCGGGTGATACATGTTTTTTTTTCTTCAAAGGAGTATCGAAGAGGTGCGATTAAAAATGCCGCGGACGTTGTCATCGAGCTGCACCCAAACTCGCGAGTAGACCTGGCCATGGGCTACCCGGCCCGGTCAGAAAAAGCCCGGCCCGGCCCGACTTTGCCCACGGGCTGGGCCCGGGCCCGCCATATCTGCCATTTAACGAAGAGGCCCGGCCCGAGGCCCGGCGGGCTTTTGCAGCGATGGGCCGGAAAACTAGGCCCGACGCCCGGGCCGGGCCGGGCCCGGGCCTGGGTTTTTTGCCTCGGGCTTGGTCAGGCCCGGCCCGAAGTTTGCCCAGGTATACTCGCGAGCTATGGACGCGTGGCCCCCGAATGAAACGCACCCTCATCAATGTGGGCGCTTCACGTCGACGCAAGAAAACAAAAACCAGCGCCGACAAGCGTCCACGTCGCGTCAAGATTCGCGTCACCGAGCAGCACCAGCCTCCGCCTTCCCCGCCCCCGTCGGCCGTCGCCTCCGCTCCCAGTTTCCTCCTAGTCATAACCACCATCCTCCCCTTTATTTCCTTCCCGTCCCTCTCATGGGCATCGCGTGCTCGCCCCTCTCGACCTCCGAGAAAGAGAACCCCAGCATGACGCCGCAGGCTGCGCCGGCGTCGGCGGCGCTCGGGTTCCTCGTCCCGACACGCTGGGAGATCGAGGTCACCTGCGCCGCCGCGACGGCCCTCGTCCTCGTCCTCGCCGCGCTCTACGCGCTCCACCGCCCTCGCCGCGCGCCCGCGGCCGACGACGCCCTCCAGCTCGTCGACAAGGTAAACAAAGCATCGGCCGCTGCTGCCTCCCGGGCCCGTCCGCCAGTGGGCAAATTTGGGCGCGCCGACGAGCGGTCGCCTGTTGTTCTAACGTCGCGACCGTTTTTGTTTTGGTCTTTCTCTGCTCTGCTCTGCTTTGCGCTTCGGGCTTGCCGCACAGAGCCACGAGGGAGCGCCCCCGGCGTATGTGGTCAAGGTGAGTGTGGCACTCACTGTTGTTGTTCATCAGCCACTCTGACGGCTCTTTGGTTCGTGTGCCTTGCTGACTTGGGTGGGCGCGTGTCTTTCTGACTGTCCAGCTGAAGCTGCTCGCCGCCAAGGATTTGATCGCGGCCAACTTGAACGGGGCTTCCGACCCGTATGCGCTCATCACCTCCGGCCAAGACAAGCGTTTCAGGTGTCTTTCATGCACATCCCCTTCTGCATTTCTCTTCTGAATATGAGCCAGCATAGTCTGGTGTAAATCATCCACATTACAACCTGAAAATATTTCTGTGGGGAAAACAATGGTGGCAGGGGTCCATAGAAACAGTTATACAAATGTAAAAATCCTTCCAATACAAGATAATATTATCCTGCTTGATAGAATTAGGGAGGAAAGCAGCCGGTTTTGTAGTACTAGTAGTCTACTTTTCCCCTTTGTTTTATCTCTTATTACTGTCTTATACGTACCTTCCAGCTCCATGGTTCCTGGCTCAAGAAACCCAATGTGGGGAGAGGAATTCAATTTTGTTGTTGACTGCCTTCCTGTAAAGGTTATCACCAGCACTCTCTTCTACTCTGTACCTAATTTTGATTTTCTCCTAAAACATGCAGTGTCATAATAAGTCTTGAGCCAACATTAGGTTTCTCAATCATAATAAGTCTTTTTCATCAGTATTATGGGTGGTACTTCATCAAAGATGCACTCGTGTATTTATTCTGTGCACTATTGTAGATAAAGGTGGAAATATATGATTGGGACATAGTATGGAAGAGCACAACACTTGGTTCTGTTACTGTATCAGTTGAGTCTGAGAAGCAGAGTGGACCAGTTTGGTATACACTTGACAACTCATCAGGGCGGGTAACTGGTTTCTACAAAACAACTTGGTTTCTCAGAATGATTTGTTTTCCTGATATCTTATCAATTTTTCTGTATTGTTAGGTTTGTCTCCATATCAAGGCAGTCAGGGTTAATGAGAGTTCCTCCAGGTAAATATCTCATCTATTATTAATTTGCTCTGATTTTTGTAATTATGTTGGATGTGAATTCTTTTGCATTTTTGAACAGCTTTGGCATGTTGCAGTCACTTGCTTCACTATTTGACTCTGTCCTTTTGGACAACATAAGAAAACCTATAACATGTCCTTGTCAATAATTTTCTGACATATCATTTTTTGTGTTTTATAGGGCTCTAAACAACTCTGCTGAGGCTGATGCTCGTAAAAGGATGTCCTTAGACAAAGAAGGTCCCACTGTTGTTCACCAAAAGCCAGGTCATTTACAGACAATTTTTGGGCTACCTCTAGATGAGGCAAGTACCTACTGGCTACTGCTACTACTACTACATCTGTACCATAAGATAAGAAGTTTTTGCAGTTCAAATTGAACTGCAAAAACGTCCTATATTATGGTACGGAGGGAGTTCTAATTAAATAGATTCATGCATAGGTCTATTACCAACTTGCAATAGTTATTGTTTCATTGCTTTGTTTATCATCCAGGTTGTTGAACACACTTATTCATGTGCACTTGAGAGGTCATTTCTATATCACGGTCGCATGTATGTGTCTTTATGGCACATTTGCTTCTATTCAAACATCTTCTCTAAGCAGATTAAGGTTAGCTCACATACAATATTTTTCAATTGCACACTTTGATTGGTGGATTTACTTGGTTCGTTATTTTCACTTAAGTTTTTTTGCTTGTCAGAAAATATCCATTTTTAGTGTTCTGTTCATTTCATTGTGTGTCTAAACTTCAAAGAGACATTTTGATGATCACATGATATTAACACATTTTAATAAATTTTACTGAGATCTTTACTTAGATGCAGCCTGTCTGAGTACTATCTACTAGATCTAGCTTTTTTTAACAAATAAATAAATATCTGTTATGTCGACTATTTGCTGGATAACATCGTAAATGAGGAAACAATAGGATAACAGAGCTAGTGAAGAAATACTGACTTTGTCATTAGATCTAATTAAGTTAGATGATCAAATCCTTTTGTCCTGTGGTTCTTAAATGCTAATCTCCCTATTGGCTGACATGCTTCAGTTGCCTCCTAAATGTGAATCACTGATGCTACCGATCCTGGTCAACAAGAGCATTTTTCACTATTTTTTCTCTATATTGTAGATTGGGTTGGATAACTTTAGTATCCTATGTGCTGCGGAAAACTTTACATTGTTAAAGCTAGAAAGCTTGTCTTCGAAATATATCCAATTGCTTACATGGTTGTGATAGATTGTGAGACTGAAAACATGTTTTTCTTATATATGAAGGTTGAGCTCCCTTTGAGAGATATTGATGAGGTGAGCCTTGCCTTACTCTCCTACATCATTTCCTTGCTAAAAGTGTGTTACTAATCACTTTTGTACTATTTTTTACATGTAGATAACAAAAAGCCAACTCGCAGTTATTAATCCTGCAATTACGATATTTCTTCGAACGGGAGCTGGAGGACATGGAGTTCCTTCCTTAGCATGCTCTGATGGTAGGATTTAAAACTCGCAATCTTGCATAGGCATAACAACCTTTTGCATCTTGATTCTTACTCTGGCACTAAATGTGGATACTGCAAACTTAAATCCCTTTCATTGATTTTATAATACTTAGTTGTCAAGTCTCAGCATAGCCGGTCTCAAGCCCGGATAAAGGAGGAGGGTTGTGATAGGTTTGGCGACCCAATGTCAAAACTCAGCCACTCTTATGGAGATGAAACCAAGAAGAACCTTATTGGGGCATTACCCTCTTACCGACGTGCTATATCAGAACCCGAGTGTGGTGTTCAATGGGCAAGGGCCGAGCCGTCGCCCCCACGGTGGCGCGCCGTGTCTTGATATGGATACGGTGATAAGTGAGCAAGGATCATGTCGCTGCATCCTTAGTGGTGCGCTACCTCAACGCACGGGTGTAGTGAAAAATGAGCAAGGGTCTTTGCATTTGACTCGACGAGTTTGAAGGGTAAGGAAGCTATCCAAGCCAAGTAGGATCCGCTTAGGTAGCTGGAAGGTAGGGTCCCTGACGGGTAAGTTACAGTAGTTAGTTGATGCAGCGGTGAGGAGACCTGTTGATATCCTATGTGTCCAAGAGACCAAATGGAAGGGACAGAAGGTGAATTGAGGTGGAGGACACCGGCTTCAAGCTGTGGTACACGGGGACAACTACAAACATAAATGGAGTGGGCATCGTGATCAACAAGAGCCTCACGTATGGAGTGGTAGACGTCAAGAGGTAAGGGGATCGGATTATCCTAGTCAAGCTGGTCATTGGGCACTTAGTTCTCAATGTTATCAGCGTGTATGCCCACAAGTAGGCCACAATGAGAGCACCAAAAGGGAGTTATGGGAAGGCTTGGAGGACTTTGTTAGGAGTGTACCTATTGGCGAGAAGTTCTTCATAGGAGGAGAGCTCAATGGCCACGTGGGTACATCTAACACAGATTTTGAAGGGGTGCATGGGGGCTTTGGCTATGGCATCATGAATCAAGAAGGAGAGGATGTCTTAAGCTTCGCTTTAGCCTACAACATGATCGTAGCTAACACCCTCTTGAGAGAGAATCCCATCTAGTGACTTTCAGTAGTAGTGAGCACTATAGCCAGATTGATTGTGTCCTCTCTAGAAGAGAAGACAGTCATGTTTGCTTAGATTGTAAGGTGATACCCGAGAAAGTGTTGTCCCTCAACATAAGCTTGTGGTGGCTGACTTTCGCTTTCGGATTCGTGTCCAGCGAGATAAGCGCGCCAAAGTCACTAGAACGAAGTGGTGGAAGCTCAAGGGGGAGGCAGCTCGGGCTTTCAAGGAGAGGGTTGTTAAGGAGAGATCTTGGGAGTACGGAGACAATGCAAACAATATGTGGATGAATATGGTGGCCTACATTCGGAAGGTGGCTTCAGAGGAGTTTGGGGTGACCAAGGGGAGTAGAGGCGAAGCTAAAGATACGTGGTGGTGGAATGATGATATCTAGAAGGCTATTAAGGAGAAGGACCGTTTCAAACGCCTGCATCTGGATAGGAGTGCAAACAACATAGAGAAGTACAAGGTGGCAAAGAAGACCTCAAAGCGAGCTGTGAGTGAACCAAGGGGTCGAGCATATGAGGACCTCTACCAATGTTTAAACTAAAAGGATGGTGAAAGGGACATTTATAAGATGGCTAAGATCCAGGAGAGGAAAAAGAGGAATGCCAACCATGTCAAATGCATCAAGGACAGAGCAGATCGGCTTCTGGTGAAGGACGAGGAGATCAAGCATAGATGGCGACATAACTTTGATAAAATGTTCAATGGAGAGAATGAGAGCTCTACCCTTGGGTTGGACGACTCCTTTGATGATACCAATAGATGTTTTTGTGCGGCGAATCCAGAGTCTGAGGTTAGGAGGCTTTAAAAAATATGAAAGGAGGCAAGGCAATGGCCCCTTATTGTAACCCCATTGAGGTGTGGAGAGGCCTTGGAGACATAGTGATAGTATGGCTAACTTAGCTTTTCAACCACATTTTTCGGTCAAACAAGATGCCCGAAGAATGGAGGCGATGTATATTAGTACCAATCTTCAAGAACAAGGGGGATTTCAAAGTTACTAATTACCGCTGAATTAAGTTGATAGAGCTATGGGAGAGAGTCATTGAGCACCGCTTAAGAAGAATGACAAGCGTGGCTAAAAATCAGTTTAGCTTCATGACTGGTAGGTCGACCATGGAAGCGATTTTGTTGGTACGATAACTCATGGAGAGATATAGGGAACAAAAGAAGGAACTGCATATGGAGTTCATTGACTTGGAGAAGGCCTACGATAATATATCGTGGAATCTCATGTGGTGGGCCTTGGAGAAACACAAAGTCCCAACAAAGTACATTACCCTCATGAAAGACATGTAAGATAATGTTGTGACAAGTTCTGAACAAGTGATGGAGACACCAATGACTTTCCAATTAAAATAGGACTGAACCAAGGGTCAACTTTGAGCCCTTATCTCTCTTCTTTGGTGATGGATGAGGTCACAAGGGATATATAAGGAGATATACCATGGTGTATGCTCTTTGCGGATGATGTGGTGCTAGTCGATGGTAGCCCCGTGGGGGCTAATACAAAGTTAGAGCTGTGGAGGCAGACTCCGGAGTCGAAAGGTTTTAGGCTTAGTAGAACTAAAACTGAGCATATGAGATGCGGTTTTAGTACTACCAGGCACGAGGAGGAGGAGGTTAGCCTTGATGGGCAGGAAGTACCTCAGAAGGCCACCTTCCGATATTTGGGGTCAATGCTGCAAAAGGATGGTGATATAAATGAAGATATGAATCATGAAATCAAAGCCGGATGAAGTTGCGCCAATTCTGGCATCCTATGACAAGAGAGTGCCACAAAAGCTAAAAGACAGGTTCTATAGGATGGCGATTCGACTTGCGATGTTGTATGGCACAGGATATTTACCAGCTAAGAGGCGACATGTCCAACCGTTAGGTGGAGCAGAGATGCGCATGTTGAGATGGATATGTGGCCACACAAAGAAAGGATTGGATCCGAAATGATGATATATGTGAGAGAGTTGGGTAGCACCGATTGAAGAGAAGCTTGTCCAAGATGGTTAGGGCATATACAACGCAGGTCTCCTGATGCGTCATTGCATGGCGGATGGATAAAGCGTGCTGATAATGTCAAGAGAGGTCGGGGTAGACAAATCTTGACATGGGAGGAGTCCCTTAAGAGAGATCTGAAGGACTGGAATATCACCAAATAACTAGCCATGGATAGGGGTGCATGAAAGTTAGCCATCCATGTGCTAGAACCATGACTTGGTTTCGAGATCTTAGGGTTTCAACTCTAGCCTGCCCCAACTTGTTTGAGACTGAAAGGCTTTCTAATTCCATGATGCCTTTTAGAAAGTTGTTGTTGTTGTCTCGCTCTATTGTCTGACACTATAAATCATGACGCTTTCTAATTCCATTTTTGGCCATCCAGCTAAACTAGGTACATGCATAGTGTGGTCTTCTCTATTTTTCGGTTTGACTATGTGGTTTTCTGCTCCCATTCAACCTTCTATAATTCTATTTCTCAGCAGCATCAACATGTTTGGTATTACTACTTATTAGTCGATGACTTGGTGTAGATTTCTGTTACGTGAGTGTAGATTGCATTCCACCATGACCTGAGATGCATGTTTATTTGATGTGAAATTGGTTGCAAGCTTAAGAAGTGCGGAGGAAGCTAGTGATCATGCATTCATGCTAGAAAACAGACTAAAAGGGCATTGTTGACCAAAATTTATACTACAATATTCACACATTTTCTAGAGGCTGGCAAAAGGACTGATTAGGGTAATCTAGATAAGATGGGAGGTTTCATCAATTGCTTTATGTCACCTTTTTATATTATTTTTGCAGGAAGAGTTAGATATATATTTGCATCGTTTTGGAACAGAAACCACACAGTTAGAGCATTGGAACAAGCTGTGAAGAACTTCCATACCATGATAGAGGCTGAGAAACAGGTAGTGACATCTCGAGCAGCCTTTTCTCCACATATATTTTAATTAAGAATTTTAATATACAATGCACGTTGCTGTTGCATATCTGCAGTCTTACTGTTAGTGCACTAGTTTTGAAGCAAAGCTTTCTGCATGTTTTGCTGTTTATGATCGGCATTGATTTACATGATTGCGATCTCCATAATTTGCTTATCAAAATCGATAATGGCTTTTAATACATTTGGACTTTGGATTATAGGAACATGCTCGATCTGCATTACGTGCACTCAGTGGCTCAAGAAACAATAGCATGGAGACAGATGTTCCAGAAGAATGTGCTGATTTAACAGGGCTACTACAACCTTTTGTCAAAGAAGAAGTTCTAGTCTCTGTATTTGATGTAATGATAACTAACTGTATCTTCCATGATTTTGCAGTTGGTAATACAACTGATCTTCAATCTCATCTCATCTCAGGGAACATTTCCGTGTACTGCAGACCAGTTTTTTAATAATCTTATAAGTGATGACTCAACTTACACAACAGAATATCGGACAGCTCGTCAGGATAAAGATATCAAGGTAAGTATCCAGCACAGTGCCAGCTCTCTCAGTCATGAATTATGCCTGACTAGAAATATTTCTGTATGTAGCTGGGCCAGTGGCACCTTGCAGACGAGTATGATGGTCAGGTGAGAGAAGTTAACTGTAAATCCATGTGCCACAGTCCGATGTGCCCTCCATATTCAGCAATAACGGAGTGGCAGCGTACGATTCTTTCAGATAACAAAACCGATCTGGTATGTTTTTAATGCAAAACTGAACATCCCATTATGACTGCAATCTTTTACTTTACCGCAATACAGAGGGAGTACTACAGATCATAAATAAATCTGATTTCTTATTTTCTATCTGTTAGGTATTCGAGACTGTACAGCAAGTACATGATGTTCCATTTGGTTCCTATTTTGAGGTACTTCTAGCTGAGTTAGTTTCTGTGGAAGATACATTTACATATCCATTTTATTGCAATCAACTCAGCAAGCTAATGCTGTCCCAATTTCGAGCAAGCTATTTCCTTCTAATTTTTTCATTCTCTCTTGCCATTCTGATTCCAAAATTCTTGTATTTTATAGTGCTACAAATACTTATTTTTAGGTTACACTGTCAGAAATACAACTGTTCAACTATGATTTGGTAATATAGTTAACTGATGTTCCACTTTTCAGATACACTGTAGATGGTCTGTGAAAACCATCGATTCTAGTTCGTGCAGTGTCGACATTAGTGCTGGTTGGTGTTTTTCTTCTGATCTCCATGTGTAGCTTGTGTTGTCTTATTTCCTTTTTATCTTGTGATGTCTGTTCTCAGTGCAAACTGCAAATGGAAATTATTTGTAATTTGATGGATGCGGTGGGCACTCTGTCCTTTCAGGTGCACATTTCAAGAAATGGTGCATAATGCAGTCTAAGATAAAGAGCGGTGCTGTGGACGAGGTACGAATTTGTCTACTGTTGACCTCTGTTTGATGATGATCTGTTGATGTGAATTTAATCCAACTTGTCCACAAACTTAGTAATATGCTGCTAGTGAAATTTTACGATCAATAGTGAAATTACGTGCAATCAATTTCACGCATTTAAGCGATCAAAATAATCAAGGCACTAACTCCCGGTTCCAGATAAGCTGCAATCTGGATATGATCACATTGATTTGGACATTAGAATTACAGATATCTCTGGTTGTTTGGATGCTATAGACTTGCATATCAAGATGCAAATACAAATACCTGAATATTCTTTGTCTTTAGTCTCTGCATGTCGTAATGAATCCATTTAACTTTCAAGGTTGTGGTAATTATGTTTTGAAATCTTGCAGTTAAAGAAGGAAGTTGGAGAAATGTTAGGGTTTGCGGAGTCGTATATGCTAAAAGTTAGCTCCCCTAACCAAGAAGACGATGGTACTGCCCAACAAGGCAGCACCGCGCCAGACGCAGATGACATACCTGGTGACCAGTAACTAGCTGAGTATGCTCTCTTCTCATGACAGGCACCGTCGCATGATGGTGGTTTATGATGATACCCGGTGGGCCTGTAACTGTAACTAGTCCAAATTTGATATGATTGGCTGCCTTAAAGGTAAAAATTGTTTAGGAAATCCTATATAGTCTTATGTATGGCCTCTTGCATCATTGTGACACATACAAGCATAGTTATTAAACGATGAATATCAAGGTTTTGTACACAAACATCTGTATAAAAAGAAAGAAGCCACAACCAGCGAAAATAGGAATATATGCCTACACACATGCCTACTATTGAACCACCATTCAAACCGGTTGTAAGTAACCCGTGTGATCATCTCTCACTGGTTACCCAGTAGCCATAAGCTCATGTACCTCCGAATGTAGTAGGGGCCATGTATGGATCCATGTTGTAGCCTTGAAATGACTTGCAAAACGGTTTGTATTTCCACTCTGTAAAAACACAGTCATTACGGCAAATTTCATAAAGCTCAAAGCGAAGCACAAACTCCGTCCTGGATATGTGGCTTAACTCCCAACTAGTTTCCAAACAAATTTATTACACTAGTAGGTGGAAGCAGGTTAAAAGTCGCATGAATCGTACGCCATAGCGAAGTGTGAAACAGACAGGAAATAAACACATGTGGAACAGACATGAAATAAATAAATGATGAATTGTTTCATCCTGATCACAAAAACAACATCGTCTACTCCCTTGCCATCTTTGTTTTCCCAAATTATCCTTTGTGAGAGTAACCCCTCTATGCACAAACCACATAGAAAGTTTAATCTTAAGTGACACTTGTTTTCCATATATGTTCGAATGAAATACAGGCCCCTGCGTTAATATGGTCTGAGTACATAGATGTAAGTGAGAAAACTCCGGACGATGTCAACGGCCAATAGAAAGATCTGGCCCATCAGTTAAGTTGACCACCATCAACCTACATACAAGATGTAGCCAAGCTCGTAATTTATCTCCAATCAGAGCTCGCCTCAACTAGATATTCAAGGGAACAATCCCTAATATTGTGTCGACGAACACCTCTTTTTGTTGCATAATATTATAGAGAAACGGGTACTCTAGGCCATGAGCACATCCCCTATCCAACGTGGTACAACCATCTCCCATCTTAAAGGCACCTTTATTAAAGAGCGCCACGTTAGTCCGCATCAAGCCCTTCCAAGGGTGAGTCATACAGTTGCGACGTGACATGGGACAAAGTCTTGGAATGAATATACTTGCTAAGGAGGCATTTGTTTTTAACTCAAGGTTTTCAATGCCGAGACACCGTTGGTCTTTAGGTTGACATAATATATCCCACCTTGCCGGACAATATTTAGTCTTATGTTCATCCTCTGCCAGAAAAATCCAGAGCAGTAAAAATAAAGTTTTTTTCGCACACCTATCAGAACCACAAAAAAAGATAACATGAACATAGGAAGTCTCTGTAACACACCTGTGTAATAGCCACTATGACACTCTACTAAGTATGCCAAGTCATCTCAATTTGCAGTGCCTAATCACTTTGGTTAAGAATTCACTTCAAATTCTATTCTGAAAATCAACTCAAAATTCAAAAGTGAAATATGAAGTTGCTCAAAACTTGTGGGAAAAATGTTCACTAAATAGAAAATATTCCGGAAGCACTTATAAAAATATAAACAATGATAATGGAATTAGTTAAATGACTCCAACAACATGAAACAGCACCAAAACAGAGTTATTTAATCCATTTATAATAATATCGAATTCAAATAAAATCCTACTTTGCCCAAACCAGTTTCTGGTAAAAGGTAATATTGCAATGTAATATTGGGGCCAACTCTCACATTTTACATAAGTGCAAAAGTGGCCTAAACAATTACCTAACAGAAATAAATAAAGAAAAAGGTAAAACAGAAAACAAGAAAATAAAACGAGGCACTGTGCACTGGGCCTAAGTGCACAGTGCCCCGAAACGGCCCACCTGGCCCATCCCCTCCTCTCTCTCCTGCGTGTCGTCGTGCCCGTGGGCGAGCGCCCGCGCGCCGGTGAGGCGTCGACACGGCGACGGCACCGACGCCATCGACGCGCTAGGGGGATAAGGCCGAAGCCGTCCATCCCCACTGGACCTCCCCACTCACTCTCCCCCTCTCTCCCTCGCCCGTTCCTCGCCGTTCTCCCTTCCAGATCCATCGGCCGAGCGCAGTCGCCGCCGCGCTTCGCTGCTCGCCGTGGCCACCGGCGTCCACTCCTCCCTCCGAGCTGTCCGCGGGGTTCGCCAAGCTCCGCCGCGTCTTCTGGAGCCGTTCGAAGGAGCAGAGGAGCTCGGCAACGCCCGGACGCGCCGTCTTCTTCCTCGGGACGCCGGCGATCCCCTTCCTCCCCGACGGGCTCCTGCTGCTACTAATCTTTCGAGGGCCTACGTGAGTGCCGCCCGGTGAGCCTCTCCGCCTCTTGCTGCTCCTCGTTGCCCCTCTAGCGCGCCCGTAGCTGCTAATCCACGCGAGCCCAAGCCCGTTGCCGCGGACCTCGTCGCCGGCAAGGTTCCGGTGACCTTTTGGTCACGCACCTGCGTCCAACAGCTTCGCTCGCGCGCGTAGGGCACGACCAACCCACTAGCTCGAGCTGCTGCGCACTGCTTCGTCATTTCCATCTTCGCCCGAACGCCGGCGTCCGCCACGTTGCTTGCCGTCGTCGCCACACGCCGTTCCAGGCCACGGCGCCACCACCACTCGACGCGGCATCGACAGTCCGTTGGAACGCGCCTAGCCGCGCCTTTTTCCGTGCACCGTAGCGGATTTTCGGCCAAGTCCGGCGATCGGCCGCCGCGATTTTGGTCGCCGGAGTAACTCCGGCGACGCCGCCGACGTGGCACAGGCGGGACCCACCCCTGAGACACTGGCCGTGGGCCCCCGTTGACTGGGTTGACCCAGTCAACTGCTGACTGGGCAGCCCAGTGTCACTGACACGCGGGCCCCACCGCATATTAGATTAAAATAAAACATTTTAATAAATAAAACCAATTAGATTTACCTAAACACTCGCTGACAGGCTGGGCCCACACCCCTAATTAACTCTGATAATTAGTATAAACCTCTGTTAAACTCAGAGAGGCTGACAGGAGGGTCCCACCTGTAAGTTTGACCAGTCAGCGTCTCTGTTGACTGCTGACATCATCCCCACGCAATGCTGACGTCATATTTCTTTTTTCTGTTAAATAAATAAATTCCAGAAAAATGCAAAAATCTTTGAAAATCCGTAGAAAATAAATCGTAGCTCAGATCAAAAAACTTAACACATGAAAGTTGATCAGAACGACGAGACGAATCTGATCGTGTCGTCTGTTTCGATGCCGGAACCCCCTACATAGGTGAACCCGTAACTTTTAGCCCGAATCCGGTATATGAATAGTGCATATTCACGTGATAATAAATCCAATTTAAATCTTAAAGTCACTAAAAATGACTTAGACATATTTTAGGCAACCCTGCACTGCATCCTAGGCATGGCATGCTTGTGTTGCATCGATTGCTGTCTATTTACCTGTTTTTTCCCCCTCTTCTCTCTCGGTAGACCCCGACGTCGACGTAGCTCCCGAGGCCGACGCCGCTTAGGAGCCCGACGACGCAGTTGACGATCTTGCCCTTGCCGCTGAGCAAACAGGCAAGCACCCCCCTTTTTGAGCATTCCGATATCGTCCACTCTCTTCTCTCTTATGCTTGCATTAGAAGTTACTGCTGCTGCTGTTATCCTATATCTGCTACATAGTCTGTTTATTGTAACCTGCTATTGTTACCTACCTGTTATCCTAAACTGTCTAGTATAGGCTGGGTAGAGACCCATCAGTGACCCCACATTATCCCGACTACCCCGCTGGATTATCTGAAGACCCGAGCAATGGGATCGAAGACAAGGCCCCGGCACCGCACGTCACTTCCCCTTAGTTGCTCGACATTACTGGGTTACTATCGAGTGCCAAGGGTGATACCTCGTCAGCACTTCTGATGATAACCTTGTAGGTTAGTTAATCGGTAGTGGTCAGCGAGGGTGATTCCTCCTACACCACCCCCGATAACGACGACGTCGTGCAACCTCTCAAGTGTGGACCTCGAGGGTGATTCCTGCTTCATTCACCTTGACGGTAACATCAGAGGGAATTCCATCGAGGGTGTTTCCTCAGGGTTCCCCTTGGTGTTGGACACACGGTTACCATTGTTACTATGACATTACATTGAAACATGTTACTAAAGACGGGTCGGCCCTGAGGGGTACCCGCGCAAGCTTAATTGCGAGTGATGTGGAATCGGGTGGACCTGGATGGTGCCCGAGAGTTGAACACGAGGAGTGGCCGGGCATTCTTAGCCCTTGCCGCAAGTCCTTGAGACGGGGCGACGGGGTCACATCTTTCGTGAGTCTCTGCTCGTTACCGCACGCTCCTAATCCACTAAACGTTTTGGATATTTGATCCGAGGGGCCTCTGGCCTGATAGCACTAACCATCACGTGTGCATAGTATGGGCGTTCTGCGTCGTATACATCAGCCGAAGCTCTATAGACGTCAGCGAGGAGCGGCCCGCTTTGGATTGGACTGGTTAAGCCTGCGCTTGTATTAAGGGGGCTAGGTCTGTTTCCGAAGCGTCCTCGCAACATGCAGGGTTCCCAGGGCGAAGGCCCAAGACCCCTGGGGGCATAGGTTAGTCCGGCGTGCTGACCTCTCTTTAGAGCCTAGGTCGGGTTACGGCGTGTTGCTTAACCGAGGCCGGGCATGACCCAGTAAAGTGTGTCCGGTCGGAGTTAAGCGAGCGTGGTGGGTAAGTTGGTGCACCCCTGCAGGGAAGAAAACATCTATTGATAGCCTGTCCTACGGTAACGGACACTCGGAGTTGTATCCCGATCGGTACAACTAGAACTTGAGATGATAACTGGATAGTATGGCTCTGGGATTGCTTTCTCGCAGGGAGGCGAGGAAGGATCTCTGGGCGAGGTTGATGACATTACTACTTTACATTATGTTAATCTGCACTCTTCTAATGCTGCAAGACCGATGAAGATGTTTGAAGATGCTAGTCTTCGATAGGACTAGGCTCTCCCCTCTATTCTGGCATTTCTGCAGCCAAGTCCACATATACAGCCCCCTTTGAAAATGTTGCATATGTAGTGTAGATCCTTGCTTGCTGAGTACTTCGGATGAGTACTCACGTTTGCTTTATTTTCTTTTTCTCCCCATATCCAATTGACGCCGCCAGATGACGGAGCCCCTGAGATAGCTGCCCCCGTCGATGACTATGGCTACTACTACTACCCTCCTGGCGAGTACTACTACGAGGAGCCGACAGACGACCAGGAGTAGGATTCAGAGGGTCCTAGGCAGGAGGCCTACGCCTTTCGATCGTAGTATTTTATTTTGCCCCGCCTTTCTAAAGGCCTATCTGTAACTCTTTTATATCTGTACCCAGATATCTGATGCTTCCGCTGACGCTTGTATGCCATCGAGCTATGTATTCGAGCTCTCGAGGCCCTGGCTTGTAATATAAAGTTTGTATGACTTTATTTATGTTTTAGAGTTGTGTTATGATATCTTCAAGTGAGTTTTTAGGCTTGATCGTGTGCATTTACGTGTATGATTAGTGCACGATTAAGCCGGGGTCGTCACAGGTTGGTATCAGAGCCGACTGCCTCTAGGAACCCCCCTTTCCAATTCCTTGGCCGAAGTTGAGTCTAGTGGTCCAAAACTATTTTACTAACATGGCTGTGTGGCTTACGGGTCCACGTCGCCAATTGGGTGGTATTAGGATCTTTTATTTCTCGCCTTTACTCTGGGACTCTGATCTCTATTCTATTCGGGTTTAATAAATTTACTAACACCGACACTTAGGATCTCGTAAATTCCATCCACCCGGAGAGCTGGATATCTGTGCGATTTCCCTATCATTGATCTGATTAGTCTGATAATCATTTTCCTTCCATTGTTTTGTTTAACCTTTCCCTTCAAGATCTGTTATACTTCTCATTGTCGTATGACAACTCTGAATTTCCTCTGTTTCAGATGGATCATCTGTTTCCACCGCGCCCTACGACGCAGCTTGTGCTTCGCACTTGGGCTCGTGATGCCCCTGGGTTTCCAGCTGTTCTGATCGCTCTCTTGACCAGACTGGGCTACTGCTGGTACCCTGAGTACATGGTCTACGAGGTTTACCGCGAGTTCAATCAGGAGCAGTACTATGCTGATGTTCGCATCTTTGATCATCAGGATGACTCAGACACCGAGCTGTACCTTTTCCACGGTATCGGCGTGACGATTGAGATGGCACTCCATGATGCCGCCTACTCTGCTATCGCACGTCTCCGAGGAGAGCACAACGCTAGCTTGGATGTCTCTGAGTTTCGATACATTCCGTATGCTCCTGCTAGAGATGCTACTGGATACTACACAGCTGTCTGTGCCCCCTACGAGCCTCGTCGCTATGATCCGCGAGTTCTGATTCAGTGTACTTAGGCTCTGGATCGCACTGTTCGGGCTCTGGCCGTCGAGTTGTTTGCCACTCGAGTACGACTCTACGAGGCTATGACGCAGTTGCTACCAGCTGTTCGTGCATGGATACATCCGGAGCATATCCTTTACCCGCGCAGGACCGAGATGCCACCAGGGATTGATTGGCCTGCTGTGGGAGGTCACACACCTGCACGTGGACCTCTTCTTTCAGCTCGAGACCGGGTTCTACATCAGAGTGCACATGGAGCGCAGGGTCCTTCTGCGACGAACGTCTGTCGTCCGCACTTGCAGCTACCCCGTTTCAGTGGTTTTCTCTGACGTTGATGTAGCCTTTGCTATGTCTCGTTGTGTACTTCCTTACCGCGTGCCTGCGCGCCGCCTAGTATGTCTAGCTTTTGAATTTGCGCCATTATGCTGCCCAAATGTAACCGACTCTGTATGGATCTGTATGACTTAATGACTGCTAATAAGCATCTGTTGTACTACTTAAATTCCATCGTGTTACATCATGCATGTTGCTAAGCACTCGCAATGGCTTCTGCTAAGCTACCCCTGTTGAATTTAGCAGGATGGGTGATAACAATCCACCACCGCTGCCACCGCCTGATTATATGGCTGCGATGATGCAACAGTTTGAATTGAACCGTCAGTTCATGCAAGGGGTGATCGATCAGTTCCCCCGACCCAATGCCAACCAGCAGCCAGCTTCAATAACGCTGCCAGAGTTTGTCCGCCTCAACCCAGTGACATTCCGCAACGCAGTTAATCCGCTGGACGCCGATGATTGGTTGCGTGACATCTTCTATGAGATGGAGTTAGCTGATATCCTTCCTCTCAACTATGTCACCTTTGCGACCTACTTCCTGAAGGGACCCTCCGCACAATGGTGGGCCACCCACAGACAGACCCTACCTCCTGGGACTATCGTTACCTGGGTGGAGTTCAAGACTGCTTTTCGTGCCCGCTATATTCTTCAAGCAGTTATAGCACGCAAGAAGGCCGAGTTCCGCAACCTCATTCAGGGAAACAAGACTGTAGAAGTCTATCAGCAAGAGTTCCTTGACTTGTCTCGTTATGCTGAAGAAGACATCCCCACTGATGCTCGTAGACAGGAGAAGTTCCGTGAAGGGCTACACCATGACATTCAGCTAGCCTTGCTCATCCAAGACTTTCCTGACTTCGCCACTTTGGTGAACAAGGCTATCATGGTCGAGACTGGTCTGAAGAAGCACAAGGAAGCGACCAGACGCACTCGTGAAGCGGGCTCATCTTCGGGCTCGTCTTCCCAGAAGTGCCGCATCTGGATTCCACAAAGCATGTATCGACCAGCAGCTCCAGTCTA
This sequence comes from Thinopyrum elongatum, assembly GCA_011799875.1. Taxonomy (NCBI): domain Eukaryota; kingdom Viridiplantae; phylum Streptophyta; class Magnoliopsida; order Poales; family Poaceae; genus Thinopyrum; species Thinopyrum elongatum. Next base: position 511,745,438 of record CM022302.1, read on the forward strand.
CATGCCTGCTTATGCTGCACCTCGTCTGCCTTCTCCACCACCGAGGCAGCCTCTTCGAGCTCCACCACCTCGAGCTCCTGCACCACGTCCAGACAGTGGACTCTGCTTCAAGTGTGGCCAGCCAGGTCACCGTGCCAGAGATTGTACTCAGAATCAGAATCAGTTAGCACTTCCTTCTGCTGGCCGTGGTATTCCTCAGCAGCGTAACAACAATGCCAGACCTTCTTATGGTCGTGGGCAGGCCTTTCATGTCAACATGAATGAAGACCCAGACCAACCAGCTACTGTGATGTGTACACTTCCTGTTAATTCAGTACCAGCTTCTGTTTTATTTGATTCAGGAGCATCGCATTCATTCATGTCAGAAGACTTTGCATTCATGCATGGCGTTAAGTGTGACAACCTGCATCATCCGTTAGGGGTTGACACTCCCGCGGGTAGATGTCGAGCCTCACTGTTCAGCCCCGAAGTCACTATTGAAATTGAGGGGTTGAAGTTTCAAGCACTCCCTATTATCCCGAGTTCTTCCAAAATTGACCTTATTCTGGGTATGGATTGGTTGAAGGCTCACTATGCCTCAATCAATTGCGCTACTAAAGTTGTACACCTCCTGCACCCATCAAATGAGCTAGTGAATTATCATGCTCATATCACTCAGAACGTCGAGGCTCAGATTTATGCCTTGAATGCGTTGAACGCTTCTCCACTTGAGGGGATCGAGAACGTTCCAGTTGTCTGCGAATTCCAGGATGTTTTCCCAGAAGAACTTCTAGGAATACCCCCTGCTAGAGCTGTCAAGTTTGTAATCGACTTAAAGCCTGGGACTATTCCTATTGCGAAGCGTCCTTACAAGATGCCTCCGCACCACCTTCTTGAGCTTAAGGAAGAAATCGATAAATCACTTAAGAAGGGCTTCATCCGTCCCAGTTCCTCTGCCTGGGGAGCACCGTCTCTCTTTGTCAAGAAGAAAGATGGTACGAATAGGTTGGTTCAAGATTACCGTCCTATCAACCAGGCAACCATTCAGAATAAATATCCGCTTCCCCGGATCAATGACTTATATGATCAACTTGCTGGATCATCGGTGTTCTCTAAACTCGACTTGAGGTTGGGTTATCACCATATCCGCGTCCGTGAAGAGGATATTCCCAAGACTGCTTTCGGTACTCGTTATGGCTCCTATGAATACACCGTCATGTCATTTGGCCTAACAAATGCTCCAGCTACGTTCTCCCGCCTGATGAATTATATATTCATGGATTACCTCGACAAGTTCGTCGTGGTATATCTGGATGGTATTTTAGTGTATTCGAAGAATAAGGAAGAACATGCCGAACATCTTCGACTTGTTCTGGAGAGACTTCGAGAGCACAAGTTGTATGCCAAGTACTCCAAGTGTGAATTCTGGCTTTCTGAAGTGACCTACCTTGGACATGTGATTTCCAAGGACGGTATCGCCGTTAATCCGAAGCGTGTTCAGGATATTCTTGACTGGACCCCTCCGAAGAATGCCAAGCAAGTCTGAAGTTTTCTCGGCCTAGCAAGTTATTGCCGTCGATTCGTCGAGAACTTTTCCAAGATTGCCAAGCCCCTGACTAATCTGCTCCACAAAGGTGTTAAGTTTGAGTGGACAGACAAATGTCAAGAAAGTTTCCAGACCCTCAAGGACAAGCTTACTTCTGCTCCAGTGCTTGCTCCTCCCGATTCTCGCAAGGACTTTGTGATATATTGTGACGCCTCTCGTCAAGGATTAGGCTGTGTCCTAATGCAAGAGCGAAAGGTAATTGCATATGCCTCGCGACAATTGCGGCCGCATAAAGAAAACTATCCAGTGCATGATCTCGAACTCGCTGCTGTGATCTATGCTTTGAAGCAGTGGCGACATTACCTTCTTGGAAACCGGTGTGAGATTTATACCAATCATCAGAGTCTGAAGTACTTGTTCACCCAACCGGATCTTAATCTTTGTCAACAGCGATGGTTGGAAACAATTACAGACTATGACTGTGGTATTTATTATACTCCTGGCAAGGCTAATGTGATGGCTGATGCCTTGAGCCGCAAGTCCTATTGCAATAATCTCATGGTTAAGCAAGCTCAACCCCAGCTATATGAAGAATTGCGCAAGTTGAACGTCTGTATCGTTCCGCAGGGTTCTCTTAATAACCTTGTGGTACAGCCAGATATTGAGAAAGCTGTAAAGATTGCGCAAGCCAAAGATGCCGAAGTAGATCTAATGAAGAAAGAACCTCACCTCGAGAAGTACAGGGATTTCTCGATTGCTGAAGATGGAACCTTATATTTCAGAGACCGCATTGTGGTACCTCGCTTCGAACTTATGACTGACAAAGTCATGAAGGAGGCTCATGATACACCGCTGTCTATCCATCCGGGTAGCACCAAGATGTATCGGGATCTCCGACAAAGGTACTGGTGGTCCAGAATGAAGCAGGACATTGCTCGATATGTTGCTGAATGTGACGTATGTCGTCGCGTGAAAGCAGAACATCAGAAGCCTACTAGAATTCTTCAACCACTCCCTATTCCTCTATGGAAATGGGATAGAGTGCAGATGGATTTCATTACTGGTCTTCCCAAGTCTCAGAAAGGTCACGATGCTATTCTTGTCGTCGTCGACCAACTTTCCAAAGTTGCACATTTTCTGCCTGTCAAGGAGACTATCACTGCTAGCCAGTTAGCAGAACTTTACATCTCCAGAATCGTTTCACTCCACGGTATTCCTAAGGAGATCAGTTCACACCGTGGCGGTCTTTTCACTTCCAAATTCTGGGAAAGTTTCCAAGAAGCTATGTGAACTCACATTACCTGGAGTTCAGCATATCATCCTCAATCCCAAGGCCAAGTTGAGCGAGATAATCAAGTGCTTGAAGATATGCTTCGGGCTTGTGTTATATCATTCGGTAAGAAGTGGGAAGAATCTCTTCCATTTGCCGAATTCTCTTATAATAACAATTATCAAGCCAGCTTGAAAATGGCCCCCTTCGAAGTGCTATACGGGCGTAAATGTCGAACCCCTCTGAATTGGTCAGAAACTGGGGAACGACCTCTCGTGGGACCGGACATTATTCAGCACGCCGAAGAACAAGTCAGGATTATCCGAGAAAATCTCAAGGCGGCTCAGGACCGCCAGAAGAGCAATTATGATCGCAAACGATGGGGCTTGACCTATCAACCAGGTGATCAAGCTTATCTTCGTGTCACTCCTATGAAGGGCACCCGTCATTTCGGAATCAAGGGCAAGCTAGCTCCTCACTATATTGGTCCTTTCCGCATCGTGGCTAGACGTGGACAGGTGGCATATAAATTGAAGTTGCCACCGCAATTCTCTCATATCCATGACGTCTTTCATGTGTCACAACTTCGTAAATGCTTCAAGGAATCTCCACACCGCGCAGTGGATCACGAGATGCTCGAGTTGCAAGATGATCTTTCTTATAAGGAGCATCCCATCCGCATTCTCGATGAAGCTGAACGTCGAACTCGTCAGAAGACGACCAAGTTCCTGAAAGTGCAGTGGTCGAATCACACTGAAGATGAAGCCACTTGGGAACGCGAGGATCATCTTCGGGAAGAATATCCCGACCTCTTTCCTTCTACCTCCTAAATTCTCGGGACGAGAATTTCTTTTAGAGGAGGAGAATTTGTAACACCCCTGTGTAATAGCCACTGTGACACTCTGCTAAGTATGCCAAGTCATCTCAATTTGCAGTGCCTAATCACTTTGGTTAAGAATTCACTTCAAATTCTATTTTGAAAATCAACACAAAATTCAAAAGTGAAATATGAAGTTGCTCAAAACTTGTGGGAAAAATGTTCACTAAATAGCAAATATTCCAGAAGCACTTATAAAAATATAAACAATGATAATGGAATTAGTTAAATGACTCCAACAACATGAAATAGCACCAAAACAGAGTTATTTAATCCATTTATAATAACTCGAATTCAAATAAAATCCTACTTTGCCCAAACCAGTTTCTGGTAAAAGGTAATATTGCAATGTAATATTGGGGCTAACTCTCACATTTTACATAAGTGCAAAAGTGGCCTAAACAATTACCTAACAGAAATAAATAAAGAAAAAGGTAAAACAGAAAACAAGAAAATAAAACGAGGCACTGTGCACTGGGCCTAAGTGCACAGTGCCCCGAAACGGCCCACCTGGCCCATCCCCTCCTCTCTCTCCTGCGTGTCGTCGTTCCCGTGGGGGATAAGGCCGAAGCTGTCCATCCCCCCTGGACCTCCCCACTCACTCTCCCCCTCTCTCCCTCGCCCGTTCCTCGCCGTTCTCCCTTCCAGATCCATCGGCCGAGCGCAGTCGCCGCCGCGCTTCGCTGCTCGCCGTGGCCACCGGCGTCCGCTCCTCCCTCCGAGCTGTCCGCGGGGTTCGCCAAGCTCCGCCACGTCTTCTGGAGCCGTTGGAAGGAGCAGAGGAGCTCGGCAATGCCCGGACGCCCCGTCTTCTTCCTCGGGACGCCGGCGATCCCCTTCCTCCCCGATGGGCTCCTGCTGCTACTAATCTTTCGAGGGCCTACGTGAGTGCCGCCCGGTGAGCCTCTCCGCCACTTGCTGCTCCTCGTTGCCCCTCTAGCGCGCACGTAGCTGCTAATCCACGCGAGCCCGAGCCCGTCGCCATGGACCTCATCGTCGGCAAGGTTCCGGTGACCTTTTGGTCACGCACCTGCGTCCAACAGCTTCGCTCGCACGCGTAGGGCACGACCAACCCACTAGCTCGAGCTGCTGCGCACTGCTTCGTCATTTCCATCTTCGCCCGAACGCCGGCGTCCGCCGCGTTGCTCGCCGTCGTCGCCACACGCCGTTCCAGGCCACGGCGCCATCACCACTCGACGCGGCATCGACAGTCCGTTCGAACGCGCCTAGCCGCACCTTTTTCCGTGCACCGTAGCGGATTTCTGGCCAAGTCCGGCGATCAGCCGCCGCGATTTTGGTCACCGGAGTAACTCCGGCGACGCCGCCGACATGGCACAGGCGGGACCCACCCCTGAGACACTGGCCGTGGGCCTCGTGGGTCCCCGTTGACTGGGTTGACCCAGTCAACTGCTAACTGGGCAGCCCAGTGTCACTGACACGCGGGCCCCACCGCATATTAGATTAAAATAAAACATTTTAATAAATAAAACCAATTAGATTTACCTAAACACTCGCTGACAGGCTGGGCCCACACCCCTAATTAACTCTGATAATTAGTATAAACCTCTGTTAAACTCAGAGAGGCTGACAGGAGGGTCCCACCTGTAAGTTTGACCAGTCAGCGTCTCTGTTGACTGCTGATGTCATCCCCACGCAATGCTGACGTCATATTTCCTTTTTCTGTTAAATAAATAAATTCCAGAAAAATGCAAAAATCTTTGAAAATTTGTAGAAAATAAACCGTAGCTCAGATCGAAAAACTTAACACATGAAAGTTGATCAGAACGATGAGACGAATTTGATCGTATCGTCTGTTTCGATGCCGGAACCCCCTACATAGGTGAACTCGTAACTTTTAGCCCGAATCCGGTATATGAATAGTGCATATTCATCGGATAATAAGTCCAATTTAAATCTTAAAGTAACTAAAAATGACTTAGACATATTTTAGGCAACCCTGCACTGCATCCTAGGCATGGCATGCTTGTGTTGCATCGATTGCTATCTATTTACCTATTTCTTCCCCCTCTTCTCTCTCTGTAGACCCCGACGTCGACGTAGCTCCCGAGGCCGACGCCGCTCAGGAGCCCGACGACGCAGTTGACGATCTTGCCCTTGCCTCCGAGCAAACAGGCAAGCACCCCCCTTTTTGAGCATTCCAATATCGCCCACTCTCTTCTTTCTTATGCTTGCATTAGAAGTTACTGCTGCTGCTGTTATCCTATATCTGCTGCATAGCCTGTTTATTGTAACCTGCTATTGTTACCTACCTGTTATCCTAAACTGTCTAGTATAGGCTGGGTAGAGACCCATCAGTGACCCCACATTATCCCGACTGCCCCGCTGGATTATCTGAAGACCCAAGCAACGGGATCGAAGACCATGCCCCGGCACCGCACGTCACTTCCCCTTAGTTGCTCGACACTACTGGGTTACTATCGAGTGCCGAGGGTGATACCTCGTCAGCACTTCTGATGATAACCTTGTAGGTTAGTTAATCGGTAGTGGTCAGCGAGGGTGATTCCTCCTACACCACCCCCGATAACGACGACGTCGTGCAACCTCTCAAGTGTGGACCTCGAGGGTGATTCCTCCTTTGTTCACCTTGATGGTAACATCAGAGGGAATTCCATCGAGGGTGATTCCTCAGGGTTCACCTTGGTGTTGGACACACGGTTACCATTGTTACTATGACATTACATTGAAACATGTTACTAAAGACGGGTCAGCACTGAGGGGCACCCGCGCGAGCTTAATTGCGAGTCATGTGGAATCGGGTGGACCTGGATGGTGCCCGAGAGTTGAACACGAGGTGTGGCCGGGCATTCTTAGCCCTTGCCGCAAGTCCTCGAGACGGGGCGACGGGGTCACGTCTTTCGTGAGTCTCTGCTCGTTACCGCGTGCTCCTAATCCACTAAACGGTTTGGATACTTGATCCGAGGGGCCTCTGGCCTGATAGCACTAACCATCACGTGGGCATAGTATGGGCGTTCTGCGTCGTATACATCAGCCGAAGCTCTATAGACGTCAGCGAGGAGCGGCCCGCTTTGGATTGGACTGGTTAAGCCTGCGCTTGTATTAAGGGGGCTAGGTCTGTTTCCGAAGCATCCTCGCAACATGCAGGGTTCCCAGGGCAAAGGCCCAAGACCCCTGGGGGCATAGGTTAGTCCGGCGTGCTGACCTCTCTTTAGAGCCTAGGTCGGTGTTGGGAAACGTAGCATGCAATTTCAAAAATTTTCCTACGCTCACGCAAGATCTATCAAGGAGATGCATAGCAACGAGAGGGGGAGAGTGTGTCCACGTACCCTCGTAGACCGAAAGCGGAAGCGTTTGACAACGTGGTTGATGTAGTCGAACTTCTTCTCGTTCCGACCGATCAAGCACCGAACGTACGACACCTCTGAGTTCTGCACACGTTCAGCTCGATGACGTCCCTCGCCTTCTTGATCCAGCAAGTTGTCGAGGTATTAGATGAGTTCCGTCAGCATGACGGTGTGGTGACGGTGATGGTGATGCGATCCTCGCAGGGCTTCGCCTAAGCACTACGAAAATATGACCGAGGTGGTAAACGGTGGACGGGGGGCGCCGCACACGGCTAAGACAATGTTGTGTCCTTTTGGGGCGCCCCCTCTCCTCTATTTATATATGTGTAGGGGCTTGGAGTAGAAGGAATAGTACCATGTGAACAGTAAATGTGAATAGTACACACGTGGACTTGGACTCCAAGTCCAATCCTATTCCTACTAGGACTCCTTCCCTTTTTTGCCTTCCCTATCAACATGGGCTTTTGAGGACTTAGTGCGCCTAGCCCAATAAGGCCAGGGCGCCTCTCCTTAGCCCATGCCAGCCCTTGAGACGTGGTGGACCCACTTGTGGACTTCCAGACCCCTCCGGAATCCTCCGGAACCTTCTGGAAGCTTCCCGGTACAATACCGAAAAAACTGCACTTTTTTCCGGAACCCAAAATATGACTTCCCATATATAAATCTTTACCTCTCGACCATTCCGAGACTCCTCGTGACGTCCGGGATCTCATCCGGGACTCCGAACAACATTCGGTCATCAATTCACATAACTCATATAACATTATATCATCAACGAACGTTAAGCGTGCGGACCCTATGGGTTCGAGAACTATGTAGACATGACCGAGACACCTCTCTGGTCAATAACCAATAGCGGGACCTGGATGCCCATATTGGCTCCTATATATTCTACGAAGATCTTTATCGGTCGAACCGTTATGACAACATACGTAATTCCCTTTGTCATCGGTATGTTACTTGCCCGAGATTCGATCGTCGGTATCATTATACCTAGTTCAATCTCATTACCGGCAAGTCTCTTTACTCGTTCCGTAATGCATCATCCCGTAACTAACTGATTAGTCACATTGCTTGCAAGGCTTATAGTGATGTGCATTACCGAGAGGGCCCAGAGATACCTCTCCGATACTCGGAGTGACAAATCCTAATCTTGATCTATGCCAACCCAACAAACACCTTCGGAGACACCTTTAGAGCATCTTTATAATCACCCAGTTACGTTGTGACGTTTGATAGCACACAAGGTGTTCCTCCGGTATTCGGGAGTTGCATAATCTCATAGTCAGAGGAATATGTATAAGTCATGAAGAAAGCAATAGCAATAAAACTTAACGATCATTATGCTAAGCTAACGGATGGGTCTTGTCCATCACATCATTCTCCTAATGATGTGATCCCGTTCGACAAATGACAACACATGTCCATGGTTAGGAAACTTAACCATCTTTGATCAACGAGCTAGTCTAGTAGAGGCTTACTAGGGACTCAGTATTTTGTCTATGTATTCACACATGTATCAAGTTTCCGGTTAATACAATTCTAGCATGAATAATAAACATTTATCATGATATAAGGAAATATAAAATAACAACTTTATTATTGCCTCTAGGGCATATTTCCTTCAGTCGGGTTGCAGCGTGTTGCTTAACCGAGGCCGGGCATGACCCAGTAAAGTGTGTCCGGCCGGAGTTAAGCGAGCGTGGTGGGTAAGTTGGTGCACCCCTGCAGGGAAGAAAACATCTATTGATAGCCTGTCCTACGATAACGGACACTCGGAGTTGTATCCCGATCGGTACAACTAGAACTTGAGATGATAACTGGATAGTATGGCTCTGAGATTGCTTTCTCGCAGGAAGTCGAGGAAGGATCTCTGGCGAGGTTGATGACATTACTACTTTAGATTATGTTAATCTGCACTCTTCTAATGCTGCAAGACCAATGAAGATATTTGAAGATGCTAGTCTTCGATAGGACTAGGCTCTCCCCTCTATTCTGGCATTTCTGCAGCCCAGTCCACATATACAGCCCCCTTTGAAAATGTTGCATATGTAGTGTAGATCCTTGCTTGCTGAGTACTTCGGATGAGTACTCACGTTTGCTTTATTTTATTTTTCTCCCCATATCCAATTGACGCCGCCAGATGACGGAGCCCCTGAGATAGCTGCCCCCGTCGACGACTACGGCTACTACTACTACCCTCCCGGCGAGTACTACTACGAGGAGCCGATAGACGACCAGGAGTAGGATTCGGAGGGTCCTAGGCAGGAGGCCTACGTCTTTCGATCGTAGTATTTTATTTTGCCCCGCCTTTCTAAAGGCCTATCTGTAACTCTTTTATATCTGTACTCAGATATCTGATGCTTCCGTTGACGCTTGTATGCCATCGAGCTATGTATTCGAGCCCTCGAGGCCCTGGCTTGTAATATAAAGCTTGTATGACTTTATTTATGTTTTAGAGTTGTGTTGTGATATCTTCAAGTGAGTCCTTAGGCTTGATCGTGTGCATTTGCGTGTATGATTAGTGCACGATTAAGCCGGGGTCGTCACAGTCTCGTGAGCACCAAATTCACAAGGATCAACCGACCGCCATATGACACTAGTTTACCTTTCCAACAACTAACCTTCTTTTTTCCTCAATGCATTTCCACTCTTTATTAGTGAGTTTTCGATGGTGTCTTGGTATCCCAAGATAACTAAATAATAGCTTACCAATTTCACAATTGAATAATTGTTTGTAATGATTTTCTTTCTCTGTGGTGCATCCAAAGCATAATAAGAGGCTGATTGGTTTGCTATCAACATTTGGCAAAATCAAAAGTTGCTAACACTTGGCAACCTTTTGTGATATTGACAATGAAAATTGGTATGCAACCAATCTCTAGCCAACATTTGGCAGTTGCCAAAATTTGCATCAAACCAATTAGGCTCTAATTCACTCTTGTGAAAAATTATTAAGAACTTGGAGTTGTTCAAAGAGACAAAGAATCAATTTCAAATTTACCACCTTGTCTATATCGTGTTCCATGAAAATGATAGTGTCGACAACATATTGTAGAATGGACCCCCCCCCCACATCCACTAGATGAGGGATAAGACCACGTACCTGGACATCCTCCTTCGTCCTTGCTATGAGGACTGCCAACATATCGGCAACTATGTTGAAAATGATTGGAGACAAAGGATCCCCTGTGGCAACCTTTCCGAGTTTGGAAAATAGCGACTGCCATCATCATTCACTTTCACCCCAACACTACCACCATGAACGAAGGTCTGCCCCCGCTGTCGCTGATACGTCTCAAACGTATCCACTTCTCCAATACTTTTTCTATTGTTTTGCCCTCTAATTTGCATGATTGAATGAAATTAACCCGACTGGCATAGTTTTCAGCAGAATTGCCATAATGTTATTTTTGTGCAGAAATAAAAGTTGTCCAAATTGGATGAGAATTTTTGGGAATTATTTCTAGAAAATTAAAAGACCGAAGGATCGAAGATGAGCCATAGGGGGCCACCAGGGTGCCAGACATGCAGGCCACACACCCCCTAGCCGCGTGGTGGGGCTGTTTGGAGGCCTCGGGACTCCCCAGCTGACGTCCTTTAGCTATAAATGCCATGGAAGCTGTGATCCGAGGACTAGTAATGGTGGTTCGAGTCTTTGCGGTGATGAGGGATTTGCTTGGTGTTTCGGGACTCGTAGCAGCGGCATGCAAGTGGGGGCGACAACACAGGAGAAGTTCAAGGTCTTGCCTTTCAGGGTGAAAATTCAAGGTCTGGCCTTAATTGGTTGTGCCTAGCAATGTTCTTTTTGAAGGCATTGTTTTGAGAGCGTGGACTTTCTTCAGGGTGAAAACCTACGATCTATGATCGGGCGACGACGGCGCTTGTGCACTGTTTCCTTCTTGGATGCGTCGCTTTTGGAGAATTTAGACTTCAGGTGTTGTCTTGGTGGTGTTTGGACTGCTGCTTCAAGGACTAAATCACTGTAGCGGGACTTTCTCTTTTTAGCTTCTTCTTCTTTTTTTGGCTGTGTGCATCCGTAGTGCCAATAGGGTATTTTGTTGTTGCATACGGTAGGTGTAATTTGTATCATTGCGATATTAATATATTCTCTTTGTCAAAAAAAATTGTGGCCGATGGAGCCATAGACTAAGTAACAAGGCAGGTATTTCCCCTAAAAAGACAATTTACACAACCTCAAACATGAAATGGTCCTATAATATCTAATAGAGTGATTCCAACTGCTTCTAATTATCTTAAAATGTGCATTTTTTCACATCATCAAAATTATTGTAGCCGTTAGATTTACTACCTTGATCCACTAGCATAGATCGGATCTACGTATGAGAATTTTTTTTTTTTGAAAATCTGTACCATGCAAAATGCACTAGTGCGCTTTAAACCACGTTTCCTTTAACGAGAGTTAATTGCATAAAACCATCACATTTGGGACGTCGTTTGCAGAAAACCACGAAGTCACTAATTATTTGCAAAAACCACCGCGCATTCAGTAATCCTTTTGCATAAAGCACTTATCGTTTGCTTTGCCGTGTTTGATCGCGTTTCCGACAGGTAGAGCCCGCTCGTCAAGAGCTGAGTTGACAAAAAATTGCCGCGTGTGCGTCTTGATCAAGTCTTCTTCCTTCTCCTCTCTTCCCCTCTCACATACATTACAACAAACACGTTGAGGGCAGGGCCCGACGCTGGCGCCGCTTCACCATGGGGAGCAGAGGAACGTGGTCGTGTGTGAGGCCATGGCCGCCGGCCGCTCCCTCAACGCCCACGACCAGGGCACCCGCTGCTGCGCCGCCCGGCGAGCAACCGCCGCCGCGCTCCTGACACAAGCGGCCTCGCGAGCCCGAGCCTCTGCACGGTGGCCTCGCTGTCAGCGCCCACGTGGCAGTCCCCGGTGGATCTTCTTCTTCCCTCACATTCTATTTCAGCTACACATTTCGTTGAGCAGTTGGCATGCATCAAGCAGCAGGAGAAGGACATGGGTGTGGAGGCCTCCGGCAAGGTGGCTCTGGTCCTTGGCCGCTGACGGGATCGAGGTGGAGGCTGCAGCCGCGTGCATCTGCGACGCTGTCCGCACACACAGGCCCGCCATGGTGGTACGAGCTCGAACCTATGCGGAGGTCAAGCCGCCGCGTGCATCCATGCCGCTGGCCGCACACACAGCTCCGTGCGATGGCCGACGCACAGGTTGCAGCTGTTGTCGTCGACTGCGGCAACGCCCTTCGACTCGCTTGGCGTTCGGCACTGCTCTGCGTCGTCTCTGCGTCCGGACCCGACCTCCAGCCATCTCACCGGCCCGCACCGTCGTGCATGTCCGCGACCACCACCCATGAGTTGAGGGGTCCCGTCACCATGCCGCCATGAGGTTGTCCGCGACCATCACCGGCAAGAAGCTCGTCGCCGTCGCACATCACGCACACGCACACCACACGCACGAACAGAGCAGCAACTCAACCTAGCGCGAGTGGCAGCAGGCACACAAGAACACATCCTATAACTACTCAATGGCTCGCAGCAGCCCAGCGACTCCTGGTGGTGCGCGTCACGTTCAAGTTCCCTCCGACGCTCCCTCTGCGCGGCGGCCTCGCTGGGCGCGTCAGGAGCACCGTCGCCGGGGGCGCACGCGTCCTTGGACCTCCACGAGCTCCCCTGCATCTCCCAGCTCTCCGTCCACGCCCACATGGCCAGCGGGAACCATGTCCATTCCAAGACTATCCATCATCCTCGCCGTGCTCTTACCTGCGTTTTGGATGGCTGCGGTCTCCGTGTGCAGCTCAACGCTGCTCCTGGCGCGCTCGCACTTGCAACTACGTGGCCTGCGCAAGGCTCGGCACGCCGCCGCAGACTCTGCTGGTCGCCATCGACCCCAGCAGCGACGCCGCCTGGATCCCGTGCAGCGCATGCGGCAGCTGCGCGCCCAAGTCGTCGCCGCGAGCATCCAGGCTCAGCACGGCCTACTCCCCCACGGCGGCGACCAGACCTCCCGCTGCCATGCGGCTCCCTCGGCCTCTGCACGCCCGGCAACAACGGGTCCTCCTGCACACGCACACGAGCGGCGGCTGCTCGCCGGCCGACGGCTCCACTCTCCCCGTCCAAGCCGACGGCGTCAGGCCCTGCCCCTCCCAGTGCACGCACACAACGTGTTTGTTGTAACGTGTGTGAGAGCGAAAGAGAGGAGAAGGAAGAAGACTTGATCAAGACGCACACGTGGCAATTTTTTGCAAAGTCAGCTCCTGACGAGCGGGCCCCACCTGTCGGAAACGCGATCAAACACGGCAAAGCAAGTGATAAGTGCTTTCTGCAAAAAGAGTACTGAATGCGCGGTGGTTTTTGCAAATAATTAGTGACCTCGTGGTTTTCTGTAAATGATGCCCCAAATGTGATGGTTTTACGCAATTAACTTCTTTTAACGGTGACATGCACAAATTTTCATGGGAAGATTTTGTTTTGCTTACACAAAAATCTCTCACATAGCTAAAAATCGTAAGAACTAAAATATTTAGAAACGGTATACGTCCAATTCCATGGCAACATGCAAGGTATCGTCTTCCCCGCAAAAAATAAAAAATAAAAAAAAATGCAAGGTATCGTCTAGTTCATTTGGTGGCTTCTCCCGTAAGACCCTACCTCTCTAGCTTCTCCCGTAAGCTGGCTTCCACATTAATTCTTTTTGCTAGTAATATATAAAAATCAGGCATTAAACCCTCATTCCCTCTGCTACTACTATTGGCAAGCACAAGCAAATCATTTTCCCTCCGATAAAAAGAAGCTGATTATTACATCCAGACCTTGGTTGGGGGTGCAGCACATGGGTTCACTCACCACGGGCGATCGAACTCGCCGGCTCCGATCGCGAAGGAGCTCGCGCACCGCGTCGTCGGATAACCTCGCCGGTGGCTCCACGACGACGGCCACCAGGCCCTCGGCCTCGGGGCGCCGCTCCGGCTCCTGGCCCGACGTGCACGGCCCCGTCCTCCCGCGGAGTGCACCCACCGGAATAATAAAATACCGGATGGCACGCAACCACCACGCCAGCCTTTGCCTCCACCGACCGAACGGACACGCACCCGAACCAACCCCAGCCAGCTCGTTTCGAACTTTCGGCTCAATCATCAGCTCCGCTTCCGCCGACCGGACCCGACCGCCCGCCGCGCCGTCTGACTGAACACCTCGCACCGACGCTCCGGATGCGCGCGCCACCCTCAGCGGCCTGAGATCGCAGCCGTCCACCCGCCAAGGGCTACGTCGGTTACGATCACAAACCCCACCACCGCCCGTCTCCGTGGGCCGCACCAAGCCGATCGATCGAGGCCGCACGATTTAAACCTCGAGCAGGCTAATCGGCCCCTCCGATCCGCCCAGCTGGCCCGCGCGGAACCCTAGAAGAATGGGCGAGGCGGCGGCGGCGCACCGGAGGATCCAGTTCCACGCGTCGGCGAGGCAGGGGGCGGCCGGAGGGGTCCCGATGCAGAGGCCGTACCCGAGCGCCGACAGGCGGTTGGCCGTGGCGGCGGCGGCGGCAAGGGAGAAGAAGGCGGAGGCAGGCGCGGGCGGGCTCGATCGGGAGCTCGCCGCCGCCAGGGTCTACCTGCGCAGAATCGTGAGTGTGTGCACGGCCAAGTTATTTTGGGATTATTTTTTTCTCTTGGAATTGGGATTTTTCAAATTGGGGGCAAGTGCCGCACTGGAACCAACCGCAGTCTGCTGTGTTCGTTCGTGGTGGATCGAATTTCGCACCTATGCGGTTTGGCAAGTGTTTTCTCTCCTGGTTCACTGACGGGATTTTGGGTTTGGAAATGATGATTCTGTTTCTGGAGTCGTTTCTGATGAAAAATTGTTGAACCCACTCCGTTTCCTTCGGAATTTGGCTAGTTGTGCTATCACCACCATTTGGTTTTTACCTCTGGAATTTGCCAATGCATATAAAATAATACCAGCGAAGTGAATTCACTGAGGAAGGTGCCCTGGCGTTTGATTTTACCTCTACGCCGATCATGAGGCTGTAAAATAATACCAGCGAAGTGAATTCGCTGAGGTGCCGCTGATGCGCCGTCTGAAGCATGAGGCTGTAAAATAATACCAGCGAAGTGAATTCGCTGAGGTGCCCTGGTGTCTAACTTTTACCTGGGGAAAACATGATATACGGTAATACCAGTGAAGTGAATTCACTGAGGTGCCCTGGTGTCTGACCATTACCTGGGAATTTGTCGATGCCTGAAACATGATGCTGTACTTGTAATACAAGTGAACTGAATTCACTGAGGTGCCCTCTTGTGTGCATAATGCAGGGGGCTGGCTTGCATAATCTCGGCAATACGTGCTACCTCAACTCGGTTCTGCAATGCCTGACGTACACAGAGCCCTTCGTGGCGTACCTGCAGAGCGGGAAGCACACGTCCTCATCATGTAAGTTTGATGCCACTTGACAACCAAACCTCCGTGCGGGATAGTATGGTGGTGTTGGCCGTGCAAGTCCCAACCGGTGAAACAGCCTTTCTTGCTGTCTTTGAACATTACACATTTTCTAGTAAAATGTTTAGTCTACGACCAAAAAAGTGCATTGGTTGATGTACACAACTGCCTGTCAGTGCCTTGCAGTTGCATCCCAATTATTGCTTTTTGAGACAGTGTTCCTAGCAGCGAAACAGCATTTTGTTGCTGGTTGCGGATGATGCATTTGCCAGTAAAATGGTTTGTCTGCAACATGATTGGGGGCAGCAGTTTTCAGCCCCCTGGTGGGATCTTTAGGTGTACATTGGTTAATACACCACTGCCTGTTAGTCTGTTGCGGTTGCACGGCAATTATTGCTTCTTGAGACATTTCACTTGATTGAAAAGAATATTAGTTTAACCTCTTTGGCAGAATATTCTAATTTCATTTACTCCCTCCTGCCCCAAATAGATGGAGTATAAACTGAGTCAAAAAGTCAATGCTTTCAAGTTTGACCAGTTATATGTGTAAAAATATGAAGATAAACAATACCAACTCAATATCAATATCCACCATTAGCTATGTTTTCATAATGTATTTTTTCAATATTGCAGTTGTTGACATTTTCTTCCATATATTTGGTCAAACCTATAAATAGTTGACGTTTTGACTGATTTATACACCATCTATTTGGTGACGGAGGGAGTAATTATATGTGGTATATCTCATCACCAGTTCTATAGTAGCAGAGCATCTGTTATCATTTATCAAAGAAGTATGGAAAAATATTCTTTCTCATTGGCAGTTGCTGCTTTTCTGACAGTACCAATACTAATTTAAATATTATTTGTTAAGGCCGAGCAGCTGGATTCTGTGCACTATGTGCTCTCCAGAACCATGTTAGATGTGCCCTACAGTCAACTGGGAAGATATTGACACCGGTGCAGTTTGTGAAGAACTTAAAATGTATCCTTTCATGTGCTATAGCTTAACTTGACAGTATATTTTTCTTTTGAATTTAAATATTGAAACACGATAACTATCTACATTTTTCCAAATTCATCATTGAATTATGCTATCTTTAACTGCTAGACAGGCATTTCTCATAGTTTTCGTTACTATAGGCAGGAAGATGCACACGAGCTAATGGTTAACTTACTTGAGTCCATGCACAAATGCTGTTTACCTTCGGGTATACCAAGTCAGTCTCCGAGTGCTTATGAGAAGAGTCTAGTTCACAGAATATTTGGTGGCCGCTTAAGAAGTCAGGTAAGTTCTGTTAATTGGTCAATTACCATTATATGAGTAATATCAACGGCAAATATATTCCTGATTTCATCACTGTGTGGCTATATTTATGGGCATTACAGGTGAGATGTGCAAGTTGCTCCCACTGTTCCAGCAAACTCGAACCTTTCCTGGATCTCAGTCTGGAAATTGCTAATGCTGCTACGTTGGTGAAAGCACTTCAAAATTTTACTGAAGAAGAGGCTTTAGATGGTGGGGAGAAGCAGTACAACTGCCAGAGCTGCAAGAAAAAGGTTGTGGCCAAGAAAAGATTTACAATTGATAAGGCTCCTGATGTATTGACAATTCATCTAAAGCGTTTTAGTCCTTTCAACCCTGGTCAAAAGATCAACAAAAAAGTGGATTTTCATCCAACTTTGAACTTGAAGCCATTTGTCAGTAATTCAGAAGTGAGTAACTAGTTGACGGAAGTGTTAATCTTTCGATTCTAGTTTTGTATTTGTTTCTAGTGAACCTCTCCTTACAACTTACTGTGGCTATGTTCATATCTGAAGGGCATGGATTTCAGATACAGTCTTTATGGTGTGTTGGTTCATGCTGGCTGGAATACACAATCAGGTCACTATTATTGCTTTGTTCGGACTTCTAGTGGGATTTGGCACAATCTTGATGATAACGAGGTAGAATTTTTGTTTTGCAATGAATTTGCACTGATGTAAACTTCTGCTAAACTTTGGTGCAAGCTTTTCGTACTGTCTTTGTATACCTGCACTTACCATGTCTTGTACTGTCTTTATTATTCTGATGATGTTCATTATTTGTGGATACTTCCAGGTTTGCCAAGTTCGTGAGGCAGATGTATTGAGGCAGAAAGCCTATATGTTATTCTATGTGTGTGACAGGGTGAGGAGCTCAGTGATGTTTAAAAATAATGATGCTGCTGGTTCGTTAGTTAAGAATGCTATTTCTGAGAAGACCGCTTATATGAATGGCACAATTCGAAACGGTTTAATGGAAGCAAAATTGAATGTTCCCTCATTTACCAATGGAGATGTTAAGTCGCAGAAGCAGAACCCAAATGATGATCGTCCTAGCATTTTTGGCAGCAGCTCACGAGGCCAGTGTTCAAAATATTCTAGCAGTACTGAAGTTATTGAAGCCGCAGCTGTCCAAAACAATGGTATGGTTTCAGTACCGACAGCTGCTGCTAACTTGTCTATCAACACAACCAAGACAACTTCAGATAGTGAAAGAGAGATAGTTTCGTCAGCACAGCCTGATGTTATTGTTCCTCATAATTCAAGCTGTGACCCGAAGGCGTATGAGAAGCCATTGCAAGAACAGCAACCTGAGTCTGATGGTGCATTTATTGATTCAGGTAAAGGCAGTACTGCTGCCTTGCCCATTTGCAATGGTGGTGATGTGATGTTGGAAGAAAATCACCAGGCTTCTGAACCTCGAACGGATCCATGTGGTGAACAAACTCTCAATACAAGTAAGCCAGCGGAAAGTGCAGAAATAAAGAAAACCAAGGTAATCATATGATGCTTGCCGTTGGTCTTTGCATTACTATAATTTAATACTCGGTGTTAACACTATTGCTTTCTGTTCCCAACATGGCAGGATATGATGCTTTCTGATTCTAATGGAACAATGCCCAGTAGTGAAGATTTAACCTGCTGTAATGAAGCTAAAGAGTCAGCAGAGTCTGGGAAGCAACCTGATGAAATAGCTATGGAGGAGCTTTCTGTGGAGAACACATGTGCTATAACAAATGCAGTGGAGCAGGTATCCAATCAATCACCTGTCCATTCCATCACACCCCCCCCCCCCCCCCCCCGCGCGCGCGCGCGCCCTACATGCATGAAAAGAAGTAACAACCATACCTATGCATGTAGATTTAATTTGTGAAACATTGTTTCTGCAGACTTCAGTCCAGACTAACACAGCAGAGGTTGCCCAGGCTACGGTGGAGGAGCTTTCTGTGAAGGACGCCGACTGTATTGCAAACGCACAGGAGCAGGTACGCCCGCCCCCCTCCTCTCCGTTTGGATTACATAATGATGATGCAGATCATGGCACATTGATATAACACTGGCCATAGCGTGTCTTGGCTCTATTTGGATGTAACTTGATTTTCCAAATGCAGGCTTCTATGCAGAACAATGATCTGGTAGCTGGGCAGGCTCACTCTGAGACACACGTCTATTCTGAAGTTTCCGCACAGGCGATCTGCCCTGAAGTTTCTGCACAGGTGATCTGCCCTGAAGTTTCTGCACAGGCGATCTGCCCTGAAGTTTCTCCACAGTCGATCTGCCCTGAAGTTTCTCCACAGTCAGTCTGCCCTGAAGTTTCTTCCCAGGTGATTTGCCCTGAAGTTTCTCCACAGGCGATCTGCCCTGAAGTGTCTGCACAGGCGATCTGCCCTGAAGTGTCCGCACAGGCGATCTGCCCTGAAGTTCCTGCACAGGTGATCTGCCCTGAAGCTTCTGCCCAGGCGATCTGTCCTGAAGACCCTGCACAAGTGTTGGACAAGGATCCATGCCATGGTAATTTACGTACAATGAAGGATTTGAAGTCCAAGAAGCATAAGGATTATTCAACTGTGCACTTGCTTTTTGTGTCCAAACAACCTTTACTTGCTGCACTAAAACTGCACAAGAAAAGGAAACACAAAAGAGCTAAAAGGCAGTCCATTGACAATGGAATCATCGCCGATGATCAGCAGACATCAACATCAGAAACTGTTTTTACCAAGGACATATCATGTAAATCCCATAGAAGACGGAAACGCTCCCGCGCCTCTGCAAGTTCTGATAATGGTATTGAGATAGCCACGAAGAAACCACATCTCGTTGAGCGCTCCAGCAGTGCCGCTGACCTTCCGGTGGACAAGAAAGACGACAAGGATGCAACACTTGCTAGTGCCGAGCTACCAGGTGCATGCGTAAGCTCTGTTCCGGACCAGGCTGATTCAAGAAACAGCGCAGATGCAAACGAGAGAGTCCCCTCGCATTTCGATCTGCTCATGAGGGGTTTGAGTGAAATTACCGGTAAGCACATATAACTCTCCTCCGTTGCTAGCATATGCGCAACCTTGTAGAAATGTGTTTCTCATTTTTGTTCGCTGCCACCAGAATTAAATATTTACAGTCTCATTGATTTTGTTTCGCAGTTCCACTGTGGGATGACATTGACATGTCAGGTAGAAAGGCAACAGAGTTTCAACATCCGAGAAGGACCGACAGTATTGGTTATGTGCTAGATGAATGGTAAGTTTGCAAACAACGGTTAATTTCTTTGTGATGCCAGGTTCTTTACTTTAGGGGATCACTCATCTCATGTTTGTTCCCAGGGACGAGGAGTATGACCGCGGCAAAAGGAACAAGGTCAGGAAGCCAAGGATGGAGTCGAACGGACCAAACCCGTTCCAAGAGGCGGCCGATGTCAGAGCACGGCCGAGGAAGAGACCGAGATCTGACCAGGCCAGATGGGGAAACCAGCCTCGCAGGATATGACAAATCGGAGCAGCAGACGATGTTGTATCACCCAGTTTTGCAGTGATCGTTTTTCATTTATTCTTGTTTTGTCTCCCTCTCGGTGTGCTACTTAGCTGTTCTTTGTTTTCCCCCATCCGTGTGGTGTGTTATGTAAGCGCCGCGACAGATATTTGAAGCTTAATCATTCATGTTTGAGTGATTAATGATCAGATCGAACAACAGATGGTGGCATGTTATATATTGTACAGTTTGTTTTGGCATGTTTACATCAGCCCTTGGTGACACCGATGAACAAAGCGAGCAGCCGTAGTTTATCTGCTCTCTTGCGTGGCGTTCCGAGATAATGTAGCCCCCCTAACTGACGATGTAGTGTTTCTAAGTTTTCAGAACCTGTTTGTTACTTCTGGCCTTTCGCTTTGGTTCTTTGCCCTTGTACTCTGAATGAACATGCTGTTTCTTAGAGCATCTCTACCGGCAGCCCTGTAATAAAGCGTCAAAAGTTGGTGGAGTGAAATTTTTTGGGCATAAGTTATTTTTTTGACATTGGTTATCTCCAACAGCAGCTCTAAAATAGGGCCACCGCATAGCAGCCGAACCACATTTTACAGATAGAATTTGCACACAAATAATAAACAAATGCATCTCAAATGAATTTCAAACAAACTATAAATTGTTTCATAGTTCAGCAAATTATTACATAGTTCATCAAATACACAACATAAATTGTTCATGAAGCTCAACAACAAAGTTTGGCACACAAATGAAACAAACATAGAGATGCAATCTATGCTCGTTGTCACCCATGCCATGCCCACCACTCCTCCATCACATCTTTTTGGAGGTCATCGTATGTATCGGGATCTCAAATCTCATCGTAGACATCAAGAAAGCAACAGAGACGGTCTTGCACCCTCCACGGTCGAACCGGGATCACCATGAGGTCGTAGGTGCTATAGTCTAAACCTTGTCCATGCTCATTCCCTATGATCATATTGTGTAAGATCACACATGCTATCGTGATGTACCATATATATCTTTATCCCAAAACCTAGCCGGTCCTCTCACAATAGCAAATTGGGCTTGCAAAATCCCAAAAGCCCTCTACACATCTTTTCTAGCAGCTGCTTGAGCATTGTGAAAGTAAAGTTCTCGCTTACCTTGGGGTTTTAAAACTGACTTGATGAAACTGCCCCACTTTGGATAAATCCCATCTGCAAGGTAATATCCAAAGTTTACGTGTGACCATTTGCTTGAAAGGTCACCAGTGTTTGTTCCCCGTTGGCTAACTTGGTGAAGAGAGGAGATCGATGCACCACATTGATATCATTACAAGATCTAGACATCCCAAAGTAGGCATGCCAAATCCATGTCTCCTGATTGGCCATTGCCTCAAGAATGTAGTTGCATTCTTGTTGCGTACTTTGTATTGTTCATGCCACGTTGCAGGGCAATTCTTCCACTTCCCAATTAATGGACCCATCATGTTCGGAAACTCACAAGCCTTGTTCATCTTCAAAAGTCTCATTGTGTCTTGAGCATTGGGTGCTCTCGCATACTTTAGACCGAACACTTCCGCAACTACCTTCGCAAATTGTTTGACGAAGAAGATTGAAGTGCTCTCTCCCATTGCCAAGTTGTCATCAGTGGTATCTCCCGGAACACCATATGCCATCATATGCAATGTGGCAGTGAGCTTCTGCTCAGTGCCCAAGAGCTTTTGCGCAGTTCCTCCTTTGAACAAAGGACCGATCATGTTGCTTCACAACAGATCATGTTGCTTCACAACATTGCAAATGTGAAGAAACAAGCCCGTGGACATGCTAAACTGGCGTCGAAAATACCTCTCTGCATAGCGAGGTTTTGGGCAAAGAAGTTGCGCCACAATCAGTCTCCCGCCTCTTTCCTTTCTCTCCATAGAAACTCACGGTCAAAAACCGAACATTCATGCTTGGGCTTCTTGTTCTTGTGCATCATCACAATCATAGCAATATCTTCCTCCTCGGTCAAATCAAATTCCTCATCTGACGAGGAATCATCGTAATAGTTGGAGGCGCACGAACTCATCTACAATACGAAATTATCTATCAAGCTATAATTCTACAAATGCATCAAAAACACAAATGATTTTTTTTACCTTTGTAGTGATTTCGTCGAACACCTTGTTTGTGAGGAGGAGAAATCCGGCCGGCGAGTCGTCGGTCCCTTGTGGCTGCTGGGAGGGAGTGGGCAACGACCACCCGAAGTGCTCCTCGATGTGTGGAAGCCGGCTATCTGTCCAAGTGCTCTGAGACACCGCGCCGTGGCCTGCTCAATGTCATAGACCTCTGCTCGACCGCGGCGGTGGTGCAACCGGCTGTGCAGCTCCGGCGACCGCTAGGACAAAGCGGGGGGGGGGGGGGGGGGGGGGGGGGACAGGCCAAACAACCATGGACACGACGGCGAAAAGACGAACAATCGATGCGGCGGCAGCGATGCGGCCGGAGACTAAATCGGTGCAGACGGTGGAGCGGTGACGCCCCACAGGCGGCCGAAAGAGGGGCAGCGGCATAGGGGAGGAGTGATGGAGCGGCGGCGGCGGATCTGCAGCGGTAGCGGCGGCGGGTGCGCGGATCCAGCGACTTCCGGCTGGGTGTGGAAGAGACACGACTGCGTGCAGTGTGTGTGCGGCAGTAGCCCGACAACCACATATTTACCGCACGCTGAGCTCTTTTTTTGGGCTGCCAATTTTTCTGCTATTGGGCTGCTGTTGGAGGTTTTTTTGCCCACCTGTGCCCTAAAGACCCTTCGTGCCCTATTATAGGGCTGCTATTGGAGATGCTCTTAGCGCAAACAGGGTGTTCTGCTATGAAACCTCTGCGTCCAACCGCCTTGTAATTGGAAAGCTATCTCTCTGCCTCCTCTCTCTCTCCACCGGTGAGGCTGCGGGTCCTCGGCCCCTTCGGCTGCTGCTCTGGCAAGTAGATATGGTAGGCTCAGTTCTTCCCAGAGGTGGTGTGTGGAAGGCGGCTTGCAACATTGTTGTTCTTCTCTGACCGCTTTGGATGAAGGCGACGACGTCAAGATCTAGTGGACCTCGGGATGATCTCGGCCAATGTGCCACAAAGACCAGGCGGTGGGCTATTTAATCAGCTCACAAAAGTAGTGTGGTCTGCAATGAAGCTCTTTCAGATTTGGGTGTGTCGGCTGCTCGCGTCTTTCTTTGGGGGTGCCACGGTGAAGACGGTAACGACGACGGGCGATGATTAGGTTTGGCACATGGATCTCACAGGGTCAATTGTAAATTATCTATTTTATTTATTGGGTCTTTGTTGCAAATCTCTTAGAAATTTGCCTGCCTGGTTATCTCTTGGAGTGACCACATATATACTAAGGCCATGGCCATACAAGTTTTCCTCCTTCACACACAAAAAAAAAATCGACTCCAAAGAGACGCGCGCAAGTCTGCCTCCTCTTGTATGGCCTTAGAGCCATGGAGGCACGGTGGACCCTTGCCGGCAGGAGAGCTTCCGCTCCATTTTAGGTTTTTTTGGGATCGATTAGGGTTTATGTCGTTCTCAAGGAAGGTGAGGCAGCAACACCCTAAAGATATAATATGGTCATCCCTGCCTTGCCCCCCGTCCCGGAGGTGTGTCATTGACGAATCTTGCAGGATTCGGTCGGTGTTGCTCTTCAGTGGATCTTTGTGGATTCAACAT
Source organism: Thinopyrum elongatum (assembly GCA_011799875.1). Lineage (NCBI taxonomy): Eukaryota > Viridiplantae > Streptophyta > Magnoliopsida > Poales > Poaceae > Thinopyrum > Thinopyrum elongatum. The sequence continues at coordinate 511,769,322 of CM022302.1, forward strand.
TTGTTTGTATGTGTCGTTTTGTCTACAAGCTTGATCCTTTCTTCCCACATTGACGAGTCGGTGGCTCGTCGGTGGTTTTGCCCTGTTTTCCGCGTCAGACACTTTTTTGCGAGTGTCCCCGTCCTACCCGTCTTTGGCCCGTGCACTCGTCCATGGACGAGTCGGTAGTTTTGCCCTGTTTTCACGGTGCACGTCCAGTTTTGTCCCCGACGGTGTCGGGCACTTTTTTGCCCGTGTCCCCGTCATACCCGTTTTTGGCCTATGTATTCGTCCGTAGACGAGTCAGTGGCTCGTCGGTGGTTTTGCCCTGTTTTTCACGGCACACGTCCAGTTTCGTCCCCGACGGGCGTCGGTCACTTTTTTGCCCGTGTCTCCGTCCTACCAGTTTTTGGCCTGTGTACTCGTCGGTGGCTAAAAAAGTGTTGGATCCTTTCGATCTACACTTTTCTTCACCGACGACGGTTGCTGTTATGGTGCCGTCCCTTAGCGCGATGACTATTGCACTGTCTACTACAACCCTGCTCCGGCGAGGGAGGGGCGACGTCGACTACGCGTCTTTGGCCCACTCCGGCGATTATAGTCCTCGTTAGGTGGTCTATGACATGAATCTAATTTCTGTTACAATCTAGTTAAATCTCAGCCGACTAAGACTTGGTTATGTCGCAATCGGTGCTATATTCATGATATTTTACATTGAGATCCGTGCGTTTTTTCTTCTTTGATTTTTTTCTTTTTTCTTCTTTACATGTTATGTCACTTGACTGCGAACTGGTTAAATCTCAGTCGACTGAGACCTAGCCACACCCTTTCTGCTACTTTTGGTGTTATTTGTAGTGCCATGACAATTGATGTATGGATTGAAAGCTTTTCAAACAGTAAAACATGTGTGAATTGAGTGTATGGTTAGGATCCGGATCCAACTACTAGGGTTCAAGTCATAGGCTTGCACTCGTGGACACACTTTTCTGGATTTATTGCAAGTCTTTCAGCGATGTGCGATTAGTGGGAGGAGACATTTCCGTCGACTACGAAAACGTCCGTGGCAACTTTATCAATTTCAAGATGATTTGCCGGCTTAGTCTATCAGAAGTGCTCATAGAAGAAGGGTTTGCATGTGTGCGGGGTGAGTATATGTGCATGTGTGTCTGTACTGGGTACGATATATGGTAATTCCTTCCAAAAAGAAATGTCTGTGGTTTGAAGAAACCACGCACCGCACCGAAAATTCGCAAGAGCGGACGTGCTCGCGTGGTCTCGGAATCGCTAGTCGCTCATTCCCTTGGGGATATGGGTTGCGTCAGGTATTGTCGGCTGTGTTCCTTTAAAGTCCTTTTTCTTGGGCCGTATAGGGGTTGGTTGGACCCGCGTGCGTAGCAGACGGCCGTTCCCTGGACGCGGTGACGGTACAAACCGTAACGGCAGCCGTACACACGGCGTCATTCCAGGAGTGCTGTTGCTGACCGTGCCAACGGTACCCCCGCACGATCACCAGAAAACACGAGAAAAGTATTATTTCGCATAAAAAACATATACAACCTGATAGTTTTTTTGTAAGAAAACTTTCAATCTATTCATCTTCAATCATGGCAGTACAACGAACACCAGAAATAAAAATTGCTTGGTTTTCCTAGGATAGTTGCTTCTTTTTTACTAGAACATTTTTGCATTTTGTGTTTTTTAATTGAGTTGCTTGGATTTTTGCTAGGCCAGATGAGAAGTTGCATGGGGAGGGGGGTCAGATAGTTTTCCACAAAGGCTATTCAAGTTTCTCACATATTTTTTCCTGCCTAAAGTAGTAGATAATCTAAGTAGTAATGCTAGGGACAGTTATTTGTTTTTGCTAGAACAATTTCACACTTTTGTGTTCCGAGTTGCTTGAATTGTTTGCTTGTAAGTTTTTTAGATTATCATCTCAGATTTGAATACGCATACAGACTGAGAAGATACATCTAGGAAGTAGTCCCTGATGGCCTAGAATTGACGTGACGATTGATTTGCATGCTTATTTTGACTGAAGGGTGCAGAATATGAGTAAATTGACCATGATAGTTTTAGGATCAGAAAGTTGGGATACACATTGATATTAGCAAGAGTAGTAGCTCGGTAGTGCACACTCAATTTTCAGGAAATATAGCTAGAACCAATATGGCTAACACACAAACTTCTACTCTCGATGTGGGGTTGTTTGCTGGAATGTGTGCACATTTTGCAACCCCTAGGATTAGTAGTTGCTGCACATTTGCAAAGAGTTGCTAAAACTCGATCATGGGAAATCCATGTAGAAGTGTAGTTTTCTTTAGCCTCTCTTCTCAGTCAAGCTAACAGATAGGTGTTTTTTTTGTGAGATGAGTGATGGACTAAATTCAGAGATAAGTTGTACACGACAAAGTCAATGCACACCAAGCCTTATTGAAATTGGAAAGGAACTTTTTGAATTTCTTGATGGAATAATCTCTTCTTGATTGAATAGGTTGGTTCAGACAAGTGTTCTTTTGGCCCTACTATTCCTCGTTGCATATGTTAGTTAAGAATTTCCTTTGGATCCTGCACATAGTCACATAGGTCTTCCATTTATTTTTGCCGTCGGCTGCGTTGATGAATATGTAGAACATCGTGTGATTTCAGAAAAACTATCACACAACAAACACACACAGAAAAAGATACCATAGTTGCCCTACATAGTTTGCATCCTCTTTTCTATGCACAATACATGAAAGATAACATAGTTGCCCACAATTAACTATACAGTTGCCTAAAACTATGTATCCCATTGCCCAATCCTCATGGACAGAAACATTACCAAGACTACGATTTGGCCAACATCTAAAGGTTTTAGATACCTTTCAATTAAGTTTGTGTCATAGTGGTGTGTCAGGAATTTCTTCTCGTCGGGTGGGATCACTTGGTATGATCGTAAACACTTGGCGAATGATCATAGAGGGTGGTGGGATGGAGCTGGTCATGGGGACATAACTAAAACCATGAAGTTTTTTTATGAGATTAAGTTTATCTGTGAACCCCTAAAAAGCAAACCTGTGTATGTTCTTTATCCCTTTTTCAGGTGTCATAGTTGCCCACATTCAGCTATACAGTTGCCTAGAACCATGTATCCAATTGCCCAATCCTCATGAACACAAACATTACCAAGACCATAATTTGGCTTATATGCAAATGTTTTAGATACCTTTCAATTAAAATTGTGTCATAGAGATGCATCAAGAATTTCATCTCCTCGGGGTTGGACCCCTTGTTATGATTGTAAATACTAGGTTAATGATCATAGAGGGGAAGAGGTGTGGAGCTGGTCATGGGACATAACTAAAACCACGAAGTGTTTTCAGGGGATTAAGTTTATTTGTGACCCCCTCCAAAAATGAACATGTGTATGTTTTAATCATTTTTTAGGTGTCATAGTTGCCTACAATCAACCATAATGTTGCCTAAACCATGTATCCAGTTGCCCACAATCAACCGTACAGTTATCCAAAACCATGTATCCAGTTGCTCACAATCAACCATACAGTTGTCTAAAACCATGTATCTAGTTGCCCAATCCTCATGAACAGAAACATTACCAATACCATAATTTGGCTAATATGCAAAGGTTTTAGATACCTTTCAAGTTTGTGTCATCGAGACGTGTCAAGAATTTATCTCCTCAGGGTGGGATCCCTTGGTATGATCGTAAATACTTAGCGAATAATCATACAGGGGGAGCAGGGTGGAGTTGGTCATGGGGACGTAACTAAAACCATTAAGTGTTTAGGGGATTAAATTTATCTGTGAACCCTCCAAAAATGAACATGTGTATGTTCTTTATCCCCTTTTCAGGTGTCATAGTTGCCCACAATCAACCATACAGGTGCCTAAAACCAAGTATCCAGTTGCCCACAATCAGCAAATAGTTTGCCAAAAATCATGTATCCAGTTGCCCAATGCTCATGAACAGAAACATTTACCAAAACCATTATTTGATAAATATCTAAAGGTTTTAGATACCTGTAATTAAGTTTGTGTCATAGAGGTGGAGTCAAGATTTTTTTCTCCTCGAGTGGGATCCCTTGGTGCGACCGTGGAGGGGAGCGGGTGGAACTAGTCAGGTTTTCTAGCTGGAGATATGAGACACATGACTATGTAGGTGTGTGTGTGTGTGTTCTCCTCTGCTACTGCCTAATTGCCCAAGAAAAACTATGAAGTTGTTCGGGCTTGGACTACACACGAGTTGCTTGGTAAACTTAGTCTTTTCTATATGTGGCCGCTTTATGTAGATACCAAGTCAGACTGGGACTACAACGAGTTGTCTGTTGAATGCATTGGAGTTGCACTAAAACACCCCAAAAGTTGTTGGCTTTTATAAGTACAACTCTAGTGCATATAAGTCACATAGTTGTTTTTCTTTTCTACCCCCAACGGGCTCTGTTGGATGAACTTGGTCTTTTCGATATGTGGTTGTGTTTACCAATATTCGAAGTTGTTGTTGCCACCTCCTTGTTACAACAGAAATGGTTGGCGCAGTGGGGACGGCGTCTCCTCCTTTACGCGGCATCTAGTTTTGGATATCGTGTTTGCTCGGGAGCGGCGGAGAGGGCATCGTCAGACAGCGGTCGGAGGTTGACCATTGGGTTAGCATCTCCATTTGTAGTGCGGACTCTTTGTCCATCGCGGGGGCCTTGGCTAGGAGAGGCGGATTATGCTCCTCTTGGCGTCTGAGAAGATGGGATCCAGCTTGATGTCAGAGAGAGCAATGGACGCTGAGGGGCCCTAAGAACGCCCTCTCGTCGTTCGGTTTGGAGGATTTCGGACGTACGGACTTGTTCAAATAAATTAGGTAACCGTCATTGGATGGTTAAAAGTGTCTAGAGAGGCCGATCCCGACATTTGGGACGATTTGGTGATCCGCGTTGGAGCTGTCCTTATGGTAGGCGACTTAGAGGTGAAGCTAGTCAATTGGTAGTCATGGTAACCAACTTAGAAGGAGTTGCTTTTCTATAGAACTAAAGTTGCCTCTGTAGCACACAAAGTTGCTCGAAAAAAAAGTTCGTCGAAACCTACTCATATGGGATCTAATTTTGAAGAACTCGTCGCGGGAAACCCAATGATGAAAACATATCTGAATTTTGACACTCGAATCAAAAGTTATAATTTTTTAAAGTTTTTGATCCCCTAATAAATACAGATGTGATAGATAGTATGAGCGCATGAGACCTAACGCTTTTTTTTTTGGTGCAATTGAAGAGGACCAGGTACTTTCATTTCTTTAAAAGGGAAGTGTGCTAAATCTGACGAACGAGCCCACGAGCGCCGGCTAGTTAGGTCCAAGAAAATTTGCTTTGTTAACTATGACTAGTAAAATGCCCGTGCGTTGCTACGGGTTACAATGTAGATAAATAGATCAAACAAATAATTAAAGTCGTCTTCAAGGTCACCTCCAAATCCAAACCATACAGGGAGGGAATGTGATTGTCCGAACTATCCGTTATGTTATTTTTAGCATGCGGTCCCAACATAAAAACCCTACCTAAAAGCATCTCCAATAGATGATGTAGATGCAAAAATAACTAACTTTTGCATCTTCGAAGCCCTAAAACCCTTCTCCAACAATGATGTAGATGCAAAAAAATTGACATCTCCGAGTTACAACACCTCGCGATGTAATTATACATCTCTACCTATAGGAGATGTAAAACTGGTGGCCGCGTGCCAACTGCCCAACCGCTTTCATTTTCCTTCCGCCCGCCCACGCGCCGCCCGCCCATCGACCACCGCCCGGGCCATGGCCGACCCCAACGACCCCGCCGACTCCTCTGCCGCAGCCGCCGCTCGCCCCACCCCACCCTGCCGCACCGCTGTAGCCGCCAAGGAGCCACTGATTTGAGTTCGTCCCCCCGCACTTCCGCCGCCGCGACACTCGTCCACCGTGCCACGCCGCCGCCCCGCTGCTAAATCTGGCCGCTCCACCGCCCCCGCAGCCGGTTCCGCCGCTGCTCTACCGCCGCCCGCCTCCAAATTGGCCGAATTGGCCAAGATCATTCTTCTAAGCAATGTGACAAAATGTCAATGATCTTCATCAAGTCTATAGATGCTTGCTTGCTATAGAACTTTATCAAAGAGAAACATGTAAGAACTTGTTACGAAGGGAAATATATAATATGGCGACAAATATGCCCACATTTTGCCATGGAATAACAAAAAAATATTCATACATGTGAAAATTGTTCTAATTAGGAAATCACACTCGAGCATGTGTGTGCATAGTATGTGTTATTGTGTTGTGTGAAGTATTTCGGTTTGTACTTCCTCCGTGTGTTAGCTTGCAAAAAGGTCTTACATTGTTGGATGGAGGGAGTATTAATCAACGGTCTTAATTTGCTTACATAATGGTCAAAATCTACTTACTACACACGCTCCGTCAGCTCTGCTCTTCACGGTATATATTGCATATGTTCAGACAAAATCATACAACCTCCTCTACTGGAGCATTCAACAATATATGACCGAATTAGGCTAACCTGACGAGCCCTAGGCTGCGGCGGCCTCATCTTGCAGCGCCTCCTGGAGCTCCTGGGCAACGGCAGCGAGGAACGGTCGGCATCGTGCCGGGCGAGTAGCGACACTGACACCGGGACACCGCGACGGGTGCCGAGCGGGATGCTGGCCTGGCAGAACCCCGACAGGCCGGCGATTGACAGCAGGGAGAAGGCCCTTACCCGGAAGTCCTCCAGCAGCGCCTCATCCATGCCCAGCTTCGATGGCGCACCAGGGACCGTAGGGATCGCCAGGATACCATCCTCCTATAGACACGGATTCATTTAGCAGAAATTAGCAATGATCAACTCCTACCTGTTGCCTGCAGGTTCAGAAAATGCATGCTGCAATGGGATTAAGATTTTCTGAACTGTTGATTGTTGAATTTACATTGAGGAGAGTCGCAAGTGCAGACTTGAATTCGGTCCTGACGGCGTGAAGATCATCCATGGCAGATTCATCCTCCGACGCAATGGCCTCCTGCACTCGCTCTCGGATGCCAGGCCCGAGGTTGGGCTTCACCATGTTCACCCACTCCGTGTGGTTTGCTTTGAATTCAGACTTGAAAAACATGTGGTACATCTTCACAAATTTAATCTCGTCCATGTGCATACATACAATTCGGAACTACTCTGCACTCGACGCTTAATGCATGATTTTCAGCCGACGCTTAATCCAGTGGGTGTGCTACACTTGCGCACGTCCATGCATGGTTGGATCCATGCCATCGTGCAAGAATCGGCTGGTCAACGTCGTCCGTGTAGCAGCACTCCATACAATTTGGAGTAAAGTGATGGCATTTCCATTACAGAGATGATCGAGTTCATATGACTGTGGAATTATGAAGACGACATGGGTTCAATTAAGCGGCACACAAATTTATGATATCTGTGGTTGTGCTTAGTGTGAGTAAGTAGGTATGTAAACAACTGACAGTAAAGCAGCATACCTTTGAAGGACACGATGGCGCATGAGATGACAGACAGAGAGGGCACACAAGATGATGATGCTTCGACCACAGACAAGTCGGTCATGAAGTTGCCAATGCTCGGAACATTACTGGAGACGAAATCACCAATGTTGCCATTGTTCACCACTGCATCATCTGCCAGTCAGTCAGCAAACACACCTCACAAGGTTCAGAGACTCGTATATGTAAGCTGCCCAGCCCAGCCCTGCTCTGCTCTACTCTGCATCAAGGGATACCAAGGATGGATGAGTTCGAGTTCATGGTAGATACTTACTTCCGAATACCTTGGCAACTGAAGCGTTGAGGATTTCGTAGGTGCGGTCTTCCATGTACCCCAAGATCTTGAAACAGTCTGCAGGAATGATGGCATGGCTTGGTCGTCGCAGCTCGGCATCGAAGGCGTCGGCAGGTACAGGTGGCAGTAGCACGTCAATGACACGGGACAATGTAGCCAGCTCTCTGGCAAACCACCTTGTAAGCAAAAACACAATCAGACGCTCAAATACAACTGAATGAACACTTGAACAAATGAATAATTTTGTCTGCTAAACACTGACAGTAGCGCTGCACGGCTAGACTGAAATTACCGATGGTGTCGAACATCTGCTCCATGGGGACAACGCTCTCGTTGGATACCAGTCCATGTGAAGGGCGGAGGCCGAAGATGCTGCAGTAGGCGGCGGGCACCCTGACGCTGCCGCCGGTGTCGGTGCCGAGGGCGAAGTCAGCTAGGCTGGCGGTGAAAAAGCAACTACCACATGTTGTAAAAATCTCTAATGTTGTAAACTGTTTGTTGTCACAAATAAACATTTATATGTAGCATAAACAAGACAGGAACATCACCTTGACAAGTTGCTACTTTGGGAATGTGCAAGAATCCCTGAACCAAGAGTGAAGCAACCATGGGAAATAATTTTTCAGCACATAATTGTTGTTCTCGCTCCTTAAATGATTCAACCAAATTTCTGAATCTTTTGTTCATGAATCATCACACCCTAACTGTTTTACCAGTATATCACGTGTCTTGGTTTCATGCTGCCACCAAAATCAAGAAATCAGTTAAATGTGTCAAAATGTTATTCTGCCAAATTTTTCGTCAGAACTAACCTGAGAAAGCCTTTATGCACTTATACAGCTGAATGCAATGGTGAGAGCATGATAGCAAATTGTTGTTTGAATATGACCTGGGCCTAAAAGGCGCTCATTCTTCTTAAGTGCTTCTTGTAGTCGAAGTCATCTCTTGTATGAAATAACGACACCCCTCCCCTGCCTCATCCCCTGTCAGTGGTGTATCATTATGTGACTGAACCGACACGGCAAGGCTCCAAGAAGCTGTTGTGTGCTTTATTTGCTTTATACTTCAACGACGGATGTACCCAATATTAACTCGTAACAAAGAGCTGTGAAAGGGAAAAAAAATAGTAATTCAGGTTACCCGCAAAACTCTATGTATCCGCAATATATAAAGTCATGAATTTCTTACACAAAAAAAAAAAACAATCAAGAGAAAAAAAATAGCATCTGTTAATTCATGGAAGTACCTCAAGAAAATCCCTACTGATGACCCACTTCCAGTTTTCCAAAACGTGATAAGTACTACAAATTTCTGAAACCCTCACAATTTAGTGTGTAATTTTGTGACTGAATTAAAGTGTTTAGTAAAAAATACGGATCGAAGTATCCTGTAAACTTTAAAGGATCATGAATATTTAATCATTCCAATTAGGGTGAGCGCGATGTTGTACTAACCTCCCCAAAAAACAATATTGTCCAAAACAGTGAGCATGTTGGTAGGGCCATGATTAACTTGCTTAGTACCTCTCTTCAACTTTCAGAAAATAAGTCTTGCAATAATTACAAGTGCTCATCTTGCTGCTGCATGCGTACACACAATTGTTTCATTCCACTGCGAGGAATTCCAGCACCTGGATGCAACAACAAGAAATTCCCATATGATCTCGAGTACAGAGCCTTCAAAATCTGACCATCTGTAGAGGCAACAATAATCATCACTACAAAATTGAACCCAGTAATATCATCAGCAGTTCAGTAGTATAATCTTGTGCAAACAGTGGGTCAGGATACTGGGACAGATCAAAAAATTCCTTTTGTGAGGCGGAAACAACCCTTTCATCAGTCTCTTACAATGTCCACTTTTCATCAGTCAGCTAATATCATCATGAGGCAACAGGAACCCGAATTAAAAGGTAAACAATTCTAGCCTATCTTGCTCCTCCCTCACATACTTAGATATAATATCCTCTCATCCCACTACAAGGAGTCATCATTTGGACATGAGAAGATGCAGAACTGCATATGTGTCAAGAAAGAGTGGTTCAAAGAACGAAAGAGATGCATGTATGGATTGCATTTATCACTGACCAAATGTTTGGATCTATTGGTGACCGTGCTCCATACATTTGCATCAGCATCTGTACTTCTATATCGTAGATTCTGTTGATAAGGTTTTATGCAGAGATCAAATATAGTCAGTGATGAGGTTTTATGCATGAAGAAAAGAAATACCTAGATCCAAAAAAAGCCTGATTTCTTAGAAGAAATATTCCATATATTTATAAGATAGAATATTTCACTACTTAGATGGCATGAGTAATTTCTCATATAATAAATAGATTCAGCTTTGGGGAATTTCTCAGTAAACCAAACAGGGTATGAAGAAGATGAAAGCGGCCAGGAAGGGGCTGAGATTCTAGGCTCTATGGTTAAATCAATTCTTAGTACTCTGTCCAGTAAATCCCTGTAGCGCGTGGACACCCAAATACAACCTATGCAACAAAAATTAGACCAACTCAGGGTATGGCCAATTGGACAACCCACAAACTCCATGACTCACTCAGCCGGAAAGTCAGGATACAAGCAAAGGGTGGGGGGGGGGGGGGGGGGGGAGAAATCATAGCTTGCTAGTTGCTGTGGTAGATCCGGTGCGCAGGTGTTGTCCACCTTGGCCGACCTCATCCCACCGACGGCTGCACCTCCAGCCATGGTCTTGTGTCGAAGCAGCCGCACACCATTCCAAGAGACAGACAGAGAGGAAAGAGATGGAACAGGTTCAGGTAGGTCATGGCCCGGATTTACTGGACGACCACTTGTGGATTTGGCTCGCCTTCCCCATGTCCCGTGCAGGCGGCCACAACCGAGGCCGAGAGTCCTATCCTGTCGGCCATGGATGCCATGGCGCATGAGCTCCACATCCGAGCAGCGGCGAAGGGTGATGGCGGCGGCATGCGAACGGGGTGATGGCGACGGCGTGCGAGCGAACTGGTGGCAGCGGTGGCGGCGATCTCGGAGGTCTACTACGGCGATCTCGGACGCTGGCGGAGGAGCAAGATGTTGGGCAGAGGAGGGCTCCACGATGGTGGCAGCGGCGGCGGCGTGATCGACGATCACGATCCAGGGGTTTAAACCGCCCTGCCCTGAGGTATGGCGCAGACCACCAGGTCCAGAATGAAGGTGGCAGCGGCCCTCTCGGACCTCGACAGAGGCAATTGCAGACCTCGGCGGCGGCACCGCGATGGCGGCTGGGGAGTGCTCCGGTGGGGTCTTCCCAGGGAGGGGCGGCGGCGTCGTTCCCGAGGGGATAGGAAGAGGATCGATAGGAGTGATTTTTCTACGGGATGTTTTTTTTTCCTGTGTGCGTGGGGTGTGGAGGTGGGGGAGAGGGACGAAAATAAACCGGTTGAAAATAAACCGGTTGAAAGTGATGGGACGAAAAAAAGTTGCGGACGCAATCCTACCAACTGAGACATTAGGAGTAGAGATTACACGACATGCAGGCGCCGCACAGCAACATCGATTGGCATGATTCATCACTGTTTTTTCTGGCAGTGTACTAAAAAATCAAGGATAATTGAGTGACCACCACAGAAGTGCATCTTATATACCTCTTCGTCCAGCCCGATGCTTGAGGATCATCCTTCCAGATTGACCGCTCTGAGTTGGGTGCCGACAAGCTCAGCCCCTCATAAGTGCTGTTCAAATCTAACTGTAGTGCGACGACCGCGGCGCCCACACAACCAATTCTGGACTCGGCGGTTGTGCAAACCAGAGTTTGGGTGGCTTCAGTGTCCAGTATGGACTCGCCGCCGCCGCTGAGTGGGTGGACCCGCGCTGCCATCTTTCCCTAATAATAAAGCACGGATTGACTCCGTCAGGTTCACCGTCGCCTACCTTTTTTTTTCGAGTTGGCTTTGCGTAAGTCTGGTCCCGCTTCGGTGATTAATAGTCCAGCCTAGATCTCCGTACATCGATAAAAGAGAAAAAAACAGCCGCACAACGTAAACCACGATCAAAACCTCCTCCTTTCCTTATAAAAAAGAACTTCTCCTCACGATCCGTTCCTCCTCCTTCTCCATCTCTTCCACGATCGGTTCTCCTCAGGACGCGGACTCTCGGTTGAGTTGAACTCCACCCTCGCCGCCTTCCCTAACCCCTTCTATAAATTTGGGCTTGGCATAGAGGAGGGAAGCCATGAGGAAGGTAAGGACCGGGGCGACCTAGAAGCTGAGCAGGGACTCCACGCCGGTGGGTTATCGTTCCCGTGTTGTAGACGACTAGACGTTGCTGGCGTTCACCACATTGTCTTTCTCGATGCTGACCCACGGCGCCTGAAGGCTTGCTTCGCCACTTTCGATTACAACATGCACACTTCCTTGCAGGCATAGCACGCCCACACCAGTTGCCATAATTCCGCGGGTCGCGTGCATGTCTCGGCGAGATTTGGTCTGTTCGTTTCCATTGGGCAAGAAGCCGTTGGCTAGCTCTAGCCTGGTAGCGTACACTGGGATCGATCCATCCACCGGCTTCTGCTTGTATGTGGTTGTCCTCTGAAGAATCCATCCACCAGCGTGTTAGCTTAGCTAGGCTAGCTTGTACGTGTTGGTTTCTCTCGGCCATAAGCACCAGCCGACGAAGAAATTGCATTGTAAAGTAAGTCGGATAGGTACTCAGGCATATGGCCCCAACGCCGCCGACGTCGGTGGCGTTTGACCTGCTCAACACGCCCCCAACTCCTTGATCAATCCATGCACCTCGATGCTCCTGCAGGTCTCACTTGGCTACCAGATACATGCTTTCTATGTTAATTGCTTTGGCTGTCTTTGTCTTCGTGCTAATGGAGGTGTCCTCACCTGAACTCCAATTGGAACCATGCATGTTACATGGCGTGATGATGGTCAGTAGATCAGGTAGGCAGAATAAAAATATGAAATAACCATGCTTCTGCTTTGATGTTTTCCTAATGTGTTCACATGCTTTTTGATAGTTCCCAACAGATTACAAGCACGAGGACTGCCAAGATGAGAGCTACTCTTTGGCGCCCATGTTTCTGTATGCAGTCATGCATGCAACAAAGGTAATGACATTGAATATTAATTTATGCCGGCAACGAAGTTAATTGCAGTTTCATCATGTCTCCAAGCTAACCCTTCTGTTTAATTAGTTTCTTCGGACAATGGCGCATGGTGCTGGTTGATACATATGTGTACGTGGATGGAACTAATGCACAAGGCACTACAGGTGGAGACTCCAAATCTTTGATGTTTGTTCAAATTAGCCCCAATGAGAATAGCCTGGGCAAAACTCTCCGTTCGCTGAACTTTGCGAGCTGACTGAGGTGAATTTTTGCAATTTACCCTCCTTTTAAATGGGTACTGATCAAAATCAAAATTATCATATCCAGGCCATAGATCGTTTTTCTGCATATGCATAATTCATAAGTTTCTCTTTTCTTATATTTTTATTCACCAGGAAATTTTACAGATTACATGTTTATAAGAATGTTTTATTTACATGATCAACTTTTTGTTTCCTCCCGTTGCAGCACACTTACCTACTAATAAAATAAGGTAATATTCTTGGTTTCGTCCCGCTTTGATCGTATTATTTTTGTCCGTTTGTTTTATTGACATAATCAACCTTTTGTTTTCTCCCATTGCAACACACATACCTACTAATAAAACAAGGTAATATTCTTGGTCTCGTCCCGCTTTGATCGTATTATTTTCGTCTGTATGTTTTCTCGACATAGCCAACTTTTTGTTTACTTCCATTGCAACACACATACCTACTAATAAAACAAGGTAATATTCTTGGTTTCGTCCTGCTTTGATCGTATTATTTTCGTCCATATGTTTTATTGACATAACCAACTTTTTTTTCTCCCATTGCAACACGCATACCTACTAATAAAACAAGGTAATATTCTTGGTTTCGTCCCGCTTTGATCGTATTATTTTCGTCCGTACGTTTTCTCGACATAACCAACTTTTTGTTTCCTTCCATTGCAACACACATACCTACTAATAAACACAAGGTAACATTCTTAGTTTTTTCCCGCTTTGATCGTATTATTTTCGTTCGTATGTTTTCTCCTGTTAGTTTGGCCGGTTCAACGAGGTGGGACTATTCCATATTGTAGAGGCCGTTGCACTCTGCCTCCAAGATTTGAGCAAAAAGTCCAGTCGAACCAAAAGCCCACCTCGCCTCCCAACAACATAACAACCAACCAACTGGTCTAGATGATGATTGTGTCAGATGAATGGTTCCTTTAGTAATTAGTACCACCTCGCCTTTTGAAATAAAACTTCACCAATATTTATACGGCCGAGACTTGCTTCGAAAAGCAAGGAGCCGCTAGAGATCAAATAAGATGTGGTACATGCTGGGGGTAATTAAAAGGGATTTATGGTAATTAAACATGATTGATTTGATGAGAGAAAAAAACCGGAGAGATGCTCATGCTTTCCGTAGGCTGTGCTTTCCATAGGTTGTGGGTATAATTACAGATTTAATGAGAGAAGAAAGGGGGGAAGAAAACGGGAGGCTTTGCGGGCGTGACCTTGAGTAATAAAGAGAAACTCAGCGGGATCTCCGCCACCGGCGGCGCGGGGTGGAGGCACCCACAATCCTCCGCGGCCAAGTGGAACGAAATGCCAACAGCAGCCTACCTGGCCGGTCGTAGAACTTATTGTAATGATGGATCCATAAAAGGAAAAATATAGAGAGGACAAAGAGGAGCGGAATGTGTGGGAAGAGGTTGGAGATGACATGTGGGTCCGTTGAGAGTAATTAAAGTGAGATCCCAAAATTTTCTCCCGTTGCAACGCGCATGGGCATTTGTGTTATAATATGCGGCAATATATATGGATGCTTTCTGCGTTTTTAATTAGTGCGCGTGGTTACTGTTCACCACGGCGCGCGAAAACACTGTTCACTATTCACAACAGTAAATTACTGTTCAAATAATTGGCTCGATTACTGTTCGTACTGTACCAATAATCGGCGTTACTATTCGGCACTATTTCAATAATATGCGCCTATCTGGTTAATTATTCTTTTACTATTCGTGATTAATTCAAATTTTTAACAGAAAATTATATTTATATGCGGGATCTTCTTAGGGCTGGCGAGGCCTGTCGGTTCGTCCGACGGTGGTTGCAGAGGTGTAATATTCCTACTCGGTACTCACCATATTTATCATTACGTTGCATCAGATGTAACTAGTTACGTTCACTTGGATGTTTTTAAATGCAAATTTAAAGGCTAAGTTCTTATCGTCTTCCCAGGCAGTTCCACCCGACGGGAACACTTCTCTACGGCAACGGGTTCTCACTCAACGCCAACTCTGAGCTACACGGAGAACAAACACGCAGAGGTTTCTCCTGTAGGATCCCTAGCATAAGAACTCTTCCCGCAAATTCATAAGTAAAAACACCAAGTGAAACCAAAGAAACTACATCATTTCAACAACATAATTTACATATGGTTTTCTCTTTCGGGAAAACCCCAAAGGGATTACACACGAACTAGGAGATTACCTTGATATTCTTGGCGATCTCGGCGCCTTCTTGGCTATACTACTAGGTGGTGGTGGTGGCTAAGCTACTGAAGAGGCTGGTGCTCAGGCTCTCGCTCGCTTCGAGTGCTGCTTCGCTTCTCCGGCTCGAGTGCTCTGACTCTGTCTGTCTCTGTGTTCCTGAAGAGAGCACCTCCTTTTATAGCCACGAAACGGCTGCCAGCGACGCCTTCGGGAGCCTTCGCTCGACTGCCAGCGATGCCCTCACTTATTTATTTTACATACGGTAGCATCACGCGTGTCCTACTAGGGTACATGCGTGTCCTTCTAAAATATGGATAAGCACGAGAGAAAGTGCCCGACAGACTTCAATCTTCAGGAATCTTCGCCTTTCTTCACATGGGCATTGTCTCCCGGTGGATGATTGGCTTGCCTCCAGTGTCTTCTAATTATATGAGCAATGCACAGAGATTGCTCACACCGTTGGCTTGAATCCTGAACTCTGCCTTCTTCTCTGATGCAAATATTCTGGCATCTGATGCATCAAACATTTATTTACTTATTTTTTTTACTGGGTGGGTCTTCCCCGCCAATATGATTGATATACCATATCAATATTCGGGTTGCATTCATATTTTCAGGGAGGTCCTCCGTGCCCGAAAAATTGATAGCAATATCAATTCAAGTATATGGCCTATTGATTAATACCAATATTCTCGTATCATTAATTGCTAATCAATATGCTGTCCATGCCCAACGATGTCCTTATGGTCATCGTCAGACAAATGAGAAACAAATTTTCGATTACATTCTTTCTTTATTTCTTCAACTATTTCTTGTCTTAATTCCTTTAATATTTCTTCTTTCAAATCTATTTTCAAATCTTCTTTCCACACTTTTGACATATCTTCCCATTTTTCATCTATTTTCATATCTATATATTCGCCATTTAAAGAATCCACTCCTTTGACAAGGCATTCTTTATATGATTTATATTTTGGAGAAATATTATCTTTTTCATATTCGGAGCTTGATTCATCTATTTTCAACTTATTGAGAACTGCTGTTGCCGGATTGGCATTATTTCTCTTATGGACCTTGTGGATATATTCTTCGGCTGATGGCTCTATATAATATATAGGTCCTATGACAGCCTCTGCATGTTTTAAAGCTTCATCTACACAAGCATAACTTTTCCAGTTTATGCTTTCTCCATTTTTCTTTGCTATCAATTTTTCTATACTTATTTCTTCGTATGAAGTATATATTCCAGGCCTTTTTCCTTCAAACAAGACATATAACGTCTTGCGCTCTAGATATTCCATATTCTCTGCGGACGTTTGTCCTTTATTCATCATTTTTCCTCTATTTAACATATTAAAATATTCTGCTAGGCTATTCAGGATTGATAGCATATAGCCTTTATCATCTCTTTTGTTATTATATTGATTCCAAAAATTGTCAAGTATGCATCCTTGAACTTCATCTAGATACATATATTTCTTGGGCCTGAAATTAAAATATTTGGCTCAAATATCTTCAGACTATTCTCAGCTCCAAAGCTGATTGTTTCGAACCCATGGGGGTGAAGTCTTCTCTCCATATCTGTAAAATTAGTGATCAAGAGGATATGTCAGATAAAGCATTATTCTTTGATATGCTCGAGTATGCTCAAATATTACTTTATAACCATTCCTTCCTTTATTTCTTTGCTTCCAGCAGCACCATATTCTTCTTCTTTATTATTCTTAGCTCATCTTTTAATATTTCTAGCATTGCTTCTAGTATATTCATCCAATTTTCTAGATTTCTGACTCTACTAGATAATATTTTTTCTTCTGGTTCAAACTCTATTTCCTGTCTCCATATTTGATTTTTGGCTTTTAGACAGGAGGCACAAGCTTGCCTTAGACATAAGCTGCATGTGAACCTATTATCTTGGCTTGGATAATACATACAGAAAGCACATTTGATATTATAATCACCTTTTCCTTTAACCCAATCATGTTCGCAATCTACTTGATTCATCATTTCTATTTTTAAACCTGATAACTCATCTAGTTTACGTCTATCTCATCTTCACTTGAATCAATATTCTTGAGTCTCATTTTCTACTTCATCTGTTTCAATAATTGAATATATTGACTCACCATCTTTTATTTCTCATCACATGTTAATATATTTCATTAACACTATCTATAATTAAAACTCTTTCTTGTTCTTCATATTTACTAGAGTATCTTTTCAGGTCTTTATTAGGGCAAGTTCTACTTAGGTGATCTGGAGAGTTACATATAAAACACCTAGATGTTTTATCTAAGTTTTTCTAGGATCATATCTTCTTACATTTCTTTTATGTAGAAATGGGCCCTTTATCTGACCTTCTTAAGAAAAACCTTTCTTAGTTCTAAAATTTCTATTATCTCTCTTTTGGGATTATAATATATTTTTTATTCTTATACCTTTCTTCTCCATAGTTAATGGTATTGGGACAATTTTATTGCAAAAATTATAATCTGTTTTCTTCATAGATCTTCGAGTTGTATGCCTGTATATATCTTTCTAGCTGTTTAAAGACAAATGTTATGGCTTGAGAAATGTTTACAATATTTCCTCCTGATTCCTTTTTAATTCTTCAAAAATTATAGACCCTAGAGGGTCAGGCAACTTATTAAAATATCTTTCTACTACTCCTATATTAAAGCCGTATTAGCAGTGGTAGCATTATATAATAATGCTGAGAGAATTCCTTTATGCCTTTCCAGCTTGTCAGCGTTATTTTTCTATTTCTCTTAATCTTTTATTTTGTAAAGCGGTATGTCCTAGTTCTGGATCTTCTGCTATGATCATATTTGAAATAACATTTACAAAATTATTCGGATTGCTTCCTGCTCTTTTAATTCTTGGTATTGATCAGGACATGCTTCTACCCATTGTTCCCATAGGACTTTTACAGATTCTCCTAAAAATTTTTTTCAAGATATGTTAACATATCTTCAACCTTAGTGCCAATATTATGCTGGTTTTGTATATTATTTTTGAACTATTAAACTTTTCCATATGCTGATTATATTCGGCCAATCTATCGGATCATGGGCTGCTAAATTTAATATAGCACCATTATTTTTATAGTTTTGAAATTGCACTGGCCTTTCAAAATCTCTTCTCTTGGTACCCTATATATCTATATTGTCCAGGGATATATGTGGGTTGGTAGTCATCTTTTTCTGGAGGCCACTGCCCAGTTGATCTGGTAGGTCTCTCCTTTCCTCATCTCTTCTTACTGACGATTCCCCATATCCCCTCCTTCTTTTACCACTATTTTCTACTTCCATGGCTTCCATTGCATTGTCTAAATTATCAATCCCACGTCATCTAGTGAGTTATAAAAATCATTATTTTATTCTGAATCATCATAATTTTTATCTTCTAATTTTCTTCTTCTTCATAACTTTCTAGTAATAGTTTATTATTTATATCCCATTGCTCTTCTTCATCCACAACTTCATCTTTGTGGCTCTGAGCATATTCTTATTTTTATCATTATTTTCAGTGGTAACATTATTATTACTATTAATATTATCTTTCTTTACTTCTGCTGCTATGTGTTATTTATCACGCGAGAACAACTAATTGCTGGCTTTTTTCTCACTTTTAATCTTTTTAATCTAGAAATTTCTCTAATAATAATAATTCTCTTTCCTTATTGAGGCCAATCTGTTGTCCATGAATGACTATATTCCCATTCTATATGCTTTAATTTATTTTGCCAATGAATTATTTCATCATCTATATAGTTTTTTCCATGCATTCGGTACACCTTACTTTTATTATTGTTATATCTGTTTCTGACATAAAGATTCTGTGTCTTCTATGGTGCAGATTTTAATTCATGAAATCTGATACTACTACCTCCTTCGCAATTTTGATAACTTATGTAGTTTTCGGGTAGCGTTAATTCCTTCTTTTCTATTAATTCACCTATCTTCCATTCTTCTCCGCCCTTCTTCAGAACTAATTGTCAGAGGATTCATAATTGTATGCCTTTTGATTGCATGCTACGATTACTTTATTATGTTTACTCTATATCTAGAATTACTTCTGTTATGAGCCTTCCTATAAATTCTATGTTTACTAACAAATTGTTTCCTTTAAAATCTTCATATCCCTTAGTTTGGAAACCAAAACTCATTTTTTCAATAAATCTTTAACATGCATTATTAGGTCTGGAGCTATGTATGTTATTAGTCTATTTTCATTCATATCTCCTTCTAGAAAGCCTAATGCCGCTTTATCAATTGATTCCCATCTTCTGTCTAATAGTGTTATTAGCACTTTTGCTCCTAATTTCTTCTTGTCATGCCTTAAACTCCTATGATATACATTCCTTGATGAATATTTTATAACCACAATATCTTAAATCATTTTTAATATTCTTGCTTACAATACGTAGATCTACTGGATGCGTTAAAACACTTAGCTCTACTTCTCAGATATTCTATATAAACTACTCTTGCTTTCAACAAACCCATGTGATAAACTTGCTGTGGTTTTATTTTTCTTAGGGTATCTTTTTGATATCTTTCTAAATCTTTTTGCAAATCTATAACTTCTTCTATGCTATCAACTCATCAGCTTTGCATGATAATCTATGCTTTATTCAAGAGGCTTAGAGTCTTGCCTTATACCTGAAGGAATTTGTCTCTTCTGGAGACGCTGTTAGGTACATCCATCTTTCTGAATTATATTCTTGATGAAGATACTATTCCATGAGGATAACACAATATCTTTGTTGCTTTGAACACTATTTAGCTTTTCTAAAACTTGAATTAAAAGCTGAAGGATTGTGTTATTCTGTCTTATATGATTTTAGAGTCTTCTTTTGGTGAGTCGTGATCAGAAAATCCGACAGGGGATGACAAATATTTAGCAACTTCGTTTAATCTTTGCTATATTCGTTCATATAACTACGAGAGGTTAAGAGTTTTTATCTCTTGTACTAACCTTTTTATTTCAGGAATGTCTTGACTTGATTCAGAGCGTGACGACGATCTTTACCTTTACTAAGATAACGGCCTATTGACAACACTTCTTCTTTAATATAGTCGTTATTCTTACAAATAATATTCTGTCTTGCTTTTGCTTCTTCAAGTTTATGAGAGTGATATCTATTTTATTATTTAACCCGGAGCACTTGTCTGCGAGTTTTTGATATTCTTTGAATATGCTTTCAAATTTTTGCTCAAGTATATCTTGCCTTTTTCCCCAAGATATGTAAAAATTATATATCATCGACCACTATATTACCTGACTATGAGATGTATGCCAAATATGCTCCTTAGAGGGATTTATTCTGCACCTTATATTAGTATCCTCTTTAGTATTATTACCTTACCTGTACTAACTTCTAAATTTAAATACCTTAATCTTTCAATGGTTATATTCTGGCCTGATACCAACTATACAAAATATATAATATTTAATATGCGGCAATATATATGGATGATTTCTACGTTTTTAATTAGTGCGCGTGGTTAGTGAAAGCGAAATTCAGGTTACTGTTCACCACGGCGCGCGAAAGCGCTGTTCACTGTTCACTATTCACAACAGTAAATTACTATTTAAATAATTGGCTCGGTTACTGTTCGTACTGTTCCAATAATCGGCGTACTATTCGGCACTATTTCAATAATATGCGCCTGTGTGATTAATTCAATTTTTAACAGAAATTATATTTATATGCGGGACTTTCTCAGGGCTGGCGAGGCCTGTCGGTTCGTCCGACGGTGGTTGCAGAGGTGTAATATTCCTACTCGGTACTCACCATATTTATCATTACTTGCATCAGATGTAACTAGTTACGTTCACTTGGATGTTTTTAAATGCAAATTTAAAGGCTGAGTTCTTATCGTCTTCCCAGGCAGTTTCACCCGAAGGGAACACTTCTCTACGGCAACGGGTTCTCACTCAACGCCAACTCTGGGCTACACGGAGAACAAACACGCAGAGGTTTCTCCTATAGGATCCCTAGCATAAGAACTCTTCCCGCAAATTCATAAGTAAAACACCAAGTGAAACCAAGAAACTACATCATTTCAACAACATAATTTACATATGGTTTTCCCTTTCGGAAAAAAACCCCGAAGGGATTACATATGAACTAGGAGATTACCTTGATATTCTTGGCGATCTCGGCGCCTTCTTGGCTATACTACTAGGTGGTGGTGGTGGCTAAGCCACTGAAGAGGCTGGTGCTCAGGCTCTCGCTCGCTTCGAGTGCTGCTTCGCTTCTCGGCTCGAGTGCTTTGACTCTGTCTGTCTCTGTGTCTCTGAAGAGAGCACCTCCTTTTATTGCCGAAACGGCTGCCAGCGACGCCTTCGGGAGCCTTCGCTCGACTGCCAGCGATGCCCTCACTTATTTATTTTACATACGGTAGCATGCACGCGTGTCCTACTAGGGTACATGCGTGTCCTTCTAAAATATGGAAAGCACGAGAGAGAGTGCCTGACAGACCTTAATCTTCATGAATCTTCGCCTTTCTTCACGTGGGCGTTGTCTCCCGATGGATGGTTGGCTTGCCTCCAGTGTCTTCTAATTATATGAGCAATGCATACAGATTGCTTTTCTGCGTTTTTAATTAGTGCGCGTGGTTAGCGAAGGCGAAATTCAGGTTCTATTCACCACGCACGCGAAAGCACTTATCACAATAGTAAATTACTGTTCAAAAAATGGCTAGATTCTGTTCGTACTGTACCAATAATGGCGTTACTATTCGGCACTATTTCAATAATATGCGCCTGTCTGGTTAATTATTCTTTTACTATTCGTGATTAATTCAAATTTTTAACAGAAAATTATATTTATAGCGCGGATCTTCTCAGGGCTGGCGAGGCCTGTCGGTTCTTCCGACGGTGGTTGCAGATGTGTAATATTCCTACTCGGACTCACCATATTTATCATTACGTTGCATCAGATGTAACTAGTTACGTTCACTTGGATGTTTTAAATGCAAATTTAAAGGCTGAGTTCTTATCGTCTTCCCAGGCAGTTCCACCCGAAGGGAACACTCTCTACGGCAACGGGTTCTCACTCAACGCCAACTCTGGGCTAACGGAGAAAAAACACGCAGAGGTTTCTCCTATAGGATCCCTAGCATAAGAACTCTTCCCGCAAATTCATAAGTAAAAACACAAGTGAAACCAAAGAAACTACATCATTTCAACAACATAATTTACATATGGTTTTCCTTTCGGGAAAATCCCGAAGGGATTACACACGAACTAGGGAATTACCTTGATATTCTTGGGATCTCGGCGCCTTCTTGGCTATACTACTAGGTGGTGGTGGTGGCTAAGCTACTGAAGAGGCTGGTCTCAGGCTCTCGCTCGCTTCGAGTGCTGCTTCGCTTCTCCGGCTCGAGTGCTCTGCCTCTGTCTGTCTCCGTGTTCCCTTGTCTTCGAAGAGAGCGCCTCCTTTTATAGCCGCGAAACGGCTGCCAGCGAAGCCTTCGGGAGCCTTCGCTCGACTGCCCGATGCCCTCACTTATTTATTTACATACGATAGCATGCACGCGTCTCCTACTAGGGTACATGCGTGTCCTTCTAAAATATGGATAAGCACGAGAGAGATGCCCGACAGACTTAATCTTCAAGATCTTCGCCTTTCTTCACGTGGCGTTGTCTCCCGGTGGATGGTTGGCTTGCCTCCAGTGTCTTCTAATTATTGAGCAATGCACAGAGATTGCTCACACCGTTGGCTTGAATCCTGAACTCTGCCTTCTTCTGATGCAATATTTTGGCATCTGATGCATCAAACAATTTTTTTATATGGTGGGTCTTCCCCGCCAATATGATTGATTACCATATCAATATTCGGGTTGCATTCATATTTTCGGGAGGTCCTCCGTGCCCGAAAAATTGATAGCAATATCAATTCAAGTATATGGCATTTATTAATACAAATATTCTCGTATCATTAATTGCTAATCAATATGCTGTCCAAGCCCAGCGATGTCCATAGGTCATCGTCAGACAAATGAGAAACATATTTTTGATTACATTCTTTCTTTATTTCTTCAACTATTTCTTGTCTTAATTCCTTAATATTTCTTCTTCAAATCTATTTTCAATTCTTCTTTCCACACTTTTGACATATTTCCCATTTTCATCTATTTCATATCTAATATCCCCATTTAAAGAATCCACTCCTTTGACAAGGCATTCTTTATATGATTTATATTTTGGAGAAATATTATCTTTTTCATATTCGGAGCTTGATTCATCTATTTTCAACTTATTGAGAACTGCTGTTGCCGGATTGGCATTATTTCTCTATGGACCTTGTGGATATATTCTTCGGCTGATGGCTCTATATAATATACAGATCCTATGACAGCCTCTCATGTTTTAAAGCTTCATCGGCCCAAGCATAACTTTCCAGTTTATGCTTTCTCCATTTTTCTTTGCTATTATTTTTTCTATACTTATTTCTTCATTGAAGTATATATTCCTGGCCTTTTTCCTTCAAACAAGACATATAACGTCTGCGCTCTGGATATTCCATATTCTCTGCGGACGTTTGTCCTTTATTCATCATTTTTCCTCTATTTAACATACTAAAATATTCTGCTAGGCTATTCAGGATTGATAGCATATAGCCTTTATCATCTCTTTTGTTATTATATTGATTCCAAAAATTGTCAATATGCACCCTTGAACTTCATCTAGATACATATATTTCTTGGGCCTGAAATTAAAAGTATTTGGCTCAAATATCTTCAGACTATTCTCAGCTCCAAAGCTGATTGTTTCGAACCCATGGGGGTGAAGTCTTCTCTCCATATCTGTAAAATTAGTGATTAAGAGGATATGTTAGATAAAGCATTATTCTTTGATATGCTCGAATATGCTCAAATATTACTTTATAACCATTCCTTCCTTTATTTCTGTCTTCAGCAACACCATATTCTTCTTCTTATTTCTTTAGCTCATCTTTTAATATTTCTAGCGTTGCTTCTAGTATATTCATCCTTATTCTAGATTTCTGACTCTACTAGATAATATTTTTTCTTCTTGGTTCAAACTCTATTTCCTGTCTCCATATTTGATTTTTGGCCTTTAGACAGGAGGCCAAGCTTGCCTTAAGATAAGCTGCATGTGATCTATTATCTTGGCTTGGATAATATATAACGAAAGCGCATTTGATATTATAATCACCTTTTCCTTTAACCCAATCATGTTCGCAATCTACATGATTCATCATTTCTATTTTTAAACCTGATAACTCATCTATTAGTCTATCTCATCTTCACTTGAATCATATTCTTGAGTCTCATTTTCTACTTCATCTGTTTCATAATTGAATATATTGACTCACCATCTTTTATTTTTCTTCATCACATGTTAATATATTTTCTTCTTATTAAACTCTTTCTTGTTCTTCATATTTACTAGAGTATCTTTTCAGGTCTTTATTAGGGCAAGTTCTACTTAGGTGATCTGGAGAGTTACATATAAAACACCTATGTTTATCATAAGTTTTTCTAGGATCATATCTCTTACATTTCTTTTATGTAGAAATGGGGCTCTATTATCTACCTTCTTAAGAAAAACCTTTTCTTAGTTCTAAAATTCTATTATCTCTCTTTTGGGATTTATAATATTTTTTATCTTATACCTTTCTTCTCCATATGTTAATGGTATTTGAACAATTTTATTGCAAAAATTATAATCTGTTTTCTTCATAGATCTTCGAGCTTGTATGCCTGTATATATCTTTCTTAGCTGTTTAAAGACAAATGTTATGGCTTGAGAAATGTTTACAATATTTCCTCCTGATTCCTTTTTATATTCCTCAAATATTATGGATCCTAAAGGGTCAGGCAACTTATTAAAATATCTTTCTACTACTCCTATATTAAAGCCTTGATTAGCAGTGGTAGCATTATATAGTAATGCTGAGAGAATTCCTTTATACTTTCCAGCTTGTCAGAGTTAATTTTTCTATTTCTCTTAATCTTTCATTTTGTAAAGCGGTATGTCCTATTCTGGATCTTCTGCTATGATCATATTTGAAATAACATTTGCAAAATTATTCGGATTACTTCCTGCTCTTTTTATTCTTGGTATTGATCAGGGCATGCTTCTACCCATTGTTCCCATATGACTTTTACAGATTCTCCTAAAAATGTTTCAAGATATGTTAACATATCTTCAACCTTAGTGCCAATATTATGCTGATTTTGTATATATTTTTGAACTATTAAACTTTTCCATATGCTAATTATATTCGGCCAATCTATCGGATCATGGGCTGCTAAATTTAATATAGCACCATCATTTTTATAATTTTGAAATTGCACTGGCCTTTCAAAATCTCTTCTCTTGTTACCCATATATCTATATTGTCAGGGATATATGTGTGTTGGTAGTCATCTTTTTCTGGAGGCCACTGCCCATGATCTGGTAGGCTCTCCCTTTCCTCATCTCTTCTTACTGACGATTCCCCATATCCCCTCCTATTTTTACCACTATTTCTACTTCCATGCTTCCTTGCATTGTCTAAATTATGCAATCCCACGTCATCTAGTGAGTTATAAAAATCATATTTTGTTCTGAATCATCATAATTTTTATCTTCTAATTCTTCTTCTTCTTCATAACTTTCTAGTAATAGTTTATTATTTATATCCCATTGCTCTTCTTCATCCACAACTTCATCTTTGTTGCTCTGAGCAATATTCTTACTTTTATCATTATTTTCAGTGGTAACATTATTATTACTATTAATATTATCTTTCTTTACTTCTGGCTGCTAGGTGTTTATTTATCACGCGAGAACAACTAATGGCTGGCTTTTTCTCACTTTTTAATCTTTTTAATCTAGAAATTTCTCTAATGAAAAATAATTCTCTTTCTCTATTTTTAGGCCAATCTGTTGTCCATGAATGACTATATTCCCATTCTATATGCTTTAATTTATTTTGCCAATGAAATTCCATCATCTATATTAGTTTTTTCCATGCATTCGGTTACACCTTTACTTTTATTATCGTTAATATCTGTTTCTGACATAAAGAGTATGTGTCTTCTATGGATGCAGATTTATAATTCATGAATCTGATACTACTACCTCTTTTCGCAATTTTGATAACTTATGTAGTTTTTCGGGTAGCGTTAATTCCTTCTTTTCTATTAATTCACCTATCTTCCATTCTTCTCCTGCCCCTTCTTCCGAACTAATTGTCAGAGGATTCATAAATTGTATGCCTTTTGATTGCATGCTATCGATTATGTTATTTATGTTTACTCTTATCTAGAATTACTTCTGTTAGTGAGCCTTCCTATAATTCTATGCCTTCTAACAAATTTGTTCCTTTAAAATCTTCATATCCCTTAGTTTGAAAGCAAAACTCATTTTTTCAATAAATTCTTTAACAGGCATTATTAGGTCTGGAGCTATGTATGTTATTAGTCTATTTTCATTCATATCTCCTTCCAGAAAGCCTAATGCCCCTTTATCAATTGATTCCCATCTTCTGTCTAATATTGTTATTAGCACTTTTGCTCCTAATTTCTTTCTTGTCATGCCTTAACTCCTATGATATACATTCCTTGATGAATAATTTATAACCACATATCTTAAATCATTTTCAATATTCTTGCTTACAATACGTAGATCTACTGGATGCGTTTAAAACACTTAGCTCTACTTCTCTAGATATTCTATATAAACTACTCTTGCTTTCAAACAAACCATGTGATAAACTTGCTATGGTTTTATTTTTTCTTAGGGTATCTTTTTTATATCTTTCTAAATCTTTTTGCAATCTATAACTTCTTCTATGCTATCAACATCATCAGCTTTGCATGATAATCTATGCTTCATTGCAAGAGGCTTAGAGTCTTGCCTTATTACCTGGAGGAATTTGTTCTCTTCTGGAGACGCTGTTAGGTACATCCATCTTTCTGAATTAATATTTCTTGATGAAGATACTATTCCATGAGGATACACAAATATCTTTGTTGTTTTGAACACATTTACTTTTCAAAACTCGGATTAAAAGCTGAAGGATTGTGTTATTCTGTCTTATAATGATTTTAGAGTCTTCTTTTGGTGAGTCGTGATCAGAAAATCCGACAGGGGTGACAAATGTTTAGCAACTTCTTTTAATGCTTTGCTATATTCGTTCATTAACTACGAGAGGATAAGAGTTTTTACCTCTTGTACTAACCTTTTTATCTCAGGAGGTCTTGACTTGATTCAGAGCGTGACGACGAGTCTTTCCCTTTACTAAGATAACGGCCTACTGACAACACTTCTTCTTTAATATAGTCATTATTTTTGCAAATAATATTCGGTCTTGCTTTTGCTTCTTCAAGTTTTGAAGAGTGATATCGTTTTATTATTTAACCCGGAGCACTTGTCTGCGAGTTTTTGATATTCTTTGAATATGCTTCAAATTTTGCTCAAGTATATCTTGCTTTTTTCCCCAAGAATGTAAAAATTATATATCAAATCGACCACTATATTTAGCTGACTATGAGATGTATGCCAAATATGCTCCTCAGAGGGATTTATTCTGCACCTTATATTAATATCCTCTTATGTTTTATTACCTTACCTGTACTAACTTCTAAATTTAAATACCTTAATATTTCAATGGTTATATTCTGGCCTGATACCAACTATACAGAATATATTATATATACTAATATGCGGCAATATATATGGATGCTTTCTGCGTTTTAATTAGTGCGCGTGGTTAGCGAAAGCGAAATGCAGGTTACTGTTCACCACGGCGCGCGAAGACACTTTTCACTATTCACAATAGTAAATTACTGTTCAAATAATTGGCTCGATTACTGTTCGTACTGTACCAATAATCGGCGTTCCTATTTGGCACTATTTCAATAATATGCGCCCGTCTGTTTAATTATTCTTTTACTATTCATGATTAATTCAAATTTTTATCAGAAAATATATTTATATGCGGGATCTTCCAGGGCTGGCGGGCCTCTCGGTTCGTCCGACGGTGGTTGCAGAGGTGTAATATTCCTACTCGGTACTCACCATCTTTATCATTATGTTGCATCAGATGTAACTAGTTACGTTCACTTGGATGTTTTTTAAATGCAAATTTAAAGGCTAGTTCGAATCGTCTTCCCAGGCAGTTCCACCCGAAGGGACACACTTCTCTATGGCAATGGGTTCTCACTCAACGCCAACTCTGGGCTACACGGAGAACAAACACGCAGAGGTTCTCCTATAGGATCCCTAGCATAAGAATTCTTCCCGCAAATTCATAAGTAAAAACACCAAGTGAAACCAAAGAAACTACATCATTTCAACAACATAATTTCATATGGTTTTCCCTTTCGGAAAACCCCGAAGGGATTACACACGAACTAGGAGATTACCTTGATATTCTTGGCGATCTCGGCGCCTTCTTGGCTATACTACTAGGTGGTGGTGGTGGCTAAGCTACTGAAGAGCTGGTGCTCAGGCTCTCGCTCGCTTCGAGTGCTGCTTCGCTTCTCCGGCTCGAGTGCTCTGACTCTGTCTGTCCCTGTTGTTTTTTCTGTCTTCGAAGAGAGTGCCTCCTTTTATAGCCGCGAAACGGCTGCCAGCGAAGCCTTCGGAGCCTTCGCTCGACTGCCACGCGATGCCCTCACTTATTTATTTTACATACGGTAGCATGCACGCTGTCCTACTAGGTCAATGCGTGTCCTTCTAAAATATGGATAAGCACGAGAGAGAGTGCCCGACAGACTTTATCTTCAAGAATCTTCCCCTTTCTTCACGTGGGCGTTGTCTCCCGTGGATGGTTGGCTTGCCTCCAGTGTCTTCTAATTATATAGCAATGCACAGAGATTGCTCACACCACTCGGCGTTGGCTTATATGCTTATCCGCTAGGAACCCTCGTTTTGGGTGACGTCCGGAGCATCACCACTCGTTAATGCACCTGGAGCCCCCGTCCTGTACGAACGGAACATATGCACGGTCTGCCGTCACGGCATCGCATATCAAACGGTGGAGTCACTGTTCGATGCTACGTACCCCACCCACCTGCTCCATACGTTCGCATTCAATACACGGTGCGACGCGTCCTTGTTCTATTGGTTTGGTGTAGCGAGAGCAGGCGAGCTCATCCGCTACATCGCCTCCATCCGCGTTTCCGGCGATGCCTCGTGCACGCAGTCCCGTCTCATCACGTGTTCCTTTTGCTGGTAGTACTCCACGTCAAACGTGACCACGTAGGCACGGCACCACTGTCGCGACCCGCTTCTCGCAGGCCAACGGTGCTTTGGTGCCGCCTTGTCTGCCGTGGTGACCACGATCGATACGCCTCTTCCGTCCGTGACCCACGCACGCAGGGAGAGATAGAAATGGAACCAATCGATTTGTGCGCCAGCCTCCTCCCCTCCCTCCCTGTATACCCAATGTTTTAATTAGCGGGCTATGGAAAATAGCGCGAGCCTCCAAATCAGTTATAGCGGGCTATAGCGCTATTTGTGAAGGCGACCATTTAGCGG
This sequence comes from Thinopyrum elongatum, assembly GCA_011799875.1. Classification (NCBI taxonomy): domain Eukaryota; kingdom Viridiplantae; phylum Streptophyta; class Magnoliopsida; order Poales; family Poaceae; genus Thinopyrum; species Thinopyrum elongatum. Next base: position 511,799,165 of record CM022302.1, read on the forward strand.
CACCCTGCTGAAAAGGCTATAGCGGCTATTTAAAACTATGTATATACCTAGTCTTCTCCTTCCCATGTGCACCCTGATCCGCGAGATCCTCCTCCAAGCCGCCGCCATCGCCACGCGGAATTTTCCTCGCTCGATGATGACTATGCCGCCCCACGGGCCGAAGCCCCCGCCGGAATCAGCTCTCGCCTTGCCCTCAGAGCGTTCCGCCGGCCGGCCGGTCGCACGGAGACGCAGCTGACGTGCCAAGGGCGAATTTCCTTGGGGGTATGGCACTGTGTGTGCGCGCCTCGTGCTCACCTGGCCGGAGATGAATCATAAAGTCGGCGATTTTACACATGGGATGGATGGTGAGCCTCTCTGATCTGCAAGAGCGCTATGGACTAGGCTCAGGTTTGATCCGTATCTAGACAAATCTGAGTCAACTAATTGGAACGGAGGGAGTATTTTTTTACAACCTCTAGATGGCCGCAATGTCGTGGCTTCCGCCTGGACTTGATGTGAAGGCAGGCTGCCTTGGATCGTAGTTCCCCTGCCTCCCCACTCTCCTATAACCCCCTCAAAGACCGATCGGTAAAGGAGGCTCCACGGACAACACTATATCAGCCTGATGCTGTTGTCTTCCAGGTGATCGTATCGTCTTGTCAGGGTTCGGTCGAACGTTTGCTGCCCGCAACAGATTCCACAGCCGGAGGAACTCAGTGATGTTTTGTCAGGAAGTGGAGGCTTTCTAGCAATCCATTTGCTGTCCCGTGGAGCCGATTGGTCTTTCCTTCTGGATCTCTCAAACAGCGAGGGTGCAACGCAGCGGAGAGAAGCTTGTTTAACCAAGTGGACTCCCGGAAACTTGTTGTCTCCCCCATTGCCGAAAAGATCCGGTCCTTTTATCAAACAAGGCAGTTCAGAGCCTGCCCAAGGTCTCTGGGCTCCACTCCAAGCTAGTCACAGCCACACAAGACGCAAAGCGTGAGCGAATTTTTTCATGCCGTGGATCCCTAGGCCTCCTAGATCCCCACCAGCCAGCAAGTCTAGCCCTGATGCGATCAAGAACAAACTGCAGTTGAATCTTCCAGAGTTCTCCCCAAGGTCACTGTCAGGTATCAGCCCTAAGTACGTAACTGGGAACCCCATGGGATTGCCTCATATTCAAAGACTTGATTTGGAGATCATAAATTTGGCTTTGCAGAAAATTGATTTGCTCGTTGAGGGTGAAGACGATGTCCTTCATGGGCCACCATCCACCTTGTGATCACGGGTGAATCTCGTAATCATGAGGTGATTGGCACTGAGCCCACATTCCACCATCCCCTTGCACTTGAAGACCTCCTGCTCTATGGCTTCGAGCCTGGCCTCCATGGTTCCCGTCCTCTTAGGCCCCTGGACACCCCGGATTTGAAGCACCCCTCATGCATCTCAATGGCTTGAGGTGCTACATCACCTCCCGCAAATACGGGTTGATGACCTTCTCGAAGAACTTGTCCTTGGAGGAGCTCGGAGTGGCCATGGCGATCTAGATCTGTCAGAAAACAGCAATAAAGAAGAACCGAAGATTTCTCCATGATATGGTGGTCAATACGTTCGGGGGTATATAAAATTTTTTTTTATCTTGGGAAACAAGCAAACAAGAGGAAAACAGAGTCGGAAGGTTCCCAGGTGGCCATAACCCACCTGGGGCGCCAGGCAAGGCAGGCGCGCCTGTTGTCTTGTGCCCTCCTCGATTGCCTTCCTGATTATTTCTTATTTTCCTAATTTTTGTAATATTCCAAAACTGACAAAAATATTTTTGCGGATTTTTCGAGTCCGTTTACTTACCGTATCACATACCTCCTCTTTTTTAGTATTCTAGAGTGTTCCGGAAGTTTCTTTTATGTGTTCCTCCGTGTCATGGTTGGATAATATTGCTTTTAGCATTAATAGGCGTACCTGAGATCTAGTGTTTAATTCTTTGCCCATTGACTACCTTCAGATTAAGTACGCTGATCTGACATTATTGATTATAGCTCCAGAACGATAACTTCCTCGATGATATATTGTCCTTCCCATTTAGAGAGAATTTTTCCTGCAAAGAATCTTAGCGAGAGTTGTACAAGAGAACATATTCCCCCACTTTGAATTCCCACTTTTGATTCTTTTATCATGCCATCTTTGACTTTTTTTTAAACAATTTGGCATTTTCATAAGCTTGGGTTCTCCATTCATCTAGTGAGCTAATATCAAATAACCTCTTTTCACCGGCAAGTTTGAAATCATAGTTGAGTTCTTTAATTGCCCATATGCTTTCTGTTCTAACTCAAGAGAAATGACAAGCTTTTTCATAAACCATTTTATACGGAGACATACCCATAGATTTTTGTAGCTGTTCTGTAGGCCCGAAGTATCATCAAATTTCTTAGACCAATTCTTTCGGACCTATAACAGTTTTTGTGTTAATATCAGTTTTATTTCTCTCTTGCTAAGTTCAACTTAACCACTAGATTGAGGATGATAGGGTGAAGAAATTCTATGGTTAACATCTATATTTAGCAAGCATTTTACGGAAAGCACCATCAATAAAGTGTGAACCACCATCAGTCATTAAATATCTAGGGACTCAAACCTTGGGAAAATAACTTCTTTAAGCATTTTGAAGTTGAATGTTGTGATCAGCACTACTAGCTGGAATACTTCTCCTACACTCTTAGTAACATAATCGACACAATCAAAATATGAGTATACCCATAGAGAAAGGAAAAGGTCCCATATAATCAAAACCCCAAACATCAAATGGTCAATAACAAGTGAATAATTCATAGGCATTTCTTGACGCTTACCAATATTACCAATTCTTTGACATTCATCACAAGATAAAACAAACTTACGGGCATCTTTGAAGAGAGTAGGCCAATAAAAACCAGATGTGCAATACCTTGTGAGCAGTTCTATCTCCCGCATGATGCCCTCCATAAGCTTCGGAGTGACATTTTCGTAGGATTTGTTCCTGTTCATGCTCAAGTACACAACGTCTAATAATACCATCTACACCTTCTTTATAAGATGTGGGTCATCCCAAAAGTAATGTCTTAAATCATAGATGATTTTTTTCTTTTGTTGGTATGTAAAAATAGGTGGTATATATTTAGCAACAATGTAATTACATAGTCAGCATACCAAGGAGTATTATGAGAAACATTTATTGCAGCTAGTTGTTCATCAGGAAAGCTATCACAATAGGTAGTGGGTCATCAAGAATGTTCTCTAACCTAGACAAGTTATCAGCTACGGGATTCTCGCTCCTTTCCTATCAGTGATATGTAAATCAATTCTTGTAACAAGAGTACCCACCTAATGAGTCTAGGTTTAGCATCTTTCTTTTCAATAAGATATTTTTAGCAGCATGATCAGTGTAAACAATTACTTGGAATCAACAATATAAATCTGAATTTGTCACAAGCAAACCAACTGCTAAAATTATTTTTTCAGTGGTAGCATAATTTCTTTAGGCACGTGTAGGAACAAAGTATGTCTACTAGGGGGGGGGGGTGAATGGGAGTTTTTAAATTTTCTTCGAAAAACTTAAATCTCTCAGAACCCACAGCGGAATGAATGAAAAACCAGCTAGAGTAAACTAGAACAGGGTACAGAAGGGAAACTAGACATGCATCGAAGTAAATCAACCGAATGAAAATGCATCAAAGGTAAACATGAGTGCAGAGGTAACCATGATGCTCGATGGCCACAAGGTATTTGTTCGACCAGTTCGTCCTTCTGCACAAGGACTACGTCTAGTTGGAGGGGCTATACTTAACATGGAAGATAAACCCTCTTCACCCTATTCTTCTCGACAATCAATCGTCAACTGATGCCGATCACTCGTGGTGGATACTTGAAGGCGTTCTCTGAACCTTTGTAGACTTCTTCTTCGAGAACCACAATCATCTTGGTCTCTGAAGAATTGACACCTAACCGTCTAGAGTTTGAGCTCTCAAGAGTAACAGGCGGAGCATACTAAACTTAGATTCCAGTGATGCTAAACCACTATCTAATACTTCGGCTCTAGGGTTTTCTCTCGGTGGATTTTAAACTCAAATCGCTCGGAGTGTGGGTTGCTCAACAAACTTCTCAGAATCAAACGGAGCAGCCACCAGACAAGCCGGTGCGGGGTGGCTATTTATAGCCGCAACCTTCCCAGATGGGAAATGACCATTTTGGACACGAGGTCCAGCCAATGGCCAACCGACACATTTACAACGTTCGGATTTGGAGCAACAGTAACATTACTTGATGAACAAGTAATGCTAACTCCTCGATCCGAGTCAAATCTCTCGCACGAAGATCACAGTCTCTTGCTGGCAAGTATTACTCGGAGCACAAAGAGATTTTCTCACAACTTTCATAGGATTTGGGTTTAGCATCAGAGAACCAAAGCTACGAACGCTACACCCCTCTTAATAGTATGGTGGTCCTATGACTCAATGAAAGGAAGAAGAACAACGAAATAAATGCTACGTCTTCATCTCGTCTTCATTCTTCCTCGAGCGCAGTTCATTTTGTTCGAACATGCACCGAACCAATTGCTTAGACTTCAGCAATTTTTAGGGGTCACTCTTGTTAGCTTTATCTTCGGTGAAACCTTCACTGCCACGCAGGGAGATTATCTTCGTCGTTTGCGTCAAACTCCTCGATACATCAGGGACCTGTTACTCTGTGTGCACTAGCAAACACATAAGTCCCATACTGTTTATGTCAACAAACTCTAAAAGATAAGGGGCCTATCATTGCACCAACAATCTCCCCCTTTTGGACGGTTGTTGACAAAACAGATAATCATCGAAGTGAAGATAGATAATTGAAGAGTAGAATGAACAAGAGTGAACTTGTGTTACTTGACTCGATGATGAATATACTCCCCCTAGATGTATGCAGGGTCAATTGATGTACAATGAGGTTCCTTGCAATTCATTTGATTGTGTGGAGAATTTTCAATCATACGAGGTAATGATTCGCACTAATGATAGGTAATCCAATGAGAATATGGCCCAATCATTCATGACTTCTAATAATGATTCCACCTGCAGAGCAAATACTTCGAGAGAGAGTAGTGCAGTAGGTGGGGTTATAAATATTACTGCCCAAAACAGAAGTTTTACATCAACGCACTAAAAAATCTCAAGATAAAGCGAGACACACAGAAACCAAATCCAACAGAGCAAATCTATCAAAACTCTCGTGTTATTCTCCCCCTTTTTGTCAACTAGTGTCAAAAAGGTGACGAAAAAACATGATTGCGAAAATGTGAATATGATTCACTCGGAGACATCGCCTGAGGACTGTCCGAAGAAGTTTCTGATTCAGAGGTGTCTGGAACATCTTCGTCTTCAGCAGCAACACAATCCTTCAAGACTGGCTTGGCGCTGAGAAGAAGAAGGCACATTGGGATCGCCTCATGAGTCTTGCGAGACAGAGGATTTTCTTCAGCAGGTTTTTCAGTCGGCGATGTGGCTTCTGATTCATCAGTAATTTGCGCAGCTGAATCCGAAGTAAATTCGTTGTTGGTTCATGAGCTGGCAAAGCCGAAGTAGGTGATCTTGATAATCGTCAGCAGTAAACCCTTGATCAATATATTGATAGAGTTCTTGGAGATGAGAGTTGCTGAGTTGCTTCTTGGAGAAAATTTCCGAAGCATTTCCAAAGACGCTTCTTGTTTTCTGCTGTGATCATGTGCCAACTTGAGTTCATCTTCAACAGAAATCCTCTCATACACCGTAATGATGGACTCTGAATGATGACGTGACGCAGATTTTGCTGCAGAAGATCAACATCTGAAGTTCTTCGTGCACGTCGAGTGAGATCCCAAGGGAGAGGGATTTGAAAGTTGTTCATGAGCTGAGTCAGGCACCGAAGCTTTATCAGTCATTTGGGGATGTTGTGGAATTGCTTCAGATGTAGTTGGAGGAGCAGAGGGTGAAACCGTGGCGTTTGGTTCAACGTGTGCAGGAGAGCTTGTTGTACAGAACGTGGTTTTCACCTTCTTCGGACACTTGGTGTTGAGAAGGATTTGCTTCATGAGCTGGAGAGGCCACAGGCACTGCTTCAGTTGGCCTTGGCGAAGTTGTTGCACCAGTACCTGGGTCATGAGCAGGCGAAGGAATTGCTCGTTCAGGAGAGTTTTCTCTCAGTGCATGCGTATCAGGGAGGAGGAGGAGCATTTTTCTTCGCAGTCTTCTTCTTCTTCTTCTTCTTCTTCTTCTTCTTCTCTTCTTCTTCTTCTTCTGCTTCGACGAATCAATGTGCCCTTTTATCAAATCATATAACCAGTCGCTTTGGCTTGGTGATCAAGGAAAATCTTTGTGAACGATTTGATCCAGACTCATGAAATCCCAACCTTCTGTGCCAAGAACTTTCAACTCCTTATTGATATCATCATACGATTCTTCAAGTTGTCTTATGACAAACTTGGATTTTGCATCCATCATACGGGTGTCAAGCTCCGTAGTTGACCGGTGAGCTCATTGATCTCAACTAAATCTTTTCTCAAATCTGAATCAGAGCAGATGCTTGAAATAACTTCAGGGGGAATGGGCAAGATGCCACTTCTCCATCAAACAAATTCAACAAAAATCTGTCCAGCTGCTCCATGATGAAGGGATGATCAAAGGAATGTGTGGCAGCAGAGACATTTTGAGGCTGAGCGGAGGCCTGAGTAGTAGGAGTAGTTCTGTGCAACATTCTGCTTGGAAGGAGGCATAGAAGCAAAGGTTGAGTCAGTTTTGGAGCAAATTGTGCAGCCTTTTCTTCACAACATCAGTGCTTGGAACCTTTTGATTCACAGCCGTGCCTTTGATTTGCTTTACTTTTTGTTTCGGCAGCTGTTCGCCTGGCTTTGCTGAGCCAACAGGGCTTCAACCACCAAATCTTGCAAGTTTATTGCATCAGGATGAGGTTCTGTATTACTTTGTCAATCAGCGTGACAGTGTCTGAGGGGTCTTTCTCTTCAACAAATGTCTTCTTCGGAAGTGCAATGGGAGCAGCACATGCTCAAAGATCTGGCAGCACAGTGGATGTAGTAACATTCACTTGTTCGGAGAGAGTTGCATCAACTTCTTCTCTGGTGAGCAGAGGGCCATCTTGATCAGAGGAGTTGCTAGCAGGCTAAGCTGGTCTTTTCCTTGGTGCACTCTTTTTCTTCAGAGCAACAGATTTTGGATCATGTTTTGTTTTCGTTCGGCGTTCTGCTTACCTCTGCCTTTTTCTTTTCGACATCTGATTTTATGAGACGACGATTTTCTTCTTCTCTTGCTTGCTCCTTTTCAGCCTTCTTTGCTCTCTTTTCAGCATTCTTAAGGCGTTGACCTTTTCTTCAGGATAGTAAGTCTGGAGTCTTGATGGACGACTCATGAGCATCAGGAGGAGGTGGAGTCCTTTGCTCGGGTTCACCTGCCGTATGAGCCCAATCTCGCGACAGTCACCCATGGGGAGGAATGCAAAGTTTCTGGCGTAGCGAGGATGAACCATCTTGTAGTTAAAGCACTTCCTTACCCAGTGACGCCGAATCTTTGCACACGTCCTTTTCTCTGAGTTGAATCTTCTCCTAGAACTGTGTTATACTCATCATGAGATACAGCTCAGCTGTATTCTTAGTGTTGTTGCCACCTCTCCTTTTCTTCGGATCATTTTCGTTTTGCTCATCTGCATTTTGTTCAGCTCTTTTTCTTTGCTAGTGGATGGGCCTACCGTTGGGCCATTAGCATTTGGTGCTTTGATTCGTCCAGCTGTTCCCATGAAAGCCTCTTCATCATCAGTCATACTGTGTGGGCTTTGCAAATCTTCAACAGACTGCATTTACGTGTGAAGGGAATAGGTACGAGGGAAAATGGGAACATGGTCACAAATGCTCACACCAAAAGTTTTCTCGACCAAAAACATTTGAGGAAGAATCAGAAACAGATTTTGTGAGATGTTTCGAAAGAATGGAACATATAGATCGACTAGTAGGTCTGAAGAATATTACTAGACAGCGAGCTAGGCATTTCAGTCGAATGAAGCATAACAAAAACCCTAGATCTGACGGAATCGGATGCGAGGAAAAACTACAAACCACATCTGCACTATAGAGGGTAAAAACCTAGATCTAAGATATGGCGATAAAATCAGAGAAAATTAACCACGGATGAACTCGAATCATGAAGGATGGAAGTCTGAGTACGAACTATGTACCCTAGCTTGGGACGTGCAGCAACTACGGTGGCGCGAGGAAGAAGATGTCCCGCAGCGGCGTGGAATGACTCCGGTGACCTCTTTCCGCGGCAGCTAAGCAGCGAAGGGGTCATAGGCGTCGAGCTCAAGTGGAGCATACTACAGCGGGGTTTCGGTGGAGAGAGAGCGAGGGAAAGAGAGAAGGGAAGATGAGAGCGATGCAGTTTATATAGGCAAATGGAATTAATGGCACGCTGAGATTTTTGATTGGACGGTCTAAGATAGAGACGATTGCGATTCAACGGATAGGATGATGTGTGCGTTGAGTGTTGCACGTGGCAACCATCAAAGATCGTGGTCCTGACTTGGACGGGAATCTCCCAATTTTGGACATCTTTCGCAAATTAGATAAATGTTCGACCGAATCTTAATCGTGGTTCAAGGACAAACCAAATAAGCTTCTTTCCAGATAAAATTTGAGCATTTGTAATGGAACAACTAGACTAGAAGAGATAATCAGAGGGAATACGGGCCCTAGCATTTCACTCAGACAGAAACACAACACACAGAAACAATACTATGAAGAAATGCATTCGGACAAAAAGCCAAAACCATCGAACAAACAAACATGAAAGATAATTGTTGTGGGCGAACCCACCGTATAAGTGAAGAAATATGCCGTAGAGGCAATAATAATTGTTATTTTATATTTCCTTATTCATGATAAATGTTTATTATTCATGCTAGAATTGTATTGATCGGAAACCTAAATACATGTGGAATACATAAACAAACACTGTGTCCCTGTGTGAGCCTCTACTTGACTAGCTCGTTGATCAAGATGTTAAGTTTCCTAACCATGGCATGAGTTTGTATTTGATAACTGGGATCACATCATAGGAGAATGATGTGATGGGCAAGACCCCATCAGGTAGCTCTAGCATATTGATCGTTCTTTATTGCTATTGCTTTCTTCACAGTCACTACAGTATTCCTTCGACTATGAGATATGCAACTCCCGGTTACGCGGAGGAATGCCTTTTGGATCAAACATACAACGTACTGGGTGATTATAAAGATGCTCTACAGGGTCTCCGAAGGTGTTTTGTTGGGTTGGCAAGATCGAGATTAGGATTGTGTCACTCCGAGTATCGAGAGGTATCTCGGGCTCCTTCTCGGTAATACACAAACATAAGAAGCCTTGCAAGAAAAGTGACTACTGAGTTAGTTGCAGGATGATTGATTACGGAACGGATAAAGACCTTTTGCCGGGGTAACAGAATTGAACGTAGGTATGAAGTACCGACGATCGAATCTCCGGGCACGTAACATACTCGATCGAGAAGGGTAAAAATCGACCGATAAAGATCTTCGTAGAAATGTAGGAGCCATATGAGCATCTAGGTTCCACTATTTGTTAATTGACCGGAGTAGGGTGTCTCGTACATGTCTACCATAGTTCTCGAAACCCGTAGGGTCCGCGCTTTAAAAAAATTCTTGACGATATAAGTATTATATGAGTTATGTGATTTGGTGACGCGAATGTTGTTCGGAGTCCTGGAGTTTGATCACGGACATGACGAGGAGTCTCGAAATCGGTCGAGAGGTAAAGATTATATATAGAAATAGTATCGGAGCTAGAAGAAGTTGACTACATCAACCGCGTGTCGATACTTGATCGGTCGGAGCTAGAAAGAAGTTCGTCGAACTACTCAACCGTGTTGTCAAACTTCCGCGTACGGTGTACCAAGGGTACGTAGACACACTCTCCCCCGTTGTTGCTAGGCACCTCCAGGATAGATCATGTGTGTGTGCGTAGAATTTTTTTTTGTGTTTTCCATGCACTTTTCCCACAACAGTGGCTCAGAGCGCAGGTCTATGCGTCGATGATATGCCACGAGTAGAACACAAAGAGTTGTTGGGCGGTGATGTCTACTGCCTTACGCACCACGTCTTATTTTGATTCGGCGGTATTGTGGGATGAAGCGGCCCGGACCAACCTTACATTCCACGCCATGGACCGGTCCACCGAACACAGGCAACTATTTTTGTCATAAAAGGTGGTGCGGGTGTCCTGTTTTCCACTGTTGCTGAATCAAATTTGACTGGCGGTCGGTCCTTGAAGAAGTTTAAAACAGCAAAACTTAACAGAATCAACCGTTGTGTGTTTTGCCATAGGTAAGAACAGTTCTTGCTAAGACCCGTAGCAGCCACGTAAAACTTGCAAAACAAAGTAGAGGGACATCTAACACTTGTTTGTTGCCAGGGCATTTGTTGTTGATGGATATGGTCAAGATTGATGTGATATAACGTTGTTGTATGGATGATACATGTTTTTGTAAGTTATCGGCCACTGGCAGGGCTTAATGGTTGTCTCTCTTTATTGTAATGAAATGCAAACGCCATGTATTGCTTTACTTGATCACTATGTGGTAGAAATAGTTTAGAAGCAATAGTTGGCGAGACGTACCCCGACCAATGATGGGATCAAGTGTCAAGCCGGTGACGTATGGAGATCATGACGAGATTTGGAGAATGGAGATCAAAAGCACGAGTTTTGCTAGACATAATGAATAACATTTAATGCTTATCAACTCTTTGTCCTAGAACAACACCAACGCATAATCAGCTAGCATCACCAAATTTCAAAAGGAAAGTTCCAAAGGTGGTTGTAACATAGGTGTAGAAGTTAAGGCTTCTTAAGTGTTTCAAAGTCTTCTACCACATCACTCACAAAACAAATAGGAACATCCTTTATTAAAAGATAGTAAGAGGCCTCAAGAAATTTTAGAGAGTCTTTAAATAAACCTCCTATAGAAATCAGCGATGTACAAG